>JAMJFZ010001249.1:4387500-5125000 GCA_026225945.1 Cricetomys ansorgei
ACATACACACTCACACATGCACACACATGCACACACAGATAAACACGTACAGGCACAGATACACACACATACACACACACTACACACATACACACACACACAGAGGCACAAGCATCCACACCATGCACACAGATACACACACAACACAGATACACACACACACACACACCACGCAGATACACACACACACACACCACACACACACACACACACAAGAGCAGATACACACAGTCTAAACACTGCCATAAGCGTGAGCCCCAACCTCAATGTGCTAATCCCTTCCCTTTCTGAAGAAGTCATCTTGGTCCCCACAGACAAACAAGGCAAATGGCACTTGTATTGGTAACGGTTTCAGATTAATGGCCTCCTCAGACATGAAGACTAAAAGAAATAATGGCCAGTTAGCAGAATTAATCATTTCCTGACAGCTTGCCCGAATAGCACTGTTTCCATGGCTGTGCGGGAGATTCTGGTTTTGGACTGAAATCATTCACACACACACACACGCACACACACACACATATGTGTATATATATATGTCTATATATATCATGTCAAGTGGAATCATCTTATATATCCTCATATTCATTGTATATATATTATATATTTGCAACAGTCTTCCAAGTTCTCAAAACAAAATCCAACATCCAGAATCATGAAGGCAAAGGAGACAAAAAGAGAGAGAAGGAGGGGAGAATGGAGAGAGAAGCAGAGGAAGAGAGAGAGAGAGAGAGACAGGTGAGAGAGAGTGAATGTTGGGAGATACATTTTCAATGAGCTGGGAGCTTTCCCGCCAGCTTTGAGTTTTTGTTAACTGCAAACAACAGTACTAAAAGCATGCCCAAAGAGCCTTGCCTTTGAAGTCAGATAAAAAACACGTAGAAAGAAGAGATAAGCTGTCCTCCTCTAAGACAACCTACCCGATTCTAGGAAATGTAAATAGATGTGGGATGCCTGTCCTGTACCTCTTACTTGACCCATGGATGTGTTTCTTTGTAATACGTTCTTACTTTACAAACCCTTACAGTGGGCCAACATTACAGGTGATCATTGTCCTTTAGTGGGAAGGTGTGTTTAGAATTAGCCATGGTCATTCCAACTCCAGCCATGAGAATTAGAATTAGAGTCCCGTAACTGTTCTTTATTTTATGTGAATGAACGTTTGCCTGCACGTGTGTGCCGCACCATGGAGACCAGACGAGAACATTGGATTCCCCTCAAACTGGACTTGTAGGTGGTTGTGAGCTGTGAGCCATCACGTACGTGCTGGGAATCGAACCAAGATCTTTGGGAGGAACAGCTGAGTCACCTCTCCAGCCCCGTATTAGTTACTTTTCTTGTTGTGACTAAATACCCAATGAGAAGCAACTTAGGAAGGAAGGGCTTGTTTTGGGCTTAGAATTCCAGGGGTGCAGGGCTGCACGGTGGGGACGTGGTGGCGATGGGAGCAGGAGGTGGCTGGTCACGTTGTACCTGCAGTCAGAGAGCAGCGAGCGATGGACGTTGGCGCTTAGCTCGTCTTCTCTGGGACCCCAGCCCGTGGCACGGTGCTACCTATATTCAGGCTGGGTCTTCCTACACCAATTAACTGAATCTAGAAACCTCCTCCTCGTGGACGCGGCCAGAGATTTGTTCTCACGGCGACTCTAAATCTGTTGACATTAACAATAAAGATGAACTGTCAGATCTTTTCGGCCTTTGACATACCTTGTTCTAGTATCCGCACATCTGAGTCAGGCCCTGTCTCTCTTTGCTGGAGCCTCCCCCAACTCCTTCCCCATCACTCAGAATAGAAACAAAGCCGCCTTGTAATCCAAATGGCCCTATGGCACGGACTGGTGAGTGTCAGCCTGACAGCCCAATCCTACCTCTGCTCATTTCAGTACAGTTGGCAAGCTCAAAAACCATTTTTTTCAAACATTTCAAATGGCTGGAAAAATCTCAAATGGAGAACATTTGCGGCTTGTGAGACTGATCTGAAATTCAAATACTGGCGTCCACGAATAAAGTTTTATTGGCATACAGCCACGCCTATGTGTTGAGTGTTGTCTGTGAGTGCTTCCACCCTGCAGAGGCAGGGCTGAGACACATGCAGCCCAGAATGCCACAAATCTGCACCATCCAACTTCTTCCAGGGGAAGAAACAATCAATGTCAGTCTCAGCCTGCTGTCTGTCACGGCCCGGCTCTGCTCACATTTTTCATTTCTCCCCAGGAGAAATGAAACAGCTTTCCCCATTGCTCTTCTTTAGACACAGTTGTCTCTCTACCCGGGACCTTTGCTTCGCTTCACCAGATTATACGGTTTTAACTCTGCAGTTGCCCTCCTGTGACTAAGTCAGATCCCACATTCTCCGAGACCTGAGCAGTCCTGTTTGAAAATGCAGACTTTTTTCTTTTGCAGTTTATGTGTCGCCAAAAATTCTCACATTCTCAACTTTTTTGCCTAATTATTTTGTCTCCACTTTCTACAATATTACGATTCATGAACTGATTTTTTTAAACATTTAATTAAATTTATTTTCTTTTAGTTGCTCGGTTGTCAGGATGAAACCACTCCCTATGCTTAGTAGATGCTCTGTTAACTTGGCGCTTGGATGTACATTGAAGGTGTGTATCGGGGTTATCTGAGAACACAACTGATGTGTGTGTGTGTGTGTGTGTGTGTGTGTGGTGTAATAGAATGGGATTTACTGATTGGGCATAGTCCAACAGTTCCTGTCTACACCTGGAGAATCTGGGATTCCCAGCAGCTGCTCAATCCACAAGGCTGGATACCTTGGCACTTCCAACCAGTTACTGAAGGCTGGGAGGATTTCTGGAGAGCCATGGTATGCTGTAAAGGCAGAAACTGGTTTCTGAATGCTTTTAGAGAATTATTATATCGGTCATTTCTAAGTAACAAGCCATCGCAGGACCAGCACTGTCGGGTCTCTGTGATTGTCATCCTCTCCTTCCCTCCATTCCCAGAGACACCTCCTCCCATAGCCTCTCAGTGGGACCAACGGTGTGGAACCATCAGCAGCCTGCCTGCTTTGTTCCCTGCCCAGCTGAGGTCAGCCCCAGGACGCTGAAAACTCAATCCGCGGTAATACCTGGAGAGACGTCCCTATTTCGGTTTGTAACAAGCTGTCTCCTCTCTTAGCAGAACTGAGCTAAATTCTTTGATCATGGCTGCAGCTGCACCCATCAGTGATTAAGAGAAACATCTCACCAGTGTGCGTCTTTGGATTTTCTTTTACTTCCTAGGAGGAAAAACATTTAATGGATCAGTCAAACAAAACCAACTTCCCTTCGAAGCTGAATTTCAATAGGAACTGCAAGCATCATCTATAGAATCACCAGGAATAATGTACTTTGAGAGGCATCAAGATTGGATAGACCGATTCTCTCTGTCTCTCTCTCTCTGTCTCTCTCCTCTCCCTCTTTCTTCTCTCTCCCTCCCTTCCCCCTTCTCTGTGGTGTGTGAATCTGTAGTTGTTCATGTGTGTGTGGAAGTCAAAGGTTGGTATTTCGTGTCTTCCTGTTGCACTCTGAGCCTAATTTTCTTTTGAGGCAACATCTTTCACTAAACCTGGAGCTCACCAATTCAGGAAGATCAGCTGGCCAGCCTTCTCCAGCAACCCTCCTGTCTGAGCCTCCCCAGCACCAGGGTTACAGACATATACCACTACAGGCAGCTGACATGAGTGCTGGGAATCTGATCTTAAGCCCTTCAGCTTTCACGGCAAGCATGACCAACGGGACCATTTTTCTAGCCCATGGTAAGCTATTTACAGAACAGAATATTGATTCAAAGTAATTGCAGATTTCCTTTATGATGTGAGATAGTGTCCTAAGATCATCAAGGCTTTGCATGAACTTCTTAAGATAATGGCTAAATTAGTCAGGATAGGTCAAGCAATGCTTCCGCAACAAGCATACAACCCAAACAGAGTTCAGTGTCAGAATGCAATCAAATTTTGCCTGCTCGTTTTGTCCCTGTCTAATGCCAATTAGCAGCTCTCCTCCATCTGGGCCACAGTGTCTCTAAGGTTACTGAGGCTGAGAGAGAAGCAGAGGGCACACATTGGCTCTGAGCAACACTAGCTCCCTATAGCCTACCACAGCCTACTGTGGATACAAGAGCAGAGAGCTGAGCCGGGCAGCTCCTGGAATCATTAGAGAAGGAGTGGTAAGGCTTGATCTGCAGCCTGTGACTCAGGGATTTCCATGGTGAGTGGCTTTCCCTAGCCAAGTGCATCGTCCTGTCTTCTACTGAGCTGTCACTAATTCCCATTCTCCTTCTGTTTTATTCCTTGCTCTGCCCCAACTCAATGGCCCACGTAATATATGCGTCTCAAAATTCGGGATCCAGAAGGAACACTAAGATAGATCATTCTTTGGGTCTGAGACTTATTAGGGGAATTATTGCCAACATGGAAGGACAGCATGGCGGGGACTCTGAGGAGCATTCAAGTTCACCTGGCACTTTTTGTAGGTTTCAGAGGGCTGGGGGAGGTCCCAGTCCCTTTAATCGATGGGCAGCCATTACACATACTACATTCCCGTTGTCTCTGATTCTCAAATGGCAGAAGAAGTGGGGGGTCTCATTCTTTATTTAATGTGCACCCATTAAACAGGATGTCCAACCTGTAGCCCCAGCTTGCTTCGGGTACTTGGTGCACTTTTTTTTTTTTTTTGAAGAGGAGATTACAGGTTTGCAGAGGGCTGCTTAGTAGGATGCCTGACATTTTCTTTTTACAGTATCTGTGAGGGGAGAGAGAGGAGGGCAATGTTATATGTAAGCATGGTCTGAACCACCCCGTACCAAATGTAACGCGTGCCACCCACGCCGTGCAGCTGTCCCTCTCTAGCTTGGGCCAATGACTTTTGCAGAGCACTTCCCACCGTGTGTCTGCACAAGAGGCCACAAATACACCCTGCATTAAGATTCAAGGCCATCGACGAGGTCTTCGTCACCCGCTGGCCTCAGAGGCTACATCGAACCAAACATACAGGCTGACCATCATTTGCAGAGCTGTGTGTTTACATGTCATGGCTGGAGTCAAGCTGTTATTATCTTTATTATAGCTCAGAATGATCTGGCATGAAATCAATGCTCCCATATGCTTCTGGTAATAAAACTTTCTGGGAATCAAAGAGTAATTCAGCCGCAGCCACAAGGAATTTCTGCTGTGGCCAGCTGGGAGTGGATAGGAGGGTATGTTGGTTGATTTTTTTGTTGTTGTTGTTTGTTTGTTTTTTGTTTTTGTTTTTAACTTGTTTATCTAGGTATGTTTTGCTCCATAAGTGGAAAGCATTACCTTTTCTCTGCACACCCCCCTGACTGTCCAGCTTGTGTTTGCGTGGAGAGCTAAATCAATACTTAGAATAAGTGCTTAAATACAGCCTGGAGATGCCAGTCACGGGTCAGTTCATTAAGGCAGCAGCATGGGGGGAGACACTGACAATAACTCAGAGGACATGAGTTGGAGCCGAAGGGGGAGGGATTCTAGTTCTCGCTGTGCCCCTAAGTGGCTCTGTGACCTCTGCTTTGTGCTCTTGAATTTTCTCACGTGTATTATAGGAGATTAATATGGAACATTCTAAAGTCCCTTACTCCACTAAAATGCTTTCATTATACACTCTTTTATAAAAGACACACAGAGATCAGCCTGCCCTGCAGAGCACATCCTGAAGTAAGCAAGTGGGCTCTTTTCCCTTTGTTTGAGACTTGGCCTCATCTATCCCAGGCTAGCCTTGAATTCAATAGGTTGCAAAGGATGAGCTTCTGGTCCTCCTGCCTCTGTCTCATCTTCAGTGCTGGGATGACAGGTGTGTGTCACCAGGCCTGGTTGGAATCACCTGAAATGCGACTTTAAGCATTCGCTAAAACGGTAAAATAATGAACAGGATCACGGGTGGAAATAATTCCAAAATAAAGGAAGCCCAATCTGTTTTTTAAAATGCGAACACGCTGCCGTAGGAAGTAAGTCACGGAGGCGAGCGTTTCCTCTTTCTCTGTGGTGCGTACTTTATTCCTGATATCCTTTCAGTATTTTGTAAACTTTCCAAGCTCTAGAATTAGAAAAAAAGAATCTCTTTTCACTGTCTTTTCAATTTGATTACTTACCAAATATCTAAATCTCCTCTGATGTCTCTCTACCCACGAGGATGCTTGTCCTTCGTTCTCGGTTTCTAGAACACATATTTGTAAAGTAATTATAATGAAATAAAAATTCATAAGTAATGAAAGCCAAGGTAGAATATATTATAACTCCTTACGTGTATGCGCGTGTGTGCGCACATGCGTGTGTGTACACGTGTGTGTGTGTGTGTGTGTGTGTGGAGGCCCTGTGACCTCAGGCATGATCAGTGCATACACGGGAAATACTTGCATCGTGATTCTCCCCCCATCTCTATTAAATGCATATAGAACGCACATCATTGGAACAACTGAGAAATGTCCCCATCTTCCCCTTTAGGGAAGAGACATGTGTAAGAATTCACGCTCTGGCCCGATGTTCACCAGCCTCACCATTTCTGACTAATCCCACACGTCTCTTTTCTATTCCCTGGGAACTCCTGTGCCTCCGCGCTTCCCCGTGTGCTCCTTCATCTATCTTGGGTGTCAAGTCTCCTGTGCCAGCCACAGTGCTGTCCTCCTTCATGGGACTCAAGATGCCTTTGGCATGTAAGGTACACCGTTACGTTATGTGCCACAAGGAACATTCAAATACCGCTAAGAAGCCTATGGCTTGTGGTTAGATATCAGATGTGTCCTATTGTTGAGACCCAACATGGGAATTTAAACCGGTGAAATGAGTTCTATCCTTTGAAGCAGATTGCTTGGCATGGAGAGGGCCTGTTCCTTAAGGGATGAGGATGCAGAGACTTGGTGCCCTGGGTCAGACATGAGCACCATAACCTGTTAGCACCGATATTAACCTGAGTGTGGTGGTTAGGATTTGAGAGAATCAAGCAAGATGATGGGCCACATGTAGCCAAGGCTAGCTAGGAATGCTGTACCACACAAAATCATAAACTACTTGAAACATCGTGAGATTTTGTATTGTTTCAGAACTCAGTTGCAGAGTTCTATACCTTGGCTTTTGTACATGGCAGTGTCCAGTGGCTGGGCATGTCTGATGGCATCACGTTCATATTCAGCGCACAGTGTGCCCTCGGGTCACTGTTCCCTATTTACTAGAATTTACCATGGGAACTGTCATGTCACCTCCACTGCGAATCCTGTGTGTCCTGCTTCTCACCATCAGAGGTATCTCTTCTTTCCACCCAATAATAGTCAAATTCAACGTCTCATTCTAGCTTGTTTTCTCAGCCTTCATAAACAAGCTTTGAGGACAAGGTAGGTCATGTCGCTTCAGGAACGTGGACAGAAACGCAGAGGGTCTTCAATCAACCTTTGAAGCCGAAACAAACCCTGGATATTTGTTTTTCAAACTCTCCCCACCCTTTTGCTGAAATTTTAGAGTTCATCAGAGGAAACCATCAGAGCCTTGTCACTGGGAAAGACACAGAAGATGCTGTCTGCCTCACATGCCTGAGAACCCATGGTGCCTGTTCTGTACCATTCACCTAATCTCAGTAGCCATTAGGAGTGTCAGTAGGTCTCTTAGATACTGTCAAGGTCACATAGGGATAAAAGTTGATGTTCGTGTGTATGTGGTATGTGGAGACTCTCTCTCTCTCTCTCTCTCTCTCTCACACACACACACACACACACACACACACACACACACACACACACACACCCCGAGGCTTGAAAGGAGAGCTTCAATCCCTCAAGTCCAGAAACTGATTGTCTTACTCTGTGGTGATCCTGCAATAGGAACCTTGCAAGCACTTCCCAGACATGACCCCCCTTCAGTCCTGAAGCAAATCCTATGAGACAGCCATAGCAAAAATCCCAGTCCTGGGAAGTGGTCACTGACAGCCCATAGATGTGGGGGCTGAAATGGGCCATTATCCCAGGGTCTCTGATGCCCTCTTTCCCTTTCCTGGGCTCTCCCTCTAGGCTGTGTTGCCTAGACTGGCCTTACTATCCTCCTGCTTCAGATGCTCAAGAAGCAGGAAGGAGAAGTGCACGCCACCGCACCTGGCCTCCGAGGACTCTAATTCTAGAGTCCCAAATCTGAGTTAGTGCCGTATCTTTGGCTCATTAAGTTGTGTCAGGACCAAGTCTGTGATCACTTGGTTTTTCTTTGGAATGTCAAATAGCTTCTCCACCAACGATTCTTCCCATCCTGGGATTTAGATATATTGTGCTTGTTCATTTTTTTTAAAAGAGTGTCTTAGTATTCCACAGAGCTGTGTTTGAAAGACAATATGATCTTCTGCCTGAGAGTTTAGTCCCAGAGAGCAAGCAAGCCAGGTTGAGAGGAGAGATGGAGAGGAAGCTAGGTTCCATTAATGCTTCTGGCCCAACTCTGTTTTAGGAGATGGTTCTGGGAAGCAAAGAGAAGCAGCTCTCAGATAAACCCAGCATCATTACAGCAGGCATATGGCTCCCTCAGATAAACAGCCAGGCCCTAATGTCTCTCCTAGGAAAAGCACAACAGTGTCGTTTTACATTTGATGGCTTGAAGTCCAGGGAAACCAAATGCAAGACTTGTGTTGGGTCTTTGTGGATTGTAGTCCCTTTATTCTGTCCTCTCCTCCCCTGTGAGGCATGCTCTTGAAAACAGAGCAAAAATGAGGGAAATCATAACCAACAGCTTCGTAAGTATGCAGGTCATTTTCCTTCCTCATTTCCTTTGAAAAGACGGTGTTGCGAATTTACCAATTCATTTTCGTTCCCCCGCAAGGCAGCAGCAGCAGAGCTATCTGTTAAGAAATGTGTGGAGCTGCCAAAACCCTGCTGAGCGCGGCTCAACATCTGGAAATCAGACTGTCACCCGGTGCAGGGAGCGAGGAAGCTAATTCTCCCGCTGTTAGCTGTAGATAAAGCCGTGCTCATTAAGGCTCAGACTGATGTCCAGGGAGTCAATCTGACTGCTCAGACTCCCAGCATCTGGCAGGGGTCTTGCCTCATGTCCCTGAAATCCCCTAAAGGAGCACATGATGCTGCTAAGTGTGTGTGGAGGGGGCTGACACCCTCTGCTTTGAGTTTCTCAGTCAAAGACACGTTGCTTAAACACACAATCCTGGTTGGATCTACAGTCAGTGTTTGCCTGGAATTTAACCGAAACAAAAAATGTTCTTAGTTCCCCTTCCATTGACGTCTGTAATGATCAGTCTGTAGTCTTACTGTAGCTTTTAACTTTCTTTGCATTATGAATAAGGGCTTGACTGCTTCATAAGTTTTAACATAGAAACCCATGAAGGTAGATGCTAGCCACCTTAGAGCATTCCAGGCAACACCCCCCCCACACACCCTTCCCCCACTCCCGTCTGTAGCACACTACAGTTGCGAATTGATAATAAGGAGCTAGGCTTGATAGTACGTGCTTACAACCCCAGCTGTCAGGAGGTTGGGGTAGACAGACTGCGAGTCTGAGGCTAGACCGGGTGACATAACAAGATCCAGTTTCAGATGCAGGCCCGAGGATAGCTCTACTGCACACGCCTGCTGTGTGTATATGTGCATGGCCTTGAGTTGGATCCATAATGCCATGAAAAAACATGAAAACGGTGTAATTTAAAGCGTGAATTGATAGCGTAACTCTTCCCTCCAGGGCTCAGGTTCAGCCTAGTATTCAACAGCTACTCACCAGTAGGCAGCACGGACACTAAGCTCTGGAATCACGTTGCTCTGCTGTTAAACTAACCGTTGACTTTCATACAAAGGGTATTCAGTCCACATCTGGATGAACAGAATTACGTTGATCTTAGAGACACTGTGTGGAGTGGGGTGCGTTTTTATACACTTGAGAACATCCATTTGTCACTGAGTGTTTTCTCCAGTAAGCACGGCGCTTCTGAGCTTCTGAGTCGGCCGCTGCTGAACTTGGGCCGTGTTAATGAAATTTATTAATAATCCATATATTTAAAGGATTAAAATGTGGCTAATTATAATTATGTATAATGATGTCTGTATTACCATATATAATTATAAAGCAATAAATAATTCATAATTAATGTTCATGAGCTAGCAAGAGACTGCACACAATTAGCACTGACAGGAAACACACGGGAAGTATGCATTTATGCAATGCCACATATTAATTTTTAATGGGCTTTGCAGGAAATGCTTAGGCATTAAGTATATCAGCCTCTCAAACACAGGCTTATATCTATCACCATCCCCCAAATCTTGTCCTTTCCATAGTCAGTCCCTACCCTCCATATGCATCAGACAAGAACAACCATTGTCAGACTTCTGCTTTTTCTAGAACCTTCTGGCAGTGAACTCACACCATTCTTTCGTCTCTCTTGTCTTCCACTCAGCAAAAATGCCTTGTTTTGAGATTGAAGTGAGATCGCATATGACAGCTAACTGTTCTTTCCGTCGCTTGAAGTGCTACATCGCCTGTGTTGATGTGTTTCCGTCTTCCCGTCAGTGGACTTCTGTCTTATTTGCAGAGTAGGGTTGGTATAGATAAAGCTGATACGAGAGCATTGCTAGTCATGCAAATACGTTCACTTCAACAAATGCGCAGAAGTGGAATTACCCGGCCGTCTGGTGGAGGTGCGCATAGATTTACGTGAGACATACAGATGATTTTCTGAAACAATCAGACTACTTCCCTACCCTAGACATCGACGCATCGTATGTACAAGATGCTCTCAGCCTTGTCAGTGTTTGATGACGTCAGTCTTCTTTGTTTGAGCATTTCCGGATTCGTGCATTGTCTGGTGGGGGCATCTTAACGAAGCGGGGCCCAACTCTACGATCTTCACAAGAGGTACATGTTCAAGACAAAGATACTAATAAAGTAAAAGGATGAAAAGCATAAGATTCGCCAGGCCAATGAGGCGGCTCAACGGAGATGCTTGCTGCCGTACGACCACCTGAATTCAAACCTGCTGGGAAGCATACGGTAGAAGATGAGAAACAACTGCTCCAAGCTGTCCCTTGACCTCCATGTGCACGCAGTGGCCTGTGCCTGCCTGCATGCTAGTGCACATGCATCACACACACACACACTCACACACACACGCGACCAATAAGCACACAAGCATGTAAAGTGTATTCAACAGGAAAACACAACACAATTACAGCAAACACAGAACACAGTTGCAGCAAGCTCAACAATCATACTGACAATGTCAGGTTAGCATCTCTAAGAATGAGGGACCCTTCTTCAGAGCAATGTCATGCTGTGCTTCCAGGGGTCGGTGAGGCAGAGGCTCTCCGTGTAACTCGGGCTACACTTGAATTTGCTGCGGAGTCCAACGTTGGCCTCAAAGTCCTTCTGCGTTTGCCTCCCAAGGGCTGAGATTACAGGCATACGCAACCACGAATAGCACCATTTTAATTGTGCACAACTTTATTGACTGAAAGTAGATTTATTAGTTTCTCATACTTATCTAGTAGTGAAATCAAACATCAGAATAAGGTGTAATGAATTCTCAATTCCCCATCAAAAACAGAGAACTTGAGATTCAGAGAAATGACTCCTGCTAAATGTCTTTGTAGAGCAGAATTTTTTTAAAAAATTTATTTTTGTCTAGGTTAATTAAAGAAATCCCACAAATCACGACCAGACTCTATAAGCTAGTGATTTGTATGATAGAATTAAAATTTTTAAAAGATCTAAGTGAGGAAAAAATTAAATGCCATAAGATGCTGAATAAAACAGGTTGGCCAAAATCAATAGCTTTCCCACGTGCTAAAAAATGGTGTCAGAAAACAATACTACAGGCTAAAATCCGATTCTCAGTGATATAAAAAATGAGAAGGGAGATTTATACACACATACAAGTCAACTTAAGAGAGATGCAGGGCAGTCAAACTAACCATGAAAAAAACAAGATGTTTCAGAGAAACATAAAGTGAAACAGGAATAAAGGAGGACCATGGCTGTTGGATTAATGTGAATTAAAACGAGGTAATAGTGATCAGAGTCATCTCCTTCTCATTAAAACCTGAGTTCTGATTGGCTTAGTTTATCAGCGCTGTGCACTGAGCAAATTCCCACAATAATGAGACAGGGCACTGACAAGTTTGTTAATAGGCACATTGGAAGGGAGATAACAAAGGAGGAAGTAAAGAGAGTAAAGAGGGAGAGTCGTGTACATGTTCCAGAAAGGGGTGACTTTCTTTATCACTTCGTGTGTGTCTAGTAATATCCAGTGTTTCTCTCTCCCCCCTTCTCTCTCTCTCTCTTTCTCTCTCTCTCTCTCTCACATACACACACACACACACACACACACACACACACACACACTGAAACTCTGACTGTAACAGGTTTTGTTTTTTTTCAGCTAGATTTTCATGCTCACAAATAGAAAATGTTATCGCAGTGCTGGGCAGCTAGCTGTCCCAGTCTGCTTGCTGTAGATGAGTCAGCCTCATTACCTACTGATTCATTAAGCTTCCCTCCCAGTTGTGCTGTGGGGCTGAGCTTCACTAAGCAAGGAGGTGGCCACATAATCCTCTCACACAGCAGCCCTGAGGGACAGGAGCCCCGGCACAGCAGAACACCGCTTGTCTGGGTTGTGAACAGAAGTGAGTGATATTTTTATACCCAAGGTGAGAGAATGGTGAAGCTGGCTATGACTCAGACATTGGGCAGCCACAGCTGCTGCATTCTTGGCTGGCCCCAGAAAGGCAGAAGACATTTGCTTTGTTTTCAGTCAGTCATGACATTTCCTTTCCAGAGTCTTGACTCTTGTAAGCCGCCTACCAAAGCTCCAATGCCCAGCTGTACTCAGAGAGTAAATCTGGGCAAGAGAGCAAACTGAAAACAGACAGTAAATTTTAGCATCACCAGCTAGCTATGCAGACTCCATCCTTCAGTTTGGCCTCTCTCAAAAGCTGTATCAGATAGTGACTAGGATTTGGTTTGTTATATTTATCAGCTCTCAATTTCCATTGACTCAAATTATTAGAGTTGATGTTTAATGGCATAGGAGTCAGGAACTGGGCCCTAGGGCTATCCAAATCTGTGCTGTTAGACTAGATGTGTGCCTTACTAGGTAGTGGATCTTAGTGGTTTATTAAGCTACTCACTTTTAGTCTTTTCTCCTACAAAGTGGAGGTGTTAACTGTATTAGTTACTTTTTTTGTTGTTGTGATAAAACACTACAGTCAGCTAGGTAGTGGTAGCGCACACCTTTAATCCCAGCACTCGGGAGGCAGAGGCAGGCGGATCTCTGTGAGTTTGAGGCCAGCCTGGTCTACAGAGTGAGTTCCAGGACAGCCAGAGTAACAACAGAGAAACCCTGTCCTGAAAAACCAGAAAGACAAAACAAAACAAAAACAAACAACAATCAAAGAAAAATTAATGAAGAGTGTTTACTTTGGCTCACTGTTCCAGTGGGATAAGAGTTCCAAGCGACCAGTCCTGAAGGCGTGTATATGCAAGCAAGACTGAACAAATTAAGCAGATTGTGTTTATATATCTATGAGTTCATACGTGTGTATGGCACGATAACAACCAAAGAAGAGAAGGCCAATAATTTGAGAGGGAGCTGGGGAGGAGAGAACATAGAAGGAGTTGGAGGGAGGAAAGGAAATGGAGGGAAGTGATATAATTATATTTTAATAGTAATAATAATAATGATGATGATGATAATCATCATAATAATAGCAATAATGATAAACCAAGTCCACCATGGTGGGGCGGAATGACATTGATAGCATGAGTAGGGATCTAAGAGAATATGCAACATGAAGCGGAGAGAGTGAGCGGGAGGTGAACAAGGCTGTACACTCTAGTGATGGGCTTCCAACAGCCAGGCGGCATCTCCTAAAGGTTCATAGCGTCCCCAAACAGCGCCACCAACAGGGGGCTCAGTGTTCAAACAGCAGACCTGTGGAGGACATTCTCATTCAAATCACAGGAGCGAAGCTGGACTGGTGTAAAGCTTGAGTGAGATACCGCACGGAAGGACTATGGTGCAGTGCCTGGCACACCGTCTACACTCATTCAACAGATACTTGTGGAAGGCTGAACTTGGATGAAAAGAGGCACCACAGAACTCTTGTGAATGCGCATTGTCTGCACACGGGGCCCCAGGGCTCTGTAAGCTGTGGCAGTCTCCCTGTTTGGTTAGACTGCAGAAGTAGCACTTTCGCCATTTCCCCGTACTCCAACATAACGCAAGTGCACAACTAGAGAAGATTCAACCGGGAAATGAGAAAACGCTGTCACCGTGAGCCAGAGATGGACATACAAGCTTAAGGAGCGTTCCCTGAATTCTGTGATTCACCAAGAGGATGTATCATAGAGCGATGACCACAGGGGCCAGCCACGTCGACTAAGCTTTCAAAACTCAAGCTGGTGAGGTCACTGCAGAGTTGCTGAACTTCCTGCCCCAGATTGCTTACTTGGGATCTTGGAAACTCAATGGGTCATCCTTCGGCTGCACAAAAATGTCATGACTACTATTTCTGGCCACCAGATCTGAGAGGCCCGATTTTGTTTCTACCAGCAAGTCATGGACAATTTGTCTCCTGCAAATATTGCCTTAATGGTCTTTTTTTTGTAGTCTTTAATCTTGTATATTTTTATCATGATGGGTATGGCTGCTTTCTTTAAGTGTGGGAGCCTGCCACCCTGGGGTGTCATCCTCCCTAGTGCCCTGTTAATCTCTACAGGCACCAGTGAGATAAACTTCTGGCCCTGCCTTCTGTGTGATCACCATGGCCGTGACTCATGGATGAGAGGGTTCTGTCAGTGGCTCTGATGACCCACAAGGCCCCTCTGTCCTGACTAGGTCCCCATGTCTACTGGACAGTCGGGGAGAGTGTAGGTTCCCACAGAGGCCTCTAGTTCTAGATAATTGCTGCCATAAATTCTTTTGATAGTGTTTTGTCTCTCTTAGTTCAAAGCATGCCAGTCATTTGTCAAATTGAATTTTTAACAAGTGTTCTTCCAGTGGGGTAACCCACACGGGTCCTCTTTGTCATTTCTGTCAGTCCACGTGACACTTCCCACCGAGGTCTTTTCTCTAGATGGCCATTCTTTAAGATCATTTCTATCCTGTTCTAATTATCCCAGTATGGAAATATAGGAAAAGTACCTTCTAAGGGGGGCGGTGCTGCCACATGCCTTTAATGCCAGCACTTGGGAGGCAGAGGCGGAGGCAGAGGCAGAGGCAGAGGCAGAGGCAGAGGCAGAGGCAGAGGCAGAGGCAGAGGCAGAGGCAGAGGCAGAGGCAGAGGAAGAAGCAGGTAGATCTCTGTGAGTTCAAGGCCAGCCTGGTCTACAGAGTGAGTTCCAGGACAGCCAGAGTTACAACAGAGAAGAAACCGTGTCCCAAAAAACCAAAAATAAATAAATAAATAAATAAAAATAAAAAAGAAAGAAAGAAAGAAAAAGAAAGAAAGAAAAAGAAAGAGTATATTCTACCTGTGCTATGCTTGCTATTTGACTTCTAGATAATCCTGTAAACCCTAGCTTGAAACTGTTCTGAAATAGTCACAATCCCCCAGAATACTCACAACGTGACATGAATTTAAAATTGGCTTTTCTGATCTGGTCAGTTCTTTGGAGACCTGACTTTGACCATTTTCAGAATTTGGTATCACATGCATGTAATGTCTTCGGCTAACAATGCCCACTGGAAGTAATTCTCTACTTATTTCTGTTTGTAAGGATACTTTTTTTTAAAATCCAGCCATAATTATAGGGTGTTTCAATACAAGGAGCTAGAGAAACGCGTGCACGCACATACACACACACACACACACACACACACACACACACACACACACACAACTTAGTTACAGCAAGAATGAGACTAGGCATGTTGAAGAGGCTGTGTGAACAGCACAATGCAGGCTTGGGAGAAAGAGAGTCATTTTAGACCAAGACATAGGTAATCCACAAAATCTGAATTTTGCAGCTGTTGAAATATCACTAAAGGGGTGATAGTGGGACTCCGAGTTCAGTAGACTTCTCCAGTTAGTAAATAGTTTAGGTTTTGAGGGTCATAGTTGTGTTTACTGGTAAGCGATCATAGACCGTGATGTCCATGAAGGAGTTTGGCCGTGTTTCAATAAATCTTTATTTACAAATATATATCTGGGGGCCAGATTTGGGTAGCAGAGTCAAACTTTGCTGCCCATGACATTTTGTTTTATTTCCTACAAAGCAGAAGGGACTCTGTCTCATCCTACTACTAGAAAACAGAATGCTTTCTATGTTTATTTCGTTTTCCAGTTTGATCAGTAGCCATCCCAAAAGTAACTTAGATGCATGTGTTGCTTGGAAATCACTAGATTCGCTTTCCCTTTCTTGGCATGCAATCCTGATATATTCCCCCAAACTGCTAACATCCTTAAAAGTAGTTATTTAGTTATGACATCAATAATAATACAGCTCCTAAATTCTAGCTGTGGTCATGCAGGCCGAGGTATCAAGGAACGGAAAGGCTCAGCAGCTCCATTGCACTAGTAACCCAGGTGGTGCGTCCTAGCCCTCGCTAGGCGACACGCTCTCTAGTGAACCCCGTATACACTGGGTGGATGCTGTGATAGGCACAATGAGCTTGAGGGAACCGAGTGTCCAAGGTGCTGAGTGAGGTGTGCAGTACACAAACCCGGCAGGATCCAAAGCCTGTGTTCTTACATCCATGCTGGTTCTATGGAGACTGGAGGGCTTGCTCAGCAGTTCAGAGCACTCACTGCTCTTTCAGAGGACCGGGTTCAGGACCCAGCACTCACATGGTGTCTCATAACCACCTATAACTCCAGTTCCAGGGGATCCAAGACCCTCTTCTGACCTCTGCAGGCACCAGGCACACACATGTTGCATATGCATACAGGCAAAACGGCTATACCCATTAAATAAGGTAAACAAAAATTTAAAAATTCATGTTGGTTGACGAGCTGGCTTTTGGTGTCCCTTGAACAGACAAATCAGCAGCTTCAAACCCCACTTTCTAAGTGATTAAGGAAAGTATGATATCAGTGCTTTTTAATATGCTTTCAAATGTCTGTCTGAAATAACATTCAGCTACTTAAATATGCCTCGAACAGGTGCCAGATCCCTGCTCTGTTCCGGAAACCTGGACATTTTATATTTGTTTTCCAGAAATAATGGTTTGCATTTCTCATGAAATACAGAACATTCTTAGGATTCTGAAGAGGAATTGATATAAGGATAAAAATATTCTTGTAAAAACACTGTGAGCCATGAAGTTTCAATGATTAATTAACGCTTGTGTGCAAGCTTTCCTTCCTTCCTCCCTTCCTTCCTCCCTCCCTTTCTTTCTTTCTTTCTTTCTTTCTTTCTTTCTTTCTTTCTTTCTTTCTTTCTTTCTTTCTTTCTTTCTTTCTTTCTTTCTTTCTTTCTTTCCCGATTCATTTAACTAGTTATAGGTAGCCTCTCTCACATAGCCACTGCTGTCCTGGTAATCATTCCATAACCTGGAATGGCCTGAACTCACAGCAATTCTCCTGTCTCAGACTCTCAAGTACTCAGGTCACAAATGTACAACAATATATATATGCTGAGTTCTCTTTTTAAGGTGTGTGTGTGTGTGTGTTATTGTTGTTATTTTAAAAACAGGATCTCACTATGTTGCCCTGGCTAGCCTAGAACTCACTATGTAGTCCGAGCTAGCCATGAATATGCAGCAACACTCCTGCTTCAGTCTTTCAAATGTTTGGGTCATAGGAATGTATGCCACAGCCACCTGCAAGCTCTGGTGTGTAGTATCATTGTGGTCGATTAAAATAAATCGCCCTAAATTTGGATAGGGCTAACATTTGAAAGGAAAGGCAATGGAAAAATTAAAAAATAAAATAAATGGTTTTTTCCTTTTAAATATTTAAATCTGGCAATTAGAAACAAAGTCGCAGTTAATGGCCCAAGTGAGTTGACCAGGGAAATTAAGGGAGAAAAATATAAGACAAGGTCCCCTGGGCCCGAGCTGAGCTAGGGAGGGGTTGCTTAGCTGCAGCAGCAGAAGCCCTACAAGGCACAAGCAGGACCGGAGAGGATCAGTGAGAAGAGGGTGTGTCCCAGGAGGAGCAGTCGCAGAGCTGCACAGGGAACCGATGCAGCTTCCTGGGCACTGCCCCGAACCAGGGAAGCAGGAGGCCTGGCAACTCTCTTACACCATTCAGGAATGACTAGGAGTCAAGACGCTTGCCAGATTTTGTTTTAAAAAGATTTTTTTTGTGTGAACATATAGTGTGTGTGCGTGTATGTGTGCGTTTGTGTGTGTGTATGTGATGCGTGTTTGTGTGTGTGTGTTCATGTGTGTGTTCATGTGTGTAAAGATGAGTGCACTCAACATGCACATGGAGCTCAGATAACAACTTTGGGTTTCAGCCCCTGCCTTCTGCTTTATCTGCGACAGGGTATTTGCCACTGTGAACTCCAGGCTAGCTGGCCATCCAGCTTCCAGGGTTTCTCCTGTCTTCTCCTCTCTTACCATAGGAATGCCAGGATTACAGATATGCACTCAGCTATACGTGGGTTCTGGGCATTTGAACTCAGATCCTCATGCTTACACGGTAAGTGCTTTACCCATTGAGACATTTCCCCAAGACTATTATTTTCTTTACCCTCTGTTTTATCAATTAATAAAATTAAAATTCTGAAAGGGATTTCCTGGTGATGGTTGGTTCATACACGGGCTTGAGCACACACACACACACACACACACACACACACACACACACACTGGATACTGTAACACAGTACGCAGAAGCCACTGTTAGCTTTCCTAGGCTGGTGGTGTGGACAGCCACTCCTGTGCCATGCCCAGAAGAGAGTGTGCAACGTTCTAACGTCCCTCGGGAGATACAATCCGTAGGGCTCCATTACTGGCAAGACCACATTCAAAGGGAATAAGAGTACCCTCAGTGGGAACAGGGCACTGGACATGAGTAGTCAATGACATTGTAACCTCTGCCAGAAGCATTTCCCTCAAATCATTAATTCACAAATGGTTCCACCTTTATGGTTGGGTTTACCGAGGTGAATGGGAGCCTTTATCATCAAATGCTAACCTGCTTATTCTATTTGGCCAAATCTGATCTCAGATAATTAGCTTTTAGGCTCCCAAATTATTCCTAAAATGCAAATTGGCTTCCTAATTTCCCCATCCCAAACAGTGGTGAGATATAATTATACACCATTAGACACCTGCTAAACTAAAGTGGATGGGTGGGGGAGCCCAGGAATATGGGGGAGCCGAGCACTGCTGCCGTGATGATGGGAAATTCATTTTCATTACCTGAACTGTGGGATGAGGTGGCCGTCTACACTGTAGCCTAGGAGAATCAGCAGTTGGGGGTGTGCTGTGCTATAGCAGCAGTGCGCCTGTGCATTGTGAGGGTGTGCATACTCGTGTGGAAGCCAGAGGTTGATATCCTGCGTCTCCCACTGGACTGTCTGTATTATCATCTTGGCACAGGGTCTCTCACTGGAACCAGAGCTTGCCAGTTGGGTGGATCAGCCCCACAGGGAGCCGACTCTCTCCCATCCCCCAGCATAGGGTCATAGGCATGTGAGATCATGTGTGGCCTTTACATGGTGCCGGGATCCAATCTCAGGGTCCTCGCGCTTGTAAAGCAGGTACTTTACTGTCTGTGCCACCTCCAGGTTCTATTCTGGGCTGTGGCTGCATCTGTGAAATGTGCTGTTCTAATGGACTCAGCAAACTCAACAGTCAGATTGTGTAAAGGAAGAGTCAGGAACTCCCTTTAACATTGAGGCAGAAATAATCCATTAATTCAACATTGCAAAGGTGTCTATAGTGTATCAGGAATTAAGCTAACTTTGGGGTGTCATGGGGATGGAAAAAAAACAAGCATTGTTCCAACAGGAGAGAATTCATACTGTTTAGGACATTGGTTCCCAACCTGTGGGTCCCAACCTCTTTGGGAGTCAAACGATCCTTTCAAAGAGGTCACTTATGACCACCTGCATATCAGATACTTACATTAGAACTCATAACAGTAGCAAAACTACAGTGATGAAATAATTTTATGATTGGAGATCACCAAAACAAGAGGATCTGTATTAAAAGGTCGCAGCAGCAGGAAGGTTGAGAACCACTGCTCTAGAAGGGCAGATAAACACAGTAAGTATGTATTAGTGGCTACGGGAACAGGGTGGGTTCTTCATCCAACACAAAGTTACTGGGTCATGGGCAAGGCGTCATCTTTCTTTCCAGAGTTTAAGATAAAAATTAAATATTAAAAAATTCTCAGTGGCTTCCAAATGCATTTCCCTGGTTGGCAGGATTAATCCCATCTGGGAATTTGGTATAAATATCATCATAGACCCCTCTTCAGACACAGTGAATTCTTGTCTTTTAAAAGAGCTTTAAAGATCTATTTTATTGTAACAATGTGTTAGTGTGTGTGTCTGTGTGTGGGTATATACGCACTTGAGTGCAGGTGCCTGCAGAGGCCAGAAGAGGGTGTTAGGTTTCCTGGAGCTGGAGTTTACAGGTGATTAGGAGCCACCCAAATGCGAGTGCTGGGGATAGAACCCTGGTCCTCTGAAAGAGCATTATCTGCTCTTAACCACAGAGCCATCTCCCCAGCCCCCAACACTTTCAGTAAACCCTCTTGGTGGGCAATTCTGATTTGCCTCGTGTATAAGGGCAACTGATACATGGGGATGAAGACGGCCTTCCCATTAGGCTGTGGGTCTTAATGATGGGCCTCGGAGTATCTTAAAAGTTCTTAGGCTAGGGGACGTGGATAGAGTGACTGTCTACCATGCATGAAGCCCCAAGTTCCATCCTTAGTGCCACATAAAGGCAGCTGTGGTGACACATGTCTATAATCTGTTGGAGAAGTTTATGTTTAGTATGTTTGAAATAGTTTTATGCACTGTTGGGTGAGGGGCTGCCTAAGTTTTTGGCGTCCGGTATTGTCTTCAAGTGTTGGATTTTTGTGGGGAATGTTTAATTACTAATGATCTGCACACAGCATCAGTAGAACATCTAGAGTTCTGGAAGAATGAAAACACCTGAGCTGAGATGCTCGGGGTTCCTCCATGCGTATGGCACTGGCTAAGATGGTGGTTCCCTCTGCTGAGGTCTGGCAGAGTCTGGACTTGTAACTATACCTCTGTGTCATCCTTGCTGAACACACAGGGGTTCTACTACAGTAATCCTAGCCCTGGAAGTTGGCAACACAAGGGTCAGCAGTCTAATATCATCCTCAGCTACAGCACAAGCTCTAGACTAGCTTGGGATCCATAAGACCCTGTTTCAAAATACCTAAGTAACTACGTAGTCATTCTTGGCACCCTTCCCAACTCAGTCAACTCTCCAGGAATGAGGCACGGCCTCTTCTAATAGGAAGACACGTAGATGTTTGTCTGTCTCTTTATTCAGTGACCCGTGTGATTTCACTGTTAATCCAGAATTTGCCACTTCCCGATGTCTTTTGGGTGTCAAAGCATAGCTCGGGATCAGTACACATGGCCAAGGAAGAAGAAAGAGGAGCATAGAGTGGCCTTTGCATGCTGTATACCAGTCACAGAACAAAAGTCTAAAGACGCAGATTACAAGTGAAGGAAGAAGGAAGAAGGAGGAGAGAGGGTCAGATAGCCAAGAGAAACAACCGGACAGTGGCTGTGCTGTTTCAGACTCCCTACAAATAATATCTGTTATATTTCATTGTTTGAACTTCTGTTCCCAGTTGGCAGTGTGCATTTGAAGACCAGAGAGCCTTTGGAGGTGAGATCTGACTGGTTGCGTAGGTGCCAGAGGCAGACTTTTGAAGGCTAGAGCTGCCCTGGTTCTGATCTACTCTCTGCTTCCTGTCAGCCACCACATGAAGAGCCCCACTCCAAGCTCTCAGGACCACAGACTGAGGCCTTCCCCTGAAACGCCTTCCTCACCGTGAGCCACTATAAACCTTTCCCCCCTTTGGTCATTCCGATCAGGTGTTTTGGCTACAGCCATGCAAAAATAACTCATGAATGGCCCCAATGGGCACAACCTTTTCAAATGGGAGCTATCAGTCCATTTAAAGACGAATGACAATTCATGTGCAATAAGTGATTTCTCAGGCTGAGACAATAATGGAGCTATGCAGACCCTAGTTGAAAGAACCTTTGTTTGCTTATGAGTAAATGCTGTAGCAAAAGGGTTACACGTATGTACTCAGCCAGAACTCTCCACCCTGCTCTATAACAAATTCTAACTCTCTGACTCTTGGACTTCATGTCCCTTGGCAAATTATTCAGACGCTCTCTGTCTCTGTCTGTCTCTGTCTCTCTGTGTGTGTCTCTCTTTGTCTCTGTTTCTGTGTCTCTGTCTTTCTCTCTTTCTTTCCTTCTCTGTAAAATGGAGATACTAGGGACAGGAAAGATGGCTCAGCTCTGTAACTAATGCTGTGATCAAATGCCTGACGAGGAACAACTTAGAGGTGGAAGGGTTTGTTTTGTCTTGCAGTTTACAGGGATACATTGCGCCATGGTTTGGAAGGCTCAGCAGCAGGAGCAGGGGCGGTTGTTACACTGAATTTACTGGAAGAAGCAGAGAGTGAAGGGAATTCTGCTTCTCCTCCTACTCTCTCCCTTTTATTCAATATAGTACTCTAGCCAATGGGGTGATGCCACCCAAATTTAAGGGAGAGGGTCTTCCTTCTTCATGGACGTAAAAACACCTTCATAGGCATACCCAGAGCTACGTGCCCATGGTGAGTCTAAGTCCAGTCAAGTTGACAGTTGAGAATAGCTATCACAGGGATTTTGAGAAGCCATGGTGAGGAGGGAAATAAATATCATCCATATAATTTAGAGTTTGATGCGATTGCCCTTGGGCAAACCTACCATTTTGTGTTGTGAGGTCCTCATTTTCAGAACATGGATGATTTGAGTCAGGCATGTCCACTGGCCCTGTCATTTTTTCCAATCAGGAGAATTGTGGACACCAATAAGAAAACGTGAATGTTCTCAATGTGTTTAGAAGGGATTAGCATGTGACACAGCTTACAAATGATAGGCTGTGATTGACAACAGGGTATCAATTCCCCTGAGATCGGAGTTCAGGAATTGCATCTTCCCCAAGTCTTCTTGCTAGGAAAATACGTTCAGTGCATTTGCTTGGGCAAAAGTTGTGTCTGCTGTCTAGATCACGGACATCCAGCCATTGGATCGGTAATCAGCTAGTTTGAGGGTGATCCGAGTGACTTATTCCAGGGCAACGGAGCATGCATAGATTTTATTGCCTCATGTTCTAGTCAGTGTGAAATATGGGCAGGCTCATTCAGTAACTCCTTGAAATCATCTCTGAGGCAATAGATTAGTCAGCCTCGCTGAACGTGCAATCTGTGTTGGTCATTTGTCACTGGAAGGTGGACATTTTCTTCTCTTTTTCTCCTTGTCCCAAGAATGTGAGTGATTTAGGGGAGGGAGAGCTTCGGGATTGGTTTTCACCCTCCCAGACCTTGGCCTTGACTGAGATCCCGAAGACCGTGGAGCAGTCAGGTCTCATTTGCTGCAGATGGTGCCTTAGCCACGCTGGCAAAAAGTTGGACTGCTTTCCTATGCATTGCATCAGTGAGGCAATCTGCAAAAGTTGGCTTAAGCTTGCAGTGGGAATTAAGTGAAACCAAACAGCAAAAAGCAAAGGAGATAAATAGAGCTGTGTGTGGACCGGTTCCATTAAAAACAACCTCTAGACTTACATTTTCATTTTGAATGCCCATCAATAATTCAGCACACAAGGAAAATAGACAGTATCTTGTTTTGTCTTCTGTTATAGGATGAGATTGTTCTAAGATGGCTAAAGTTTTTTTTTTTTCCCCCAGTCCTATGGATCAAATCCTGGGGGCTTTTAACACTTGCTAGGCAGGCACACTATAGCTCCTACTAAAAATAATTTCTCCATAAATTCTTCTGCACTCTGGATGAGCATGTAATATCCCTGCCTTTAGTAGGTAGCTGCAAATTGCCTGATGTGTTCCTAAATACTGAAAGTTAGGCCAGTGATGAGATGACCATGGGATGAAGGTATCAGTGTGCTGACAGTCACTCAGCAAGGCATATGTTAAAGATCACTGCACCAGAGAAGTTCAGAGTCATCTTCAGGCATGGATGAATCCAGGCATCCAGGTTACAACATTAGGGGTTTGTCTGGACCCTCTTCTCCAGCTTTCTTCTATTTGGGTTTTAGTTATGCTTCGATTCATCACAGTTACGAAGTTTTTAGAAGCTTGAGGCATCAACTCTGATGGGAAGAACAATTCCTTCGTCCCGAAACTGTGTTAAAATCTTTTGAGGTTCTCTTATTGGCTTGGCTTGTATACATACATCCACTTAAAAATGACTATTGTGTTCATGTGTCATGGTATACGTATGGAAGTCAGAGGATGACTCCATGGAGACTGCCTTCATGTGGGCTCTGGGTACCAAACACAGGTCATCAGCTTTGCACAGTAATTGCTTTACAAGCTGAACCACCGTGCATATTGTTGAACCAAAGATGGTAGCCAGTTGGGAATACTCCGACTGGTTATGCCTTAGCCTCATGTCTCCATGGAATAAGCTAAATGGATTTCATTGTGTATAACCCCCACAGACTCCATTCAGGGGGATTTCTGTCCAAAGAAGAAAGGACAGATTGTTACTCAAGAATGAAGAATGGGTGATGGGTGGTAAAAACCAACCAACTGACCACCCAACAGAACTTCTTCGATGGGAATGAGATGTTTGCTGTCAAAATTCATTCCGATCACTGTGTGCTCTTCCGTAAGGTCTCCCGTGAGGCTTCAAAACTCAGATCCCAGGGAAAGAACATCACAGGGCCACTCGCACCTCTTCACCAGTTACAATCCCTCCCTCACCACTCACATCTCCATTAGCACTTGCTATTACATCCATTCCTTTAGATGGGGCCATTCTATTCAACCCGGAATATAACTCAGATTGAAAAGCAATACAGAGCCCTTGCATACCATTTTATTTGTTTATTTTGTGTGTGTGTTCATGCATATGCATGTCTCAGTGTATGTATGTGCATCACACATAGACAGGCCTGGAGAGGTCAGAAGAAGGTATCAGATGTCCTAGAACTGGTTTCATGTGACTGCGTCACCATGTGAGGGACGGGCACTGAACCTAGGTCCTCTGCAAGAGCAGGAAGTGCACTTACCCGCCAGCCCCTGCATTTTGTCAAACTGAAAAGCACCAGTGATCCCGATATGTTAACAGAAAATAAAGAGTCCCAGGGTCCACAGAAGCCTCTAGAAGTGGAGTGGATTGCAGGATTGTTTAAAGAGAGCCTGGATATAGGAGTGCTTACATTTTTAAACACCAAATTGAGAAAGAGGAGAAATGGTTGCATTAAATTTTTATGTCAGGGAAATGGGCTGCTGGGAGGTGGAAGGCTGTGTAGCTTGTAATGTGAGACCATTCTGACTTTAAATTCTTCTTAACTGCCACAGGAACTGTCTTACATCCGTCATGTCTAACTAATGAGGGAGACCGCAGGAGGAAAAGGGCAGCTGGAAGCCAGCCTCTCCCCATCAAGGGCTCTTCAGGACACTCCGAGTCTTGGAAACGAATGGGGTTTCTTCCAAAGCCCAAGGATTTGTGTCTGTGCTTTAGTGCTGGGGTTTTCATTGTCTCCAGGGAGAGGGTTTTTAAGAGGGATGGGGAAGACTTGCTGAGCATCAAAGAGGGAGCTCTCTGTAGTGAATGTTTCTAATGAAGACGGGTCGAGACAGACACGTGCATGCCTGCGTGTGCATAAGCATGCATGCGTAGATTTGTGTGCATGCATGTGTGACCATGCATGTAGGTGTGAATGCATATATGCCTGTACATGTACACATGCATAATTGTGTCTTTACATGTAGGAAATCTTAAAAAGTATAGCTATATAGGAAATCAAATCTCTATCTGTATAAGAAACTGGTTCAAATTTGTCCGAGCTGGGGCTGAGGAGAAGGCTAAATGGGTAAAGGGCTCTCTATGCACGTATTCAGACCTGCATTTGGATCTCCAGAACCCACGTGCATCTGTAATTGCTGTTCTTCTATGGAGAAGTGAGAGGTGGAGACTGGAGAATCCCCAGAGTCTCGTGGGCCAGTTAGCTTGACATCTGCAGTGGCAAACGAGAGACCCTGCCTCAAACAATGGAGAAGGCTAGGACCAACATCCGAGGCCGTCCTCTGACCCCCGACGCATGCGCACTGCAGCCCGCACGCACTAGCACTCACGCACCGGAAAGTGCACATACATAGGTACTGAAGCTCTCAGAGCCTCGGTCCACTCATCCATTGAGTCAATGGAAAAACTAACAGTGATGTTAACAGGCCCCACGTTGATGGTGGGGATGATGTTAACAGGCCCCACGTTGATGGCGGGGATGGTCACAGCTAACCATTTGAGGGTCACTGCTACTCATGCTTGTTACAGAGTCATTAGCTGCATTTAAAAAGCGGTTCCTTCAAAACGGGGAATAAGGAGCCCTGTGACCTCCATTCTTCAGGTCCTTTGGTGGTCTTCAAGGGAGAGCCGCACACAGTGATCCCTCTGTGTTCTTGCAGCTGGGTGTCCACCTTTTTAATAAGCACCCGTTCATTATACGATTGGTTGCCAACGTAGGGGAAATGGCTAATGAAGCTTCTGTTTTCAAGATGGAATTAGCTAAATAATAACAAACCCTTTTGAAGACCTGGAGGCTTAAAAAAGAAATGGTTAGTCACAGTCTTTCTCCGGTAGGCGTGGTGCTATACTGTAATACCAGCAGCCTGGGAGAATGAAGCAGGGGGATAGCTACAAGTTCGAAGTCAGCCTGGGCTACATAGCTTGTGTGTGTGTGTGTGTGTGTGTGTGTGTGTGTGTGTGTGTTTATATATGTATATGCATACACTCATTAATTATGGAAATTTTCCAGCATACCCAAAGCTACAGAGAGTAGTCAGGAACCTCCTAGGCACTAGACCCATGGTCAAATGTGGTTTCATCTGAAGAATTTCCCTTTTCTCTTTATCCTTAACTATTGAGTAAACCTTGTATCTCTTATTAGTTTTTCTGTCAGTGCTTCTTTATGTATGTTAAAAATTTAACTTAATCACCATGACATAAAAATAGACGACAGTTTTACAAACTACCAGTGATGGATACACATTCTCTCTTTTCCCCCCTCTGAGGTGGGATCTTGTTCTGAAGCTCTGATTATCCTGGGACTCGCTCTGCAGACCCAAGTGACCTTAAACTTGCTGTGATCCCCCTGCCTCAGCCTCCTGGATTACAGTTGGGCACCTCTACACTAGACTAATGTTTTATTTTTAGATAACTTTTCTTTCTCCCGAATTGGGATCCAAGCAAACTCCACACATCAACAGTCTAACCACTGTCCCCCTAATCTATCTAAATGTATGAATTCGGGTCCCTCTCCCGTCTTTCACTCTTGCAATTTGTTGGCTGGAGAAACCTGACTATTCCATTTGAAAAAGGAGAAGGATTTTTTTTTTCTCTACCTGCAGCAGGCAAGAAGGTTGGAGTCATTTCCAAAGGGCTCCTATTCAGGAGACCTGTACACATTCCTGAGCATGCTCAGTTAACACCATGGAGCACATGTTTAAGAGATTAAAGTGACAGACATGCTCAGTTTGCTCCATGTAGTTTAGCTGAAAATAAAGACAGGACGATTTGAGGGTGTGTTAGCACTGCAGCTCCTCCGCACAGGTGCTGACCTGCCTCGTGGTGAACACGCCCCCACCCCCCAACTTCTTCCAGTTCTTTCTTTGGCCAAAGAGAGTCCCTTCAAACTTCTGGGGTCTGTGGCTTCTCCCAGAGACCCTGGCTCTTCAGAGAGGAAACTGGGAGCTTCAGAGAGAACGCTGGGGACAAGGTTCTTAGTCATACGTAGCTGACCTTTTCCAGTTGACTTTTCAGTGCGCAGAGACAGTAAAATATGTTTTGTTCTGTTCCAAAACACACGCAATGCTTTATACAGCTATTATCCACTTAAATTGATGGTTACAGATTTTCACTTAGTATCTTTGGCTCAACATCCGAATCTGTTTTTTTTTTTTTTTTAATACCTTGGCTTCTAATAGTGTTAACATAATTACATATTTGGCTTATTTCTTTTTCGGCTTTATTGAGGTATGATTGACAAATGAAAATTGTATGTATTAGAGTGTACAGATAGCAGCATGCTTTTAAAAAAATCTGTGCTCATACATAGTTGTATATGTGTGTGTGCATCTGTGTGTGTGTGTGTGTGTGTATGTGTGTGTATGAGTCAGTCTCTCTGTGTGCGTGTATGTGTATGTGTGAATCTCTGTGTCTGTGTGTATGTGTATGTGTGTCTCTGTGTCTGTGTGTATGTGTGTGTGTGAGTCTGTGTATGTGTGAGTCAGTCTCTCTCTCTGTGTGTGTGCATGCATGTGTGTGTCTGTTCACATATGTGTGGGTGTGTGGTATGTGCATCCATGTGTGTATGTGTGTGTGTGTGTGTGTGTGTGTGTGTGTGTGCATGTTCACACCACAGCAAGCATGTGGAGACCTGAGCACAGTCTCTGGTGTTGGTCCCTGCCCCCACCTAATCTGAGACAGGGTCTCTTGTGGCTCATTGACCCACACATCGGGCTAGCTAGTCCTGGAACATTACGTCTCCACCTCCTATCTCCTCCACGCCCACTGATATTACAGAAACACACTACCACATCTGTTTCATGTGTTCTGGGGTTTTGAACTCAGGCCCTCACACTTGTGAGCTACGTGCTTTACCCATTGAGCCATCTCCGCAGCCTAAGCATGACACTTTGACGTGTGTGTGCTGTGAAATGATCACCAGGCCATCCCTTACAATACTTACCTTTGTTTTCCTCTGATGGTAAGACCACTTGGGGTCTGCTATTTTTTACAAAAAAGATTTTATTTTTATTTATGTATATGTGTCTGTGCGTAGTGCAGATAGCTGAGGAGCCAGAAGAGGGCGATAGTATCCGTGGAGCTGGAGTTAAGGGTGTTGTGAGCCATTCAATGTGTGTGCTGGGAACTAAACTCAGACCCTCTGCAAGAGCAGCACATACCTTTAATGGCTGAGCCATCTCTCCAACCCCTGAGGTCCATTTTTATCAAATTTAAGGTAAACAATTATTTGTTATTATTAACTATAGTCATAATGCTGAACATGGAGCCCCCAGGACTTATGCCTTAATTTTATTTGTATTTATGCATATGAATGTATATAATTGGGAATGTATGTATATGCACGTGCCTAAATAGTCTCATTTACATTTTACATGCATATATTATCTTTTTATACATATACTATCAATCGTATTGGTAATTACGTATGTGTGAAAATATAGCACCCCTGTTCTTGGAGTTTTGGCTTTATAATATGTTCCACTCAAGATCCACCACTCAATGACTGCATTTTTAAAATCATTCAAAATAATTTCTCTCAGGGAGGGTGAGGCCGGTCAGGGGTTAAAAGTGTTCGGTGCCAAGCTTAACGGCTTGAGTTTGATGACTCCACGCAGTCGCCCTCTGAGCTTCACCGGAGCACCTCGTCACGCCCACCACCGCCTCACACAAAGCAAACATGTGTAAAGAAAATGTTCTCTCTCTTAAGCCACCAAACAATATCTGTTATGTTGATCTAGTCATTTTTATTACACTTGCACTTTAAAGGTTGCTTGAATTTTCTTACATTTATTTTATGTTTTGTTTCTTAGTGATGAAACTTCAGTCACGCATTCACGTAGCTTCCGTCTGCCTCTGGACTTGTTTCCTCCCGTCTTACGGCTGGTCTTCTCGGCGTCTCAGTTAGCCCCTGACCGCTAATGAGGTACGCGCTCCTCAGATGAAGCATAGTAATAGACACATGTCCCACACCTTGCTTTTCTAGTTAGTGATGCATTCCAGAGGTCACTTCAGGATAGTATATGGACCAGCCCCTTTCTTCACAGTTACCCAGAATCCCACGGTGCAGACATCCCATTAGTGGGCATTTGGGCTGGCCCTAATCTGCTTTTCAAAAAGGACTTCAGTGAATAGTTCTGTGTGATGGTTGGTGTTGTCACCTCCCCAGGATCTGGAATCTTCTAGACTGCACACCTGGGAGGGATCAGGTAGCCTCTGGGCATGCCTGGGAGAGATCTTTTTTTTAAATTTTTTTCAGTTATGTTAATTGATATGGGAAGACCCATCTTAACCAGGGGTGGGGCCACTCTCTACTCTGGAATCCTGGACCACAGAAAACAGAGGAAGTGAACAGAGTACCAGAGTGCCTTTCACCACCTCCGGCTTCTCGACTCCTGCTGTGATGGGCTGTGAGCCTTTCGGGTGGTTTCCTAGAAGATGCTGAGCGGGGTCAAAGGTTAGGGACTCCTGCATCTGCTGCATGGCGATGTTTCACCGGCTTTTGTGTGTTGCACCCAGCATTTGCATTCCCCACAGCGACCCGAATGGACCATTTCCGCCGAGCTGATATGCAAGCAATACTTGAACCCAGATTGTCAGAGCAACCTCAGCAAAGCTTAGCTCATACCCAACACCAGGCTACGCTGACGATTCAAAACTAAAGCTCTCAGCGGCAGCAGACACAGAGGGCTGCTTCTCTGGAGGGACCTCAAACCATCAGAGGCAGCTTCCTCCAAAAAACCATCTCTCTCACACCGGGACTGTGTCAATGTCAGTGCAACACCAATGCCGATGATGTGTGCGTGAGACCAGCCCTGTTAGTCATGGGGGAGAAGAACGTTCCCAACCCAACTTCCACTCTGCAGCCCTCTCTGCTCAGTGTGCTCGTAAACTACTATTCCGTGTTTTAATTGTTTATTATAATCTAAGCACAGCAGTGTGTCCTTATGGTAGCATCAGAGTGCTTTCTTTAAAAGGGAGCTGGGCTGGAAGGGTGACTCCGCGTAGAGGAGCTTGCTGCTAAGCCAGATGGCCTGATGGATACCCGGGACCTCTGACGCCTGCAAGCGCACACCTGCACGCGTCCACGTGCATGCGCACACACAAGCATATTAAACAAATAGATGTAAACAAGTTTAAAAGAGGTGTGTTTGAGGAACTCCCCCACACCTGAGAGTCGGAGACTCTGACTCTCTGCTGATTCTCACCCCTTCCACATTCTTCTCAATGCTGGACGTGAAGCCCTGGTACCCGGTACCAGGAGGCTCACCTCTAGCCTGGTCCTTCTTAGGAGATGAGGTTGAACTTGCTGTGAGATATTTAAGGTCCATTTGCAATTTCTTCCTGTGGACCATCTGTTCGGCTTTACTTTTTCATTTTTTTAATAGGATTGTTTAAAGTTTGTTGTGCTTTTCCTCCTTGCTTCTCTGTATGTCTTAAGGGGATTAATCCTTTAGTCTAATTTGCTCGTAATTCTCCCTGTTTTGTCATTTTTATTTTTACTTTGCTTATAGTGCAGGCATTTATTTTTAAGTAGTCAAACTCACCAGTCGTTGCCTTTTGGTGTGTGTCTGGTTTTAAATTATAATTAGCAAAAACCTTCTGCATGCTCAAGTTGTAGAGAGATTCTCCGAATTTTCCTCCTGGTGGTATGCATTGTTTCAGTTTTTCTTTATATATAAACTGTCCATTTGGAAAATTGCTGTGTACAGTGCATGAGAATTACAGCTAATTTTTATCTTTCTGTGGATTACAATGCACATTACAATGCTATTTCAATAGCAGGTATTAAAATGTCCACATCTGCCCGATGCAGTGAATATTCAGGGTTTTGCCCTCAAATTGACCTTAATAATTGGATCTATATTTGGATTCCTTTTCGGGTCCATTGTTCTACATCTATACATAACGATACCGTTCTATTTTATCCTAGAAGCCTTACATAGGTGTGATGGCTTACCTTGGTTGTTAACTTGATACACTTGGGAAGAGGGACCTTCACGTGTGGAATTGCTTGTCATTGAATACCTACTGTGCCACTCAGCAAGGAGACAAGGTGGCATTCTTCATAGGTGTAATCTCTGCCAGACCTCCGTGGAAGGAGCCACCATCATGGCAAACACCATACTGGACAGTGAGTGCCTGAGCTCAGGTGTTTTCATTGATTCAGAACTCAAGTGTTCTACTGATAGCACGTGCAGATCATCAGCAATCAAACATCCCCCACAGAAATCCAACATCTGCAGACAATACAAAATGCCAAGACCTAGGCAGCCCCTCACCCAGCAGTGCACAGAACAGTTATTTTATACATAACTAAAAAGAAACTTCTGAGACAATTGCCTTTATTAGATTGACCTACGGGCATGTCTATGGGGCATGTCTATTAGCACTCCTGAGTGAGCGCTAATTGACGAAGGAGGAACAGCCCAAGGCGGGCAGCACCATCCATAGGCAAATAGACAGTGCCCCCCTAGGAAGGTGAGTGGTGCCATCTGTAGGTCGTTGAGCCTGGGATGTATAAGAAAAGCAGTTGTGCATGAGCATGAGAAGAAGCCATTAAGTATCATTCCTCCACGGTCTCCACTTCACGCTCTGCCGGAACTTCCCTGATGATGGACTGTAACTGTGAGCTGAAACGAGCCCCAAGCATCTCCCCAAGATGCTTTTGGTTCTGGTGTCCATCACAGCAACAGAGAGCAAAACAAGACAATGATTTGGACTATGGTAAGACTGGCCGTTCTCCCGCCCACTAGCATTCCAGGCACTTTTGCTTTGTTCTATGCTATGTGAATGTCACAATGCCCTTGTCTAGCTCCAAGAAAAAAAATTGCTCTTGTATTTTTCACTAGGACATTGTCTAATTAGTTAAGTTACCGAGAACGGACACTTTTATGATGCTGTTCCTCCTATGCTCACGTTCATCTTCCGGTACCTTGGGAGTGCTTTCAGTGTTCCTGACGGCCCCTGCACGCTCCTGGCCAAGTGTGTGTTTCTTCATTCACTCGTTCCCCCCCTTCTTCCACTGTCTCCTCTGAACTCGATCACCTTATACACGCTGTGTATAAAGGCCGCTGCTCTGTGATGTTGGTTTTTATGCTTGCTGCTTTATTAGATTATCTCATCACTTAGAGACATTTTCAACTTTTTTTTTTCAGTTTTTATCCAAATATATTAATACGTTGTCTGAAAATAGGCATAACTTTGCCTTTTAAAAAAAAATCTTTAAGTTCTAATCATTTTTACTTATTGTGCCACAATTTTCTAAGCCACAAGATAAAAACAGTAATTGTTATTTATTTTGTAATTTTATTGTGCAATAAAGTGATATAAAATATGTAAAATACCTGGAGCCATGCCTGGAATGCAATAACCCTCTAATTGCAATTATTTGAATAGATATGTGTACATAGGAACTCATGTTTGATAGAATGAATGTTATAGAGTCAAGCAATTATTCCGAATATTTAGCATTTACACGCCTTATTTTGGAATTATGCTGCACTATAAGAATCACTTTCTGACTGGTGTTTGAAAACTTCGATATTTAAATATTACCATTACAACATTTTATCATATCATATATCATCTCTGTGCCTACTTAGTAGTTTTCTTGAGATGGTGAATAAATAAATAAATATACAGTATTATTTAATTATATCAGATATATTTAAACAAGCAAACATATGTCATTGGCTTAAATGGAGAAATATTTTCAGATTCATAATGAAATAGACGTATTTTAAGAAGTTATTTCATGTCTAGTGGGGTTCAGTGGTAGAGGCCTGTAGCAGCACCCTGCTGTGGCAGCTCACCAAAGAAGACATGGAGGCATATTCATCTAGGTAAACCCTTCTGGGCCTCAGTAGAGGGAACCACCATCATGGTAAGCGCCGTACTGGAGAATGGAACCCTGAGCATCTCAGCTCAGGTGTTTTTATTGATCCAGGACTCCTCAGGGTTTCTACTGATAGCACATGCAGATCATTAGCAATCAAACATCCCCCACATACATCCAACACCTGGAGACAATACAAAAATGCCAAGGCCTAGGTAGCCCCTTACCCAACAGTTCACAGCACAGTTATTTCATAACATAACTAAAAATAAACTTCTACAACACAGACCTTAGCCCTAGTCACCTGGGAGGCTGAGGCAGGAGGATCACTTGAGCCAAGGATTGATGGGTCAATCTGGGCAAAAGAACAAGGCCCTGTCTCTTTAAAAAGTGACTCCAGATCGAAGGTTTTGCATTTCAGGAAACATTAATGAGTTCATAGGTCAGAGAGGGGTCTTCTTCTGACTGTACCAGGGACTATGGAGGCCTAGCTTAAATATCCTGGTCCCAAGCTGTATAATCATGCTAATTGCGCTCTCACCAAGTTCATAATCAATCTTAGTCACCGTTTCAAGGATGGTTCTTTGATCTCAGTGCTTTGTAAATATTCATAGGATTCATTCATTCATTCATTCATTCATTCATTAGCTGGCCAGGTTCTTTGTTCTTTTTTTTTCTCATCACTCTGGATGAATGGGAATTGCCACAGTGTTTCTCCCTCTGTGGTTTACAGTTACTGAATAATCGACACTAACATGGGGGAAATGGCAGAGTCAGGAAGACATCAGGTTATTTTACAAAGATTATATTAAAAAAAAAAGAAAGAAACAGGGTAAGGTGGTGCACGCTTGTAATCACAGCACTTGGGTGGCAGAGGCAGGAGGATCAGGAATTCAGTCTTCCTTGACTACACGGTGAGTTTGAGGTCAGCTTGGATTGCATAAGACACTGTCTCAAAACAAGAAAAGAAAGAAAGGAGAGAGGAAGGGAGAGAGAAGGGGGAAAAGGAAAGGAGGAGACAGGGAGGGCAGAAGGAAGGGCTTTTATTGGCTCTCACCCCTGTGCTTTAGAACCTGTTTCTTCGGAGGTTTCCTTTTGATTCTGGGCTGTGTCTTTGTCACGTTTCCCCATCTCTAGAATTATTCCCATGGATTAATTTGAATCATAAGATGGTTAAGCATTTGCAGAGGGTAGTGCTGATGTCATCGCTTGTGGGGTACAGTCCAGCTAGGGTATATTCGGAGTTTGATCTATGGTACGTACAAATCAGCAATCATTAGTGGCAAAGCATTGAAACTGCCTGTAGTTTTGAAATGCCTATTTTTTTTCTAGTAGGTCGCTGAAATCACCATAGCTGGTACTTTATGGTCTTACTTTATACATTCTTTATTGTTTGTTTGTTTTTTAAGACAGGGTTTTTTTGAGGGAACTCACTCTGTAGACCAGGCTGGTCTTGAACTCATAGAGATCCACCTGCCTCTGCCTCCCGAGTGCTGGGGTTAAAGGCGTGCGCCACCACCACCTGGCTGCTTTATATATTCTTATACCAAGAAGGACTGGGCAACCTGTTTGTATCTCTCCACGTACAACTCATAAGAACTGTCTCCTTCAGGGATAAAGGTTGGGCTGGCGAGATTGCTCAGCAGGTAAAGCTGCTTGGTGTGTAAGTCCGATGACCTCAGTTCGAGCCCCGGGACCCATGTAAAGATGGAAGGAGAGAATGACTCCACAAAGTTGTCCTCTGACCTCCACATGCACTCCATGACATGCATGCCTCCCCATACACACACACACACACACACACACACACACACAGAGAAACATGAACACACACTGAGACACACACAAAATATATTTAAAATATATTTTAAAAAAGAAAATATGCTCACTTTGTTAAATGCACTTCTCCCGGGTTCTACTTTGTTAATTGACACAGTTTGTGAGTTTTGAAAGAGCCATCTGTGTGCTATAACTAGAACAGTATATTTTTCTTCCAAACGTCTGAGAAATTAAAGGATCCCAGGGTCCCAAGCGTAATGTCCCACAGCATGTGCTTAACATTAGAAGCGGCTACATGTCTCACCTCAGTACAGGGGCACGAATAAGGCTAAAAGGAGAAACCCCTAGATTTAAGGGTTGGGAGGAATAGAAGGGCAAGCTATGACTGAGTCATTCAGCAGCTTGGGGCGGGGTGGGGGGCTCTCTAACCCTACTGGGCCTGTTTCTGGCCTGCAGAATGGGGTTTGCAGGGTTTGAGTCTGAAATGTGCTCCACAGGCTCACGGTTGGAACACCAAGCCCCCAGCTGAGAGCTTTGAAGGCCGTGGGACCAGATGGTGGAAGAAGGCAGGAGAGGAGGGGGTCTTTGGAAACTATACCCTTCTCCTGACTCTGCTCTGTCTTCTTGTCCACACATGTGAACAGCAGCTGCCTCGCATGGCATGATGAAATGAAATCTCTCCATACCCTGAGCCGAAGCAGACCCTCCTCCCTTCAGTTCTTCCTCTCTGGTGTTTTGCTCACAGCGACACTAACATTACCGCAAGGGAAGAAAAGTGAGTCCAACCGGGAGAGCTGTGTGGTCTGGGAGGAACTTGTGACGTGGTGTCTGGCTCTTCCCTAAGATGGTGTGGGGGCGGGGGGAGTGGGGCAGCCTTCTTGTCTTTAGGAGGTGTGTGCTGTGTCCTCCTTGCAGGGAAATAGGACAATGACACCACAGTATAGAGGGCAGGAGAGTCAACGCATGACGTGAGCGTAGGCGAGGGCTCAGAGTTATGTAGACATCATTTCCTCGTTTGTTTACCCACAGGGACCATTTGACAGTTCTCAGGTGGCAGAGACAGGCAGGGAATGGTCACCACTGAGCCAAATAAAGAGTCTCTGCTTTCATGAGTACTTACCATCTATCTCTCCTCCCTCCTCTATATTATTATTATTATTATTATTAATTATTTTTATTATTATTAGTAGTAGTATTACTCTGTAATTTCACAGTAGTTTCACTCTGTAAGTGATGCTAGCCCAAAATTCACTCTGTAGCCCAAGCTGACCTCAGACTTGTGGCAATCCTCTCGCCTCAGACTCTAAAATGCCGGGAACACAGGAGCCAACCAGCATGCCCAGCGGGCACGGGCCTTTACGTACAGGTGCAGCAGTGGCCACGAGGGCTATGAATAAGGGTGGAGGAGATGTGGAGCAGGAGAAGGCCTCTGGGAGAAGATGCTGCATTTGCCACAGACCGGACGAAGGGGGGAGAGAGAAGTGGTGGAGGGAAGTGTGTTCTGGATGATGGAGCTGTGGCCTGCAAGCCCAGAGGCTGGTGTGCCTGTGGACAGAGGCCGGGAGTGAGAACAGCGTTACGATGTCTCCGGCCACAGTAAAGAGCTCAGATTTTACTTGCTGCAAAAGCAGAATGATTCTGTGTTTTCAGACTAAGAGTGGTATGATCCGGCTTGTGTGCTTCTGAAAAGGACCCTGGTGACTTCTGTGTGAGGTAAGCATATGGACAGGAGAGAAAGTAAGAGTTGGGCAGAGAGAAGCAGCTAGGACTCCTGACAGGTGGGTCATTTGTGCTCTGGGATGCAACTCACTGGATGGAGGAGCTAATTAGGGACGGGCAAGATACTCCCTTGACCCACGGAAGCCGAACTGTGAAGAAAAATGACTTCACTTCAGTGGGGCACTGTAAAGCAAAGGTGACCCGAAAGGGCTGTGGACAGTTGGTTCAGGGTAAGGACAGCACACGGCTGGGGCTAAGCAGCAGATGGACACAGACCGAGAGTCAGGAGACCACGTGATCAAGGGGGTTTACATGTCACCTCAGAGAGACAGTCTTGGTGGATACTTTATTTTTCTTTTCCTTCCTTCCTTCCTTCCTTCCTTCCTTCCTTCCTTCCTTCCTTCCTTCCTTTCTTCCTCTCTCTCTCTTTCTTCCTTCCTTCCTTTCTTTTTTTTAGAGATTTGTTTATTATTCATTTATGTGTATGAACATTTCATTTGCATGCATGCATGTACCTGGCACCCACAAGGCCTAGAAGAGGATGTTGGATCCCCTGGAGCTGCAGTTATTGATGGTGGTAAGCTGCCCTATGGGTGTTGTAACCTTGGGTCCTCTTCAAAAGCAGAGAGTGCTTGTAACTGTTGACATGTTTCTCCAGCCAAATCCTTGCTTGCTTTTTTTTTTTTTTTCCCCTTGAAATCTTGTCTCACTGTGCAACCTAGGCTGGCTTTGAACTCTTGATCTTCCTGCCTCAGCCTCCCAAGTGCTGAGAAAGCAGGCATGCTCCATCGAACCTGGCTGTGCATGCTAATTGAAACCTACTTATTTCAATGTTTTTCCTATGATGATACACAAATCCTTCAGAATGCTAATTCCACTTTCACAAATTTCGTATGTAAAATGACTAAGGATGTGTGCAACACCCTTAACTACAAACATGGTGTAAGGCTTAAATAAATAACAATGGGCTTTCCTAGAATCCTAGAATTTAGGTGTACCAAGAGTAAATACAGCACAGTGTGCCTTACAACAAAACAGAATTTGTAATTAACTCTTGCTAATGTATGTAAAGTGCGAGGATATTTAAGAATATGGGAAACAGTCACGATACATTATTTAGAGAACAAAATAGGCAAAACCCACACTTTCGTATTATTCCTTTTCCATATCAGAACCTCGCTGTCTGAGAACTCTGAGTCACGTGGGTTAAGACAAACTAAGACATTACAAACGCATTCATCACTGAACGTGTAATCCGCAGTTAAGCGTCCCTCCCTCCCTTCCTGCTCAGCACCTGTGAGGGTCGCTGGGGTACTGAAGTTGGTGCAGAGGTTTTCAGATGCTGCACGCATATGAAGACGACTAGAAAGAATGCTAACACTCCCTGCTATCCCGAGCAATGCAAGAAGGCCGGATAGTGCCTTAGTTCAGTCCGGGAACAAGCTTCTCCTTCTCTTCTGTCCTTTCTGCTGTGTGTGCTTTCTGGCTGATACACAGCTCGTCCTGGACCAGCTCATTTGTGCCATTTTCTGTCTCCTGGTACCTGGGACAGCAGAGGATGATGGTGCCTCTGAGGAAATGGCGAAGCAGGATGGAGACATGGCCAGGAGCAGCCTTGGGTAGAATTCTCACTTCCTGTGTCCTTCTGAGTCTCCTCTCCATCCTTCGTTCTCAAAGGCGGTGTGATGTGGGATTTCAGAGCTAGACTCTGAAGTCTATCTTTAAGTTCTGGCAGGCCAAATATCCTTAGCTTTTTCTATTCATTCATGTATTAAAAAAAAAGTTTTAAGATGTTAGGTTTTACAGGAAGAATGTAAGATTTCGATGGGATGGAATCTGTGAGACCTTAGAAGACAGCTAGGTACACACCAGGCCACCATGTTGCAAGCTACTGTCTCCACCACCCAAGCCAGTTCCATATCACCGCAACCACCACCACACCACCACTACCACCATCACCACCACACTACCACCCACCACCACACCACCACCACCACCATCACACCACCACACCACCATCACACCACCACCACCATCACCACCACCACCACCACCACCACCACACCACCACCATCACACACCACCACCATCACACCACCACCACCATCACACCATCACCACCATCACCACCACCACACCACCACCACACACCACCACCACCACCACACCACCACCATCACACCACCACCACCATCACACCATCACCACCACACCACCACCACACCACCACACACACCACCACCACCATCACACCACCACCACACATCACCACCACCACACCACCACCACACACCACCACCACCACCACACCACCATCACCACCACACACACCACCACCACCACCACACCACTATCACACCACCACCACACCACCACCACCACCACCATACCACCACCACCACCACCACACCACCACCACACCACCACCATACCACCATCACCACCACCACACACCACCACCACACCACCACCACACTACCACCACCACCATCACACCACCACCACCATCACACCACCACCACACCACCACCACCACCACCACCACCACACCACCACCACCACCATCACAGCACCACCATCACCACCACCACACCACCACCACACCACCACCACCACCACACCACCACCACCCCACCACCACCACCATCACACCACCACCACACCATCACCACCACCACCATACCACCACCACCACCACCACACCACCACACCACCACCACACCACCACCACCACCACACCACCACCACCACCACCACCACCACACCACCACCACCACCATCACAGCACCACCATCACCACCACCACACACCACCACCACCACCACCATACCACCACCACCACCACCATCACCACCACCACACCACCATCACACCACCACCACTGCCACCACCACCACCACCACCACCACCACACCACCACCACCACCACACCACCACCACCACCACCACCACCACACCACCACCACCACCATCACACCACCACCATCACACCACCACCACTGCCACCACCACCACCACCACACCAATCACTACAATCACCATCATCATCCCTTCAATGACGGTCATAAATAATGGTCCTCTTTCAAAATGGCATCTTCAGATTCTTATCATTTGATTTGTTTTTTTTTTAATCACATTTTAGCTCACCGGGTGAGTCAATGTGCAGGTTCAGCAGAGTCTGACTCACCATCAGATCTTCGTCATAGGACATTTATCGTCCAGGGACTGCTGTTGCTCAGCTGAAATGGCATCATTGGCATTTGGAAATTCTGTTGCCCCGTTCCCGTCTAGTGGATCAAAAGGCTCGAACTTGGGTGTTTCGCGGTGTTTGGGAACAAACTCTTGAGGTCAGCATAATTCACGAGACCATGAGAAAACGCTATTTTTTTCCCTCGTGCTGTCTGTGTTGGAGCTCTGCCTTCCACCGTCCCACGCCACGATGTGTTACAGCAGACGCATCCTTCAGCTCGTCTTTCTGAGACAGGCCGTGACTCTGAGGAGAGGGAAAACACGTGTGTAACAAGTCTGTTTCTCATCTTCTCTCAAAGACAAGGCTTACAATGTAAATTCAGACCGGTGAGAGAGGTAAATGGAGGACTTCCCAGGTCACACACTTCAAGAGCTCTTAGGTCCTCTCTGCCCTTTTCCTTGTTGGAATACAGACGTGATGGCTAGGGTCACGGCAGCCATTTAACTATTGTGAGGTGATCTTGAAGGTAAAACCACACAGGAGGAACAGCAACGTAGAGAAACAGGAGCACGCAGTACTGGAGTTGACCATCTATGGGCCTCACGCTAAGAAAATAAATACGTTAGTAAAAATAAAGCCATGTATTAATCTATGGATTTTTCTTTGCCTTCTTACTCTTCCCAGTCTGATAAACTTCTTAAAACAAACTGTAGGCATTTCCTTCAAGTCTGGCATGGGGACCCATGTCTGTAATCCCAATATTCAAAATACTACAGCGGAAGGGTGTCAATTTTGAAGCCAGTCTGGGATACATAATGAGACTGTGTCCAAAAGAAAAATCATAATTTAGTTAATTCCCTGTGGGATTGGTTAATAGTATTATTATTTTTCACAGCAAAATATTTTCATTACTTTTATAATCCATTAATAAATTAACTAGATTAATACATTTATGTTAACAAACACATTGTTGTAATGGAAAATCTTCACCCACACATGTGTTCCCAACGGCAGCTCTTCAGCCCGGAGGAGCAGCGGCCCCCGGTCCACTGACTCCAGGCAGAAAAGCCACGAGGGACCGCAGCGTGTGGAGCCGTAGTTCTTAGTGCATTCCCTTGCTGTCTCTGGGGGAGCCCCGGTAAGCAGACAAGTACAAACTCGGGAGAAAACACACGTCAGGGGATCTGAACTTTCATGCACATTAGAGTACATTTATAGGGTTACCGTTGGGGGGAATGGTCAAAGACTGTGACAGACAGCCAGACAGCCTCTGTCATGGTGGTTCCTTTATATTATATGTCAACACCCACGGGCTGGAGATGGCAGAACTATTACAAACACCTGAGTTGCGTTCCTCCCGGGTATGAGTGACATTATCTACACTTAATATTTAGTAAGAACTGGGCCTAAAATATGCTTCCTTTAGGGCATCATGCTTTTTTAAAAGCCTCTTTTCCACTACAAATAATTCCATTTTCAAATGATAAAGTGCAGCTTAGATGAGTGTGCCAAAATGAGTCATTTTCTGTGGAATATATTGCTACGCATCAGAAATGTCTTTTAGAACCATCGACATCCGTGAGCACAGCTCTGAAACTTACTAGTCTCAAAGTCATCACACCGTCGTTTATTTATCTGTCTGCATCTTGTGAGCTTCTTAGAGCTGTGGTCCTTTTCAACTCCTGTGCTGTTTTTAGCTTCCATCAAGAAGCCCGAGTCCTGATGAGAGTAGAAGTCAAGAGGCTGTGATTAACAAGCACCCCATCTCCAGAGAATTCTCCGCTGAGTTCATGGGGGTTACCTTTAAAGTCGAGAGAACGCCTCTGCACTGTTTTTAGTCTGAACATTGCAAAGAGGTTAAGATGCAGCGCTGTTCACAAGCCACTGGCTTTCAAAAAATAAAAATGCATTTGGGAAGTGGAATGGTTTCTTACAGTTGGATATATAATGGCTTTATATCTTTGTTTGTTTAATACCCATTATCAATCAAATACTCATGTATTGATGCGTCAGATAATACAGCTACACCATGGGCACTTTCTTTAATGCCAAAGTTAGAGAAGTTAGAAATGGGACTCATGGGACCATCCTGGGGTTCAGCGGGTGAAGGCACCTACAGCCATGCCTGACAACTTCAGTTCTAGCCTGGGGACCCACGTGGACGAAGGAGAGAAATGACTCCTGCAAGCTGTCCTCTGGCCTCCACATGCATGCTGTGGCATACTCAAATCCACACACATACATAAACACACTAAACACATACATACATGCATACATGAAAAAAAATATATATATAAATTTCCTGGTCCCAAGAAGGACCATGAAAAACAGGGAGATTTGAGAAAAGAAAAAGAAATATATATATGTGATGTATCTGGTATTTTATATATATATATATATATATATATATATATATATATATATATATATATATATATAAATCATATATATATAATATAAGATATTGTATATCTTAGCAAAAGGAGAGGAAAAAAAAAAGAAAACATCCTCAACAAACAGATCTAAGATAACTCCATGAAAAATGAATACGAAATAGTCATCTGATGAATCTTGGGAGAGTAACTGTCCAAGGAGTATTTCAGCAGAGAGCCGAATGGCAGTTGAAAAAATACGAAATAGTCATCTGATGAATCTTGGGAGAGTAACCAAGACTGTCCAAGGGAGTATTTCAGCAGAGAGCCGAGCGTGAGTGGCAGTTGAACTGTGAACACCCACAGACAGCGCCCTTCCGAGCAGGAAGGGCAGGCAGAAAGCCTTCTTGGGCTGCCGAAGAAGGACCAGAAAAACAGGGACACTGTGGGTTGATAAAAGAAAGACCAAAGACAAAGCAGAACCCACACGTCCTGAGATCTTGTCCTGTTACACGGGTTGGGGCAGGAAGACATGCTCTGATTTCTGAACCGATGTTCTGACTGCATTGTGGGAAATGAATCAAACCAGAGACAGACTGCAGTCAGAGAAACTATTCAGAGACTCTTGCCATAATCAACTGGAAAATAGACTGTGGCCTTTTGGACACTGAGCCCACGCAGACTGTTGGCTTACAGCATGCTGGACCCCACATTTGTGCTGCTAGCAAGTCCCAATTACACTGCTAAAGATGTTGCCTTTACTTTGATTTTCCCAGGGAGGATGTTGGAGTTAAGAGGTTCAACAGTTATACAGTTACATGGTTGGAAGATGCAGACAACACCGAGCAGATCCATTCTTAAGGACCTCTTGGGTGCCGTGATCATGACTTCTAGGGAACTCAGTGCCAGTTTTCGTGGGAGGGATGATGAGAACAAAGATCAGGGGAGCATTTTGCTACAGATCCTATTAATTCAGTTAGATTCTGAGATTTTATCTTTTCTTGAACACTTTGTGTGTGTGTGTGTGTGTGCGCGCGCGTTTATGTGTGTGTGTGTGTGTGTTTGTATGTGAATGTGTGTGCAGGTGTATGCCATTGTTAGACTGCTGTGTCCCTCACCAAGAAAGACAAGGAGGTGCATTCATATGTGCAATCCCTGCCAGACCTCAGCAGAGGGAACCACTATCATGGCAAGCCCCAAACTGGACAGTGGAACCCCGAGCATCTGAACTCAGGTGTTTTTATTGATTCAGAACTCCTTGGGTGTTCTACTGATAGCATGTGCAAATCATGAGCAATCAAACATCCCCCACAGAAATCCAACACCTGCAGACAATACAAAACACCAGTAGTGAACAAAACAATTATTTTATACATAACTAAAAACAAACTTCTACAGTTGGTATACTTATGTATATGTATATGTAGAGGTAATGAATAACCTCAAGTATCATTCTTCCAGCATCTGCTAACCCCCACTCTAGATAGGGTATCTCACTGCCCTGGAATGTGCCAAGTGGGCTGGGCTGGCTGAACTGTCCAGCTCCAGGGAGGAATCAGTCTCTGCTACTCCAACTAGCATACCACCACACATGGCCTTTTTCAGATGGTCTTAGGGATTGAACTCACATCCTTGTGCATGCAAGACAAACACTTTACCAACAGAGCCATCCTTGGTCTTTAGAACACGCTCTATAACTGGCAGGAGACAGGAGGCACTTGGGTTGGGAGCAAAGGACTTTATCACACGCAGCAAACATCTGTGAGCCTCAAAAGTCTGTTGGCTTCTTCTGCCTTCCCTGTATCACTGTAGGGAAAATGGGAGATGTAAAGGTTTTCCACACAGAGGGGTGCAGGCGAGTTGCACCACATGGAAGAGAATTACAGAGACTGAAGAAATCTTTGCTGCTATAATTATGATAGGCTATCAGGGTACTCAGTTTTGGGGGGATGGGGTGGTGAGGGGGATGGTACTCCATCCTTCAAAGTCCCTCAGTGCACAGAATAATGTGACAAGGGACATGGCCTCAGAGCAATCAGCGATGGCTTCCCATTTGTGCTCTGCCCAGGGGGAGCATGCAGGGTCATGACCTTAACACACCAGACCTCCAGTTTCCCCTCGTGGGAGGCAGAATGACTGTCATTGCAAAACCACTTCCTTGGAATTCACATATGATCCAACACAGTTCTCACACAGATTTACCAAAAAGCAGGGACACACAGAAGAACTCAGCACTGGTTCAAGAGCGTGAACAAGTTGCGCTGTAAGAATCCCTTGCCGGGCTCTGGAGGGCTTCACACCTCCCCCGCCATAGGTTTCCTGCCTCTGTGAAGAGAAATGCTTTTCTGGTGATGACTCAGCCATTCAGCCACGTGGAGTCTCCAAACCAGACTCCTTGTAATTCCTCAACCTCCCTTCTAAGCACAGCGTCCTTACCCAGCAATTTCACAAAGGATGGGAGGCACTGACAGCTTCTGCATCTTCCTCAATGCCAAGCCCTCTGCAGAAATTCAAACTCACTTTTCCAGAGGCCCCTGGGGAGTTTCTGCTCCCGTCTCAGTGTCCATGTGTGGGTTATGTGGATCCATGTTTGTAGCTGACGGGTTCTTGTCTTCCCAAAGGGGCTCTGCTAGCCACAGGGGTAATCAGAGGTTCTGTATCTTAGCCCTTAGGGCTGTGGTTATGAGACATCATAAACTGTATTGTTCAGAAGCGACACATGCTTATTTCTAGCGGTTTCAGAGACTAAGTCCAAGTTCACAGCATCGTGGCTCAGAGCTTGCTTCCTGGTTCTGTGATGGTCTTCTTGCTGTGTCCTCCTTTGGTGGAGGCGGTAATGGGAACAGATCTGTTTTGAAGGATGCTAATTCCGTGCATGAGCCTGGGATCACTCATCTCTTACAGACCCTATTGAGTGACACAGTATCATGAGGTGGTGGCCAGGGTTTAACATAGGCATTTTGAATATGAACTTGTAAGTCAGTATTCAGAACATATCTAGCATTCTGAGGTCGGAGAACAAAGATGTTGCTTGCGCTCAGTTGGTAATGTGCCGGCCTTGGAAGCCTGAAGATCCGAGCTTGATCTCCACGCTCATGTAAAACCTGCCGGAAACGGTGATACGTGCCTGTAATCACTGAAGTGATGGAGGCAGTCAGATTATTGTAGTTTGCTGGCAGTGAGAGAGTTTTAGGTCAGCGAAAGACACTGACCCAAAAGAATGGTGGGTGGTGGGAAGGATACTTGAAACTGATGAGTAGCAAACAATGTTTGGATTCTGGTCTATTTCCTTCCCTTTAGGAGCTTCCCACCCCTAATCTATTACATGCTCTACTCTGGCTTACACACACACAGGCACACACCACACCACACACACACCACACACCACACACACAAACAACACACACAGAGAGATACCCATACACACACACACACACACACACACAGACACACACCACACCACACACACACCACACACTACACACACATACAACACACACACAGAGATACACACACACACACACACACACCACACACACACACACAGACACACACCACACCACACACAGACCACACACTACACACACATACAACACACACACAGAGATACACACACACCACACACACACACACAGACACACACCACACCGCACACACACCACACACTACACACACAACACTACACACACACCACACACACCACACATACACCACACATACACACACACTACACACACACTACACACCACACACACACATAGACACACACACAAGAACATACGTGCCCAAGTACACACACATACGAAACCGTTGTCCTTGTCACTGTCATGCTTTGATCCCTGGTATCTAGACAAAGTCCCTGTGAAAGGAGGATCACAGGGGTGCTATGTTCTCCAAGCAAACATGACTTTGGAGGAGGTCATCTTCTCAGGTAACGAGCTCTGGGCTTCGTTGCACCGCGGTGTGGTGATGGATGCAGAGCCTGCCACTTAATGTGGCTAAGTGCTATCCTTCCATAAGCCTCTGTAGGGATTATTTTATAATCAGACATAAGCTGCATGTTCTTCCGAGTTCTCCCTAGCATATGCTGCTGATGGGCCGCAAGCAGAAGGCGGTGGAGAGAAAGCCGTTCTGTGCCTGGAGCCTGGCGCCAAAATCCCAGACAAGCATGGCGCGGGCTGTGATTCTCAGTGGCTCCTGCAGCCTGTGCTCAGCATGTGCTTTCTCCTCATGGATTTGGTCAAGGCTGTTTCCTTCCATTTAGGTATATTCCCATATTGACAGTCATCTGCAGGGGTTTCAGTCGTGTGCACATGATCCTACTGAAGTAATCTCTTTGTTTGCCCGCTTGAGACCTCGCCCAAAAGAAAAAAAAATAACCACCCGGGCTAATAAAAAAAAGTGTACATTAATCAGAAAATGTCTGCGAATTTCTCAAGGGCTTTGCATGTGCAGAAGCACGGTCCTGTTGAAACCATGGCAGCAACACCGAGAATTTACTGTTAGGCTTCAGATTCATAATCACAGGATATTTTTCATGGAGATTTATTTTATGCTATTAGCTCTATGTTTTTTAAAGGTTTAGAAAACTCCGGTTGTGGTTTATACGCCCAACTTAGCTCATTTGTCACACGAAGAATTGGTTATTGGGACTTTGTTAGAGATCCTAACTGTACCTAGAACCGTGAATGTATTTTTATGTGGATAACTCTGTGTGTGCATGTGTGTGCGTGCAAGGTGTGTGCATGTGCGTGTTTATGTGTGTATGCAAATGCGTATGTGTGTGTATGCATATGGGAAATCTTAAAAAGTATACATACACGTATATGTTGATTACATATATATGTATATATATGTACATATACATACATATGTGTGTGTGTGTTTGTGTATGTGTGTGTGTGTGTGTGTATGTAATCAAGGCTATATCTATATAGGGAACTGGTTCAAATTTGTCTGAGCTGGAGCTGAGGAGAAGGCTAAATGGATAAAGGGCTCTCTATGCACGTATTCAGACCTGAGTTTGGATCTCCAGAACCCACGTGCATCTGTAATTGCAGTTCTTCTATGGGGAGGTGAGAGGTGGAGACTGGAGAATCCCCAGAGTCTCGTGGGTCAGTTAGCTTGACATCTGCAGTGGCAAACGAGAGACCCTGCCTCAAACAATGGAGAAGGCTAGGACCAACATCCGAGGCCGTCCTCTGGCCTCCGCATACGCACTGCAGCCACGTGCACATACACAGATACTGGAACTCTCAGAGATTAGGTTCTTACTGAGTCAATAGGAAATCTGACGGAAGAAATAAGAGGCCCCACATTGACAGTGGGGAGGGTGACAGTTCACCCTTATGAGAGTTGTAACACAGTCACTTAGCTAATCGCCTTCCAGTGCCATTGAGGCATAATTGATAAATAAAAATCATTATTCATTGAACGTGTGCAACTTCATGTTTTGATATGTGCACACCTTGTGGAACGATCACTATGAGCTAATCAACGTGTCACTGTGGTGTGTCGTCACCAACCTTTTCCATGAAGCTTTTGCTACACTGAATGGGCAATATCTCACCGTTGCTTTAACCGAGCAATGTAAGAGGATTTATTTTTACTAAAACAATAACATGTGTATCTATATTTCCAGTTTTTTTTTCCAGAATCCTTACCAAGAACAAAACCACATTTCTGTATTTTTTTTTAATGTTCGACAATAATACAGCATATACTGAAGTCTGGGTCATTTTTACCCCTCATTGTCCGCTCTCTTCCCTTCCTGCTAAAGCCATTTTTCTTCCCACCATTGCCCCTCCTACTTTCTTGTCTGTTTTTTCTCCTGAGACACTGAGTTTAATTAAGGTCGCTTGCATGTGCGTGACTTGGAAATTAGTTATTACTAGAATATGGGAAACTTACCAGGGGCTCCACTGCTAAAGAAAATGACACTCCCTCTTGTAGCAGTCATTGACTTCCCGTTGTCCCTCGGTGAGGGGTGAAGCCTCCTGAGACCCTCCCTACACATGACCAGATGCAGAGTGCCCACTTATGTGCAAGCCTCGAGCAGGTAACCACAGTGGCAGTTCCTGAGTGCAATGGCCAGGACCTGTCCAGAAGACACCAATACACAGCCCTCCTCCCCACGCTCCAGCTGTTCCCCCCCTACTCCTTTTCTAGATGTTACCTGAGTCTTGGTGTGTGAATGTGTGCGTGTGTGTGCATGTGTGTGTGTGTGCGTGCTCATGTGTATGCTATAATGTCCTGTTTAGGGCCAAATACTCAACATTCAGTTATTCTCCACATTTCGAGGGATTGATAGTCACCATCTTTAAGACTTTCCTCCCACCCTCTCTCCCACCCCCTCTCCCTCCCCCTCTCTCCCTCCCTCTCTCCTTTTCTTTCTTTTTTCCTTCCTTCCTTCCTTCCTTCCTTCCTTCCTTCCTTCCTTCCTTCCTTCCTTCCTTCTTTCTTTCTTCCTTTCTTTCTTTCTCTCTCTCTCTCTTTCTTTCTTTCTTTCTTTCTTCTTTCTGTCTTTCTTGCCTGCTTGCATGAGACATGATCTCACTACATAGGCCAGCCCTTGAAACAGCTTCCCAAGTGCTGGGGTTACAGGAATGCACCTCTATGCCAGCCAGCCCCCCAGCCTTCTTCTCCTCTTCCTTTGGTTTGGGTAAGATCATTTTAAGGTCTCCCTTCTTTGAAAATTTCAGATACGAACGTAGTACAGTATTTTTAACTGTGGCTACTATGCTGCGTGTTAGACCCACAGTTTTCTAACACCTTAACTGATGCTGTTCTCGACAGCCTGCCTGGCTGCTCTCTCCTGCACCACCAGCAACCGCAATTTTAGACCTGCTTCTGTGAACTTGACATTTCATGGCTCCACGTGATGATACAGTATTTGTACTTTTGTTTTGCCTTGAGACAAGATCTTGCTCTGTAGACCAGACTGATCTCAAACCCATGACCTTCCTGCCCCAGTCTCCCAAGTACAAGGCTTGCAGTTCCTGCCACCATGCCTGGCTTCTGAATTTGCATTTCTATGCTGGCTCCTTTTACCTACTCCCAGGCCCATGACTCCTCATGGCTTTCCTTCTGTTTACTGTTCACTCACTTACTCACTTAGGGGGCTGGAGAGATGGCTCAGCAGCTAAGAGCCCTCAGTTCTCTTGCAGAGAAGAGTTTGGTTTCCAGGATCCACATGGAAGCTCATAATGGTCTGTAAGTCCAGTTCCAGCACGTCTTTCGGCCTCTGATTATAGTGTACACAGGAAATGCACATATATATTTGCAGGCAAACACCCACAGACATACACAGGTAATGCACATACGTACATGCAGGTAAACACCCACAGACATACACAGGAAATGCACATACATGCTTGCAGGCAAACACTCACAGACATACACAGGTAATGCACATACGTACATGCAGGTAAACACCCACAGACATACACAGGAAATGCACATATATATTTGCAGGCAAACACCCACAGACATACACAGGTAATGCACATACGTACATGCAGGTAAACACCCACAGACATACACAGGAAATGCACATACATACTTACAGGCAAACACCCATAGACATACACAGGAAATGCACATACATACTTGCAGGCAAACACCCACAGACATACACAGGTAATGCACATACGTACATGCAGGTAAACACCTGCAGACATACACAGGAAATACGCATACATATTTACAGGCAAAACCCATGACATACACAGGAAATGCACATACATACTTGCAGGCAAACACCCACAGACATACACAGAAATGCACATACATGCTTGCAGGCAAACACTCACAGGCATAAAATGATAATGAATAAATCTAGAAAACAAAATAGAAACTCACTTATGTAATGTCACTAACAAAATACAGACATTCGTGAAGATGTGTCTTGCAAACTACTTCATACGTATTTGTTTTTAATTTTTCGGATTCATTTGTTTTATTTTATGTTCATGATTGTTCTGTCTGCACGTTTGTGTGGGGTCCTCTGGCTGGAAGGAAGCCTATGTTGCCTACCCTCTCCTAAATTCCTAAGGGAACTAACACCCGCACGTACTCAGGTCCCTGTTGGGGTGCCAAGTGTGAGCTCTCTCAGTCCATCCAAAGTGCACGAACAGCTGAGGAGTGTGTAGCAAGAGAGTCTTAGGAATGGAAACAGACCTCTGGAGACAAGCTTCAGGGAACAAGTCTACTCTAACTGCATAGTTCTAGAACTTTTATATATCCTGTCACCGGGGGATGTGAGCTATCAAAGAGCCAGCATGACATCACAGAATAATGAGCAGTCCTGGGAGAGGTCATGTCCTATATGCAACACAGGGAACGAGGAGTAGGCCTCTGCTGGAGAGTTCATTGCCGTTGTGATCCGGCTGGGTTCGGTCAGTTTGGGGACTGCTTGATTAGGCAGAGTCTGCTATGCTTGAGAGCTTCTCATGCAGGCAGCATAGGCTTCCTTTCAGCCAGAGGACCCCACTTTTGTATGTATATAGTGCGCGTGAAGTATCTGCACAGGCCAGATGAGGTCACTGGATCTCCTGGAACTGGAGCTGTGAATGACTGGGAGATGCCGTGTGGGAACTGGGAACTGAACCCAGGTCTTCTGCAAAAACTATAAGTGCTCTGAACTGCTGATCCATCTCTCCAGTCCCCCATTATACATCCTTTTAAATATGTATTTTCAAAAGTAATACTAACTGAATGAGTGACTTGGGACAGCAAGTCAATTGTTCACAGACCAACCACATGTCTAGACACAGCCAAAGACCTGCAGTCTTCAATAGCCATTAAACGTCAAAGGCCATACTAGGGTCTCTGTGTCAAGGATCTTCCGAGCAGTTCCACCATGCCAGAACTTACAAAACCACAGGTACAGCCAAATATCTCTTGCCTAGATTCTTTTAAACTAGATTGCGAGACATTTGTATGTTTGAACGTTGATCTCATTGTTTCTAGCTAGATGCTCAAAGTCTAATCGAATATCTGTGTGGTAGAATTTTTTAAAGACATTTTTGGAGTAGAAGTCTAGCATCTGCTGTTGCTGAAGGTGGACTCTTCACCCAGGGGGCAAGTTCCCTCCTGCGTCTGGCTTGGCAGCACTCAGCAGACCTGTTAGAGGACACACAGGCAGCTCTGCCCACGCAGAATGTCCCTGTGGGCTCTTTGTGTGTCTGATTTCTGCTGAGCCACCAGCCCACTCCCTGCCCCGATCCCAGTTCATGCTGACTTTGAACAATGAGCACAAAGGCAGGCTACCACAGTTCATTCCTTCGTTCCCTCACTAATTCTTCAGTCAATTCCCACCAAAGAGACTCCCGCAGAATGCAAATTAGGATCTGTGTGATAGTTTTGTCAACACTCGACGGACACAAGCCTAAACACACCTGGAAAGATGGGATCTCAAGAAACTTTCTCCATCAGTTTAACCTTTGGATATTTTTTAAATGGCTGACTACTGTAGGAGGGCCTAGCCCACTGTGGGCAGGACCGTGTTTCAGCAGGTAGACATGTGGATGGCGTATAAGAAAGGTAGATGAACAAAGCAGAGGAAGCAAAGTAGCATTTCGCCATGGCCTCTGCATCAGCTCCTGCCTCCATGTTCCTGCCTTGGCTTCCCTCAATGATGGGCTGTAAGCTCAAATAAACCCTTTCCTCTCTAAGCTGCTGTTGGTCATGGTGTTATCACAGCAACAGAGGGGCAAACTAGGGAAGAGTTGGAGACAGTTCCGTTGGTAAAGTGCTTGCCATGCAGGCACATAGAACTAATCCAAATCCCAATGCACCTGTAAGAACACAGGGCTTCATAGCTTGTTCTTGTAAGCCCAGTGCTGGGGAAGCCAGACACACATTCCCTGGGGCTCACTGGCCAATCAGCCTAGCCTATCCAGGACAATGGAAGATGCTGTCTCAAAAACCCAGGTGGACCTTGCCTGAGGAATGATACTTGAGAACGACCTCTGATGTTCACATGTGTGCTCATACGCATGTACCAGTATATACATGAACACATAAGCACACATATATGTGTGCACAACATATACCAGACACACACACACATACACACAGAAGTAAAGTGGAATCCATTTTTTTTCTAAGTATTTTAAAAAAAAAATTTAAATTTTTGTGTGTTTGTGTGTGTGTCATGTGCACATGTGAGCAGGTGCCCTAAAAGGACAGAAGGGAGAGCATGAGTCCCCTGGATTTGTAGTTGCAGGTTGTTGTGAGCCACCTGAGATCTTTATAGAACCCGACTCTGGTCTTCTGCAAGAGCAGGAAGTGCTCTTAATGGCTGTACCACCTCTCCAGCTCTAAGGTTCTGTTTATTAAATACTCCGAAGCTGCAGCTTTCCTCTCAATACCTAAAGAAAAGCCAGAGCCTTTTGCTGAGCCCATGAAGCCCTGTGTGGTCCTCAGAGTACAGGCCTGGAGCCACGTTTGATGACTTGCTCTTTTCTCTGCCTCGACTGCACCAAGTGTACTGCCTCTTTCTGAGCCCTATTCACTCAGCCCCAGGCATCTATCTACCTTACCCAGCATGCTTGCCACTTCTTTCACTGGTGGCTCAGCTCAGAAACTTCATTTTAGGAAGGCTTCTCTACCCACTCACGAAACATTATTACTCTTCCTTCACAAGCACCTACAATAGTGCCAGCAATGAACGGACTTAACGCATTGACATTGTGCTTCTACTCTGTGTAAAATGTCCTCTTACTTAGAGAGGTAGTTATGTATATAATCAGAACCAAGGAGAATTAATGAGCCTTCAGATGAGGCCTTGAAGGGAGAATGAAGGAAAAATCTAATATTTAGGAATGATATGTTCCTAAACAAAGGCTGAGGGGTGTAGCGAGACTGCAGTCATGGCCCGCCTGAGACAGTTCATTCAATACAACAGTAAGGATAACATGGCTGGCTGGTCTGCCCCTTGACAAGGGTTTCCTGGATGCCCTCCGTGCATCCTGTTAATTCACTGATGCATGCACCAAACCCATGAGAGAGGGGTGGTTGCTGATGCCATTGTATACATAGCAGAGCAAATTTCTGCTGAGAGCAGCCCCATAATAAACGCTGTGCTCTTTCTAGGCATGACTTGACCCCAGGGTACTCTGAAGCAGATAAATGGCTACACAACAGATGCTAGGTAATCCCTACTCGTTCTATTCTGGCTTCAGAGAGGCCTTGCAGCTCCTCAGTTCCACCACTGAAGTAGCCACATGCATTGCAAGGACAAACAGGCTTGCCTCTGTTTCAGAAGCAAGAGCAGCTTAGCCCACTGCCCACCATGGAGTGCAGGGGTGTGGTGTAGTGTGGCTTTCCTGGAGGGTGGGTGACCTGCTATCTTTTAAATACCTGTCCATCCATCTCGCTATAATCCAGCTATCTACCAACTATCTATCTCTCTTATTTCTCTTCCATCCATCTATATCTTTATCTATCATCTATCTATCTATCATCTATCTGTCTATCATCTATCTGTCTATCTATCTATCTATCTATCTATCTATCTATCTATCTATCATCTATCTATCATCTATCTATCTATCTGTCTATCTATCATCTATCTATTATCTATCTATATCTATCTATCTATCTATCTATCTATCTATCTACCATTCGTGACCAATTTATTCAGACCTATTATTTATTTAGCACCTATTTATTTATCATGTACTATCTACATGTCTATCTACTTATCATCAGTGTATTCACCTATTATCTATAAACTATCTTCATAGTATCATCATCCCCATCCCCATCATCTTCCCCATCCCCATCATCTTCCCCATCCCCATCATCTTCCCCATCCCCATCATCATCCCCATCCCCATCATCTTCCCCATCCCCACCATCTTCCCCATCCCCACCATCTTCCCCATCCCCACCATCTTCCCCATCCCCACCATCTTCCCCATCCCCACCATCTTCCCCATCCCCATCATCTTCCCCATCCCCATCATCTTCCCCATCCCCATCATCATCCCCATCCCCACCATCTTCCCCATCCCCACCATCTTCCCCATCCCCATCATCTTCCCCATCCCCATCATCATCCCCATCCCCATCATCTTCCCCATCCCCACCATCTTCCCCATCCCCACCATCTTCCCCATCCCCACCATCTTCCCCATCCCCACCATCTTCCCCATCCCCATCATCTTCCCCATCCCCATCATCTTCCCCATCCCCACCATCTTCCCCATCCCCACCATCTTCCCCATCCCCACCATCATCCCCATCCCCATCATCATCACCATCATCGTCTATCTGTATCCAGTAATCTATTCTTCCTGTGTTGAAGAAATACTCACGCCACTTAGGATCTGCTACAAAAAAGCTGAGTTTATAGTTTGCTAAGCACGGGGAGCCCCCTGTCTCCCACTAAGGTTCACAAGACAGAGCTGACCTATTGAAAAAAAATGTAGCATTTAAAGAGTATGTGTGCGGAGGTTGGGGAAATGATTTAGAAGCAGAGAGGCGAGGGCTTATGGGCTGTCGGCTGTGGGGCCTGGCTAGCTGTGTGAGGCTGCTATTGACTGTCATAAATGAAAGCTGCAATAGTTTGGGTGAGTTTGAAATGAATATTGACAGTATGGACTACCATAAAAATACAATCGCAATGTGTTTTTTTTTTTTTTTCTCTTGAATTTTGATTCTAAGGGTGTTCTAAGCTTACAACAATCCTAAAATGGAGGCGGTGTATTAAGACCTTCATTTTATATATGAAAAATAAACAGAAGGGTAAATACGTAGACAGGTATGTTATGTGTATCACATACTCCCCGAGGCAGATGAGGGTAGAGCCAAGATTCTGACAATGACCATATCTGGCTCCAGATTTGGCCTCCTTAACGTGGCTCTCTCAGGCTTTGTGTTCACAGAACACACTGGCCAACCTTCAAATCCATCCCTAGTTTAAATGGAGACATTTCATTCCCTGTAGCTCATCGTTTACTCTGGCCCCATTCTTCCGTCTTTTAGGTAACACGTTTAACCACTTAGAAAAGAGCATCCACAAGGCCAAACTCCTCGATGTGGAAAGCACAGCCATTTAAAGTAATTGTTCCTAATATTCTAGCTCCTAACCAAAAAAGTCAGGCTTGCTTTTGCGGGAAGTTTAATAATCAGAAACCCTTCTTCACGAACGTCAGGACAGATGGATGACTTTATGAAAGGTAACGGAAATTATAGCCCAGCTTAACCCTGCTGGCTGTGTTCTTGACTCCAAGATCAACCTTGCGAAAGATTAAATGGAGATTAAGGGAAAGGTAAATCTTTGTCTCTATAAATCCACACCCAATGCTCTACAGCTGAGAGGACAGGATAGCTGTGGCCAGCTTTGAAAGGGGAACCAGGAGAACTGAAACTAGAGATTTCTAAACAGTTTGGTTGCTGCCACTCAAAGGTAGACTGACCTGGGGAACAGGAGACTCTGACTCAGGTGGGTGTAAGATCCTGGGAAGTTGATTGGGTCTCCCTGTGTGGGTAGTTTGCCAAGGTAGTTTGCCACACTGTGTGTGGTGATGCAGGGATATAACCAGAGTGTGGCTGGGAAGGTGTTCTAGTTAGTTTTAACTGTCAACTTGATGGAAGACTCGCTTAGGGCTTAGGAACAGAGTCTTAAGAATTATCTAGATCAGACCGGTCTGTGGGCATATCTGTGGGGATTGTGGGCCACACCGTTCCCTAGGCAGGAGGTCTCCAACAATTTAAGACTGGGGAAGGCTACCCAAGAGCAAGCAGGGGTTCAAGTGTTTATCCACTCTCTGCTCTTGACTGAGATATGACACTTGGAGTTCCTGCCTTGACTTCCCCACAATGACTATATCTGGAACTGTGAGCCAGATAAACATTTTCTTTCTTATATTGTTTTAGCTGGGGTAGTTGTCACTCAACAGAAACGAGAAGATGACTCCACATGTGGCCATGTGGCCACGCCACACAACTGAATGCATCAATCACCCAGTTCTCTACCTGGATCTACTACCAATATAATCATATCTGTCTGTCTGTCTATCTTCTGTGTACCTATTGCATACCTACTTATCATCTATTTCTAACCTATTCATATCTACTTATTATCTATCATATATGTATGTATCATAATAGCAGCCCACTCTGTATATAAATTGGTGTCATCGCTCTGTTGTCTGCTCAAGGGCAGGCTTGATTAGTGATAACTTTCTCATAGAGCGTTCCAATCCTTAAAAAATACACAATTGCACTACACGCTGGGTGGTCTTAGCAACCCGAGACCCGTTATCTAGTAGTTCTAGATGCCAGGGTATCTGCAGAGACATGTCTGCATCCCAGCCTCCTTGCTGTTTCTAACTTCTGGGATTTGCTGACAGTCCTTAGCACCCATCTTCTGGTATGTGTATGTGTGCATATGTATTATGCTCGTACATGCAACGAAACAGTACGTCATCATCCCGGAGCTCACTCCTTGGGCTAGTCCAGCTGACAAGCTTGCCCCTGGGGTCCACCCGTCTCTACCTCCCTAGTACTGAGATTACAAGCAAGGACCACAATACTCAGCATTTTTCCCCACAGGTTATGGGGATCAAATGTGGGTCCTCGTGTTTGCAAGGCGAACATGATCACACCACACCTTTCCTTCTCCTTTCAAAGCTTTCATTAGAAAATCCATCCCTGCTATTTATCTCTATTAATATCTGCAGGAACTGTGCATCATCCAGGCAGACTCCTAAACGCCTTTACAGTGACATTGTTTCTAAGTGATGTCACATCAAGAGGTGCCAGGTCCAGGGTCTTGTGTACTATCGAGATAGCTTTTGCAGACATTTTTGAATTCCCACCTTTGAAGCTTCAGAATAATTTCATCGCTGGGTATTTCAGCACATCATGGGACTCACAGGGATAAACATACTGTTCCCTTTTACGAAGGGTCATTGTAAGTGACAAGTAAAAGCAGACATGTCCATGTAGGCAAGGAAAACAGCAAGTTTGAAACCCTGCATCTGTTTTCTAAAAATAAGCTCCCTTTAAACTCGGTGTCTGAGCAATGCCACGTATGTGACGCTTTAAGCCTCTGAGCACTATAAACAGTGTCATCGTGAGACACGCAGGCCTTGGGGATGGGACGGCGATCTCCACTGGTGTCTGAAGAACAAATCTCAGATAAAAATAACACAATATTACATCAGACTCTCTTCTTGGAATTTGAGATAATAACTGTACAATTAGAATGGCTCTCGATGCACCCGCCAGGAATTAAGTAAAATGATGATCCTTAAGAAGATGGCCTTTTAGACTCTCTGCATCCTTGGCCAGTGTGGAGACAACTGTTCTAATGTCTAGCTTGTTGAAATTTTAATAGTGTTTGAAAACGTTTAAGATTTCACTCGGCCAGATCCATCGAAACCAGGAAGATAATCAGAAAAAAAATTTTTGGCTTTTGTCTTAAGTGAGTGGCTACCTACCATAATTTTCCATTCTTACTACATGTCAAAAAATAGTCTAATAATTTTTACTAAATGAGAAAAATAACATTCGTCTAGGATGACAGGTCAGTCTTCACTGATGGGAAAAATGACTCCGTATAGAAAAAAATCAAGTTATCTACAAGATGACAAAAATTATTTTAGATCAACCTTCCTTCTGGCAAAGAGGGGAGGGATATTTGATGCATTTGGCCATTGTTAAAGAATAATTTTCAGGAAAAGACTAAATCATTATTTTCATGTAGATAGATTTCAAAGTGAATATGTGTTGATGATTTTATTTCACTGGTAAGCAAGATCCGCGCTGATGTGGTAATTGGTTCAAAACAGCACAGAGCTGGGCTGAGGTGTAGCTCACTGGTAGAGCACATGCCTAACATTTTAAGGTCATTGGTCTTATCCTCAGTACCTGGAGGAAAACAAATCTGGTTTCTCCACAGGGTATGAGGGAAGACAGACGGAAACTGCATCAAATGTATTTTGCCCATCAATTACTTGCAATTTACAGCATCGAAACATAGCAGGAAATCAAGGAAGAAAGATAGATTTTGACCCTTAAAAAGCATATCGTGGGGCTGGTGAGATGACTCAGCAGGTAATAGCATTTACCAGCAAGTTCCCTGAGTTCAATCCTTGGGCCCCACAGTGGAAGGAGAGACTCCTGACTTTGTCTGCTGACCTTCATACACACACACACACATTAAATAAATGTAGTAAATTTTTTAAAAAGTGTGTGTGTGTGTGTGTGTTGACATGCAAGTGGAAATCAGAAAATGGCCTTTGGGAGAGCATTCTCTGCTTCTGCCATGGATAGAACTTGGGCCTCAAACTGCTGAATCATCTCACCAGACTAATTTAAAAAAGAAAATGTGCTTAAGGTTGGAGACATGGCTCAGCAAGTAAGAGCACTTGCTGCTCTCGCAGAGGACCCGAGTTGGGTTCCAGAGTCTCTGGTGGGCAGCTCACAATCACCTGTAACTTCAGCTCCAGGGGACCTGATGCCCTCATTTGGCTTCTGTCGGTATAGGCATGCACAAGGCACACACCCACACAGACGTACACATTCACACATAAGGAAAAAACAAAATTTAAAAAGGTCAAATATTATCTTTGATTCAGCCAAAATGCTAATGCAATGTCCAAAATGTTCTTGCTTCTGTCAGGAACAGTTCTATTTCTGTGGTGATTTAAGTAGGCTGACATGAGAATGGAGTTTGAAGCTTACATGGGAAATCAAAGAAATATTTAAACTATATTAGTTTGGGTTAGATCTCCCTGCAGAGTTTCTGCAAAATAGACTGTTTTTATTGCAATATTTCTTTGGAGAGTCTGCGGAGTATTTTTATTCCATTTCACCAAAAGCCCAGAAGCACGTGGCTTCCTTAAGAATTCTGATACTGAGTATCAGTGGTTGCCAGGGGTGTTAGGTATTTTTAAGGAAGACATCATCGCAGTGGTGATCTTGTTTCACATAACTACTTAGCGCCTATTTCCTTGTCACAGGGATACAATGGGATAATTTAAACGTCCATCAGTGGGGGAAGAAGAAATGAAATGCTATTGTCATGTGATGGACTTTGATTCAGCAGTTTGATAAATCAGATCTACAGATATTAATCTGTCCGGATCTCTGCAGAACGAAGACAGGGAAACGGGGAGTTGTAATAAAACAGATGTTGAAAGTCACGATTTTTAGATGCAGGAGACTTAACTATATATAGTTTGACGTATATGATCCATTGAGAAGGGACACACACAAAATCACCTCCATGGCTTCTATTTAAGAAGTACAAAGTTAAAGGAGTTTTCTACTTTTCTGCTGTGATGGTTACCAGCAACAGCCAAGTCGATGAGATCTTGATTTACCTGTGAGACAGACTTCTGAACTGGTAAGGATTATCTTGATTTGGCTAAGTGAAGTGGGAATTGAATGCCCACTGCAGGGGGCACCATTCCCTATGTGGGATCTTGAACTACATAGAAAAGTGAGCTGAGCACAAGCATTCATTTCTCTCTGCTTCTGCACTGTGGACGCGATGTGTCTGGCTGCCTCACACTCCTGTTGCTGTGACTTCTCCACCACGATGGGCTTTACCCTGAAACTATGAAGCAGAACGAACCCTTTCTTCCTTTAGTTGCTTTTGTCAGGGTATTTCTTTTAATGATTCAGGGGCTGGAAGGATGGCTCAGTGGTTTAAAGTATTTGCTGCTATTGCAGAGGACCAAGGTTCATTTCCCAAAACCTACATGGCAGCTCACAACTGTCCATGACTCCAGTTCCAGGGGATTTAGTGCCCTATTATGGTTTGCATTTATTTGATTATTATTATTATTCATTTGATTTACTTTCAATTATGTATATGTACTTGCCTTGTTTTCTCCTTTGTACTCAGTCTGATACTTCTGCGCACAGGATGGAACTGGTCACATTCAAGGTGCTTTCTCTGAGACATGCACAGAGTTTTGTCTCTTGGGTGATCTAAAATCTATCTTACCAAGTTGATCATCTATGTTAACTATCACAGTTATCTAAAGCACAACAAAAAAGTAGACAAAACCAACTACAGTGTGGAGTTTAATGAGAAAGAAACCTCTTCGACACATAATCACCTGAATCCATACAGCCCGCATCTGTGTTAACCACTACCAGGTCAACTCATAGTCCACCTGAATCCAGAGAGCCCACATCTGTGTTAAACACCACCAAGGAGAGGTGACGATGACACCATAAAATGAGGCTGGAAAACGTGGACAGTGTCAGGTCAGAGTTCCCATGAAGAAGGTTTATGAGGCTACCGTATGTAAGGTAAATAGGAATTTGAGAAGGGTGGGAAGACTCCTAAGTGAACAAGAAATAGCATTACAAAATGTCCCAGGCTTAGAGAGACGGCTCAGTGGTTAAGCACACCGGCTGCTCTTCCAGAGGACCTGGATTCGATTCCCAGCACCCACATGGCAGCTCACAACTGTCTGTAACTCCAGTTCCAGGGGATCTGACACTCTTACACCAATGCAAATAAAATACAATTAAATAATTTTAAAAAAATGTCCCAGGCCAGGCCTCGTGGCATAGAACTGTAGTTGCAGCTGCTTGTGAGGCTAAAGCAGGGGGACCACAAGTTCAAGGATCACCTGGATTTTAGAGAGTTCAAGGCCAGCCTGGGAAGCCTAAGGAGACCTTGTCTCAAACCAAAAAGTTCAAAGACGGCCAGGCGTGTAGCCCGATGATGCAGCACATGCTCAGCATAGATGGGGCTCAGCCTTCAGTCAAAACAGGGAAAAATCAAATAGAAAGAGATGGAGGGAGAGGGAAGCAGGAACAAAGGGAAAGAGGAAAGGGGAGGGGAGAGGGAGGGAGAAAACCACTGTGAAAGAGGAGGGACGGAAACATGCAACACTGGTCAGGGGTCTCCAGACAAACAGTGCTAAATGGATTCTCTGTTTATCGCATTTAAATTCAAGAAGAGAACTGACTTGTAGCAGTGTGCTACAGTCTTTTACCCTCTATTTAGGGAAGGAGAGAGGAAGGATAGAAAGAAATCCTCACCACCTTTGCAAGCAGCCTTGATATAGAAAGAGAGAAAGGTAGAAATCTTCACAGCCTCTTTCAGGCTGACCTAAGCTTGAAGAGGACCAGCTGACAGTGAGTCAGACTAGCGTCTCAGCTCACGGTCTGGAAACTCAATCTCTCCAACCATTGTTCTTTTAAGAATCAACACACTAACGACAGCAACCCAACCATCGAACCACCAACCAACACCCACCCCGACTCTCGGGGCATCAGACCTTTCATGCCCTAAGCCAGAAGTTCCCATCTACCCATGCAGCACACAACTCCCCAAACAAGCTACAGGTGCCAGAACGACTGCCTCTAACCAAATCATAGCCACCTGCATCAAGCATTCCAAATCCAACCCGAGAACAACTCTACCACAGCTGGGGTGGGAACGCAAGCCTAATCCAAATGCAATGTTGAGTTTTTAAAGAAACCAAAATAACAAAACCTTCTTCCACGTGTCCCCCTACGCTGACTCATATGGCTGTGGGTCTTGAGAAGTCTGAGGGTGTGTAATTAGCAAGTCGGAGACCCAGAAGAGCTGATCCTGTGTGTTCAAGAACTGGGCTGAGTCTGAAGGTAGCAGTAAAAGAGTGCCTGAGGCTCAGCAGGCAGGAGAAGCCTTTGGGTCCTCCTTAGAGGTTCGTTCGGTGGACGGGGTGAGCCCTCCACACCGGTGGAGGTATCCTGCTCAGACTGTGGACTCTGTGTTATTTAGGCACATCCGGAGCAATGTTCAACCAAGTATCCAGACACACATTGGTCCAGAAAATTTGACACATAAAATGATCTGTCACAAGGAACATGGAGTAGACTGGGAGAAACTTCAGGCTAAAATGTTTGCAAGAAAAAGGGGAAGGAGGGTAGGGTTGGGGCCTCAGCAGAGAGCTGAGAAAGCTTCAGGTTGGATGCTTTCCCATCTCGCTGTCGTAGCCTAAGGAGGCTGTTCAGTGCTCTGGACCGCACTGCAGATTCTACAGTGTGGCAGCTGGAAGCAGTCACCAAAGATGACCCAGCAGACGGCAGCATGTCGGTCATGGAGAAGGGTCAGGTGACCGCAGGACTGAGGTCTGAGTGGTGAAGCAGAAAGAAGAGGAGATGTCCCGGGGAGGCCTTGTGTTTCTTGCTGCAGACACAGGTCAAACCAAGGATCCTTCTTAGCTATCTCTTTATCATGGCGAGAAACCAGTTTAAACGGTGGGAAGTTTTAAAACAACAAGAGAGTTATTAGACTGACTGCTTGAAAGATTGTCGTTAGAATGTCTGCGAAGAGTGGGCTTCCCATTGGCCAGATCAGTGAACTTTCCATCATGAGCTCAGTCAAGAGATGCAGGCATGGTGATCACATGGGTGGGGCTGGGGGCGGTATCTGAGGTATCTGAGGACCACAGATAAACGTAATGACAGATTAAATGGTAGTGATCTAGAGAAAGCCAGACATCTGGATGTTTCCTAGGTTTTCTGGATTGCGTGACTGTATGAGTAGCTGGATGGTGGCAGTATTGAGAGAAAGCTGACTATTGCCTAGCCTGATGTTCTCTCTCTCTCTCTCTCTGTCTAATAAACAAAGTCTCATTTATTTCAAGCTGGCCCTAGACACATGATACAGTAGAGGATGGACTTGAACTCCAGATCCTCTGGACTCCTTCTCCTCAGTGCTTGTATTACAGGCTTATATGACCTCACCTGTTTTGTGTAGTGCTGAGGATCAGACTTAAAGCCTCTGTGTAAGTTTCTAGCTAGGTAAGCACTCTGCCAAATGAGTTATACCCACAGCCTCGCCAAAAGCTAATATAGCTTTTGATTTATAATCATAGAGGCAAAATACAGCCAAATATCTAAGCCTCCATCCCCTGTAGCCAGAGGCCATGACATGTGTAAGAGACAGACACCAGAAGCCTTGTGGGGATGTATTGGTTCTGAACTAAAACGGGAGAGGCACCCTCTAAAATAACAAGACAAGTATTTATAGCTGAGAAGCCATCAGAGAAAATAAATCATAAATACATTAAAGCAATAAAAATGAGAGAGAAAAAGGAAGGGAGAAAAACGAAATAAATAGGAAAACAGGATAGTAGACCTAAAGTCAAACACACAAGGAACCACGTTACATATGACCATATAAGCCTGTTATGTAGCCAACAACAGCATTTAAAAATAGATGAAACAAAATATCAAGGGGAGAAAAACCCAGACAACTGCACTGTTCAAGTCAGGAACTTCAATACTCGTTTCCCAATAGTCAATAAAGCAAGCAGACAGAGAAACATTGACCTGGCCCCACATTTTAGAAGTCTGTCTCCGATAACAGCAGAAGGGACAGTCCTGTCAACACTGCAAACATTTCTACTAAGACAGACTGTATTTGGGGCCAGAAAATAGGTCTCAGTAAAAAAAAAAAAAATGTATATACTCAAAGATACAAAATATTCTCAACAGTGACGACATGAAAGGAGAAACCAGCAACAAGAAGACAGGAAAACCCAAGGAATATACTGTGTCTAATTCAAGATTCAAAGAATAGATGACAACAGAGAGCATTTTCAGTTGAACATGAGAAAATGCAGTATTTGAAATGGATTAGACAGCGCTGTGCTCCAACAGAAATCACAGGGAAATCTCTAACACCACAAGCTAATATCAGCAAAGAAGGAACGGGGCTGGGGAGATAGCTCAGGAGTTAAGTGCACTGGCTGCTCTTCCAGAGGGCCTGGGTCTGAATTCCAGCACCCTTAAGGGGGCTCACAAACATCTGTAACTCTAGTTCCGGGGCATCTGGTGTCCTTTTCTGGCCTCTGTTGGCACTGCATGCACACAGCACACAGACATGCATGCAAGCAAAATACCCAGACACATAAGATTTATTTAGAAAAATCTTTAAAAGCAGAAAGACAGACACACCTACAGGCAGCTTAGCTTCCATGTTGAGAGGGAAGGAAGGTGGAGAAAGGGACAGGGATACAGAGACGAGAGAGACAGGAGAGGTACAAGGGGCTAGAGAGACAAAGAAAATAAAAATGGTAAGCTGAAGAAAGGAAGAGTAAAAAGCACTAAAACAGAAAAAGAAAAACAATGTCTAATAACACCAAGTGAAAATGGCCTGAACTTTTATCAGTGGGAAGAATCGTGAGCACATTATGGTATGGTCGTTCATTGGAATACTACTATACAGTTAAAAAGGAAGTATTGCCACACTCCACAGTATGGACCAGTCACAGAATTCCACCCATATTGGAAGGATCCAGACAAAATGAAATGTCTACCTACAATTCTATCTGCATTAAAATCTAGATAATGTACAAGTAACTTATAGAGACTTAAGTTAAACCTTTAAGCAGAATGGCTGCTGGAGATGGAGTTAGAAGGGAGACAGAGGCAAGGTTAGCAAGGAGAGCGATGGGTGGGCTCATTATTTGACTTATGGTAATGATTTCTCAGGCCTATAGTTATGTCAAACCTAAAACAATCTTATACTTTATGTGTGTGCAGACTGGTTATGTCAGTCATGCTTTAGCAAAGCTCCTTTTAAAAATATGTGATTGCTGCTTGATACAAAAAAAAGTGTCAAATCTGCTGTATTTCCTCCTTTGTGTGCGAAACAGGATTGTATATGAATATTCACAAAACACAGCAATAAATGTCTTTGAACCAAGCCGGTTGGTGGTGGCGTACACCTTTAATCTCAGCACTTGGGAGGAAGAAGCAGGAGGATGCCTGTGAGTTCGAGGGCAGCTTTGTCTACAGAGCGAATTCCAAGGGCAGCCAGAGTTACAACAGAGAAACCCTGACTGGAAAAAACCAAAAACAACAACAACACCCAAATGTCTTTGAGCCAAGTCTCTGGTGGCTGAGATCTAATAGGGTAAACTGAGAGATAATGTTCAGAAGGCAGAAATTGTTTTTAGACGTGTCAAGATCAGAACATTCTGATGCCTGGCCTGGTATCAGGAGAACCACAAGTTCAACAGCAGCCTGAGCTCTACAGTGAGTTTAAAGACAGTATGGATAACTTAGAATCTTTCTCAAAGTAGAAAGCCCAAAGTGGGCACTTGCCTAGAGTCTGTGAGTCCCTGGGTTTGTCCCCAGGTATGCAAAAGCAAGATTGAGTCATTCTGCTAGAGATTGGTAGGAAACCCAGTAGCTTCCTTGATTGTCGTGACTCCTCTCAGATCGGGTCTGATCCAGTCTCTACAAATCATCCCATGTTCCTCTGCGGTAGATACCCAAGCAGAGGGTTCATCCCAGAGAGCCTACATTTCTCATGTGTTTGTGAAGAGACAGTCATGGGATAAAAATAGAACCGATGTGTATGTAGCTAGTCACGAGCCTTGAATTTATGAAAAGGGTGCCTGAAATTGCCAATAGGTCTGTCTCATTACATTGTAAATGTGGCTGCTTATTTTCCCATCTCTAAAATTGATTAACACAGAACTGAAATTTGGAAAAGAAAACGCTTGCAGACAGAAGTTCATGGTGTTTTTGAAGTGACATTGAAATGCTTATTCTTAATTGCTAGCCCTGTTCAGAAGCAGGCTTCGATGTCACTGGACAAATCTTTTGGTCTTTCTGTGTGAGGTCCCTCCACAGCGAAGTGTGTATCCCACCACGGGCCCTGAGCTACTGTGAATACTCGAAATACTGCCAGAGTGCTTTGAATGAGAACTTGCATCCCTGGCCTGCTGCCTCCAGGCACAGTGCTCTGTTTTCCGTGTCAAATTATGAGCTAGAAAGAAGCAAATGGCCTGACGGTAGTCACCCAGTGAGTGAGGGGAACAGCCAGGCGATGTCTCTGCAAGACTGACTTCTAATCTTGTGACGACCTCTGGCTGCTGCGGTGTGCGGAGCGTCAGCAGAGCAGCAAGCCTTTGTTACCTACACGGTTCTCTCTGCTCTCTTTCTTCTGCACTGGCCTAGATTTTTCGCAAATCAGCGTTGCCACAATCTACAGAAAGGAGGGCTCTTCTCGCCAAAACAAAACAAAACCCACTGCAGAAACTATCCGGGAGCGCTTGTGGCCACAGACCTGTTTCTCTTTGTGCCCCCATTAAGTTAACTAGAGGTGTGCTTGCTTTTGTGTCACTAGATATGAGACCCAAGAATTGACAACCGTCCACGAAGACACAAAGTCGTTTTGTTTTTGTAAATGGCCTTCGGAAGGCACTGGTAAAGAAAACACAGTAGAAAACGAAAAGCTCTAGTGTTTCCAGCAGCAAATAATAACCAGTGCTAATACTTTAGCATAGACATTTCCTGTCTGTTGTTCTGTATGCAAAGAAGGCAGGTAGCACATGACACATTGATTGACATGCACAAACCCCTTCACCCTGTTTAGCTTCGTCAGGGACCACCCTCCTCCTGTTCTCTATACCCGACCCTGACCTTCCTTCTGATGTCACTGAACCCATGCCTTCCTGGACAGTAGGTTGTTCTCTGCCTCCCCATCACATCCACTGTTCCTGGACAACAGCACCTTCCCCATCTCAGCCCCCTAACATCTCCATTCCCACCTTCTGGAGCTGACAGTCTGTTTCCGCACAGGGCTCGGAACTTTTCTCTGTAGATAATTTTACACTTATTAATGTGTTTTATAACATCTCTGGCTCCTGTTGAGGGCCACCTCCGCCAGGACAGACAGTTTGATTTCTCTCTATCCACTCTCCTCTTTTCCCAGGCCTGGTTCAAATAACACTTTCCTCACGAGGAGACAGGAGAGCTCTTCTTTATTCATTTTAGCCATTGTGTTGAGGATTTTTAGCGGAACAGCCATGATGACTTTCTGTTGGTTTCATTTTGGCAGAAGACATCAAGGCCTGGAGATGGAAAACATCGAGAGAGAACATTCTACAGCAGAGAGCTGGGCCATCTCTGGAACATTTCCAGAAAGAAGAAGTCAAACACATTCTGTCTGCAGGTGGAGCACACACCTCCAGCGGACACACCAACATGGCAGTTAAAAGGGCTTATGCAGGAAAAGAAGCATGCACCAGGGTGGTGCACATGCTCATAACTAAGTCTTCGTGCCTTGGGCTGCATTTCCAGAACAGGCACTGCTGGGGTCAAGGGCCACCAGGCATCTGAGACTTTCTGTCTTCAACATTTAGGAACATGTGCTCTCAGGTACAGCAATGGATCCAGTCTGAAATTCTCATCAGCATTTAGTACTCCTTTGGGTAACAGCCTCTAGCATTCCTTTTGAGGATTTGGTTAGATGACTCAGAGGGTAAAGGGCTTGCTGCCCAAGCCAACCCCACAGAGTTAGACTTTGGTCTCCCCATGTGTATCATGGTGTTCATGGCCACATGCATGCATACATACATACACATATAATAACTATTTTTTTAAAAGTGCATTTTAAGCCCCTTTGAATTCATTTTCTTATTGATCAGATAGGCTAATACTTAGATAAATAATTCAGACATTTCTTCATGATTTACTCCTTTTTGATGAAACTCCATCTCCTTTCCCTGTTCCCAGGGACAGAGAGTCTGTTTCTCCTCTCTGATTCCAGAATATATTTCCCATCCTGTCCTCTCTGGGACAAAGGCTCCTACCCTGCTGGCTGGAATTGTAGCATGGATGGAAAGTAGCCCAAAGCTCTGGGCACCATCATGAGACCCCAGAGGAAGACTTATGGGAGGGGGGAATGCAGAAGAAGCAGAACCAAAAGCTAAGGAAAAGCAGACAAGTCCTGATGAGCTGTTGGACACCGCCCACCTAGACTCAGAGAAATATGCTAAGGTACTAGAGTGGAGATCAAGCTGTTCCCACAGACCCCAAAATGCAATAGCTTATGCTTCATAAAAGTTTAATTATTTCTCAGGTAAAAACCTGGCTGGGCAAATGTGGTCCCATGAGGTCAACCAACAACTAGGATCACGAGTCACTCTGAGTCCTCAGGCCACATGACCCATCCTTGAGTCTAGTTTCTGATCCCAGGAAAGAGGAGGAGAGCATGGAGGGAAAGGAGCCCGATGGTGAATATGACCAAGGTGTTGCAAACATCTTTCTCTCGCATCCCATAGAGCAGTGTGTTCCACACAGGCACAGGGAGTTCCAAGAAGTACAGGCCCTCTGCCAGCCTTTAGCACGTGACAAATATCTGAGGGAAGGTTTGCAGTGTCTGGCTGGTCTAGTGGTTCGGGTTCTGACTTCATTATCTATGGGATGTAGGGATGCAAAGAACATCAGGGCCGGAGGGAGGTCCAAGTGTCTCACCTGGGACATCAGAGAAAGAGAGGAAAGGAAGGTACAGGACAAGATATCAGCCATCTCCAGGGAACCCACCTTCTCCACCCAGGCCTGGCATCCAAAAGTTTCCAGCACTTTCTAATAACACCGTTGAATTACAAAACCGTCCACGATTATTAAGCAGAGCTCCAGTAGCTTCCCAGGGACTGATCCAGTGTCTGAAGACCCGGCTTCAGCACCAGAGAGTACCCCTTGAGAAACACCTCAACAGCTCTTCATGCCAGCACATACACTGCTAAAAAGCGCGTGTGCCGGATATTTCTAAAGCACCGTGTCACTTCCTTCCTGCATAAACCACGCACTGCGTCACTTCCGTCCTGTATAACCGCCCCCCCCACTGCGTCACTTCCGTCTTGTATAACCTCCCCCACACTGCGTCACTTCCATCCTGTATAGGGGGCACTGCGTCACTTCCGTCCTGTATAACTCCTCCCACACCCTCCTGCGTCACTTCTGTCCTGTATAACCCTCCACTGCGTCACTTCCGTTCTGTATAAACCACACACTGTGTTACTTCTGTCCACCCACTGAGTCACTTCCGTCCTTTATAAACCTCCCCTTTCCCCCACTGCATCCTTCCGCTCTGTATATAACCCCCCCTCTCCCCCACTGCGTCACTTCCATCCTGTATAAACCACACACTGTGTCACTTCTGTCCTGTATAACCCCCCCCTACTGCGTTACTTCTGTCCTGTACAACTCCCCCCCCCTACTGCGTCACTTCCATCCTGTATAAACCCCCCCATTGCGTCACTTCCGTCTTGCACTGACTTACCACTAAAGGAGTCTTGCCTGGAGGCGCCATGGCTCTGACGGGAAGCTTCAGAGTTCCTAACTAAAGTCAACTCAGTAATCCCAAATAGCTCAGGAAAATTCCAAGTAGGTCTCTAGAACTTTCCAGAATGAGAACCTGGTAGAAAGCCAGAGGAAAAAGTGAGCCTGGAGACAGACCTGGACCCGGATCCACTCTGTGGAGCCCGGTTCGGTTGGAATTACAGGGCCTGTCCCCAGGGTCTGGCAGTGGGGGGCCAGGGAGGGCTGGGGCGCAACATGTAAGCGGCTCCGGGGTCAGGGTGCGGGTCACAGCTGCCGATGGTGCTTGCTTCTGCAGGTCGCAGAGCCCGCCGCTGGCTGAGCCCGAGCTGCCCTTAATAGCCAAGTGTGTCCCGAGAAGGAGCAAGGAGCGAGTCCGTGCCCCGGAGAGAACCCAGACAGCCGCTGTCTTCTCCGACTCCTGCACCCACATCTTGTTGGTGTGACAGCAGCATGGCAGAGCCAGACAGCGCAAGCCACGAGCGACTCTGGCCCACCTATGCCACTCCAGGCAACCAACTATTATTACTGTTATTTGTGTGTGTCAGTGCTGTTTTCCTCAATTGCTCCCCACTTATTTGTTGATGATTTATTCGCTTATTTATTTTAATTATTAAATAATTAATATTTAATTTTGTGTGTGTGTGTGTGTGCGCGTGCGCCTGCATGGATCTATGTGCACCGAAAGTATGCAGGGGGCTGCACAGGTCACAAGAGGGAGTCAGATGCCCTGAGCCTGGAGCTGCAGACACTTGTGAGCTGCCTTGTGGGTGCAGGGAACTGAACCCCTGTCCTCTGCAAGAGTAGAAAGTGCTCTTAGTTTCTGAGCCATCTCTCCAGCTGTCCACATCATTTTTTTTGGCGGGGGTGGGGGGGGTGGGGGGGGTGGGGATGGGGCGGGTCTCTCACTGAATCTGGATTTCTCCGATTGGCTAGGCTGGCAGGCCAGTGAGTCACAGGTCTGCTAGCCTCTACCCATCCTCCCAGCACAAACGCCACACTTTCCCTGCTTTCGTGAATCATGGTGACCTGAGCTTCACGCTTGCACGGCAATTGTTTACCCGCTGAAGCATCTCTCCGGCTTCTATTCTTCCTATTATTGAGCTACAAAATTAGAAAACGATTTGCAGGAATCCAGAGGCTTCTGGACTTTTCCAGAACAAATGATAGGCTCCCCTAAGTTCTGCACTTTCATCAAGTGCCACTGAGCCCTGAGGCCGAGGCTGTGTGGCACTTGGCCAGTACCTTTACCAAAAATAACTTGGACTTCCACCCATCCTCTGCTGCTCTCAGCTGGAGAGTCACAGAAGCCACAGCAGCACAGGAAGCCTCGTCTCTGGCAGGTGAACACAGCTCTAATGAAAGCTGCTTGTCTGTCACTAGGGAGAGGGAGGTTCCTCTGCACCAGGTCTCCACTCCGCCAACTTTCACCACTACCAACCTTCACCCCGTGAAGACAGACAACTCTGAAGTGACATGCTATAGGAAAGGTAGAACAGCTCTGCTTTCCAGGTACTCTCTGTTCCATTCCTTCCTGTGGCCAACAAGGGTGTGATCATGGTGGCTCGCAGTTATCCAGAACTCCAGTTCCAAAGCCTCCGACATCCCTCTTCTGACCACTGTGGGCGTCAGGCAAACACTTAGGGCGCACACATACATCCAGGCAAAACACTCATATACCTAGATAAAATTAAAAAAAAAAAATCTTAAAAACTCCCAACACATGTGCATGGGAAGTGCATGCTGTGAGAAGGATCCTCCACAGGTGTCTTCCACATGCGTGTGCGTGTGCATACTGATAAACGGAAAGTGTCAGTAAATGAATTAAGTATCGGGATGACGATGCATAGCAGATCAGCTATAGGCCACCTACACACTAATTGGGAGCCTTCAGAGAAGAAGGAGGCACAGAAGCTTGCTGAAGCTGACTTTCCAGCTAAGATAGGAAAGATGAGATTCTTCTGTGGGATGCATCAGGGGAGACATGGTCCAGCCTAGAGGTTCCAGGTAAGACAGTGTGCTTCAGAAGGCTGAGATGGGGCCGAGGATGTAGCTCAGTTGGGGGAGTGCTCACTGCCCAGCAGGCAAGGAGCCCTTGGCTCCATCTCCAGCACTGCATGAACCAGGGGTGGGGATGCACACCTGTAATCCCAGAGCTCAGAAGCTAAAGGAGGGAAGACCAGAAGTTCATGTTCATCCTTGGCTACTAGAGCAAGAATGAGGCTAGCCTGAGACACATGAGCCCCTGCCACAAGACAGACAGACCAACACACAATAAATGAAATGAGTAGGTTTTTTTTATTTTAATTTTTAATTTTTTTTTTAAAGATGAGATATAGGAAAGAGCTTGAGAAGTTTAAAGAGCTGCAGTCACGGGGATGCTTCCTAAACACAAACCAATTAATTCCAATCAGCCAGCTGAGACCGTACGCCGTGTCTGAAGGAAAAGCCGATCATCTGATGAAGAGAGGGTAGAACTAGAACATCGGTTCAGTAGGGCTAGAACAAGCCTGAGAACCCCAGTTTGATCCCGAGAGCCCGTGGAAGCAAAGGTGTTGTGGTATAAACTTGTGATACTGCTGGAGAGTGGAGCTGGGCAGTTCCCTGGGGCTCACCGGCCGATAATAGATCATCTCAAAGACCAAAAGAACAAACATGTATAGCTCCTGAGGTCTCCAGCCTCCATATGCATCTGCCCCCATGTGAGCGTGCACGCACACGTGCACACGAGTGCACACACACACACACACCTACACACACAAAGGCAGTGTACAAAAGAGCACAGCCACCCTGGGAGCAGAGGGCGGGCATACTGGATTTGAAAACGGGAGAAGGGATCCTGAGGAGGAGAACGCAGATGTGTATTATGAAAAGAGGCCATAAGTGTTGGAACCGAATCAACAGCAGGAGTTAAAATAATGTTTGTGGTGTATGGTAGACTTACTGAGAGAGAAAGGGACTCTCCTATGATGTTGCGTCTGGCAATGTCTAGTTGTGCGTGTTGAGTACTGAGCATGTCCTTCAGCACTGCTGGTTTGTATCTCTATGGGGCTCTCCCTGTCACCCTTGGAAATTGCCTAGTTCATAGAAGAGTTAGGGGCTGTCCTGTCCTGTGATTGGTACCATAGTCTAGTGTGTGTGTGTGTGTGTGTGTGTGTGTGAGATCAGTTTGATTTCTTTTTTTTACCAGACAAATAAAACTATATATTGCATTCGGTCTTGCAATTAACAAATCGTTTGTTTCTTCCCATCTACTTTGGCATTCTCTAGTTGGACCTCATCTTCCTTACCTGCACACCTGTTTTTCCCATGGATGATTGCTGTTATCATGGGCCGTTCACTTCAAGTTCCTTATGCATTGATTTGTTCTCTGTTCCCATGACCCTGTAATTGATCTACAAATGGAGTGCTGGACAGATGTCATTCACAAACACCTGTTTCACAGATACCATGGGCAGTATTGGTTAATAGTGCTAGCCCTTCTAAAGCAGCCTTCCAAATGACTTCACCACCCTCTCCTCTTTGGGCGAGAGACTGACACTTAGTCTTATCATTTTTCATAGAACGGAAACACGAAGAGAGAGCAGATGGTTTACAACACAGCAAAGAGTCCTCCCCCTCGGTATATCTACTCTCTGGCTGCACTGATTTAGTCTCAATTGTCCTATGACACATTCTTGAGTGATTTCTCTCCTTTGGCTGACTAATACCCATCAAGGCAGGGTGACTAAAATGAGATTTCCCACAGAGAAAGGAAGTCCTATATAATCTTAGAGATGAATCAGGTCTAACCTGTGAAATAGATGACTCTCTGTGGCTCTCACTGAAGGTCATTCAGCTCATTAGCGCTGACTGGGGTCACCTCTGATGACCAAGAATGGTCTCACTTTTGAGTAAAGGAAGAGAAAGGTCTACCTTGGAGATCAAGAAGCAACCTTATGCTTATGACACTGGCCCTTCTGAATACTCATCCCTTTGTCTCTGTGGTTCTGGCTTCCGTGGAAGCCAGCTGTGGGATGGTAGGCAAATCCTCAGGGCCTGGCTCTTTTCAGTTTCAGGTTCTGTAAAACGCAAATGCTAAAGCCATGACCACACTGCCCTTAGCAAAGCCTGGCACAGAATGATCTTCAGAGAGCACCGTCAGTGATCAACTTAATTTGCAAGTTTGCTTAAGGAAGGTCATAGAATCAGGAGCAGGTGACTCAAATCCTTCACAATCCGCGGGTCCATCTTGATGTTCTAGGAATATCGACAGGCATCCACAGTGTTTTCCAGGGGCAGCTATACTGTCGTTTAGGGAGGTTTACATGGGGGTTTGGTAATTACACAGAGGGGCCACACCTTAATGGGTGCTGGGTTGCTGAGCCAAGTCAATGCACACAAAGGGCAGAGCAGTGCCTGGTACAAGCTAGCCACCTTGATAAATTCCTAAGATGTATTGATCATCTACACAGAGCGGGCGTTTGAGGACAGAGCTGCACCGAGGCCAAGAATCAGCTCCTGGGAAACTACAGTCCTGATGGGAAGACAGACTCAAACAGGGACAACCCATACAAGCCTCCAGCTTGACAGCAGGGTGTCCTCAGGAAAAGCTGAGCACAACCCATGGAGGTGGCTCCCTCTGTACATGTAGAGGTCACAGGTAAATCACGCAGCTCAGTCTCCCTGGACACAGGCACACCCTTAATTCACTCTTCCGGGGGGCGGGGACCGGGAGATGGGCCTGAAGGGACAGGTTGGGTACACACAGCTGGTAAAAGAGTCCCAAGTCCTCTCTCTGAAAGAGGACAGGCAGGAACTGGGAGCGTCCTCTTGGCTCCTGGCTACGATGCACCCCAGGTTGGAGGGAGCGCGCTCCTGGGGAGAGGAGGTGGGGTGAGGGCAGCTAGGGGTAGGTGGGCGGAGGCAGGGGGAAGGCACCGCGCGCTCCTCCTCCTGCGCCCTCCCTGCTCCTCCTCCTCCTTCCCCCCTCCCCCTCCTCCTCCTCCTCCTCCTCTTCCTCCTCCCCCTCCTCCTCCTCCTCCCCCTCCTCCTCCTCCTCCTCCTCCGGGACCAGGCTGGCTCCCGGCCTGAGCGGCTCCTCCTCCTGGCAGGCTGCCGCCCAGTCAGCTGACGCCGCGCTCGCGTCTCGCCTCCCCGCCGCTCTCCCCCAAAGTGGCTGCTGGGCGCCGGCCGCCCGCCCACTTTCAGGCTTTGGGGAGACGCGGCCAGCGATGCGCGCCTTCTGACGCCCGGTCTCACCGCATCTCCCCGACAACTTCCACTCGTCCGTCGCTCTCTGCCCCGACCCTCCCTCCCCACGTCCCCTCCGCTCGAAGCCACTCAGGGTGCGGTGCGCGCGCCGGGCGCAGCCGGGTAGCTGTCGGTCTGGGATGGCTTCCAATTTTAATGACATCGTGAAGCAGGGGTACGTGAGGATCCGGAGCCGACGTCTGGGGGTACGTACCCATCCTTTCGGTGCGGGGTCTGTGCCCGCGGCCAGCATCGCGGGGCCCGGGGCTTCCGCGGGGGCTCGCAGCCCGTAGCCCGGGCTACCGCGGCCGGGGCGCTTGCGCCAGCGTCTGGGTATGTCATGGAGCTATCTTTATCTCTCGGATGGCTTGACTTACGGACGGTGGCCACCGGAGCCCATTGACTCGGAATAAATATTTCCCGGTAGCCATGGGTGCTGTGTCTGGAAAGCCCGGCCCGGTGCTGAGCCTGCCGGATATCCCCGGCCCGCGTCCCGCTCGCGCCAACTTAACTTTTCCAGGGGGTGGGTGGAGGCAGATGCTCTGGGGGAGGGGGGTCAAGGTCAGTGGCTGTCTGGCCCTGGGGATTCCGCTCTGCGGCTCAGGTGTTAGCAGAGGTGGAGAGAGCTGAGCTCGGGCAGGGCCAGCTCCCCAGTGGAAGCGCAGATCGGAATGTCCCTGCTCTTGAGCCTGAGCAGTGGGTATCCGATTTTTTGGAATCCACCTTCAAGTTCCAGTGGATGATCGTTTACTGTGGAACATGGTGCAGGCAGAGAGCTCTTGGGATTCGAGCTGACAGAAAGAGGGGAAGGGAGGGAGGGAGGCAGGGAGGGAGGGAGGGAGGAAGGAAGGAAGGAAGGAAGGAAGGAAGGAAGGAAGGAAGGAAGGAAGGGAATTTCCGAAGGCGCCCTTCTTAAGACTCTTTTTCTTTTCTTTTTTGGGGGGCACTTAGGAGCAAACCATCCTGCCTCTCTTTGGGTTTAAGTGATGGCACAGTCTTTAGGGAGGGGCGGACACTGGACACACACACGGACACACACACACACACACGTATGTATATATGTATAGGTGCATACATGTATGTGTGTGTGTGTGTTTGTATTTCAGGCTACCTCAGGTCTTCTTGCCATGTGTCAAATACTGTGGCTGTTTTTGTGGGTTTACATTTGCCAGAAGCTGGGGCGTGAGGCAGGCTGAGAAGTAAGTTTACTTAGCAACGAAAGCTAGTGTTAGTGAGAATGTCAATGGCCCTGCTAAGGTGAGTGATCCATTGAGCATCTCTCTCCACAAATATATGACCTCTGCTGCCATTCTTTTAGTTGGTCTCTGGATTTGAGTGAGAAGGACAGAAATTTCCCAGTAGTAAACCCAGCTAGAGAGGAATGTCTGTTGGAGAGAAACAACCTGGATTATTATAAAACTCCTGCCAGTTTCCTCTTTGGCCTTTCTTTCTTTCTTTCTTTCTTTCTTTCTTTCTTTCTTTCTTTCTTTCTTCTTCCTTCCTTCCTTCCTTCCTTCCTTCCTTCCTTCCTTCCCTCCCTCCCTCCCTCCCTCCCTCCCTCCCTCCCTCCTTCCTTCCTTCCTTCCTTCCTTCCTTCCTTTCTTTTTTTCTCCCTGCTGGTTACTATGTTTGAACAGTAAAGTTCTTGCCTCTGTGACTGTTGTAAACACAGCACTAAGGAGAATGATGACAGAACTAATGTACCTTGCTGGATTTGCTACAGTTTAATTGATTCTCTGTGGGGTCCTCGACCACCTGACTTCCACATGAAGGGGACAAGATCGTAAGAGTGTCACACTTTTATTATCTTGTGGGCAGCCAAGTATTACAGTTTTAAAGAGAGCCTAGAAAGCCACATTCTAATCTTGCATTTACTCCATCATGTCAATGGAAGGGACTGGGACTAGACATTCATTCCCTGCTAGAGAGCATTCCTACAGGAAGAGCACATGCATTATTAATGCACAGAATATGAATTATTCATGAGGATCAGAGTTGATGCCAAATCCAGACAAGAGTGATTTATAGGAAAAAAAAAACTGGTTAACATCACTTTCAAGTTTTTTATATTATTATAATTGACACAATACAGTCTTGTGTCCATGCCAACGCATTTTGAGTAGATATTAGAAGCAAAATGAGAGGAAACAGAGTCTAGTTTGCATTTGTTATTTACAGTATCTTGGATAGTCCAGGTTCTCAAGATGTAGTCATTTTCTTGGTGTTTACTCAAATATACACAAGAATATTCACTGAATTATGGTTATCACCCTAGAATAGAAAAGTCAGCCTACGACTGTATAAAGCAGGCCTTCTTTGTTTACCTTGGTTCTACCAGTAGATCAGCTTATTAGACACTCTTGTACTATAATTCACAAACAAGGCTGTTAGGTTGTCATCAGAACTGAGTGCCAGTTGAAGTTTTGGTGGAAGATGCTTGTAAAGGTGGAGGCTTCTTGTGAGGAACGACAATGAGGACCCAGTGTCCGAACTCAGGAATGCTAGTGGTGTTAAGCTAGGCTGCATATGTCCTGGAACAGTATTCGACATGTGTATTCTGGGACTCTGTGAGGCCCCGAGAGCCAGGGCAGGGGTCTTGGAAGAGTCTGTAGGCAGAGAGTATGTGCTGACACACCCACTGACCGTACAGAGTGAGGTATGACCTTGTAATTGGTAATTAATATGACAATGGCTTTATTAATGGAATCCAGACAAACGTCTGTGGGGGAGAGCCATGTCTGGGAGGGTTTATAATTAAACGTGTAAACTGCATTTCATGGTAAGCAGCTGTTGTGTCAAAGAATGCTCCCCAGGTTTGGGAAAAGATAAGACGGGAATGAATTCTGCTTGTTTGGACTCTTTAGGCCTGTGACCTTTGACCTTTCTTGGCTTCAGTTTTCCAATCTATACAGTGTATGCTATTTAAAGATGTTCGTGGGGACATCAAATAAGATAATATCTGTGCACATGTGGAGAAAGTGCATGATATTGGTTCTTGCTGCAGTATTGTCTTTAGTGTAATCTAAGGTGAGTTAAGGCTGTCAGATGCTTGTGAGGATTGTTGATGTATTTACCTTCCTGTTCAAGTGCATATTTTGTCAATATTGCTATTGAAATTTACTTAACAAACACGTCAAAAACATGAAAATTGTCCATATTTCTGGTACCACGTTGGGCTTTAATGCGTGGGTTTAAGTGTTTAAATCAGGGTAAGTATCTTTATTCTCACCGAATGAAATTCTTTTTTAAGGCAGAGATGTCTATTTAGCGCTAGATCTTTCTTTCCTCTGGATGACAGTCCTACAAAAGGTATGTATATAAATCTATGTTTAATAGAGTTTATAATTTGTAAATAAGACAGGAAGTTATAATTAGGCAGTTTGTCAATAAGACAAGCTAGGAACACCTCTATTCAGACGGGTCACAGATAGGTCACCTTCAGTTAAGGTACTAAACTTTGTCCTAAGCAACTGAAGTCGGTGCAAACTGACTCTTTGCTCTGAACCTCAGAAAGCCAAATGAAATTCAACTCATTCGATTGAGAGGTCTTCATACCCGCACTCCGTAGAGTCATCCGCGCTGGCTCCTCTTGGTCTCAGGCTGTGCCCTGGGTACAATATTCATTCAGGAATGTTGATGTTTCTATTTGGGGAGTTGATGAGGAGGAGGGAAGCGCTATCTATAATTATCCAATTCTCAAAAGACACTCCAGATTTCTTAGATGAGTAGAATAGGCGGTGTCTGGGTCATTAACCCGCTAAGTGTGTTATTTAGATGGATTACATTTAAATCTTCATTCGGTTTGTTTCTTTGCAATGGAGAGAGTTTTCTATCCATAATTATCCTGGCTGATCCACAATGCAATTCTCAGAGCTTAAATTTAGGCCTATTTTCCTTATCTACACGCAGTTTCTCAATGACTGAGTGTTTAAATAACCTCTCTTTGCTCCGATCTAACAATTTATCAGCACGGACCACTTGAGCTCCGCTCTGGCCTGTTCTCCCTCTGCCCACATCTCCAAGTGAACCCCAAGAGGTCCTAAGCTTAATGTGTGTGCAGCCTCGATGGATTCACCCATACTTGCTTCTTAGACATTATCTTCATCTTAGCCATTAGACATTTCAGTTGCCCTGGCAAAATCAATCCTAAGCCAGAAGCCAAGCAAAACTGACGTCACATCTCCCCTTTCCTTATCAAGCACCACTGCAGCCAGTCCATCTGGAGAGCTGATGGGCTCCGTCTTCGAGATCTACCTAGAATCTGACTGTCTAATGGTCTAATCGTCCACTGGTACTACTCGGGTTGAAACCCTACTCTTTCTTCTTCGTGGTATTGGAGTAACTGCCTGGTGTGTCCCCAGCCTACATCCTCGTCCATTCTTATTCAACACCAACTCCCCTGCAGCTGAGAGACCTCCACTCACCAGCCTGTGTTTGTTTCTGCCCACCCCCACTGCCCTTATGCTGTTTCCCAGGTGTCCCTAGTTCCCTCAGCTCCCACCTTCTCAGGGAGACCTTTCCCAACGTTCTCGTTTTCTCCTCCCTGCTTCTGTACCGCTGGACTTTTTTCTCTGGAGTCTTACGGTAACCCTGCAAATTTTAGTCTGTGTACTTACTTGTTTATTACTCGTATCCCCCCTAGGGATCATGGGATGCCCGTGGGATTTCTCTCTCCTCTCCTCTCACTACAGCCGTGCCCAGTGTAGACACCCAACGAAGACTTGTAGACTGAGTGGATGGAAGAAGGGTCTTACCTTATTGCCTCTGATATAAAGGTGCATTAAAAATCCCAGCACGATGACTAGGACTTGGTTGTGAGCTTTACAGTATTTACCAGCTTGATTATTCTGTTACAATAGAGACTCTTGAGATCCACCTAATACATGATCATCATAAGGGGCTCAATACAATGCTTAGCACAGAGAAAATCCAATTAATATTTATGACTGCTCTGTTCTCAGTCCTACAACTACTGCTGGTAGAGGTGGCAGTACTTGGCTGGTGATTATTTTCCTAGCCTTCACTTCACCGACTCTTACCCTCAAAGCAATTGCTGTTTACTGAGAAAAACACTTGTCGTGGTATGCTGCCGTGATGGCTCAGCAAGGAAGATAGGGAGGCGCTTTCATAGGTAAACCGCTGCCAGACCTCAGCAGAGGGAACCACCATCATGGCCAGCGCCACCTTGACTGACAGTGGAACCTCAAGCACCTGAGCTCAGGTGTTTCATTGATTCAGAACTCCTCAGGTAGTCTACTGATAGCACATGCAGATCATTAGCAATCAATCATTCCCCACAGAAATCCACCACCTGCAGCCAATACAAAATGCCCAGGCCTATACATCCCTTTTCCAACAGTGCACAAAAACAGTTACTTTTAAATATAACTATAAATAAACTTCCACAACACACACTTAATGTCCAAAGGATAATTTATGCATAAGCACAAATACCGCTGGCTACTGATGCCAGGGATAGAGGAAATGTTCACCTTTATAAGATTTTCCACGTTATTTGCATAAATGTCCACAATGCCTCCAAAGGAGACGCTCATCTTCCCAAAAGGCCAGTTTGAATGAACTTGCTGGTCCGGGAGGTTTTCTCCTTAATCTATATGTCTTGGGAAGCAGACAAGGAATGGACAGATTTTAGGGAGAGATATTCCCTCACACCTCTGTTTCCCTGTTTGGCCCATTCTCCCAGAGAAGATTTTGTATGTCATTTAAGGATTTTAGATTTGACTCATTTGTTACAGTGCCCAGATATATCTATGCTTTTCTTGCCAGTATGACTAAATCCGGGACAGGAACGGCTTAAAGGAGGAAGGATTTATTTTGGCTCACGGCTCAGAGGCTACAGTCCACTGTGGCAAGGAAGACATGGTAACTGGGGTGTAGCAGCCTGCAGTAGCAGGAACTCACATAAAGCAAGGCACTCTGTCAGGAAAGGGAGCTGGGCTGGAGCCTTCAGAAGCCACCCTGAGTGACCTAATACCAGCGAGACTGTACAGTCCCAAAGGTTTCACAACTCCCCAAATGATGCTTCACGCTGGGGCAGTGGCTCTCACAGATTAGCCTGTGGGTGTGTGTGTGGGGCGTGTGTGTTTCACATTCAAACTATAATACTTGGAAAATAAGGGTCATTTTATGAATGTCCTATAAATAAACGAGGGCCATCTTCTCTTGCCTTTCTTACATGTTTCGAGGCACCCACACACAGATGCATCAACAGTAAGCTATGTGAAGTGGTGTGTGGCCTCCTGACAAGAGAGAGGGGCTCTGGGTGAAGTTTTTCAGTTGTGCAATGAACGTCCAGATGGACCCTGTGTACACAGTGTGGGTGAAAATCCTTCAGCGTTCTGGATCCACCTCACTCCGCTTCGCTGATGTGATTTCCAGCTGACATCCCAGTCCTCGTGGAAGACATGATTAATTGTGCATGTATTCAGCTTTTAATTATCATCACCCAAATTGATTTAGCAATGAGGAGCCAATTTAATGGCTTTGTATGGAGACATAAACCAAATTACGGGTATGATGATATCCCAACATCTGCCAGGGTGTTTTAAAATTTATATTCATTAGGTGACTAGCAATATTTATTTTTAGGCAGCCTTTCTATTTTTTGGTGAGGAATCATTGGTTTTCCTTTGGTACTTCTAAGAATTTGTTTTCCATGTGAGATGCACCTGTGGCCGTTACTTTACTGTCTACCAAATATCCACTGAGTGCTTGCTAGTGTTGCACTCCATGCAAACCACCTTAAACAGGACAGCTCAGTCATTGTCCTCTGCAAACAGTCAGATATAATAACCTGTGCTGCCAACTGGTGGTAGACACATTCACAGCGGTCAAAGGTCAACTGCTGTCAGTGAACAAGTCAGCTATCTGTGGGAAATGATAGCAGGTGATAGCCCCCTTTTCTGTGTTTGTGGAATGCAAGAGGCGGTGCTGGATTTTCCTTTTACTCTAGAATTTTGGTTCCGGTTGGATGGAGATCAAACCTTTGGAGAGTCAAAGCTAGGAGAAGATGAGGTTGCCTCTCTCCTCCGCCCCCATTCCTGTGAGATTCAAAATGAAGTTGTGAATTTTGAAATGCCACGAGAGACATGTGATGCAGGAATTAAAATAGTGCCTTTCTAACACGCAGCCGGGTGGTGTTCGGGGAAGGATTTGGAAGCTGATTTTGGGAGCATTTGTGAGCCCTCCTACTTTACTAGAGTTCTAAGCCTCTGTGTAGGTATGTGTTGTGCTCTGGCGTGGAGTTCTCAGCGAGCCTTTGGGGACAGGATTTGGCAGACATCTTTGTGTTGACATGTCCCACCTGTGAGCCTTCCTACCCTAGGCTGATCTCAGGCCTTGCCCAAGAGAATCATGATCCCATTTGTTTTCAGTGGAATCTTTTTGTTTTTAGGTAATCGTAGGCTCACATGGTAAGGAATCAAGATGGAGGGCCAGGGAAATGACACATTTGGTAAAGGGCTTGGCTTGCAAGAAAGAGGACCTGAATTTGACCCCAGAACCCACATGAAAAGCTGGGCACAGTGCCTTGTGCCTGTAACCCCAGTGTTGTGAGACAGGAGGTGGAGGCAGGAGGATTCCTGGAACTTCTGTGTGATGAAGTTCTAGGCCAGGGACAGAGTCCTTCAGAGTGGTCCCTCACTTCCCTACGGACCCGAACTCTTGACCCCCCAACTTGTTTTCAAGTTCTAGAATCCTGTCACCTCCGGAATATTGTGTAAATGAAACATCACAGAATCTTTGGAGATGGGCCTGGTTTTACTCAGTCATTCTTTGGGGAGTCACCCAGTTTTCTGCAGAGGCTGCTGGATGCTGGGTGGTACTCCATGGTATTGCCAGGTCAGAAGTCCTGCACTCGTTGAAAGACATCTGGGTCCTGTCCAGATTGGGCTGCCATAGAGAGGGCTGATGAGACATTTGCATGCAGGATTTTGTATGAATCTAAGTTTTCATTAAGACACTCAGAAGTACTGTTGCTGGGTTGGGTGGTAGTTGTAGATTTGGTTGTTTGAGACTTTACTAGGCGGGGTTCTTTAGAGTAGAATAAAATAGAATGCATGTATGTGTGTTTATGCATATCCATGTTTATATGATTTATACACATGCATATAGTGTATGTGCTTGTAGGTGTGTGCACATGGAGGTCAGAGGACAATTTGCAGGAGACTTGACAGAAAGTGCCTTCACACAATGAGCCATCTGACCAGCACATAGCATGGTGTTTCATAGCGCAAGTTTTACATTTCAGCAAAACAAAGGACAAGGCTCGTTTTTGTGCATGGCTGTCCAGGACCATCTGCTGGAATTGCTGTCTTCTCCATTGGGCACTTACGAGGGTCCATTCCTGAGTCATCTGCTTTGTCTTCTGATCTATGGACCTGCAAACCTGCTGTGGGATGTCTCTGCATGTCTGAGAGGTAGGCATGGTGAAAAGCTCTTTTGTCAAAGGATCGTTAGCTACTTTAGTTTCTTTATCTTCCAGTATCAATTTTAAAATAATGTCTGCAAGTTGAAGGCTTACTGGGAGTAGTGCTTTTCTCTTATGCATCCTCGTAACTGGATGCTAATTTTTTTTCGTGATGGCAGTGGAATATGTCTGGTACTCAGATTCTTACTTTGAATCTCATCTTGGCCGCTCACTGAGTCTAAAATGAATTGCCTGATTTTTTCCTTTCCTCCCTCTTCAGATACAAACATAGTTGTAACAGTATACGTCTCACCAAAGCGTGGCCTGTTTAGCTTACTCGGACCTGGTTCGCAGTAGGTGCTCAACGACTACTCATTGGCTTTTATTTATCTCTGTATTGATTTATTCACTTATTTATATTGCGCATATGGGTATTTTGCCTGTATAGATGCCTATGTGTGCAAAATAGAACGGGAATTTTGGGATTTTATTTTTCCCCAAAATAACCATGACATGTGTCCAACCCAAAATAAGAGCTGTCAACTCTTAGTTTATAGTTTATTTTGGATTCATAAAATGACCTTATATTACAAAAATGAAGAAATGGATTCTCAGAAAGAAAAAAAAAAAAAGAAAATAAGAAGGAAGGGAAGTGGGGGAGAGAAATATATTACCTTATATACACAGGAAAAAATGGAAGGCTTTTATGTGGCTGTGTTATGTTTAAGTAGCTAATACATTACATTACATGTACATGGCGAAGAAACAGAGGTACAGGTGCAAGAAAGGGATCCCCCTGACCACAGATCCCCTTCACTCCAGGACAGCTGGACTTAGCAGATGCTTGCAGATTTGTACAGAGAATTTTGTTCTTAGGCATACGTATAAGTGTGTTCTTATAACTTGTTCTTCACACAGGACCATGTTTATATATTTATATATTATTCTCCCTTCCTCCCAGCTTATATTGGGGCACTTTTCAAAGAGTTATCAATAATCATTTATTTGGCTATTCTACGATATCTTAATTTATTTTGTTGCTCTCTCTCTGTGTTTGTGTGTGTGTGTGTGTGCATACCTTCATGGGTGTGTGTATGTTCATATGTGCATATGCACATGGGTGTGTGTGTGCGCATGTGTGTATATGTGCTTGGGTGTCTGTGTGCATGCAAGTGTGCATATGTGCATGGGTGTGTGTGTGTTCATGTGTGCATATGCATGTGTGTATGTGTGCATGTGTGTATATGTGCATGGGTGTGTGTGTGTGTGCATACGTGCATGTGTGTATGTGTGCATGTGTGCATGGGTGTGTGTGTGTGTGCATGTGTGCATGGGTGTGTGTGTGTGTGTGCATGTGTGCATGGGTGTGTGTGTGTGCATGTGTGCATGGGTGTGTGTGTGTGCATACGTGCATGTGTGTATGTGTGCATGTGTGCATGGGTGTGTGTGTGTGCATGTGTGCATGGGTGTGTGTGTGTGCATGTGTGCATGGGTGTGTGTGTGTGTGCATGTGTGCATGGGTGTGTGTGTGTGCATGTGTGCATGGGTGTGTGTGTGCATGTGTGCATGGGTGTGGGTGTGTGTGCATGTGTGCATGGGTGTGTGTGTGTGCATGTGTGCATGGGTGTGTGTGTGTGTGCATACGTGCATGTGTGTATGTGTGCATGTGTGCATGGGTGTGGGTGTGTGTGCATGTGTGCATGGGTGTGTGTGTGTGTGCATGTGTGCATGGGTGTGTGTGTGTGCATGTGTGCATGGGTGTGTGTGTGTGCATGTGTGCATGGGTGTGTGTGTGCATGTGTGCATGGGTGTGGGTGTGTGTGCAACTGTGCATACATGCATGGGTGTGTGCGTGCCGTGGCATGCCTATGATAGTTAGAGGACAACTTTGTGCTGTCATTCCTTTCCTTCCAGTTTACATGTGCTCCGGGAATTGAACTCAGCTCTTTAAGCTTGTGCTGCAAGCACTTTTACCCACTGAGCCGTTCTTGTCAGCCCCCTCTGCTGCAACCGAGCCCACTGATACTAGAGGTCTTCAGTTACTTTCTGTGTTTGCTGTTTAAACCAGGAAGGGTGACATGCTCAGAAACGCTGAGATGGGTGATTACCAGTCAAAGTCAAGCAGATTTGCAAATTGTATGAATAGAACTGAAGTTCCTCCAGACCACACTGGGAGTCTGTACCTGCGAGTGACTGTCAGTGTGCTTCTCCCCCAACATACATGCACACACAGTCACACACACACACACACACACACACACACACACACACGAGTCATACATGCACATGCATACACGCATGCACACAGAGTCACACACACATACAGCCACACAGTCACACACACACATGAGTCGCACATGCACATGCATACACGCATGCACACAGAGTCGCACACACACACAGTCACACAGTCACACACAACAGTCACATACACACATGCATATATGCACGCACACATACACACATGCATGCATGTTTAACAATTCTTTGGGTCAGTCCCTCACTCTCTAAGTCTATTCTGATTCTGCCACATTGATACTTTAAATAACCAAATCCTCTTCCATCTTTAAAACTTCCAGTTCTTTCCCCTTGCACACATAATCAAGACACCATGATCAAACAGCATGGTGTCCCAGCCACATGTCACTGTGCCTTCTGCAACATCCTCCTTGTGCTCCCACAGAGAGACCCTCTTCTCTTCCACACTTCCCTCCATTTCCCTTTGCCTGGAAAGCTCGTCTTTCCTCCATCTTTTGTTTCCCTAGCCCCTCATCCTGCACATCCCAGATGTATGCCATTGCTCTGTCATGATGCTCTGACACCATTTCCCACCTAGGTGAGGCTGGGCACTCACCACTTGCAGGCATTTAAATAATTAAGGTTTGATTTTTCTTTTTTAGAAGCTGGAGAGGTTACTTACCGGTTAAGATTGCTTATTGCTGCAGAGAACCCAGGTTCAGTTCCTAGAACCCATGCTGGGTGGCTCACAACCGCCTGTAACTCCCATTCCTGGTGATCCAGCATCTCCATCTGTCCTCTGCAGGCACCTGCATGCGTGTCATGCGTCATGGAGCACATGAAACTCACATAGACACATACACGTAACCAATCAACCAATCAACCAATAAACCAATAAATCTCTTAAAAAGTAGTTTTTTAAAAAAATTCTTTGGTACATTAACCATTTGACGCTAAATAGGCCCAGCATTGGTGGCGCGTTCCTTTAATCCCAGCACTCAGAAGGCAGAGGCAGGCAGATCTCTGTGAGTTCGAGGCCAGCCTGGTCTACAGAGTGAGTTCCAGGACAGCCAGAGTTACAACAGAGAAATCCTGTCTGGAAAAAAACCAAAAACCCAAACAAACAAAAATAGAAGTTATAAATAGTCACGTAAGCTCTGTACTGACAGCCATACCAACGCCACGTATATAAAATATTTCCATCACTGTAGAGAGCTCTGCCGGACAATGCTGCCCTCCGTCCCGTCTGTGTAACATTGATGGACGCCTTGGATGGTACGTTTTGATGATTTTAGCGTCACCAAGCTGTGAGCTCCCCAGGGACCCAGCAGGGTTTGCTTGAACTTCTTTATTCCCTTGTAGGTCGTTCAGTAGCTAATTGCTGAAGCTGTGAGTGAATGGATGATAAATGGGTTGAAGAATTCTCTCCAGCACTTGGTTTTGTAGTTTGTCCCTTAGCATCCAACCACTCCATAATTTTGCGCACGTTCGCCTTAATATTCCGGCTGGAAAAGATTCCTTTCATCATTACCACCTGGAAATATTTGCCCGTTAAGGAGGATTTCTACTCCCTTTCCAAAGTCTTCAGATAGCTTTCCTTGAGGGGCATTTTCCTGTCCAGATGATTGGCAGGCTCATTTGATTGACTTTTATGGGAGGGAGATGATGGTGCCTCCTTGTTCTTACCTGAAAGCCTCCAGCTAGATTGTAATCTCAGAAGATTGAGATAGTTATCAGCTAATGGATTTCTAAGCAGTTCAGAACCTCACATCTCCACTCACATCCCATTCTTCTGACCAATCACAGTCCGGCAGCCAGGTTTTGCTTTCACATGTTACTGGTCATAAGAAAGGATCCATCCCCAGTGGCTTCCGAACCTACTGTTAGTTAGCTAGTAATTCTGTAATTTTAATAAATTTTATTTATTAAATTATTTATTAATAAAATCTTTAATTTTCACAAAATGAAAATTAAATGTTTTTTTTTTTACTGTGTTGTTAAGACACATCAGTTTCTTTACTAGATTTAGCTTTATAAAAAATGATTAATTATGTTTTTGTGTGTATGTGTGCGTGTGCACTTGTATGTCATATTGTGCATGTGATGTCAGGGACAAGCTGTGGAGGATGGTTCTCTCCTTCCACCATGTGGATCCCAGGGGTCAGACTCAGGTTCTCAGGTTTATCAGCAAGCACCTCTACCCACGGGGTCATTTCCACCACCTAAGATTCATTATTCAGGAGAAGACTGTTCGTGCACGAGGTTGTCACATTGACTTGTACAGGGTAAATTGTCAGTATCAACTATGTTTTTCCTTGTGAGAAAGAAACTACAGAAATAAGCAATAGGTGAGATTTACGTGGTATTGCTTGGGCTTCATTTTTGTCATTAGGAGCCTGATTATAGCCTCAGTACCTGTTTATGATGGTTCACAACAAGGAATTCTGACTGTCTTGCTGAAAGCTGTAGAGAAGGAAGATGCTGTTGTCGATGGGTGTAATCCCATTTCCTCCTGACAATGTGTTTGGTCATCCAGTAGCCCAGTCACTGATATGAGAGAATTTGAATTGTTTTTCCTCTTTGTAACGGTGGATGCATTGGGTGACTGACTTTCAGGGTGGGACTCTTGTACATCAGTAGGGAGATGAAATTGCAAAGGTGTGCTAACTAGAAGTTTTGATATAGATTAAAGATTTAAGTGGAAGTATCTCCTATTCTGCTGGGCTACCTTTTAAGAAAATTGGCCATTCTGTATGTGGCTTAAAGGAGTTCTTTCAGCATATGGAAATACATTTCTGAAGTTAAATTCATTTTAGTGACAGAGTCACACACAGGATCAAGTGTATGAGAGGAAGATTGGATATTCTGTTGGTCTTTAATATTGAAGCTTAATTTTCACAAGTTTTTTTTAGGTGAAGTTGAATAATATAAAATGAAAAAAATTGGTCTATTGCTCCAATATTAACTCAACAAATGGGTCGGCTTCCTGTGGTTTAAGGTCATATGTTTCAGAGAATCTGTAATTTTGATTTTAGATAACTGCCAGGCATCTGAATTCAAAAATAGTGGTTCTCGTTTTATCTGCTTCAAGGTTCAAGCTGAGAAATATGCCAGCATATGATTTGAATACCAACAGAGAATATGAGAGCTATTTTAAGGGTTTCTTACTACTCTTTCACACACATGCAATGAAGACTCCACTAGGTTTCAGAAAGATGTGGAAAAATAATGCCAGCAGTTTAAGTGTTGAAGTCAAGGGAAAGTGCAAAACACTGGCAGAAACTGACTCAGTTCATAGAGATTCGATATGAATTGCTCCAGACGCTGAGGCTGAGACTTCTGAAGTCTGTAAAGCTCCACAGTTCCTCTCAGGAACTTCTTCTTCATCATCATCACCATCATCACCATCATCATCATCATCAATTTGTGTGTGTGTGCTATGCGTGTGTATCCATATATGTGTGTGTGAGGGAAGCATGCTTGCCCAATGTGGGGCATGTGTGAAGGCCATACATTAATATCGTGTGTCTTTCTCGATTGCTGTCCACTGTGTTTTAGAGAAAGGGTCTCTCACCAAACCTAGAGTTCACCATTTTGGTCAGTGGTCCCCAGTCTCTATGTCTGAAACAGTGGGTCCAGAGGCAGATGTCACCGTGCCCTCCTTTTTCGTGTGGATGCTGGGGATCCAAACTCAGATTCCCTCGTTTGTACAGAAAGCACTTTACCCATGGAATCATCTCCATAGCCCCAGGACCCATGTTTGTAAGTCACATGGTCTGTCACCGTGGTCCAAGGACATGTACCTCCGTGAGGTGGCAGACAGCTCTTCGTTTGTGATTTCTTAACTTCTCTTAAACTAGAGAGGGGAAATGGTGGAATGTTTTGACAACCAAACAAGACTCAGTGCAGGGCATTTTGTAGCCTGTAGGTGCTTTTGAGAAGCAGATTTTCAAGCTCAAGATCTTGGCTGATTATTCACCTGGCTTTCCTAAGCCAGTGTACCACAGGAATTGAGTGAGCCTTGAGTGGCAACAGGGGAAAGCCACATACCAAAGGCTTCATGTTCGCCCTAGGCTAACGTTGTTGTTGATTTAAGGTCTCAATTATTCAGGTTTGCATTTGAAAATCACTCAAGTAGTTCAGATTGTGAATCTGTTTTCATCTTCTTGTAAAATACTCGTAGAAGCAGATGTTGGAGGATGATACTGTTTCAGTCTGTTTGTGCAGGTAGAAAACACTGGGAACTGGCTAGTGTATGAAAAAGGAAGTCACTTCTCGCAGTTGTATGCTGGGTGTTTTGGTGTCTGGTGAGGATTCAGTCTCTGCTTCTGAGACGGCTCCTGGCTGCTCCATCTCTGGAGGGAAAGCTGCTGTGTTTTCACGTGGTGGAGGCTAGAAGGGTAAAAAGTGATGAAAGATGTCTTAGTTTCTTTTTGGTGTTCAGTTATGTGACCCTTCCCCCACCCCCACCCCCTCTCTCTGTGTGTGTATATGTGCCTGTGAGTGTAGTTGCTCATGGAGTCCAGGAGAGGGCGCCATATTCCCATGGAGCTGGAGCTATAGGCAGTTGTGAGCCCTCCTGACTGGGGTCCTTGGAATTGAACTCTGTTTCTCTGCTGGAGCAGCCAGTGCTCTTAACCACCGCATCATCTCTTACCTGTTTTGTTAGCAAGGCATTTGCTTTCACAGCCCACACTCACATCTTCGCAGTACCTTAAAAATAAATATTACGATGATGGGTTGAGACATGAGAATTTTTAGTAAACCTGTTTTTTCAAAAATGCGTAAAATCCGTTTTCTTGGTATGTATGTAAGAGAGAGAGGGGCATATATCCATATACTGTGTTGATCTAAAACACTGCTTCCCATAGTGTCACAGGCTCTTTCTCTATGTATCTACTGGGACCTTGGACAGGGCATGCTCATGCATATGTAAACTCCTCATTTGTCACTCTCTGTTTTCCGTACAGGAGAGGTCATTAGGTACCATAGAGTAATTACTCAATCTAAAACGTTTTCAGATATCTTGGTGATTGAAATAAACTTTTTCATTTTATGCTTAGTGACATTGTTAATGTTTTAATTAAGAGCACTGTAGCTTAGGTCTCACTGATGTCTCTGTCAGTATCATACATTGGGACACTGAACCGTTTCTCTCCATATTATGCTCCTCAAGGAAGCACTAGCAGGTCCAGATTACATAGGAAGGAAAGCTAGGGTTTGGATTCACATGTTCACACAGACCAATGTTGCAGCCCCTGAGTATGCATGCGTTTTCCATATGAAAAACTATATAAACCTATTACACGAATACAAACATGTTATTTTAATACATCTCCTGTCTTTCTCCTAAACATTAAAATTTTAATATGATCACAAGTAGCACATATGTAAAGTATCACCTGCAGCAATATCTGTCTGAGAGTGCACAGTCTGTCTTCCACAGCATTGGGTTCTGCATGCATGGAATTAACTAACCACAGACCCAAGACACTTATTTGAAATTGCACCTGTGCTGGAAAGATACAGATGTTTTTCCACATTGTTATTTCTTAAACAATCAGAGAGAACAACTATTTACACAGCCTTTTCATTTTGCTAAGTACTTTGTGTCATCTGGAGGTGATTTGAGGTACCCAGAGGCATGCGCAGGTTGGACGGAAGTTCTCCATCATCCTTTCCTCAGGACGTGAGCATCCGCAGATCTTGATATCTGTAGGCAGTCCTAGAGCCTGTCTATTGCAGACTGAGGGACAGCTGTGCCGTGCTCTATTGTGAACATCTCCAAAGATGATCACGTGATCTTTAAGGTTATGATTATGATGCCCGTGTTGACTTGATAATTAAAACATGTAAATTGTTCCTCTTGAGAAAGGACAGCTAGGCTGTTCAACACGGACCGTATTTTGTACTGTTTCATTGGAATGGTGTGATTATGGAGCTAGAGTTTGAACATCTTATGCCCTCGATACATACTATGTTAATGTCCCTTGAGGTCTGACCTGTCTAAACTCCTGCCTGTGCTGTCTGAAGGGATAGATGCCAATGTGTAAGATGAGAGTTCTGGGGGCTGGGGAGACACCCCAGCCATTAAAGTGCTTGCAGAATGAGTGTGAGGACCAGAGTTCAAATCCGCGGAACCCGTGTTAATGATGGGTGGGTGTGGAGGCCTGTCTGCAAATTCAGCCTCAGAGAGTGAAGACTGAGGATCCCCAGAGCAAGCTGGCTAGTGAGAGTAGGCATGTCGTCAAGCCCTGGGTTGGACCTCAAGCCTCCATACATGCATGCTCATACATGCATATGTGCACATACACAAACATGCATCTACACAGGAGCACAACACACACACACACACACACACACACACACACACACACAGACACACACACACACACGGAAAAGGAATGAAAAAGAAAAGCATGGAATGCATTCAGGTATCGTAAGAAATATATCCAATCTAAACGTCATGAATGAAGTAAAGAAGCCTCCCCTGCACACGCGGTCCAGTGAAAGGGGAAAATAAAGGGTGAGGGGAAATGTCTTCCTAAATGTGGCTGTGAGCTGACTGCTTTTCAAATCCGTTCTCTGCCGACCATGAGAGAGGCGAAGACGTTAAGAGAAACCTCCCAGACCAGTGAGTTCACTCAAATTGGAGTTCACTTCAGGAAGATGTGTGCCTCCTTTGGAGGTCTCATTGACATTCATGTGAGATTATGCAGAATTTACAAAGACAAATGCTGTCACCCCTAACGTCAGTGGCTGCTCTAGCAACGCCTGTACACTAATGACTTCCTGGATGCAAGTGTGTTTTCCCAACCTGCTGGTCAGGCTGACATGTATTTTGTTATCATCCCTGGCCAAGAAGTATCACCAAGTCGCCATTATAATCCTCATGTATGTTGTAGACCTTAGCATGAAGTACTCATGTGCGGGCACATGCACAGTGTCTTGCGACATCCGTGATTTAGAGCCTCTGTGAATCCTTTCACTCATCTAGGAACTTCATTATAACGAAACATATGTTAAGAACACACCTCACAAGGCCGAGCAGTGCCATCTTCAGCACAACGACAATCGGCCTCAAACGATTCGTGAGCACTCAGAATGCATTTGTTCCAGAACCGAGGAGAAGACACACAGTATTGACTTATGAATTTTGAGCAAACTCTGATTCCTGAACGAATGCCACGAACACAGTCTGCTCATTAATCTTGCAGATGACGGGGGCACTGGATTTGGCTCTGCGTCTTACGTCCGGTTGATAACGCGGAGCACTGAAGGGTGGGGAGGCTCATTGGCAGACAGTGCTCCTGGTCAATTCTGTGCACAGTGAGCAGGCATCTCTGGCTCTCTGTGGGGCATTCCTGGCACTGTCCGAAACCACACTAACCACTGAGATCAATTTAATAGTCATCCTGCCAGCAATTAGACTGTTCCAGTAGTTTATAATACCTAGTGCACTTGCATCCATTTGTGGGGCCATGGATTCCATCTGTTCATTCATTAATTTATCCAGCATCCTTTGTTCACTGAGGAACTACTGGTTAAGACCCAGATCTTGGTACCACAGATAATGTAGACTTGGAAGAAACCAGCAAATAGATGATTGGTAGGCGTTAGTCCCGTGATCTGCAGTCATTTAATGAATCGCTTTATTGTTCTTATAACAATTGATACTATTTAAAGAGGCATCTTATAATTATACAGTTTCATGGTTCTAAATTCTAAAATTAAATTAAAAAAGGATACACAACAAATATTGCTGTCTGCCATCTTTCCTTCAGGAAGCCACTTAGCTCCCTTCAAAGCAGCCGTCGAAGTTAGCTTCTTGCATGTCTTCCTGGCTGTATTTCTGACTTATGTCAGAATATGCACATACACATATATACCTGTAAATTTTACACGTGTGTTGTGTGTATACCATTTTCTTCACTTACGTGTATTGTATACACTCTACTTTTTCTTTTAAACTGAATATATCTTGAAAATTCCTCCACACACTTAGAGAACAGCCCAATCTCCAGTTGGGATGCATGGTAGTTAATTGTATTAAATGTTCTATGGGTTTTAAATCTTTATGAATATCACTGCTTTTCATTTTTATAGAACACAGCATGGGAATAAGTATGTTTGTGCATAATTTCTTTTTTTAAAAAAATAAGAAATCGTGAGTTTAAAATGGAATGATATTTTTATGGCTACTGGAAAATAGTTTTTGAAAGACAGTCTGGCAGTATTGATCCATAGTGTGTTTGGGGCATCTTTGTCTCATGTATGAAGAAAGATACAGGTGTGTGTTTGTATGTACGTATGCACTCTAGTTTGTACAAGGAACCACTAAGTGAAGAGCAACTCACTGAGAGACACTGATCTAAGTCTGCAGGTGGGAAATGGAGAGATCAAAACCAGGGTGAAGATGCTTCTGAAGTCATTTTTAATTTAAGGCTATGTTACTCTACTCATTTTTAAAACTTACCTTTATTTTAATTATGAAGTTAAAATTTAAAATATGATTTACTATTGTTCTGTCACTTTCAATATATAGTGTAAAAAAAGCTTAAGGTTTCATTGGGAAGTGGAGTACCATCAACTGAAATGTCAAAGTATAAAGGCAGGCAAGCTAGGCATGGCTTGCTGGGTAAGAGCGCAAACATGAGGACCCAATATATCCCAAAAAGCCAGGCTCGGCTGCTCATGAGCCTGTAACCCCAGCACTGAGGTAGGTGGAGATAGGAGGATTCCCTGGAGCGTGCTGGCTGCTCCAAACTGCAATGGTGAGCTCCAAGCTCAGTGAGAGAGAGCCTGTCTCTAGGGAATAATGTACAGAGGAATAGAAAAAGGCTTCTGGTTTCTGATGCAGGTTTACATCACACACACACACACATACACACACACACACACACGCATACACATACACACAGACACACACACATACACACATACACATACATACACATACACACACACATATATACACACATACACATACATACACACACATACATATACACACACATAAACACATACACACACAAACATACATATACACACATAGACACACAAACATACATACATACACACACACATACATGCAAGCACATACTACACACACACACATAAACACACATAAACACATACACAAACATACATGCACATATACACACATAGACACACAAACATACATACATACACACACACACATGCAAACACATACACTACACACAAACACATACACATACACACACATACACACACACATACATGCAAATACATACACACACTACACACACACACATAAACACATACATAACACACACAAACACATACACACACATACACACACACATACACACACATACACACCACATACACACACATACACATACATACACACACACACACATACATACACACACACACACACACACATACACATACACACACACACACACACACAGTACATGACATGATCATGGAACTTGAGCATCGATTAGCTCTGTTTTTATCCTCCCTTCTTCACAGATAGTGGAAAACAGAAACCTGCCCCAGTTTTCAGTCATTTCCACACCACCTCCGTTTGTGTCGTGTCTACAGGCTGGTTTTTCTTCCATTCACATGCTTTGCTTCTATTTCTGATGGAATTTTGGTACAGACCGGTTAGACAGCAACCTGATAAAAATGCACTAGGTGAAGTTCCATCGGAGAAGCAAAGAAACTAGGAGATATTTAGTGAGGGAGGGTTTTTTTTTTTTTTTTTGTAGGGAGTATAGGGATTGGCTTACAGGGTGTAGGAGTGCTTAGTGTTTGACCCAACATTGTAAGTGTGGATAGACCTTCAGGGGAAGGTGACAACTAACAGGAACCCACGTGGATGGCTGGAAGCACCCACTTCTCAGAACCACCAACCCAACAACTTCAGCAATGAAAGGTCCTCTGGAGAGGGTGCTTATCATTATGGAGCGTAAGGGGTACCTGGCTCCATTTTCTTAGAGATGGGAGATTTGGCAGGAATTGGTGCAGCTGTAGCCCAGCTATTGGGGCCAATTCAACCCAGCAAGCCATCACAGGAGATATTGCAAATAGCAGCTGTGGTGTGCACTGCAGTGACCCTCAAACTGTGCAAACAGTATGACACCCTAAACTCCACCTCCTCTATCTTGTGGGACACTATGACCTGTGCAGGGAAGACATTTCTTCAACAGGTGAAGTTCCACCTTTTACTGAGTTGACGTGAGACAAATCTATCACAGTAGACGACTGTGAAAATCAGTGCAGAGAAAAGCAGACCTGATGATTAGATTCTGGGTGGATGCATTGCTTGGCAAAGACACCGAGCTCAGGGTTCCGGGGTTGAAAGGTTGGCAAGGTTGGGGGTGAGCTTTTAAGTCACTATTAACCAAGTGAATGGGATAGTCTCCTTGGCTCAGCCCCAAGATTGGCATCCACTGTGAGAGTCTGGTATTTGCTGCTTCCTTCCATGGTGGAGATGAGGCGGCCGGCGTGGTGCTTTGACTGGTTTTCTTTGCATTTTCACATCTTTAGTGAAGGATGGAGAAGACAGAGAATAAGATGTTAGCAGGAGAGGGAAGATCAGAGCCCCAGAATGTGAGTATTTTCTTCTCCTTACTCACTTTACTGAAGGCTCAGTTGGCTGCACATCAAAGACAAAGATTGTCTACAGCAAAGACTTATGTGCTTTGAAGAAATGGGTGGGAAACAAAGGCATGGTTTGGATCACATCTCCGAAGGGTTGTTGGTGCTCTCTGTACCAATGAAAGAACTGCGAGGGGCTGCTGTGCAAATGTGGTTCTGAATGTCTGGTATCTGTGTGTGCAGGGAATTTGCCAGGTCCTTCTTTTTCGTATTTCTCCTAGCGGAGTCACAGGAGACATCTTTGAGTCCTTAGAACCCTTGAATTTGTGCCTTCCCCCTCCACCTGACTGCTCTGTATTTTATCAGCAGTTTGATTTGGGGCAATCCACTGAAATTCTCTCGTGATGGGATATTGCTGTTGCTGAACCAGGCGGTAGCTTGGAAAACACTATGTTCCAAGGGCCAACTGTGCCAGTCGCCCCTTCCCCTGCTTGTGTTTACAGGGGAGCTTTCACTGGGGTGTAGTAGCCACAGCGTTCACTGTGTATTGTCTGGGAGCTGCTCCCAAGCTCAATGCATGTAAAACCGAGAAAGCTGTTTGAGCCTGGATTAAACGAGCTAAAGCAGGTAAATTTGGGCCACATATTTATTGGCTGTGGTGTTGCCATACTGAGAGAGGCAGACAGAAACACAGACACGTGGAAACAGAGACGGAACTGTGTTTTATAAGCATTTGTAAGCTTTATAAAGCTTTCAGCCCTGGAGAAGACGGTGGGAACAAACAGGCTTGAGTATTTCAGGTCTTTAAGTGGTATGGAGGATAGGTAGTCTCGGTTGTGCACTTGACGCACCCAGGAATAGGGACAGTCATTTGGAGAATCGCCTCTGTTGGACTGGCCTGCGGGCTGTCTTCTTGATTACTAATAGAGAGAAGAGGGCTTAGCCCACTATGGGCAGTGGCATCCCTAGGCAGATGGTCCTAGATTGTATAAACATAGCTGTTCTAGCCAGAGGGAGGGGGCCAGTGAGCAGCATTCCTCCATGGTTTCAATTCAAGCTCCTGCTTGAGTTGCTGCCTTGGCTTCCTGTGAGGATGGAGGGTAACCTACAGCAAGCTAAGTAAACCCTTTTCTCCTCAGGTTAGTTTGGATTAGTGTTTTAGCACAGTGACAGAGAAGCAAACGAGCACAGGAGTACAGACAGAAGAGGAAAACGTTTGCGGGGTGTGTGTGTGTATGTGTGTGTGTCTGTGTATGTGTGTGTTATGTGTGTGTCTATGTATGTATATGTGTGTGTATGTATGTGTGTGTATGTGTGTATGTGTATGTATGTGTATATGTGTGTGTGATATGCGCATGTGCAGGGGATGAGGTGAGATTTAAGTTGGGGTGATGAAGGGCTCCCCCTAGCTAAAAGCATATCATCTATATAATATCTCAAAGAAGTAGAGAAATGGAGACATGGCAACGTGAAGAACAGTGCAGACATGGGGCTGAGGTGGGAGTGTCTGTGGTATCGGAGGACCAGCCAGCAGTTCAGCAGCCTTCCTGAAGCAGGGTGTGTGTTGGAAGCTGTGGAAGATGGTGTCTGAGGGGTGGAATTTCCTTGGCCACTGAGAAGACTGTTGTGTTTTTTTCAGCTCGAGGGATGGGACACTGGAGGGCTCTGAGTAGGACACTCGCATGCTTCAGGTTCTGTTTTCAAACACCATTTTAAGGATATTTTGAAATACTGTTTGCTTCCAGAGGGTCCAGTAATGGTTAGGAGCACCTGTGGTGGCCACGGCAGCAGATGTGGGGTTGTGGTCGTGGAGGTGGCTGGCGGGAGCCAGTCATGGCATAGGCTGTGGGTTTCTTGATAGATGAAGAGTGCTTTGGGAAAGAGAGGGAAGTCGGGGATGATTTGATGCTTTAAGTTGGTCAACAGGAGGAACGGAAGGACCATTCACTGAAATGAGGAAATGGAGGCAGAGCGAGCTCTCCAGAGAGAGTGAACCACTCCCAAAGCATCATATCAATTCAGACACTCCTGTTCCCCATCCCGCTGGGAACAAACACGCCTGCCTAGTAGTGAACACTGGATAAACTTCGGATGCCTCTGATACCGTGATTGCCGTGAATACCAAGGACTTCTTCAGTCAGTGATTTTTAAAGACCTGCTATGTGTCAACACTAGAGCTGAAACGATGATTGTGTTCTCACCCATGGCTTCTTGGGGTAAAAAGCCTGGCAGTGTGACTTCAGTGGATCATGGGCTGCCAAGGTCCCGCTTGAAATTTTTCTTTTGACGTTTGTCATTTAAGGATGGTTTAATCTTGATAGGTTCCTGTGTGTGACTGTGGGTGTGTGTGTGTTTGTGCTCACGAAGATGTGTGTGAATAGATGAGGGTAGTCTTTCCCTTCCGCCTTGTTTGAGGAAGGCTCTCTCACTACCCACCAGTTTGCTGGTCCTTGAGCATCCAGGGCTGCTCCTGTCTCTGTCCCGCCTCTCCCTGTAGGAGCACTGAAATTACAGATACACGTTACCTACTTCATCCAGCTTTATGTAGTTTCTGGAGGTCTGAATTTAGATCCTCATGCTTGCCACCGAACTGTCTCCCCAGTCCCTTAATCTCTCTCTCTCTTCTTGTCTGTGTCCATGAAATAGGGGCGTCCGCTTCATTTGCATAGTGCAGCTTGGCATTCAGTACACAGTAGCTCTTAGTACGAAAGATTTTATAACATCATTTATTAGTTTCACAAACATTTGCTGGCCACAAACCACATGCCAGGAACTTCAGTATCGTTGAAGATGTAGCGTGTATACCACAGGAAGAGAGCTGGTATTCAGGAGCAGAGCAGGGCTGGAAGGAGGGGCAGATGGCGTTAAACGGAGATGGGGGTGGAACTGAGAATTATAGAGACAGTCAGAATGCTCACGGTTTAGGGCAGGAATGTCCAGGAGAAACATAACACGAAGCGACACACTGGAGCCACAGGTGCAGCGTTAGAGTCCTAGGAGGCACGTTATGAAAGTAAAATGAAATCAGTGAGATTATCTTTAATACCATTTTTAATCGAAGGCAGCCAAAACATTTTCATTTGAACATGTGAGAGTTGTAAAAATGACTTACAAAGCATTTAGGTTCTTTTCCCGCTAACTCTTCAAAAACCCCACGAGAGTTTTGTTAACGGCTCAATTCCTGTTCCTGGAGAAGCTCACCAGGTACAGATGTGGGTGATGATGGCTGGTGTGTTGGTCATTATGGGTCTCAAGTGACTCAGGGTGTGCTTGCTCTAAGTTGGGTGGTCAGAAAGTAGGCTCCAGACACATAGAGACTCGGAGGTCCCCTTCAAAGCAGAGCCTGCAGCAAAGGCTAGAGCAAAGCCAAGACCCTGGCTGGGGGAGCGTGCTTCCTGAGGCCCTCAAGGTCACAGGGGGCAAGACAAATACAGGATGAAGAAGACAGCCATGTGGCTTCACAAAGCTCTTGTGGCTGGATCCTCAAGGAGTGTGAGGGGCACCTAGTAAGCTGAGAACCCACCGAAGGTTGTAAAGATGGGGTGCGATTAAGTTCCCAGGGACTGCTGAGCAGAACAAACACAGAGGGACCGGGATGGAAGCAGAAAGCTATTAGACATGCACTGGGTCCAGCTTTGGAAGGGCAAGGGCATCCTGGGGGAAGTGTGTGCTAAGTCAGAACCATCCGGGCAAAGCTGGCTGGAGATGGAGCTGTAACACAAGAGTGTGCGGCCCGGGGTCTCTCTGATTGCTCAGTCCCTTCAGCTAATCCAAACAACTTACAATAGGCTTATTTTCTATTCGCTATACATGCATTCTGTTATCAATAGACACTAGACCCACTGCGGGGTCTATTTTGCTAATACTAATTTTGTGTGGTACGTGTATGTACGTTTGCGTGCGTGTGAATGTGCAGGCCAGAGGTCAGCTTCAGGTGTTGTTCCTCAGGAGCCAACCATCTTGGTTTGTCCACAGGCCTGGAGCTAACTGACTAGGTCTGGCTGCCTGCCAGTGACCCCCGGGATCCACATGTCTCTGCCTCTTTGGTGCTGGGATTACAAGCCTGCTTGTGACAGTATGCCTGGCGTTTTACATGGCTTGGATGAAACGCAGGCCCTTATGTTTGCCAAGTGAGCTTTCTCTTCAGCCCTTACAACTTTTATGTATGCCAGACACACTACCACACATGCACGTGTACACGCACACACAGAAAGAGTTAAATTGTTTCTTTTCATTCCACCGAGCTCTGTTATGGGAACGACTCTTCTAGGCGGAGTCGATTGCTTACACAAAGGCAGGAGAGCCAGAGAAAGGTGGTTATAGAGCAAAATCCCAAGATTCCTAGAGGGTTGCATGTATAGAGGGGTGAAGGGTGTCAAAGCTGTCTCAGGGGGCTGTGCAAGGCTGCTGGAAAAATTGTCATATACTCCTGTATGTGATTTGGGGTTAGCGAGGAGTTTTCAGCAAGAGAGGCTGTCCAGTACTCTGGTTAGCTCCTCTCGTTCACTCTCTCTCTCCTTTTGACTTTCATACACTGGAAGTGAGAACAGATGAAGGATTTTGATTCAGGACGGTGGCACGAACATTTATCACAGACCGGAATAGTCTCCTCTCTGTCCTTTCCTTTTTCTCTAATTAAATTCTGTAAGTTGGAAGCAGATGCTGGTACAGACCAAGCTGTAATCACAGGGAGAAATTTCCTCCAGGACAGACTGCTTTGCCAACTTTGTCTGGCCCTTGCCGCCTCCTCTCCAGGAGACAAACACTGCCGGGGGCCGATCTGTTGAGAACCGTCCACTGATGCAGAGATCTGCAAACGTCCCTGGGAACTCTCAGACAACAGTGCGTGCGGCTGCTTAAAAAATGACTAATTTGTATTTTCTTTTGTTTGCACTCTTTGTTCGTCATGAAACTCCCTGCAAAAGACTCGGCTCCGATAAACAAAGTGATTTGGTTCTTCCTCGTGGGAGGGAGGGTCTTTTTCTCTCCCTTCCCTGACAAAGTGAGCTAGCCTGGGAAGGAACTGGTTATCTATTGGCCCACGCTCAGGAGTCAAGTCACACTCTCTGCTTGGTCCTGGAATGCATGTATACCAAATACCATATGTTTTAAAGTTTTTTTACTTTTGTTTTATATGTATGAGTGTTTCCCTGAATTTATGACTATATCCCACAGGGTTTAGTATCTGTGGAGGCCAGAAAAGGGTATCAGATCCCCTGGGACTAGAGCACCATGTGGGTGCTGGGAATGCATTTGGGGTTCTTTGGAAGAGCAGCCAGTGCTTTAATTGCTGCTCATAACCCCCCCCCCCCAGTTTTAGAGAGCCAATTTTAAACCCTGTACTTGTACAAATTTTAGTTTAATAGATTAAAAAAGAGAGGAGGCCATTTCAGGCTAAATCTCTGGTGGTGGTTATGGGTGTTCTGTGGCTGATCTCATTGAATCAGCCAGAGCTGTAAAGCCTAAGCTTGTCTGAGTCCAACATCTTGGAGTATCATAATGACTAATCGGAAAAGTAGAAAATATGAAGGGAATAGGAGAGGAATATTGGGGAGCTATCACCGTGGGCTTATGTGGGAACCCCTGGCCTGGTTTCAGAGCGAGCGTTTCCGTTTCTGATCTGTAGCCCGTCTGTCCTGTCCTTGGCTTGCTTTCTCTTATGTCACCTGGGGTCTTGTATGGGATTGGAAGGCCGCCTGGATCTCTGTGCTCACTGGGCTAGACTTACTCTCCCGGCCCAGCCGTTGTGAGCACAGATGCAGTTATCCGATTCTACTTCTGGCTTCTGGAGTTGAGCGAGAGCAGCCCCTGCCAGTGGGAATGAGTCAGTGGGCTAGCAGAATTGGATCAATGTCTCTGTCCACTGTGACTGATAAGACAAGGACAGAGCAGCACTGTGACCAAACCTGTGGTTACAGTCTGTACTCAAGGAGCCAGGCTCAGCTCTCTGTCCTGGAGAAACTAACTGAAGCAAGTGAATTAACAGTAAAAAGCAGGAAAAAGAGATTTATTCAATGTGGCCACATTGGGGAGAGGGGTAAAGGGATGCCGTGGCTTCATAAAGTGAGGTTAAAAGATACAGAGGGATGTGCTGGACTGATCGGGCAGCAGTTAGGGGCACCCATTGTTCTTGCGGAGGACCTGGGTTCGATTCCCAGCACTCACATAGTGGTTCACACCCACCCATAACCCCAGTCCCAGGGGATCAAACAGGCACACATGTGATACACATGCATGCACACAGGCAAAACGGTCATACATATAACATGAAGGTAAATAACCCTCAAAAGAATATATACTCTCTCCTATCTGTCTGTCTGTCTGTCTGTCTATCTATCTATCTATCTAATCTATCATCTATCTATCTATCTATCTATCTATCATCTATCTATCTATCTATCTAATCTATCATCTATCTATCTATCATCTATCTATCATCTATCTATCCATCCATCCATCCATCTATCTATCCATCCATCTATCCATATATCTATTGTCTATCATCTGTATCTATATATCTATCTATATGTATCTCTGTATATCTATACAAGGGGGCGGAGAAGAGGATACGTACACATCTAAGCAGTCCTGGTCAAGGTGTATTCCTGTTCACCACCCCTCCTTCACTGTAAAGAGTTCCACTTTGGCTGACCTAGGCTTTTATTCTCCCAGAATGAGATTTCTGGAGAAACTCCAATTTCTGGGGACCCCTTGTTTTAGTCTGATAGTTAAAGCGTTGAGAATATATCCCTTTCTGCCGTTACAGCATCTGTGTCAGTCAGTGCTACCACCCTTGGACACCGATGGCAGCCATACGTGACAGCCTCTATGAGTAGGGTGTTTCCCGCAGTGCGTGCTGAGCCAAGCACCCATGTCTGTTTTTTCATTAATTCTTGCCTTGACTTCAGGAGCTGCTGGCACCTCCTCCCAGGGTGAGGGGGAAGTTCCCACACTTCTTCCCCCAGGTTCACAGTATTGAATTAATGACTTCTTAGCTCCATGACCTTGACCAAATGGCCTGATTCCTGGAGGCTCTTGCTGACTGATGTTTAAATTGGGACGGTGATAGGTCACCTTAGAACTGCTGTAGTAACTGTGGTGGTGCGGGGTGCATGATGGTGTTGCATGGAATTGACCACTGGTGCTGTTTCACTAATGTGTTTAACGCTCTCGTGTTTGTGTAACAAGTACACATATGCTTGTCAGCATGGCGTGGGGGCACACGCACACTCCTATCCACCGATAGTTGACAGCTGCTGGGGAAAAGAGAGTCCACATTTTTTAAGGACTGCTGTTTGCTTCTCCTGACTATTAAACTGTGTCGCTTATTCTCAGACCTACCAGCGCAGCTCACTTCTACCAGCGAGGCTGCACACCACAAATGTTCCTTTCCCTCCCCAGTCAGCACTATTAGCTGGATATCACACGTCTGCTGGGGACGTTTTACATCCACGGTAGCAGCTGGCAAATGTCTCTGTTTTGTCCCAGAGTGTAGCAAGAGGATGTTCCTGGAACGGGGAGGGTGGTGGGGGCATCCTGGGGCTGTGAGTTAATAAACCACATTCATTACATCTCTGCTACATTTGGGCACACGCAATTCCTAGCGAGTAAAACAACACAAAGGGCAGGTAACTGACCTTCGCGGGGCGGATGTGATCCGCCAGACATTGCGCTAAATGCTTCGTGTTCGTCATTTCACGTGAGTTCTTGCCACAAAGGCGTTGTCATCGCCGTGACAAAATTCCCGTTACAAATGAGGAATCCGAGGCTTAACCGTGGTAGGAAATTTCATCTCGCGGCTCCTGTTCTCGAGCAAGGTGTGAGTTTACTTTCTTATAACAAATTTATATCGCATGGGAAGGTAGAATTGAATAAAGTTATAAGCCAGGCCAACAAGCCCACGCTCACACTGCGCCTTCCAGAAGTGCCCGGAACAGTCTTCCACCTCGGAAGCCTGGGAGTGATCGCAGTCACGTGACAGAGTAAAGAGTCAGGTGATTAGCGTTCCTTTGTCACCAATCTCCAAACTGGCCAGGGTTCAGCAGCGTCCATCCCAGTGTTCCCCGTGGTTCATCAGGGTGCGGACCAGTTACCAAGCAGCGGGAAAGAGATCACTGTTTCTGACTCACCTTTGGTTCGGTCGCTGGCAAACCCTTTATTCCCCTCGAAGTCATTGTTCAGTGTAGAAATCGTTCTGTTTTGTTTTGTTTCGAAGACCCTGTGCTAAAGTCTCTAGTCGGGTTTCTCAATCCCAGAAACTCGCTTCGAGAGTGGGAATGACCACACTCGGTAACCGATGGGCTATTGTGAGAAGCACCTACTGGGAAGCGGACTCAGCATCACCAACGACACTAAACCTGTGTGATCGACACATGGTAGTTGCTCAGAAAGTGGATGTGGTTGTTGCTCAAGACTGTTCGAAACATTTAAGAGCTCCAGGATCTTAGGGTTGTTAACATTCTAATACAAGCGTAGGAAGAGGGCTGGGTGGGGATCACAGTGCCATGGAGTCTTACACCGTGGCAGCGAAGCAGCTGCTTCTCACGCCGTGCTCAGCCCGGTCGGTTTTTTCCAGTTTTGGAAAGCAAAAGTGGACATCTGATTTTATGTGAGATTTGATGTAAAAGTTTTCTTAATGTTCTGGGGGACCAAACAGCCCCAGATATCCACGGGGAGGGGGCTGTCTGGTGATAGCTGACCCTTTGATTATTCAGTCAGTGAAGCGTGGCGGGCGAGGCTGACAGTAATTCAGAAGCAAGCTGCACAAGGTTAGGGGAAAAAAATTTCGTCCAAGGAAGAAGACAACAGGAAGCGACTACGGAGGGTGGAGAGGAGTGGACTGTACATTGATTAATACTTTCCAGAGATGCAAAGGGACTTAAATAGCTGCTGATGACTAATTATCCCTGTCTTCTCGAGAATATTACAAAGAAAATGGAAAACGGAGTTGAGAAGAAGTAAGGTAGCCGGGCAGTGGTGGCGCAGGCCTTTAATCCCAGCACTCATGAGGCAGAGGCAAGTGGATCTCTGTGAGTTCGAGGCCAGCCTGGTCTACAGAGTGAGTTCCAGGACAGCCAGAGCTACAACAGAGGAACCCTGTCTCGAAATCCGCCCCCCTCAAAAAAACTAAGGAAGTAATGTTTTGAAACATGAGAAGAATTTTCTAGGTACTAAGAAATCATTCCATTTTAGACCAAGTGTTTATTTCTTAAAGTTAATTTCTTTCAAGTTAGGGCAGGTGAATATAGAGAGATTGGTTGAGATGACCTGGGAGCTACCCGACCCCCAGCCAAGGTATTTCAGTTGGGGTTACTTACTCAGTGGCTGCCCCCAGCTCTTTCTGCTTGCTCCGCGCTGAGGGGTGTGATGGGAGATGATGACATGGATGTGTGGGTACCGATTGGTTGAGAGGATTGCTTCTCCTCCTCATCTGCCAGGGCTTTCCAGGTTTTGGACACCTGACTTGTATTGTAAGTCTCTTGGTGGCGTTTCCCCTGGGAAGTCAAGTCTCCTGGCTTGACAGATGTTAACGTGACATTTCTCTCCTCTTTCGTTATGCCGAATAATTCCGCACTAGGCGCGAGGATTCACCCCTAGAGCCTGTCTAACAGTCTGTGGTCAGACTTCCATTTACAGACAGAGCAAGCATTCCAGAAATGGCAGCCGAACCTTTCCGTGCTAACTCGGGTTCAGCCGTGCTTTAAAGAAAATCAAAGCTTTAATGGAGACTGAAATATTCTTTTTCCTTTTGCCAAACAATTTCGAGTTATTTTTAAAATACGTGGAGGGTTGCCTGGTAACCAGTGTCGCAGCTTTCTGAGAGAAGTTCTGCATTTGCCTTTGCTCCTGAAGAGAAGTCAGGCAAGAGCACAGGAGACAACCAAGGTTCCTGGAGAAATGGATTAGCAATAGAATGTATTTTGGGGACTGGAGGTCCCCTAAAACTGCCATTATAAAGGACATCGGACATGAGGTCCCTGTCTGAGACAAGGAAGAGTGCAGTCCAGGAACTCCGCTGAGTGTTTGAAGAGCGGAGGAAACTTCCCTTCCTTTTCCCTCCTTCCTTCCTTTCTCCCTCTTTCCCTCTTTTTCTCTACATAATCCTTGTCCCTTTCCCTCCATCTTTTTCTTCCCAATCCTCCTTTCCCTCTCTCGCTCCCTCCCTCCCTCCCTCCTTCCCCTTCTCTCTTTTTTTTCTTTTTAAGAATTAGTTATTTTATTTTATGTTCACGAGTGTTTGCCCGCATGAATGGATGTATACCACATGCCTGGTGCCCAAGCAGGCCAAAGAGGGCATTCAGTGCCCTATGACTCTAGTTGTGGGCGGTTATGAGCCACTCTTTGGGTGCTAGAAAATGAACCAAGGTCCTCTGCAAGAGCAACAAAGGCTCTTAACTGCTGAGCTGTCTCTCTAGCCCCTCCCACTTTCTTAAAGTCACAGGCCACACCTTATTCTATAGGTGTGCTTTCAGGCTCTGAATTTGGGATTCATTATTATTGATTTGTTTTCCCTCATGCTCTTCCTCTCCCTCCCCCTCTTCCTCCTCCTCCTCTTCTTCTCCTTTTGACAGAGTCTTATTCTGTTGCCTGGGGCTGGTCTTGAATTAACTATATAGCTCATTCTGGCCTTGCACCCAGTGCAATCCCCTTGCCTCTGCCTCCAGAGAGCTGAGACTAAAGGTGTGAGCCACAACCTCCAGCTTGTTTCTCTTATTTTAAAATCTGCTCTGTTTAACTTGGTGAGGAAGGCCACTGATCCAGTTGAAAATCTGTTTGGCGTCTCTGCCTGTTTTCACAGGCAGTCCAGGTTTGTAAGTGGCTTGCTCAGCCAGCTGACACTGAGCTGGGCAGAGTTCAGTCAGGCTGTGCAGGTTCCTTGAGGCCCTGCTGCTGTTCTCAGGCCACCAGTCCCCAGTGAAGGACAGAGGGGGCTCTGTACTGTCTGCCTTTCAAATGCACATGTGTGTGTGCCTGTGTTCGAGTGTATGTGTGTGCACTTGTGTGCATATGTACTTATGTATGCCTTGACTTGTAAAACAGGGACTCAGCAAGGAGTGCGACTTCAGCTAACAAAGCCAATGTGGCTGTGTTGCACTAGACTATTCTTCGAAAGCGTCATTGATTGGTTCCCATCCCTGGGGCAGGGCACATGCGCATGGTGTACTGGCACACACAAGACAAGTGACTTCTTGAAGCGTTCCTTCCAAAATGATTAAATCTCAGTCCTATAGGAAAAGAAGGGCAATGAGCTTTGAAGAGTCTACTTTTTTTTTTTTCTTTTTAGGGAAGTTACAGTAGCTTTCCAGGGCCTGGCTGATCCAGGCGGTTTCAGGCATCATGGCCTGTTTCAGGGGAAGGAAGCTGCTGTCTCCAAGGGGGAACCTCACTGCTCTGGGATGTTCTTTGGAGTCCCTGTTGAGGATGCAGCACTGGTCCAGCCCTTGCTATCTTTTGTTCTGACTCTTCCGGGCGCTCTGCCCAGGTGATGTCTCCTCATTCCCAGTGGGAACATATGCTGCTCTGATATTTCATGATTAACCTTCGTCTGCGATTAATGTGTGGCTCATTCTCACTGTGGAGGTTAAAGTAATATAGTAAATGACAAGGCTAACACCTCTCAGAGATAGTCTCTTGCTTCTGTTCCTCCCTGGAGGTAAAGTTCACCTATTTACTGAATGTATTTACAGATGGCATTTAGGCATTTATATAAACGCACATATCTCTAGAAATGCAATCATTTGGACTGTGTATTCTTTTTATCTGCTTTGAGACAAGGTCTCACTCTGTAGCCCGGGGTGGCAGAGACTTTGTAATCCTGCCTTAGACTCGTGTGCTGGGATTGCAGGCCTGTACTTCTGCCTTTTTGTAAGAGGCATCCTCTATAGAATGTTCCAAAAGATTTTTTTTTTTTTATTTAAGGAAACATCACACATATACCTCTATCATAGGGTAACTGTTGTATCATGATAGTCATAAAACTTTGAAACAGTTCATATGTCCATGTCCTAGTTAGCTCTAATTCTACTTAACACAGCCTAGAGTCATTTGAGAGGAAATCTTCCATTGAGAATTGAAGAACTGCCTAGATCAGATTGACCTTTAGGCATGTATGGAGGCAGGGTTGTCTGATTATTAATTAATGTAGGAAGGCCACGCCCACTGTGGTTGGTGCCATCCCTAGGCAGGTGGTCTTGAGTTGTATAAGAACGTTAGCTAGGCTAATGGGATGGGATGGGAACCAGTCCACGGTTTTAGGTGGATGAAGTCTAGGACTCAGTTCAACACAGTCACAGTGGCTTCGTCAGCCACTTTGTTTCAAGCCTGTGCACAAACAGGTGAGCAGCCTTCTTTTATGGTTTCTGCTCAAGTCCCTGCCCTGACCTCCCTCAGTTGTGAGCTGTGCCCTAGATGTATGCGTCAAATACACCCATTTCTCCTCTACATTGTTTTCGGTCATGGTGTGTAGCTGTACACATACTATGGTGACTCACCAAAGAAGAACAAGGAGGCATAACCATAGGTGTAAACCCTGCCAGACCTCAGCAAAGGGAACCACCATCCTGGCCAGCGCCATACTGGACAGTGGAACCCTGAGCGTCTGAGCTCAGGTGTTTTTATTGATTCAGAACTCCTCAGGTGTTCTACTGATAGCAGATCATGAGCAATCAAACATCTCCCACACAGAAATCCAAATGCAGACAGTACGAAACGCCAAGACCTAGGGAGCCCTTCCGCCAACAGTGCCCAAAACAATTTTATACATAAATAAAAATAAACGTCCATAATAATGGCTTTTGTCACAAGACAGGAAAGCAACTAGAATCCTCTGTTCAAGAGGAGTTGTGATGTATTTGGGGAAAGCTTTTTTCTTGCAGTTTCAAGGTGCTAGATTCCATCTTTCCTCCGTGGCTGCTGACTCCATCATCATCTTGACATGGTTCCTGTGTTTTTTCACATTCAGGTGTCCTTCATTTATCCAAGAGCATTGGTGATCACAGTGGATCTAACCAGGCAACCTGGACAATCTCCACCCCCCTCCCCCAGACCTTTAACCCAGTTCCATCTGTAAACACCTGTTAGCATTGTCAATGCAAGACACAGCTCTTGCTTGAAGGCAGCGAGCCTGAGCTGTATGAATTGACCATAGCTGTCTCGAAGGCCACGGTCCACTGCTGATGCTGTTTGATGCCAACCTTAGCTTTAGGGATTGTGGAAGGAATTTAGCCATCTGTTAAGCTAATACATTTCAAAAACTTTACCTATAAGTAGCCACAGAGATCTAGGTCAGAGGCAGGGGTGGGTGATAACTGGCTATTAGGGCTCTAAGATGGTCCAGAATACTTTTGGCTCTGGATCTGTAACATTCCAACTCCCCACAGTCATGAGGCTCAGTTTAGCCAGTCTGTCTGCAGAATGTTCAAAACAGAAGTGGCTTTTCCAGGAATCTTCAGTTAACGACAGACAGAACACCTCCCTCATCTCTTCTGGGATTAGAACATGGACATCTTTGCGGAGAACCTTTTCTTGTGGAGAACCTCCACAGCCATACTCCACATTCATGACTAGATTGTCCTTTGAGATCTTATCCTTGGAAGTCTCTTGCTGATTTCACGTCAGCGGCCAATTTGTCAAGTTGTAAGCCCGTTCTCTCTTGATTAATCCAGTTCAGAAAGTTAATTTCCTCACTAAGGGAAACTGTCATTTCTGTTATCAGTTGCCAGCCAACAACGGTGAGAGCCAACGGCAGGGTGTGTCCAGCCAGTTGAACTTGAACATGATGTGCATCTGTGGGGGAGATGCTAGCTGCCTGGAATCCCAGGCTAGCCCTGGGGCTAACCTGGACTGCTGCTAGCCAGCTGGGCTTGTCCAGAGCAGGCTTGATGCAGTTCTGTGGTGCTGAAGTACCTGGGGACTGCTGTGATTGCTGGCAGCTCCTGACACAAACCATCTCTTCCTGAATCTACTTACTCCTCCCTCTCTACCTGGACAGGGAAAGCATAGAGAGATGTGTACATCATGGGAAGATGTTCCCTTGTAGTGTGTCATGCACCCGCAGGCTAAGAGTTGACAGGATCTTGGGGTACAACTCCATCTCCTCACTTCCCTGTGTGCGATTCCTTAAGAGGGTAGACGTATCTGGTTATATAATCCTGTTCGAGTGGGGAAGAGGAGCTGCATTTAAATATTCATGCAGGGCACCGTTGTCAGCTACAGATACATATTTCATTGCGGTAGAGATATCTTTGGGCTTGGTTATGCTGTGGGGGGTTGGTTTTATTCAAATCGGGATTCTAATTCAGTCTTAAGAAGAACTGAGCAGCGCTGTTTCAGTGCTCGTCTCTTAGGTAGTATGGGTGTGTGTGTTCTGCAGCTCTGTCTTATTTATAGAGGCCTTTGCAGCAGATGGAGAGACACCAGCGAGTGAAGGAGCGGATTTAAATTTAACCCTTTGGAAACACCCAGCCTCGCTAGACACACGCTGGTTTCCTCGCATCTGAGGGAGAGATGCAGTCGTTTTGGAGCGTGATCTCGCTTTTGTAACATTCTCATTAAGGCTTTCTGCATCCTCACAAACATTTGGGTCCCTCCAAGAGATGAGATGATACCCGGCTCAGACGGTTTGATGTGTGCGCATACCGACTGACGATGTAGGCGAGCTGTTAGTGGTGAAAACATTAATGTAGATATGTGCTCACTTATTCAATCACGGCGTACGTACTAGGGAGTCAGGATTCTTCACTGGATTGGCAGATACCGCGGGTGCTCTCGAAGAATGTGTGGTCTAGGTTACACACAAGTTTTATCTACACCAAAGTCTTTATTGTTAGTTGTGAAAGAGGGTCTGTCACACAGCCTTAGCCAATATATAGCTCAGGCTGGCCTTTGTGGTCCTCCTGCCTTCCTGAGTGCTGAGAGTGAGCCTCTGCTGCCAGCTTAGCAACGGTGTCTTTGCTGTCCTTGCATCTTCTGTACCACTGCATTTGAAACTGCTTTTCCTCAGAGGTGAGTCTCGTTCTCTCCTGGGCTTGAAACCCCTTCACATTACCAAGTCTCTTGAAGCTGCACTTTCAGTTCTAAATACTGCCACCTCTCTAGAGTTATGCATTTATAGCAGTCTTCCGAGTTCTTTCTACCTGAGAAGTCCCAAATAGTAGCATGGTGTATAACATCCCTCAAGAGTTAATGGCACGTACATAATTAAAATAGGACTTTCCACCCATGTGCATCGTCTGCCCAGGGGTTTAAAGATTTGCATCCTAACCTTCTCTCTCTTGTCATCAGCTGTCACTGTGTTAACTCACTCGGGCTAACCTGGCCTCAGTTTCCTCGCTTGGAATAATAGTCCGAGGTATGGACTCTGACAGGTATCAAATGTTGTTTTGTAGATGCAGGAAATGTGAGGTTGGAGTTCCGGCAAGACCCAGGCAATGTCGGATAGCTCAGCCTCTGTGTTCTTACTTAGGCTTGGTCTAAATTCTGGCTTTGCCATTCAGAATCCTCTGTGGGGATTCACGTATTCACTTTGTACCTCCGAGCTTTCCCGAGCTTTCATTTCCTTTTTGGTGAAACAGGACGATCATAAACATTCCTGTACAGGATTGCGTATGCTCGTGGGGACACGCGATGCCCTGGTGGTCAGGATGGCTCTGTGGTGGATGCAGAGCATCCCCATGTATATGTCTAATCCTAGTGATCAAGGGGGCGGTGTCGGGAGGTGGGGCCCTTGGGAGGCTGTAGGAGCAGAGAGCCCTCGTATGCTGCAGCCTTTGTGAAGGAGGTCGGAGGACCCTCCCAGTTTTGCCAACACCCCCCAGTCTCCAGAGCTGTGAGAGGACAGAGATGCCGCTTGTAAACTCCTCAGTCTGTGGCTTCTGCTACGGCAGCCTGAGTGGACAAGGCCTCCGCCCAGAGATTCTGTGCCCCAGCGTCCCACTGTACCGTGAGGAATTTGAAATCTGGATCAAGCTCACCCATGTCGGAGTCATCGCATTCAGGTCTCCAATATAACTTGACAGATTTTCAAAGCGTGCTGTGCGTTAGTTAAGGCTTTGTTCCTTTGGACTCTGACCTTCATTCTCTTGTATCAAGAAGGTCGATGTTATGAAGACTGAAAGAGATACAACTGGGTCAGCTGGGACATGGCTCAGTGGGTACAGGCTCTTCTTGCCTCCACGCCTGGCAGCCTGTGTTCAATCCGTCGGACTCACATGGTGGAAGGAGAGAAATGACACCCACCATTTCCCTCCAGTCCCCACAGGCATGCTGTGGTGTCCCTCAAACGAATCAATGAACTGATTTTTTTTTAAAGGAGAAACATATTGTTATATTGAATGTTTAGTGTCTGTTTCACAGTAAATGCGGAGAAACTACTGGGCATTTATGGCTAGATTTGTGCCCTTTTTAGCTGTAAATCACAGTCTTTATCGATTCTGTTTCTAATGTTGTCTTTAAAATTTAAAACCCTCTGGAGTTTATGAAATGATCGGTTCTGCTCTATAAGGATACAACATTTTCTAGTTACTATGTTACAAAGATGCGGGAATGATAGTGTTCTTGGAACATTCTCAGAAGGCAGAAATACACCCCACACATGGGTAAGGGTTCAAGTTTGAATGTGACCTGTTGGCAGGTTTCTCAAATAACCAGTTTGCACTTTAAGTGGATGTCATTAACTCTGCAACTCCCTCGTGGGGTTCAGGTAAATGATGGGTTCGTAACCATCTTCGAGAATTTGCTTCTCTGCTCTGAAATAGCCAATTTCCCTTTTCCTTTCGAATGAATACCTGCTTTGGCTTCAAGGAGATGTGACACCTTAGAAATTGCAGGTTATCTGTGGCCAGTCTGACTTGGAACTTTTAGTAACACCTCATTTCATCTTCCTGGGTGAGAGCCTTGTTGAACATTTTGGTCTTGGGCAGAGCCCGCTCTCGCTTATGTGGTACGCAGACCTGCCCACTAAGCCTTCCGGGCCCATCCTGTCACTGTACATCTGAGCTCTCATCTCTGTGCATTTATCATCAGGCCTCTCCTCTTCCTGGTACAGTTGATTGGACCAAAGACATCTCGGTGGAATTCCCAACCCACCTCCTCAAACACAGCTCGTCTCAGCCAAGGGCAGCTCTTCATTATTGCCCTAGGTCTCGGCGTCGCACCTAATCTGCTGAATGTCAGCTTGTCTTGCTTTCTTGATCCTACCACGGCTCAGTCTTTAGTCAAGTTGCTTTTTGTAAACCGCTGGAGTCCATTCCCCTGCTCAAGATGCCACACGTTTCTGTATCATATGCAGAATGAAATACTGGGTCTGTAAGTGACCTCTGATGGGCCTGTGGCTCCTTCTTAGGTCTCCTCTCCTAGATCACTCCTGTAGCAGTATGCTGCTAGGTGGCTCGGCCAAGAAGACAAGGAGGTGTATTTCACAGGTGCAAACCTTTCCATGCCTCAGCAGAGGGAACCTCTATCATGGCAGGCTGTGGACCAGAGCATCTGAGCTCAGGTTTTTGTTTTTTTTTATTGACCCAGAACTCCTCAGGTGTTCTACTGATAGCACATGCAGATCACGAACAATCAAACATCCCCCACGGAAATCCAACACCGGCAGACCATACAAGACACCGAGACCTAGGCGGCCCCTCACCCAACAGTGCACAAAGCAATTATTTTATACGTAACTAGAAATAAGCTTCTGCAACACACTCCCCTTCCGGTCTCTGCTACCTCGTCCTAATCATGGCAGGTGCAGTTTGCCACGGGTACCTCAGTTTTCTCCCTTCCATCATTGGTTCTCTGGTTCAGTGATGCCTGGCAGAAAACTTCCGTGTAAAGAAACAGCGTGTGACCCCTCTCATGGCTCTTATTCTCTGTCATCTGACTTTGTGGCGTTTATCACCAGTTGTGGTCTTTTCGAGCACGTGACTCCTGACGATAAAGGCACGCATGCTGCGCTGTAGTACACGAACTCCCTACAGCAACCAGTGTACTCTAGCATCTTAGTTCTCTGCTGATACCTACCCCCCCCGCCCCGGGTTCCCCAGGAGATCCTGAAAAGGAAGCCTTCTGCCCCTCACAGTGACGTCACAGAATCTCCTTCTGTGCGTCACTCAGTAACATGCTCGCTGATTGATTTAGGCAAAAGATTTCATCAAATGTTACATTCATATTTTCTGATTCAATGTGTGTTGAAGATTTATCTGCAGGTTAAATCAACGTTTAAGACCCAGTGATTTCCCCGCCCGCAGGCATCCCAGGTTTTAGCCCCTCGGTGCTGGTGCTGTTGTGCTTTTCATTGAGGTTCAGGCTGCCCCATCTGTCTCCTGCGCAAAAGCAAAGCAAGCTCATTTTTAACCTTTCCCCTGCATTCCTCTCCACTAGGTTTGATGGGGTCAGATTTCAGAATGGCCTCATTCCCCTTTCTCTCTCCTCTTAATGACGTTGGATAGAGACAGGCTGTTTGGAAAGAGCCTTGCTTCTGAGGGGCTTTTCTCTGCATTGTGATGGGTCCAGGACAGCTTGGCACCAGACCCACCCAGCACTCTAACTAGTGAATATTCAGGGCAGAAATCTAGTTGTGCCTTGGATCCAGAGCTGGCTGCCTGGGGCGCTGGCTGCAGAGAGTAAGGAAACCTGGAAGGCAAGAATAAAGGACCTTAGAAATCACTATTGTCTCCTTAGAATTCAAACTTTCTTACTGCAGACTCCTGGCTTCATTATGAACCAAATAAGTGCCTGGCAGAAAGCAAGAAAGCCCGGTTATAAAACACACACAGAACCAACTTGAGAATACAAAAAGACACCCAGTTGCTGGACGTTCCCTAGAGCTGTGTAATTAAATTAAATTGTGTTTTCCAGAAATACCTGGAGCAACTCCATCTTCCAATAATAGATAGCTCTTTGCACGCAAGGCTGTGTCTCAACTCTTAGAAGAAAACAGTAGGGTTGTCTGTTAAGGAAAAGCAGCTTGTTGTCCCTTTTCTTTAAAAAACATTACCCCGAAAGGCCAGGGCAATCCTGGATTCAGAAGCAAAGGCGCTTTAGGGCCAATTGCCACAAACAGGTAAAGTCTATGAAATAATGAGCTTTGATTTGACATAGGCAATGTTTACCAAGGCACAGTCCGCCTGGTGTATGTGTTTGCTGAGAGGTGGCTCACAACAGTTGAGGCTTCTGTATCGGTCTGATAAGAACACCGAGACAACTGTTCCTTAAGCAGAAGAAGCAGTCCACGAGGCTCCTTTCATCAATACTGCTCTATAAAGAAGCTGTCGAAACGTGCAGGGAGGCAGGAGTGTTAGATGAAGGCCTCCTTATCTTAACAGTTGCTGTTCCGGTTCTAATGGTCGGCCACGGGACATTTGCTTCAAATGTCTATCTCTTTAGTGTTTGTTTTGTTTTCCTTCTTTTCATGTGCATTTTTATGTGGTATGTACCTGTGTGTCTGTGTTCACATGTGTGCAAGTTTACATGTGTGAACATGACAGTGAAGGCTTGAGGTTGACTTGGAGTCTTCCCTCCCCTCCCCTCCCCTCCCCTCCCCTCCCCTCCCCTCCCCTCCCCTCCCCTCCTATCTCTCCTTTAAAGTGAAAAGGAACATTTCTCAGTTCTTGGTGAGCTTGTCTTGAGGAGCCAGACTTACAGGTGATTGACAGTCACCAAAGCCACCACAACACTGGCTTACGAGTATGCGGTCCTACCCTAAAGAAGAATAAACCTAGACCACGGTTCAGCAGAATGAATGTAGATTTATTAAGGGAAGATGGGAAAGACTTGAGAATAGATGGGCCTCCATGAGATGAATACCAACCTGCTGCCCTGCCCAGCGGCCACTTAGCTGGTTTAGGCAGGAATTCAATAAGAGACCAAGGTTAACTCTATTGAGAGTGGTCACTTTTGAATGCTCCATGGACTGAGCCACTCCTGGGCCCAACAGGAGACATGGTCATGCATTACTTGTTCTATGAAGGGAGAGGTCACCAACATGGCCAGCTGGTGACCAGCCTGTGGAGTGCATTTCACATTCAAACCAGGGCAGCTTGTTTACACCCCTGAATCTAATTGTTCTGCTGTTTGCATTTGCAGATTTGTGCTGCATGCAGGTTTTAGCTTCTCTCGGGTCTCCTCTGCATTTGTATGTGGTCATTCTCCTTGGAAGACTGGGGTGTATGCACAGATACAGAGCCCCCCACTGCGTAGTCTTTCAGGATGACCCGGCTTTGTTTCAGTTGTCCTCTCTTGATAAATATTTCAACTGAATCACCTGTTTTCCTAGTTCAAACAGCACTAGAATGGACACAGCCATTCTGACATGCACAAGAAAAACTAAGTTTCTACAGGTGAAACCGCTTGGTCAGATCGCCAGCTGCCCCGTGGGCGTGGTCCAAATGACATTTTCATTTGATCTCAAGACTTGACACAACTTTCTTTCCAGGCTTAGTCCAACGAATGTGTGACTTTCCCTTGTAATTAGCTTATTTTTTACCTTCTGAAGAACATAAGGCACTATGTAAGATGCTATCTGCTTCTAGCCCAGTTTATGGCCATCCTTAAGAAGTATTTGAAATGGTAGTCTTGGTGTCTGTGGAGTCACACTGGAAAAGCCTTACACCCAAGTGGAACATTTGGGTTCGGATGACTCTTGAATCCACCTCCATCCTGGCTGTAGGATCTCGGTGCTCCAGAGAATCAAAAGATTTAAAACAGCAGCACAGCCTGAGTGCCATCCAGGGATGCTTTGAAATTCTCAGTGAAGCTAGAGAGGCATCCACCACAGAGAGACACAGAAGGATAAACGGACCCTGCGGTGGGCAGACAGCACCAGCTTTGTTGTTTCATAACACACTGGTGTACCGGTGTGCTCCGGCTCCTGCAACATTCAACAGCTTCCCCCTGGGCTGCATCTCGCCCCGCAGCGGGTGGATGCAAGACTCTGAACTCTCTCGCCTTCATTTACTACTGCAAAGTCACAGGGGAGCCGGGTTCCAATTAGTGTCTGGCAAAAAGGCTCCTGCCTTCTTCACATCCTCTCTGGAAACAAGGGCAACTCCAGTCAGACTTTTCAGAGTTTCCAAGAAAGCACAAAGAAGGGATTTATACAGAGGCTGCCCGGCTCTGCTCAAGGCGCTCAGTGCTCTTTCTTCTTGAAGTTAGACGTTCCTTTGTTTCCCCATGTCACTTGGGAGCTACTTCTCTGCCTGTCCACCACCATCCAATTACTAAGTGGGAGTAGAGCAGGCAGCAGGCCTTGTCTCCAGAGAGGACATTATGCAGTCACTGTAGGGGCATGGCTTCTTTATGATGGGGTTGAGGGTCAATATTCTCCAAATGCAGATGCAAGGGTCTCCCGCCTACTCCATTTCTGCAGCAAATATTTATTGATTGCCTACAGTATAGCATCGGTAATTGGGGGAAAAGGGATGAAGGATACAGACAAACACTTTCCATTCACTGTACAGTGACAGTCGCTGACATATGTCACACAGCTAATCAACCACTTGACATTTGTTCTAAGATGCTGCACGTATTGGGGTTTCTTTGAGTCTCTCTGCCAAGGAGAGAGGGACTTCCATAGCTATCCCAGAAAGGACAGAGAGATTAGATAACCTGCTGCGGTTCATACAACATGCACATTTCCTTTTCTTTTGCTGTGTATGTGTACGGTGTGTGTGCGTTCACATGGATGTGGGGGGTACCAGGCGTCCTCTTCAGTTGTTATCCACTCTATTTACTGAGAAGGTTTCTCTCAGTGAGCCCATTGCTTGATGATTCCACTGCTCTACCTCACCAGCTTGTCTTGGGGATCTTCTGTTTCTCCCACCTCAGCACTGGGAAACAACCACCTGGCTTTCTTAAATGGGTGCTGGGGAATCTGAACTCCAGGCCTCATGCTTGTGTGGAGACTGTATCTCCTCAAGAGGAGGGGGAAGGAGGAGAGGAAGATGTGGAGGAGGGGACAGAGCGGGAAGGAGGGTAAGAAGACAGGGAGGAGGAGGGAAGAGGAGAAGGTAGGAAGAGGAGAAGGAGGAGGGACAGGGGGAGGAGGGAGACGAGGAGGAGGAGGAGGAGGAAGAGGGGCAGGGGGAGAGAGAGGAGGAGGAAGAGGAGGAGGAGGAGGAGGAGGAGGAGGAGGAGGAGGAGGAGGAGGAGGAGGAGGAGAGCCTGGTGGTATAGAAGGCTCCATACTGCCTCACTGCTTGTTTGAAGTCTTGCACACTTGAAACTTTATATGCCCACTGCTGCCGCCCTGTCATTTTCCTTTCCCGCTAACGAATCCTTACCCTACCACCTTCTCTCTTGTTTTTTCATGTCCGGGTGGCCGGCAGTGGCTTTTTATCCATTCTCCAGTTTGGGCAAGATGCCAGGAGTTGCCGAGACCTGCGGCTTGAATGGCATTTTCTGTAGCTTTGTCTGAACCTCCTGGTCCAAACTAATTGCTGCCACCTGAGTTTGAGAAGTCTTTGAAGTTGTGATTTTTTGTTTTCTGGGGACAGCAGGCATGCTTTAGCTTGGAATGCAAGTTGGCGTCTGTGTGAACCTGACCTTCAAGCTGCTTCTGCCTTGTCAGAACTGTTCCTTCGTCCTGACTTTTATTTTCCAACTTGAGGAGTCTGTTACTAGTGCCTCATCGGGTAGACATGCCTGCCATCAGTGTCGGGGTTACAGGCTTTACTTGAGACGAGGCACCCTTTGTCCATCATCTTCTTAGCCTCGATACTGTCGGCATTTTAAGCCCTAAATTACTGAGGTTCATTTCTGTAACGAGGGTGACCCTGTGCCCTCCAGTATATTTAACAGCATTCCAGTCCTGCGCCCATCAGGCGCCTGTGGTTCCTCCCTCCTTGTCACATCCAACCGTGTATTTAGACGGTGTCTGTCGGCCCTGGTGGGCAGCATCATCTCCTGCTGAGAACTCCCGATCCAGTTACAAAAGGCATTTGTCATCAGCAGCTCTGTCAGATGTATGGTAGACTTCTATTTCTGTGGCTCTGGTCTGAAACAGTCGATGAAAAATTCCAGAAATAAATAATTCATGAATTTTAAATTGTGCACTGTTCTCAGTAGTGAGACAATATCTTGCAAGGCCCAGGAATATACTCTATTCCTGCCCAGGGCATAGGAGTTCCCTTTGTCCAGTGTACCCACCATGACCCTCTCTCTGCCCAATGTGCTCATCATGAACCCTTGCTTTGTCCAGTGTATCCACCATGACCCTCTCTGCCCAGTGTACCTACCATGAAGCCTCCTCTGTCTGTTGTACCCATCATGAACCCTCCCTCTGTCCAGTTCATCCACCATGAAACCTCCTTGCCCAGTGTACCTTCCATGAACCCTTCCTCTATCCACTGTACACACCATTACCTCCCTCTGCCCACTGTACCCACCATGAACCCTTGCTCTGCCCAGTGTGTCCACCATGAAGCCCCCCTGTCTGGTGTACCCACCATGAAGCCCACTGTCCAGTGTACCCACCATGAAGCCCCCGTCTGGTATACCCACCATGAAGCCCCCTGTCTGGTGTACCCACCATGAAGCCCACTGTCCAGTGTATCCACCATGAAGCCCCCTGTCTGGTGTACCCACCATGAAGCCCCCTCTGTCCAGTGTGTCCACCATGAAGCCCCCTGTCTGGTGTACCCACCATGAAGCCCACTGTCCGGTGTTCCTACTCTGAAGCCCCTGGTCTGGTGTACCCACCATGAAGCCCACTGTCCGGTGTACCCACCATGAAGCCCCCTGTCTGGTGTGCTCACAATGTCCACACTATGCACTTATCAGTCACTTAGTTCACTTAGTAGATGTCTTAAGCTTTCTTTTCTTGTTGCTGTGCAGAAATGCCCTGACTAAAGCAGCTGAATGGAGAAAGGGCTTATTTTAGCTCACAGTTCCATCATGGTGGGGAAGCCGAGGTGGCAGGTTGAAGCAGATGGTCGCGTCTCATCCACGGTGAGGAACGGAGAGAGATGAATGCAGTGCTGCTGCTCAGTTCTTCTTCATGCATACAGGATCCCAGCCCAGGGAATGGTGCCACCCACAGTGGGCACACCTTCTCACTTCAATTAACATAACACGACCCCTACAGACACGCTCAGAGGCTTGTCTCCCTGATGATCCTAGATTCTGTCAAACTGATGATAAACACTAACCATAGCAGTAGCCACTCATTCGTCAATGCAGATGTCATGCCATGGAAGTACCTGTGCTCAGACTACCCTGGTTTCCCTTAATTCTATGTAGCCTCAAAGTACAAGGACAGTAATGTTGAGCTGCCAAAGGGAAGCTGTCAGGTGTTTTCCTTAGATATCATCTCACATTTTACAGAAAGGTAGAGTAGAGCACAATGAGATCTTTTTAGAAAATAGATTGTTTTGTGTGTGTGTGTGTGTGTGTGTGTGTGTGTGTATGAGTATATGCATACTTGTGAGTGTGGTGCCCACATCACCCAGAAGAGGGCGCCACATCCCCTGGAGCTGGAGTTACAGGAGGTTGTTAGTCATCTGACATAGGTACTGGAACTGAACTTTGATCCCCTGTAAGAGCAGCAAGTCCTCTTAGCCACTCAGCCATCTCCAGCTTCTGCAGTAAGATACTGAGAGATAGTGCACACTAACAGAGCTTTACTGCCCTGGATTGACTGGATTGCACGCTCGCTTTGATGGCTCTCTTTTACTTAGCTATTGTTCTAATTTCTTGCTCTGCCTAACTTACAAATTAACTCTGTTGTGGATATGTACGTGCATCTAGAAAGCAGGGTATATTGTAGATTTTGGTGTCATCTGTGGTTGCTGGCTTCTGCTAAGAGTCCCGAAATGTACCACTTACATACACAGCAGGGTCTCAGGGAGACCTTTTGTCTGTTTTGAATTTTGAGACAGAATCTCACTGGATAGACCAGGCTGGCCTTGAGCTCACAGAGCTCCACCTGCCTCTGCCTCCCGAGTGCTGGGATTAAAGGCGTGAGCCATCACCACCTGGCTTCTCTTCAGGATTCTTAAAATCTTCAATATCATCCTAACTTTCCCATATTTATATCATTATATCATCAGCTTCCTTTCTCTTCTTCTCCCACACCCTCCTCCCCCTCTTCCCTCCCCTCCTCCTCTTCTTGCTCTTCTTCCTCCTCCTCCTCCTCCTCCTCCTCCTTTCTCTTCCTCCTCTTCTTGCCTTTTGTTTTTCTGAGACATGGTCTCATATAGTCCAGTCTGTCCTTGAACTTGCTATGTGGCAGAGGATGTCTGAACTTCTGGCCTCTACTTCCCAAGCACCAGAATTACAGCTTGGTTGGTTGGGTGCTGGAGATAGAACCCAGGGCTTCATATATGCTGGGTTGGCACTGCATACCCTCAGCTTTAAATCTGTGATGCAGAAAACAAGATTTTTTATATCTTGAAGAATATTATTCAGTTGACTTTACAAGATATCTGGTTGTTTTTCCTACATAAAAGCCAACAATAGAGGAAGAAATTGCATTCTTTGATTACTATTGTAATTTTAGATAAAATATTCTCTCCAAATACTGACAGCTATTTGTGGGCCGTGATGGGCACATACAGAAACCAGGCTGCTGCCTCTTTGATGGCTATGTCATTTCATCTGATCTGCGAATCACTTAGTGAAACTTCCTTTTAGCATCAGGAATGAGTGCAGTCCCCAAAGAAGGGGTTTGAGAGGAAAAGGACCAGTTTGCAGGGCTGGAGAGATGCTTCATCTGGTAGAGTGCTTTCAGTGCAAGGGTGAGTGCCTGTGCCCGGATCCCCAGCACCCATGTCAAAGCTTAGCCCAGGTTGCCTGAATCTGAAAATCTTGAGACTGTGGAGGCAGAGTCAACAGGTTCTCTGGGGCCGGATGCAGTCAGGGAGCTCCAGACTCAGTGAGAGACTCTGTCTAAAAAAATAAGGTGGGCCAGGTGGTGGTAACACACACCTTTAATCCCAGCACTCAGAAGTCTGGTGAAATCTCTGAGTTCGAGGCCAGCCTAGTCTACAAAGTGAATTCCAGGATAGCCAGAGCTACATAAAGAAACTTTGTCTCTGCGAGAAAAAGGTGATAATTCACTGGAGAAAGACACCCAATGTCAACCTCTGCCTCTACACACATGAGCAAACACATACATGCACACACATCCCCCAATGCATGCGTGCACACACACATACACATACACACATACTAACATAAGTACACCACACACATAAATAACCAATGGCTGGGAGATTAATCTTGAAAATCCCCCAGGGTCACAAAGACTTCCCTTGCACTAAATATTGGCCACTTGCACATAAGGACCAGGGCTTGATCTGGGGGGCGGGGGGGGCAGGCAGCCTTGACTTCAAATGATGACTGCATAGTGTGATAATTTCAGGTCTTTGCTACAGATGTCTCCAGGACTTAAATAGGTTCGAGCTTGCAAGGCTTGGAAGAGATGTACATCTGAAAGTACATGAACTACACACAGCTGGGAAATTGTCATTTAGGAAGCAGGGGAGAGTCCCTGAGGATGACCACGCAATAGCAGCAACACTAATAATTAACGTGTCTGCATATTTTAATCACTCTCACCCTGAAACAGCAAAACAAAACAAAACCACCTTGCAGATGCTTCTATTTCCCCGTTTCTTTGAAGCAAGCACAGATACCTTAAGTAATTATTTCTTTAAAAAGACATTTTGTGCACACGTGTGACACCCATGCTATTCAGTGCACTTTGCAGAGGTCTCTCTTTCCATCATGTGGGTTCTGGGGATCAAACTCAGGCTATCAAGCTTGGCAGCAGACATCTTTATCCACTGAGCCATCTTGCCTGCCCCAGGAATAGATTTTTTGACAGGTTCCTTCCCATAAGTTGTCTGCGAGAACAGTCAGCTGTTCTTTGTGATGTGCCGGCTTATTTCTCTCGAATCTTTGGCTTAAAATCTTTATAGCCTATTGCTTTTTACCTTTCTGCTCTTTCCTGGCAACATCTGTTCCTTGTGGGCTTTTTATTTATTTTTTAAAACGGTGTTTTCTCAACCATGGAATTCATTTCTCTTCCTTTGTTTGAGAGTGACATTCTAATTTTCTCCACGGAGTCCTCACACCTAATGGCTTTTACTCAATGTTGCCCCTGTGATGTGGACTGTGGAGTCTAAGCCACACTGACACCTTGAAACTGTCGCCACGGTTTGCTTCAGAAAAAGGCCTTTTAAAATGAAAACGCTTTGGTTTGGGATGTTAACAGTTTGCCACAGCAGAGAGATGCTTCTCCAATGTTGTGAGAACTCGCTTCTAATTATAGGAGTGTCTCTGTTTCAGCATAGATGGAAATTCATTTGGGTTGAGGTTCCACGGCTTTAGAACAAAACCTACCGATGTTTGAAAATACTCATATGACAAACGGCTACCATCAAAGACGGCCATTTTCACAGTTTGAAAGCCTTTCTTCCTGGTATTAAAAAACAGCGTCTTGTGGTGTGAACTATTAAAGGAAAAATACGTTGCATGGTCACTTGAAATAATGCTTCTTCTAAGGCACCGTCTCCTCGTGGGATTGGACGTTTGTACTCTGTATATCCTGGGCTTCTCAAGGCTTGCGTTTGCGTTCTCCCCCTGGCCCCACCTTTTGTAATCATTGTGTTGTTTTGTTTGGAAATGCCAGGTCCTTCCTGAGGCTCTGAGAAGGTGGCATTATGGTAGATGGTGATGCTTTATGGTCTCAGCTGTTTCCAGAACCATCCATTCTCACTCTGGGCAGAGCTGTGTAAGACAAATGTTAGTGCAGTTTATATGAGAAAAGGCCTATGAAAGCATTTCAGACGTCCACTGACAGAAGGGAGCATGGTGCGCCTCTCCCTATGGCTGTACCCAGGACACTGTGCATAATTTGAACCTGAGGGGGATTCACTGAAACACGCAGAGAATAAGATAAGCTGCTTCATGCATGCTGCTAAAACACCACCAACCCCAATATGTCAGTAGGCACAGACAGAAAGGATGTACCAACAAATGTGTGCGGATCAGGGAACAAGAAGCCAAGAAAGACAGAAAAGTGAAGAACTGGTTTGATCCAGCTGACCAAAACAGACTATGACCTGGGACGGCTGAGTGAGGACCTGGTCTTCCGTCTTTGTGAGACCAGCATACCATCAGGGTAGGCTCTATAAAGGCCAGGTAGGGATCTGGGGCTGCCATCCCCTCCAGTTAGTGATAAGCCTTCTCTACCATAGTGTTCTTGGATACAACACGGGAAGTCTAGATTTTCAGCCCACCCAAAACTAAAGAGGTGCTCTTCTACTGAGGTATGTTGCATAAGACCCAGTGGAGTCAGCATCGCCCACAAATGACGACAGCTCCCCACTGTGAGGAGTTAGTAGAGAGAAGACTACATGGTCAGACAGGACTCCCTCTCCTCCCCAGCAATCATGGGGTGTCTCCGTAAGCATCATTGATTGTAAGGGAAAAATCGGGATTTCTACATCAGTTGTGAGGGACACGCTTTCTATCTGTAAGTCACGAAGAAGTGTGCTTTCCAGTCCCTTCTCTTTTGTAGCAGTTTTAGCGAGATCTGGCTGAAGCTATTGTAATTAAGATCCAGGATCCCATATTGATGCATCAATACAGAATTTAGTCTTTGTATAACGAAGATCTCAGTGTAAACTAGGTGTTGTGCTGCACACCTGTAACCCCAGCACTTTAGAAGTTGGGGCAGAGGGATCCGAAGGTCAAAGTCATGCATACACTACATAGTGAGTTCGAGGCCAGCCTGAGCTACCTAAGATCCTGTCTCAGGGACCCAAAAGGGTACCAACACTGAGATGACAGAAATGATAAAATTACAAAGACATTAAACGAACCATGATAAAAAATGCCCCAGTGAGCGATTACAATGGTACCTGAAAGTTGTGTGTGTGTGTGGGGGGGAAATCAATAATCTCAGTGAGGAAATGGAAAGTTCTATCAGAGAATTGAGACATAAAGAGGAACCAAATAAAGGTTTAGACTGGAAAACTAAGTGCCTTGGATGGAAAAGTTAATGGAGAGGCTCACCAGCAGAGTGAGATAGATAGGAAAAAGGCAAAAAAAAAAAAAAAAAAAAAAGAAATTATAGAACAATTGAACCAATGAGAAGACAGGATTAAAAACACCCACAGGAATCAAGACTATAAAAAATTTCATAACATTAGACTCCCAAGGAGAGGAAAGGAATTTATCCTTCAAAAGCTAAGAGAAAAAGAGCCATCAATGCAGAACGTCGTATCTAGAGAAAATAATCTTCAAGACTAAAGGGGAAGTCAGGACACTGGCAGATGGGGTAAATGAGAATTTGCCAGCAGCAGGTCTCCCTCAAAAGAATAATTGATGGAACATTTCTAAGCAGAACAGAAACATGTTTAGCAGGGACCTGGGCACATCTAAGGGGAGGACCCCAGTGAGCAAATACATGGGTGGATTTAACTGATTTCTCTTTTCTGAAGTTTGAAAAGTCATCTTTGGAGGTTGAAGCGAAAACCCTAACACTCTCTGATGTCGTTCTAAACGTTTATAGAGGAGATACTCAAGACACTTATAAACAGTTGAAGTCAAATGCTGCTGAAGGTCGTGAGGTTTGTCCCAGGCAGACTATGGCTGACTGTCGTACAAAAATCTGTATGTGGATGTTGATAGAAGCTTTATTCATAACATTTAGAAACTGCAGACAAGCCAGAGGTCCTTGAGTGACTGAATGTCACCAAACTGTGATACACTGACGTCTTGAATACCACTGCAGGGGATTAGACTGAGTTAAACAGCCAAACCTAAAGGATGCATGCTGTGTAACTATGTTTGTACAAAATCCTCAAAGTTGCGTGAAAGGATAGCAGATGAGCGATTGGTGAGGAATCACACAAGCATGGCCCATGGAGGGTGAGCTTGTGGCGTTGAGAGGCAGGTGAGGCGTCTTCTGGGGATGGGAAAAACCTATCTGTATCCTGGTTGTGACATTGTACTAATGTTTATGCGTGTATGTGCCTTTGTGAGTTTATGTACACCATGTTCATAGAGGCCAGAAGAGAGCGTCAGAGCCCTTGGAGTCTGAGCCCCTGGATCTGGAGTGACAGGTAGTTGTGAGGCTGCTGATATGGGTGCTGGACACCAGACTCAGTTGCTCTGGAAGTGGAATAAACATCCTTCGCCACTCCAGCCTCTGTTCTAAGGTTTGCAAGGTATTCCCTCTAAGACAAATTGGTGAAGGCTACACGGGGTTCCTCCAGGATATTTTCTACAATTGTATGTGAAACCTACCATCGTCTTTGATTAAAAGGGTTAACTGGGCCTTGGAATGTGGCTCAGTGGACAAGGAGCTAGCCACGAAAGCACTGGGACTGGGGCTTGGATCCCCAGAACCAATGTAAAATGCTAGGTGGGCATGGCTGCTGCCTGTGATTCTACCACTGACAAGGCAGAGACAGGGAATCCCTGCAGCTTTATTGGCCTGCTCTGGGCTCTGTGAGAGACCCTGTTTCCATGAATAAGGTGGAGAGCAATTCAGGAGGACTCCTGATACCAACCTCAGGCCTCCACATGCATGTACATCCTTATGCATATATACATGTGCATGTGTGTGCTCCACATGTGTGAACACATATGCCTGCACACCACATGCATGTACATTAAAAATGGATATTTAAATGCTTTTCTTATTATCTTGGGGTCTTGCTTGCTCCAAGAGAACAGCCTCTTATAGCCATTGAGATCGTGCTGTACGGAGTTGTGTGGTCATAACCCATGATTTCACTGTTCATCTGTTAATAAGCCCAACCATGATCAATGAAACCAGTTCAGACTAGAACCACTAAATTGCTATAATTGTTGGTATTGATGAGGACTGATTCATTGTTGTTGTTTGAAGCTACTAAGATTTGGGGTGATTTGTTATACAGCATTAGTTAACTAACTGTTGCAGAAATCCCAGCTAAAACCCAGCAAATAAGAAAGTATCAGCCGTAAGAACTAAAAGGGACAAGAGTCTGAAGGTATCTATTTCACCCTCAGCCAGGGAACAGATCATTCTGAGAGGTATATCTTTGTGTCTACAGGGAGGTGTTGGGATTTAAACTATGGATGCCTGCTTGCTAGGCAAGTACTCTCTCACTAAGCTGTATCCCCAGGTTTCCGTTTGCTTTTTTTTTCTTGAGACAGATTCTCACTAAGTTGCTTAGGCTGGCCTTGAACTCACTTCATGGTCTGAGTAAGCCTGGAACTTGTGATCCTTCTGACTCAAGTGGCATGTCTCAAGTGACGTGGAAAAGTCAGGAAGTAGTGGAAGCTGAGCTCTGACAAGCGGGCGGTGGTCAGAGCGTAGAGTCTAGCAAGCGCTCTAGCACTGAACTGTATCCCCCAGTCCAACCATTTCCTTTTCAAAGGCCATCAAATACTCCCTGGATGAGGTCTACTAAAGACCAGGTTCTAAGAAGATCATCTACAGTCATCCTCACATGCCAAGTTTAGCGATACATCCTGGGATAACTGGGATTCTGTCTCTGCACACTAGAAGGTGAACACTGTAGACTTGGCTCTGTATACTGCTGCAGTGCCTACCATATTTGATTCTTAGAAACATGCGCAGAATTGATGCCTTCTGCAATGAAGGCCAGTGTATATGCTGTCCTTGTTTGCATGCCGGTCATCACCCACATGGATGCTACAAGCTGCTGTCCACTGTGCAGCACTTGCTCATACTCTGCTCTATTATCAATGCTTCAAAGGTGCTCACTCATCCACTTTTCAAGACTGGCATATGGGGGAGATAGTATTATTAATAGATTCTAAAAGTTGTCCTGGTTAGCACCAACTTGACAGCCTAGAATCACCTGAAAAAAATAGAGCCTTGGTTGGGTAATTGTTTTCACCAGGTTTGTCTGCAGACATGTCTGGGGGGGATTGATGTGATTGTTAATTGAGGTAGGAGGGCCTAGCTCACCGTGGGTGGAGCCATTCTCTAGGCAACTGGGCCCCGGCTATAAGCAAGCTAGCTGAGCACGAGGGTGAGTAAGCCAGAGAGCAGTTCAGCAAACAGCATTTTCCTATGGTTCCCGCCTCTGGCTTCTGCCCTGACTTTCCTCAGTGATGGACCGTGACGTGGAATTATTAGCCACATAAACCCTCTCCTCCCCAAGTTCTATTAGTGAGTGTGCTTACCGCAGCGACAGAGAGCAAGCTAGAGCAAATCGCCAAGTAAAATCATGTGTATCTGGACTTATCTATACAAAGTGTACATAACTGCCTATTTGTTATCCATGACAATAAATTTATATAAGATTAGATGGTTAGTAGGCATGACACACTCAGCATATTCCCTCATCAAATCTGACATCTGAACAGTGCACTCGGGTTTGCATCAGGATTGCTTGGTAGTGGTGTCTCCGCCTTCCCTTCGCTGGGACTAAACATCTCGGAGTCATCCTTGACTCCCTCCTCGCTCACACCTCATGTCCCACCCTACCAGCTGATGACGTCTCCATGTTCTGAGCAAGCCTGTCCCTCCTCCACCTCCATCTTCCCTGGTTGAAGCCCCTGTATTCATCACTTCTCATGACCTTACAAAGAACATCTTAAGGAGGGGAGGGTTGATTTCATCTCACCGTTCGAAGGTACAGCCTGTCATCGCAAGGGAGATAAGGCAGTAGGGGCAGCTTGTGGCAGGATCAGGAAGCAGAAACATTGTCCTGGAAGTGACCTGTGCTGTAACATACAAGGTTCTCTGTGCTCCCCAGGAACCCACTTTCTCCATCTAGGCCCCGCCCACTAAATGCTTCTCAGCTTCCCAAACTGGAGCCATGAACTGGGGGACTCAAATGCTCAAGAACAGGAGCCTGTGAGGGACATTTTACATCCAAACCGTAAGAGTCACCCTCAGGCCTCAGGCGGCAAGAGCAGCAGCTTCCTAACTAGCCGTTCTGCTAGTCATGGCTATGGAACGTTTAGTGTGTTGGTTTATATCACTCCCAATCGAAACTTTGCATTTCACTTTCTTTCTCCCTCAGAGAAAAAGACCACGCCTTTAGAGCGAGAGCCACCGAGGCCGCTCAGTGTGACAGGTCCTCTGCACCTCTTACATCGCCTCTCTTCCCAATCACTAACTGCCTTCATCCTGACACTTCTGCCGAGGCTCTACTCTGACATGTCCCCCTGTTGATCTGCCAGCTCTTTGTCCAGCTGTCACCCTCCTTTAAGAGCTGTCAGACTGACAGTCTTGGTACCTGCCACTAGCTCCTTCCTTGGATCATATTCCCTCCTGGTTCCTAACCGCACAGGCTGTATTGTTTGTAGAGTGTAAGATGAGCATACAAATTCATGTACAATAATGGTCACACAGATACGTGGGTCATGTTAACTGGAAGCCCAATGAATGCCTTAGAGTCTTTCCGTTTTATTTATCTTATATCCCTTATGCTCAGACAGTGTCTAATATTTGGTTGGGACCTGAAGCAGATTTGTTGAACAAATTAATGAATGATAGCAGCTTGAATTTAGTGTTTGAATTCAGGTTTGAGTTTGATGCTTACCCAAATGTTGAGAGTCTCCAGTGGTTCTTTGCTTGGTTTTTTTGCTATGAGACTCATTAAAAATAGCAGCTAGATTAAACCAGCTATTCTAACTTAGAAAAAAATTTCATTTTATTGTTTTACAGTTTCATACACACAAAGATTTTTTTTAATTCTGTGTATAGCCGTTTAGCCTGCATGTGTGTCTGTGCAACAGGTATGTGTATGGTACCCGCTGTGGACAAAAGAGGACGCCAGATTCTCTGGAACTGGAGTTAAAGATGGTTGTGAGCTGCACTGTGGGTACAGGGAATCAAACCTGGGTCCTCTGGAAGGACAGCCAGTGCTTTCGACCACTGAGCTATCTCTCCAACCCCGTACATACATGTTTTGATAAAATCTACTCCCAACTTCCTCACTGACTCACCGCACATTTCCTCTTTGCAATTCTCCTCATGCTCCCACTTTCCCACTTTGTACATCTGAGAACAGAAGGGGAAAAGAGAAATGGAAAATGAATATAACACTGAACTGCTTTCTAGATATTGGCCTGTTGTGTACTGGCCAGAGAATGGCTTCCTGTGTTCAGCAAGAGTGAGCTGAGCAGTACCTAGTGGATATTGACACCATAAAGGTTCTTTCCAAACAACATGTAATCGTCATTATTGGCTTTATGTCTTTGTGGTACTGGGGATCCAGTCCAGGGTCTTGGGTCTGCATGGTAGACAGATGTGCTACGTTATTGCTTTGGATTATAATAAAAGCTCCATACATCCTAAATATAGGATATACAGTTCTAAGTGAAGACCATGCAATGAGGAAGGTTGTGCAATAATGTCACATGACAGGGAAGGCCAGTTTTTTGCAGGTCTGCCTGCCTTCTTACATCCTTGACTTTTCTTTAAAGGCATAGGAATCCTTGGAAATGCGGTAAGCGGAACAAAGAGGAGTCACATTAGTGTCGGGAGATTGCCCCAGTGGTGAGGTACAAACCCGACTAAAGAGGGTAGATTGGAAACAGAGAACTCTGAACTGCAGAAGCTGCTGGCATAAGAGTGTCAGACTTCTGCCGAGAAATAAAGCCCCACTGGTCCTGGTTTAGAAAATTAAAATGCACAGATTCAGTGTATTGTGTTGAACAGATTTTCTTTTTTTAAAAAAGTAATTGATGTGTGTGTACGTGTGGATGTGGGTGTGCGATGTATATGTGAGTGCATATGTGTGTGCATGCTAGAGGTCTATGTGATATGTCTTCCTGTTGCTCTCCACCTTATGTTTTAGAGGTTTCTTTTATTCGCATGTGTGGGATAGAATCAGAGAGAGTGTTTATAAGGTCGCATGAGTAGCTGAATGAAACCTACTTATTAAATTAGTATGTGATAATGTTTGAGTACAGGGTGAGAGACATTCCTGTTTAGGCTCAATAGTTTTTACACGTAACAGTTTGCTGACGGCATTTCCCGTGGTCTCAGTGCTGTTGGACATTTTAACATTGGCTATTTTCAGTTTGCAGGGAGGATGTGATTGAAGCATGTTTATTTATTTCCTAGGGGTGGGGGAGTCCTAGAAGTTTCATTTCTGGGTCAAAGTTCAGGCATCATTCTCCTTCTAGAACGGTTGTGTTAATTTTCGCCATTAGTCCTGGGATGCCACTTACAATTTGTCGCCTGTGGATGCTTCTTAAGTATTTCAAATTCAATTTAAATACACTTTGTTTTATCATTAGCCACCCTATTATTTTGCTAGTGTTTTTCTTTGCAATGAATTTAAACTGTTCCTTGATATCTACAGTCCACTTTTCTCCTTTAAAAAACAAAAGATACATACAGATTTTAGGAAATCTTACTGCTTCTTCATTAGTTTTTTTTTTTCTTCATAAAATACACCATTCTGAACTAGCTCATTAGTCTGTAAAGTGGGGTTGGTTGCAGCCCACTAGTTATAGGACCGGGGGACGCTGAAGAGCCCCCTCCTGTGTGCTTCAGGTAGCAGCTTCTGAGGATCCTCAAAGGCTGTGGAGGAGTTGAGGTGACATACTCACAAGACCCAGGATTCTCCACTCCATCACTGACCTGGAATCTTACTTGTTCTGGTCTCAGGCACGTTTTTAGGCCAGTGCTATTCTGTTATCACAGGAGAAATGTGTGGTTACTGGCTAGACAGATGGAAAGGACCTATGAGGAGAGAGAGAGAGAGAGAGAGAGAGAGAGAGAGAGAGAGAGAGAGGAGGGAGAGAGAAAGAGACAGGCCTTGTCTAAGCAAATACATTTGACACTTTTCCCAGGAGACTTTGGAGTCCTGGATTAACATCTTAGGAAGCTCAGTTGTAGAGACAGTCCCTGAAAAGTAGAGTTGTTGCCTGTGAACTTAGAGTCAAAACTCCGACAGCACACTGACACAACAGATGAGCTCTGCAGCCCTGGTCCAGATGAAAGCACCCGTGGGTTACAATGTCTCTTACTGGAGCTGATGAGCAAGACGTTCACTTCTTACGGGGAGTTTGACCCTTCCACCAGTTTGTGCACGCTGGAGGCGGTGTGTTTAACTTCTCTAGGGGAATCCTCGTGTCCACATTAACAGTTTGTTTTCCCGAGCACAGCAAACAAAGTCGGCTTCTGGCTTGTTTTAAGTAGCTTTACGAGTCTGGGTACACGTCTAAGCTCACCGTGGCTGTATCTCTCCCTCAGCAATGCGGAGGTGATACCTCTCCTGTCTGGTAGCTCTGCCCGCAGAGTCATTGAGACAATGCATTCCGAAGGGTCAGCTTTCTGCCACAGGCAGAGGAGGGATTCGGAGGCCGTCAGCTGCTGGTAATCATACTCTGAATGAGGACAAATATTTGATTTGTTCTGGTGGAACTTTCAAGAAAATGGGGATAGGGTAGGAGAGAAAGAGTCTAAGTCAGGGCTATGTGGCTGAGGATATATCTTTAAAGTTAGGGCAATGTTTGGGGAAGAAGAGGCTGATGTGAATACAAGAATGAAATGCTGGCGAAATGGAAACCAACTGCGCCCACCCCCTCCCCCTGCGTAAGTGAGGACTTTCGCCTCCTAGAGCAAAAGAATTATTAAAAATCCAACACCATCTCAAGGTTGAGGATTGATGCTCACATTCTACAGGAGGAGGCTATCTTCAGGGGCATCTACGTGGAGCATGGGTCAGCTATTCTGCCTTCAGTGCGGACATTAGAATTTTAAGAAGCCTCAGGCTAACATTTTTATATAAGTTTAGTGAAGTAAGAATTTTGGCTTATGGCAGATGGGGAATAAATGGGATTCTTACACAAGGCTTATCAGCCCCTCCGCTTCTCCAAGCAGAGACTTGTCAGATAGATATTTATGCTCATCAAAGATGACCCAGAGCTAAGACTTGAAAAGTTCTACCGCAGAGAGATTAGTAAATCAAGGCTTGTAGCAGTTCACTACTGTGTCGGTTCACATAGAAGACAAGGAGACACTTTCACAGATGCGAACCCTGCCAGACCTCAGCAGAGGGAGCCATCTGTCACGGCAAGTGCCATACTGGACAGTGGAACTCCAGTCATCTGAGGTGTTTTTATTGATGCAGAAGCTCCTCAGATATTCTGTTGATACAAAAACTCTGCCCCCTCATCCAAAGGCCTATTTGCATAATGAAGGAAACCTGTAGCCTAGTCTCATCCCACAATCCTTTAGCAGCTGAGCTATGTCACCTATAAAGGTAACCATAGGATTTGAGGCTCAAGAGGATTCTACAACCCTATAACAACCAAGCTATGTTACTTTTACAGTGGGGGAGTTCAAGGCCTAAGGGCAATGTTCTCTCTGTTACCTGAGACTGTGGGAGAGGGACCACAAGAATTCCTCCACAACAATTTTGCTCTTCCACGATGATTCTGCCAGAGAATAGTGAGCAGGTGCAGATCATGAGGCAGCAACCATCTTAATCACAGATTTACATACAGCCAACACCTGCAGATAATATAAACTACCAAGGCTTAGGCAGCCCTTCCCCCAACAATGTACAAAACAATTACTTTAAAGTTATATAAACATAACTAGAGATAGACTTTCCTAACAAGGTTCACAATCCAGATCTGGCCCACCGCTTAAATCTGTAAGTCAGGAAGCTAGAGTGATGGCTCGGAAGTTAAGAGCACTTGCTGCTCTTCCACAGGACCTGAGTTTGGTTGCCAGCGCCCACGCTGAGCAATATTAGGATATCTCAGTCTCAACATGCGATCTCTTTAACATCAACTTCTCTGCTAACTCTATATTTATTACTAACCACCAACCATTTAGGGCCAGTGAACCCCCTCAGGTGCAAATCAAGTCGTCAAGACAGCAGTTTGAAAATGGAAATTTAACCTTTTGAAAGCCCACATATATCATATTTCACTATCAATGTGTGTCTCTGGAACTCAGTTGCGTCAAATACCATGGAATGCCCCTTGTTGGAAGTCTTCCATCCCAGAGTCTTACCGCTATTGGAGAATTCTCTTTTTATAAAATTTGCTATTGCATTTATATATTTATTGGGTGGAGGTGGAGCTTATGCAAGGAGGTCAGAGGTAACCTTGCAGAACTAGGTTCTCTTCTTCCGCCACACGAGTCCCACGGGTCACACTCGGGTGTTAGACTTGGCAGCAGAGACCTTTGTTCAATGAGCCATCCTGTCAGCACCAGCCCTTATTGGAAAATTCCATGTTGTCAGTCCCGGGTGGGAAGCACTACACTGTTTGAAAGAGCCGTACAAGTAATTCATGACATTGTCCTGCAAATTAAATATTAAATACATGCGGAGCGCCCTGAAGAGTAAATTTATATGGCCTTATCCCAGTAGGTTCTGATTTAGTAGACGGCCTCATCTCCGGGAATCTACAAAGCTAAGAGTTATCACGAGCGAGGCTGGACCACACTGGAGCCACTGACGGGTAGAGAGTGCAGAACAAAGGAAGGATCTGGAATGCCTTCACCCTGTTGAAATTCTGTACTGTTTAGCTACATATCAAGTACTTGTGCAGTGAACTCTGTCATTCCAGCCTGGTCTTTCTTCTGCTATACACAGACTGTCTGCATTTTCTCAGTGTCACTTGTGTTTTAAATCTGTTTCATAGTTATTTCATAGTTGGACTGCATTGAATTTATTTTTTGAAGATTTCACTTTTTTAAAATTATGTGTAAGTATGTGTCCATGTTTTGGATATATGTGTGTGTGTGTGTGTGTGTGTGTGTGTGTGTGTGTCCATGTGTCGGGTATGCATGTATGTGTCCATGTATTGGGAATGTATGTATGTGTCCATGTGTTGGGTATGTATGTTTGTGTTCATGTGCCGGCTATGTATATATGTGTCCATGTGCCGGGTATGTATGTATATGTCCATGTGTTGGGTATGTATATATGAGTGTGCTTCCCAAAGAGGTTGGAAGAGGGAGTTGAATCCCTTGGAGTTGGAGTTATGTGCTGTTGTGAGCTACCTAGCATGAACACTGGGAACTGAACTCAGGTCCTCTGCAAGAACAGCAAGTACTGTTAACCACTGAACCATTTCTCAAGACCCTGCATATGGTGTAGAACACTATTTTGACTGTTATATTGTTATAATATTGTACTTTTATGCCTTAGTGTTCAGGAAAACAAAGAGAGAGATGCAAAGTGAGAAACAAAAGTTCCCTAAACTTCATATAGGTGGGTTGAAGATGGCACTCATTAGACATGCTGGAACTGAGGGGTCTTTAGCTCGCAGGCAACAGCCTTGGAAAGGACCCAATCCTGGATTGCCTGAGAAGAAAAGGAGCAGATCTCCAAAGTTAAAAATGCTCTCATTAAAAAAAAAGTGGGTCTGAAAAGAGTAGGCATAATTAGGAAATTTAAAATATCCTTCTTAGTGAGAGTTTCTTTTTCTTGCAGCAGGAGTATTTTTTTATTTTTTGAATTTCTCCAGAATGTTCCATTTCTGAGCCCATTTCAGAGGCGTGTGCAAAACAGGAGGTTGCCAATAATAGAAAGACAGTAAGAAACCTTTTTCCACACACTCGATTTGAACGAACGAGTGACAGTTGTTGCTGCTGTAATTGCAGTCCTTGGTGGCAGGACAATTTCAGGGAGCCCACTAACTCCTCTGCTCTTCACACACAGGCAGGATGTTGATAGAACTCTCTGCCAACGGCAGCGCTCAGAATGCTAATTTCCATGGGTGGCTCTCCACCCCAAAGAGCACTTTTGTGCACAAATCTTGCCTGTCACTCTTTAACTTGTCTTCTTAAGGTTATTTAGTGTTTTATTAGACTGTGATTTAATGACCAGAAAGAGAGGGAATGGGGGTTGGGGCAGGGGAGCATTGGAGACGAATGTAGGTAACAGCCATCAGATTTAGATTGGGCCACAAACATTCTTACACTGTTCGTTTAACAGTTAAATATTTTGTTTTGATTTAGGGTCTCGCTATGTAGCCCTGCTTGGCTGGGGACTCCCTATATAGATCAGGCTGGCCTCGAACTTACAGGAATCTTCCTGCTTCTGTATCCCTAGTGCTGAGACTAAAGGTTTGTGCTAGCGTGCCTGGATTAAAGGTGTGTGTTAATATGCCTGGAAGAATTTTAATTTTGAGGTAATTGTAGATGTACATTCAGTTGTAGATTTATACTACAAAAAGATTCTTTACCTTTGTCTAGTTTCCCTGGTAATAAACTCCTCCCAAAATACAGAAAACATATCATAAAGTTCTGCTATTGATACAATAAAAATATAGAGCGGATCCTTAACTACCAGGACCCCGGGGACCCTGAGGAGCCACAGCAACTTTCTTTCACCTGCCATGTCTACCTCCAACCACTCAAGCTGCTCCCCAGTTCTATAATTTTGTGGCATCAAGAATGGTGGAGAGAGATGGAGAAGTAGCTTGTTGGGTGTGTGTGTGTGTGTAGTTTATGCACATGTGTGTATACTGTTGTGCGTGTCTGAAGCCAGAGGATGGAGTTAGGTGCCCTGATCTGTCTCTGCCTTATGCCCTAGAGGGAGAATCTTGCACTGAACCCAGAGTGACCCAGGCAACCAGTCAACTCCAGCAAGTTTTATGTCTTCACCCCCAATAGAGCTGGGCTTATAGACACCAATGATGTCACTCCCCCTCTCTCCTTTCTCTCCCCGTGGGTGCCCAATTTCCCCATACCATTTGTTGAAAGGTTATTTCTCCTCTATCAAGTTGCTGTTCCAGTTTGTCTTCATGTTCTTATATTCCTTGGAAGATTCAATAACTATGCAAGAAGAAAGCTAATAGAACCGCTGTGGCTGTATTAATACTTCTGGGCATGTAAGAAATAACAGAATTCTGAGGCTGGAGGATGAGGGCAGCTCAGGCAGTAAGGCACCTGATGTGAAAGGGTAATGACATGAGTTCCATCCCCAGACTATTTAGAAACTTTGATGTAACCATTTTCTTTTTTTAACAGCAACGGTGTGTTTCTTAAGTAATTCCTCACATTCTGTGCTTACTTGTGGGTTCGTAATCACAGTGGGGCGAGGCAGATGTAAGTAGGTCCTTGAGACTCATTGGCTCTCCAGTCTGGCATAACCTGTGAGTTTCAGGCCATTTAGAAACTATGTCTCAAAGGAAGTGCGTATCACCAGAGTTTGCCATCTCGCCTCCACGTACACGCACACACACACATACACACACATGCATGTGCGCCTGTACATACATGCCAACATTAAAAAAGACATAACAGAACAAATTATATTTGATGTAATTACCATATTAAATGGTATTAAGCTGGACCCACAGAAAATATCGTTAGCAATCTGATGTTTTCTTTGTCTTTTTTTGGTGCGTTTTAATATAATGATGATCATGAGATTGAGTTTTTATTCTCTCACTCCTGTAACATGTCACGAACGTTTTCCATGTCATTAGAAATTCCTTCTGCTACTCGGCTCAAGTGAGCTACAGTGCTATCTACCTCTAGAGTTTTTGTGTGTCTGTGTATGCTGTCTGCACCTAGAGTGTATGTGTACGCCACGTGTTGCATAATTGTCTATAAAACATCATGTAGTGTGTCTATAGTGATGTAACTTATAATATAATTATTATATATTATATATTATAAGATAATGCATTATCTTATCTATGTATAGCATGCATTGTACGTTAGAGATGTATGTCCCATGTCATGATACGTACCACACACTTGTATGATCACTATGGCTGCCTTTATGTTTAATATCTTTTATGCTGTGACAATTTCATACATGTATAATACATCTTGACCTTATCCATCCCCAGCCCCTCCTGTTTCCCCTGACGCTCCTCAGGATATCCCCCCCACCTACAGCCCTGTCTCCTCCTCATTATTGTAACCCTCTGAGCCCAATCAGTGCTGCACCCTGGATTGTTGACAGGTCTTGCTGGCTTGATCTTGGGCCATCTCAGGCAGGTAACCACAGCTGCTGTGAGTTCATGGCTGCAAAAGCCATGTCATGTCAAGAGGACAGCGTCTCACGGCACTCCTCCCACCCTGCCTCCCTCACAGTCTCTCCACCTCCTCTTCCCTGATGTTTCCTGAGCCGGGCAGGGGCAGGGCCACTGATGCGGAAGTCTTGTTTAGGCTGAGAGCTCAATAGTCTATTACCGTCAGCACTGTGACCAGTTCTGAGTCTTGCGCTGTTGCTCACTGCAGAGAGGCGCAGACCTGTAAGTGTGACTATGAGCATTTAGAAGCGCTTTGACAGTATGACCATTTACGAAGACAATAGAATAGGTTCTCCCCTAGAGGCCGTTATGCCTATCCTTGGTACCAGCTAGATGAGCAAGGCGGGTTAAATGATCCATAATAGAAGCATAATAATTTTCCACTCTCTGTTTCTGAAGATTGAATAGTTTCTATCCTGTCGCTATAAATACCATTGTCGCGTTAATAGACATCCGGTGGCATCAGACCCTCATTTGACTCTTTGTATTCTCAGCTCAGCTTCGGATAAGGGTGAGACATTCCTTTATCCCATCTGAAATGAGACGCACTAACGCATGTCTGGTCACTGGGTACCAGATGGATAAATGGTATATATCAGTATTTCAGACAGTTAGTAGCGAGTTCAAATTCTTCACCATTCTGCCAGGTACTAGTGGATTTTTATTTCTGGGATTTCCCCTGAAAGGTACTAGTGATTCTTATCAAAACATGGAGACGTCAGCCCTTGCATAGTTATTTTATTTTGATTCCAGTAATCGTCTGAAACATAGTTTGCCCATTTCCCCCAGACTCTTACTTTCCCAAACCAACAGTGAAAACACCAAAGGGAAAATGTCTAATGCAGATGTCAGAAGCAGTAGAGCCACTGGGGATGCTGAACTGTCTTTGCATTTCCTTCTAGATTTATCAACGATGCTGGTTAGTGTTCAAGAAAGCGTCGAGCAAGGGTCCGAAGAGACTGGAGAAATTCTCAGACGAGCGTGCAGCTTATTTTAGATGTTATCACAAGGTAAGAACCCCTGGCCACACAGCTCTCCTGATGTCAGCCTAGAAGGAGGCAGCTTGGACTTCTTGAGAAAACATGTCCAAATTATAACAACGGTCCTGATCATGTTTGTTTTTTTTTTAAATGTAAATAACATATCTGTAATGTGTATTTATTCATTGCTTATTTTTAAAAAAATGATTCATGTAAAGTGAGCCCTGTGGTTCCTAGACTTTTAAAATTGTTTTCCTTTGTTCTTGAGAATTTCAGGCACGCATCCAGTGAAAGGTGGTCATCTCGCCCTCGTCTCCCTCCTCTAGCTCTCCTCACTTCATCCCTGACACGGCCCCTTCCAACTTCACGTCTTTCTGGTTTTACTAATCCACTAAATCCAGTTAATGCTGCCCATGTGGGTGTGGTGTGGGACAGTCCACTGGAGCACAGGAAACTAGGTCTAGGTTTCTTTGCCCTTTAGAACTTTATGTAAAACCAGTGGATCCATCTGTACAGAAGCCTGGTTAGGCGGGGGGAGGGGGGCAGAAAAGGCTTTCTCTTCTGTGCAGTTCCTATAAAGGTCAGGGGGTGTCTTCCTGTCCGTGTTTCTACAATGGTGGAAAGCAGAGCGATGCCACTGGACCCTGGTATAATCTCTAATGACAAGCTCTCTGATTCCATTCTACCGGCGCCCAGGCAAGTGCATCCTGATGTGTTTGTTGCGTGCCGGTTTGTCCAGAAAACAACACCAAAGACATGACTTGATTTACTACCTTTCTGGGTGTAGGAAAACAAAAGAGAAAGAGAATAGAAGGCCCAATTTTGCTGGAAGAGATGATCCCACCTAACAGAAGGTCGAGGACTACTGTGTTGGGGCTTTTCCAATCTTGCCCATCAGCTCACGGTGAAGACTCTGTGTTTAAAGAGTCTGTGTCCTCCAGATACTTCCCACAGTCCCGTATAGACACTTCCGGGAACTAAATGGCTGGGCTGCCTATTGCTGGCTCACTGTGACATCACTTCCTTCAGCCAAATCCTGCAGGATCTCAGTGTTTCCTACTCAACCTCTTAGCTCAGTTTGCACAACCTCTTCTTGTCCTGCTCAGGGACCCTTGGCTCCCTGGCGTCTTTACACATCCATACCTTGCGCTTTCCCTCTTTCCTGGGAATCTGTCACTCCTCTGCACCCACACGGCTCATTCCTTAACTTAGCTCAGGGGTTATTCAACTTTCTCATAGTAATGCCGCTCCTTAACCCTTTTACTTAGCGTGAAACCCATCAAGGCATATCCCATCTGGCTACTGTAAATATTCTCACTTGGATTCCTGGCATCTCTCTCTCCCATGCAAAACAAGGCACACAATGACAACATGTTTTATGTGAATTGGGGGAGGAGGTCTCTACTAATTATTAGTACCTAACAAAACAGACAATTTAATACTTTTTAAGTATTAAGAAAAAATATTATCAAAAGAAGTACCTGAATCCAGGAAAATGGATTTTGATTCGGAAGATTCGAGTGGGCTTGGTGATGGGACCAGAAAATGCCAGGTCTTGGAAGTTTTAGGACAGATTGAAACTCTGCACCTTCATGGGCTGAAAAGGGCCCCTTGAGCATGATGGGGGTGGGGGCGGTGGGGGGAGGCTGAGGATGAGCTCACTTGGCCTACTTCTGATTTCTACCTGCTGGTTCCTGATTTAATATGCAAATCTTCGGGGAACTGGGCAAGCTGAGCACTCTTTCATCTGTAATCATCATTAACCAAAGTTCAAAGCTAGCACTGAGGAGGAATTATCTCCATCAAGCCTCCGAGCCCTTGATGAGTTACTTTCGTCCGCTCTTTCCCCTTACTCTTCCAAATCCGATGTGTTTAATATTAATCTTTTGGGGGCATATAAGTAATTCTAAGATGTGCCTTTTTGTAAAAAGTCTAAATGCTGTGTAATTTATGAATCTTTATGAATCTTGATAATAAAATACCAAGGTTGTAAGTAGCACAGCGTGACTGGATTTCAGAACCTATTCAAGTGTCAACATAAAGATGTTTCTAGAAGACACTAGGAAATGTCTTCGATCAACAGACATGGTACGGAGTCTGAGGACACATCCCTAGGATGTTTTGTTTGTTAGTTAGTTTGTTAATGTGCATGTCATTGTTTAGAATGTTCTAATTTTTAATGCCCATTTAGTGTTTCTGAATCCTTTTTGAAGTTTTAACATAAAAGTTGACTGTAGAATCTTACAGCTTAGTGCATGTTTCATTGAGCACGTAGCTAAAGGTGTTCTCTCCTGGGTGAAAATGAAAAATAAATGTATTGAACACAAGACATTCAGGGGGAAAAACATCATTTTTCGTTTCTGAGCCTCCTTCCTGAGGTTCCCCTCAAGCCCCCTGTGCTCCCAGAGATGCTGTGAAATTGATTAGCCCCAATTGTGACAACGCGAAGACTCCTGTGACTTTAGTTGCAGTGCCTTTTGGTCTCCTGAAATTCGAACTCCCTGTCTTCATTCAGGAAGGAGAGTGACTGGCACTGGCCAGGAGGGCAGGGGCTCCCTTCCACTGCCTTGCTCTGGGGAAGGGAGTGAGTAACCATAGGAGCAAACTCAGCTGGAAGGGGCCTGTCTCCTGCTTGTTTGGGAGGCCCGGGCTCTGTCCTGACTTTGCCTCTGTGTCTGTCCTGTGCATCTCTTATGTAGTTGTTGATTGCTCCCTTACCCTCACCCCTTCCCTTCCTCTTCCCCCTTACCTCTTCCCTTCCATCTCCCTCTTTCTCAGTCACCTCTCCAGCTGTCCAACCCCTCTCCTCTCCTTCCTCCCCTTCCCTCCACTTTTCTTACCATCTCTGTTCCCTCCCCGCTTCCTTCCTTCCTTCTTCACCCTCCTTCCGTCTTTCCTTCCCTTCCCTTCCCTTCCCTTCCCTTCCCTTCCCTTCCCTTCCCTTCCCTTCCCTTCCCTTCCCTTCCCTTCCCTTCCCTTCCCTTCCCTTCCCTTCCTTTCCTTTCCTTCCTTCCTCTTCTTCCATTCTCTCCCATGCTCTCCCCTCTTCTCTCCTCCCCTTCCTTTCCTTCTAAGCATTTCATAGAACAAATAAATTTCATTCTAAGAAAACCCATGTGGGACATGCTGATTTTATGTGTCCTCATTCACCAGTGTACCCTGGGCCCACTGGTGTGTCAACAGTGAACAGCAAGCGATAACCCACTGCGGTGCGTACACCCATGGGTGTATTTGAAAACTGTAAAGACCTTCTAATTGCATTGTGGCTTTTGCCATTTTTACCGAATGCCTTAGGCTTATTGGTCTGTCTCTGTCCTTCATTACTGATTAGAGCACTCTTGTGTTTCACAGGTTCCGTGTCAGACTCTGTTCTTAGTTTCTGAGAAAATAGGATTCTGGGTTCTTCACAGGGAGCTAATGTCCAATATCCTCAGAATTACTTCTCTGTAATCAATCTAATCTCTCTGTCCCTCTCTCTCTCTCTGTTCTTACGCTTTCCATCTTCTGTGCATATATCTGTATCAGAGTTCGTTCTGTGACGAGGACTTAATTCTTTCCTTTTTTACTTGGTTTTCCTTCCTCTGAAACACTTCCCGTTTTGATGTACCTGTCACACATCTCTTCAGAATCTCAGAATGTATGCCTGTACTTTCAAAGATCAGATACGCCCAGTGTAGCCGTCCTTTGCTTGTGCGGGATATTACCAACCAGATCATACTCTGGAAGTTTCCTTTCACGGAAGAGAACATGGACTTCACAGCGCCATACGTTGAGTTATGCTTATGTGTGGATGTGTTCTCCACCTGTGAGCACTTCCTGACCCACAGCTCTCTGGGTGTAGGGAGAGTAGAGAGAGGAAGTCAACTGGGGTACAGACCCCTACCTTACCTATTGAGGTGCTTCTGTAAGGCAAGGGGGTACAAATGCCGAAGTTCCCTGAAACATGCTAAAGACAGAATTAACTCTCTTTCCGCCTAAGCTCCATTCCATCCTGTGGTTTCCTGGCTTGGGGTTTGGCAGCTGGATCCAGGCTGCTATTTAAGGCAGAGGCTAGCAAAGTGCCCTGGGTTCTCCCTTTTTCTTCTTCCCACCATGTCCAGCCTCTGGCCAGGTTTGCAGGCTTCCCTGCATACAGATGCTCTGCCTTTCCTGGTCCATGTGGCAACAGGTGATCATCTCTCACAACCTCTGCTTTTCCGCTCCTCCCCCGCGACTCTCCTGGATCCAACCAGAAGTAGTCTGCTGGGACCACTTTGCACGGAGGCCCTGACAGGCTGAACACATGACTGACGCTCAGGGTGTTGTGTTGGGGGGAGGTTGCTTCCACCCTTCAGTCTTCACAATTCTTAAACTTATGCCTTTAAGGTTTTTAGAAACTCACACATCTTTCTTGAAAAACATTTCAGCGATTCTGAAAAGTGTGTAACAATAAAATAGGAAACAAAATCTGATGTCAGGCGCCAGTCTCTGTCTTCTTAAAAATGACTGATAGGTTAATAAATGCTCTTCAGACCATTTGACTTACAAGACATACAGAAAGACATTCTCATATATGATGTCGCTTGCGTTTTCAGAGGGAAAACAGAGCAATTCTCTGCGCATGATGTGTAAGGAAACTCTAACCCCAGGTTTCCTCATGCTCTTGGTGGGTTGAGCGTGAGTTGTAGTGACAGTTCCTTTGACATTCAGAATGTTCCGGTTTGTGACTTAAGTGGAATGGAAGCGTCAGCCACTCTAGTTTCCCCTTTTCCTGCCTTTCAGCCACAGCGCTGTTGATAATTCATGAGTATACTTTTTTAATAAAACTGCTCTGGAGTACAAGTGACTCTTAGTCTACCACAGCTTCTTGAACACATTGGCGCACAGAAATGTTTCTGACATGTTACCGACAAAGAACCTGTCTCCGTTTGGTACGGAACCCATGCTCAGGCCTGCGGATCGTTTCTGGACAGCTTCTTGGGGATCACACAACCACAGTTGGCTTGTGCAGGTACCCCGCTTTCCAGAATCTCTTTCACCAGCTCCAGATGTCGCATGCTGCTGTGCAGACACCTCTGTGAAAGGAGAAAGACACACAAGACTAATGGATTTATTCCTGTTATTTCACTTGCACAAATAAAGATCATTTTTTTAAGGGAAGACAGTTAAAATGTGTTACTCAGACAGGCACGAGTCCAGTTTATTTTAAATGACCAGGGTACAGGGATATTTTTGGAAAGAAAGAAACCCACTAATAAAGGGGTTGGGCTGTGACTGTCTAGACTTGTTCTTTCTTCAGAAGTGTTTTAGAACGTTTTCGCCTAAAACCGCCGTCTTCAGAGGCGCTGAGCATCGCACAATGCTTTGTGCTCAGGACTTCGCGTTCAACTTGAGCCGGCCTCAACATCTTCGTTTTTCCCTAACCGCCATTTCTGTCTTTTAGCCATTCTTATTCTTTTAGAAAAGGCAGTAGGAAAAAGGGAAAAGTTTTAGAAGGCATTATATAAAACTCTTTTGAAATTTTTAAATAGAAATGTTTGTAAGAGAACTCTAAAATTCGAAACGTCATAATTATGTGATAATAATAACTATGATTTAATTTAGTGGTTTGCTTAGTCATACTTGAGGGCATGTGGTGGGCTCAGAAAGGGATGGTTTGCATGCTATTTTCATGTTGAAGATGACCTACAAAAGAAAAAGAGGTTTATGCCTCTTCAGTTTCAGTAGGATAATGGCTTTCACTTTTTTTTTTTTTCCCTAAGAATGAAGTAATTTGAGTTTTCTGCAGAGATTTGCAATTTGCATACACAAAGTGAATTGCTCACTTAATTCATTCAGTCCCACAAGGGAAAAAATAATTAGGATTCAGCCAACAAAGGCAAGGCAGAAAATTGCCTTTTAGGCTGTGGTCTCATTTCCACTCGGTAAACATAAATAAATCATCATCTGTAAATTACCATGCGCAGAAAAACAGGCAAAATTGGAAGTCAGGTCCTTGTTTTTCCTAAATGGCTCCAGATTCCGCAGCTCACCAGGACAGAGTTGGATATTCCCAGGCAGTGCCCACGGACCGCACAATTCCTGCATACATGTCACCGATCCTCAAGGGACTATGCCTGTAAACATCCAATTGAGTGAATCTCCCTTGGAAACTCTAGATGAAATTTCGACTGTTTCTTCAACTAGTTGCAAAAATAATCCATTTGGAAAATTGAATTGTGTAATTCGTGATTGTTTTCCAAGTTCTTCTTGCAAACCCCTCTTAGCAGCAAATTAAACTTTTAAAGTATGGCCACTTTGCTAATCGCTGGCTGTTAAACATTTATTTCAATGAATACTATCATTTATGATGAATAAGACATCTGGCGTGTAACTTTGAAACAGACAGATTAATTTGCAGCCTATTTTTAGGAGTTTTAAATTGGGTTGCATACTTAAAGATTCTCAGAGATTTATGAGAGAGTTTAGCATCTATTTCTTTCCATGGACCACAGCTATGTGCATAGTAATCACTTAGTCCTTAAGTCTCTTCCTGTCTTTTCGCAGGCCCACTTTAACCCAAGTGGAGATGCCAATCACACCTTGGCCTGTTGACTGCTGGGCTCTCCTGATCCCGCTTCTTGTCCTTTGCTCTGATTCTAGCCCGAAGGCCACGATGAGTGGTCAGGCCAGCTACACACAGCTCCCACATGATGACACTTATCATAGATTCAGTGGTCCTGCAGACCCATTGTACTGGGAATCCATGGCATACATAATAACCATTACACACACACACACACACACACACACACACACACACAGACACCACAACTTCTGCTTTGGATAAACACTTTTCAAAAACAACTTGGGGGAGGAAAAGTTTTATTTCAGCTTACAAGTTATATATAGCTCATGACCAAGTAATTTCTGTTGCTTAGAAATTCATCTTTTTTTTCTTTGCCTTTGAGTCCCTACCCATTGTTGAAACTCACCATGGGAAACCCCAATCCTAACTGGAGAGTGGAGGCCTCTTTGTTCCTTTACTTCATATTCACTTGCTACTTCTCTGCATTCGAATTTCTTTCTCTGCTCTTTGCCAGTTTTAGGGTCAAGTTAACATCCTCTGGGCTCATATTTCTTATATATTCAATAAAAAAATTAAGGAAAAAAATCAAAGACTATAATTGATATGAAGTAGTTATAACTGAATGCTTGGCATGTTAATTGGGAACTAGATAAATGTTAGTCACAGACACTGATATTATGACTTTATTATATTATCTGTTACATAAGATTCTGCAGATGGCCCTAGGCAAGGCTGAGAGAGTCCCTTTCTTACTCTGGGAGCTTTTGGATCTTTGTAGGTTACACTTCTGGACTCCTCCATTTCATTTGTGAATACTTGATCTACATAATTCTTGGGTATCTGCCTGCCTGGAGTCCAGTCCAGTGTCCCTGCCTCTGGTTAGGGACAGTCCACTCCCGAGCATGTTGTTGAGATGGTTGTCATTCTGCTGTGTTCACAGGATCTGATGACAGGATGACAGTGTCCATCCCAGGAGTCTGGTATTTCATTTAACAAGTCCTACCCGGTGTAGGTCACAGTTCTCAGCACTGGAAATGCAGTTGTGAGCCAAGTGGGGGACCCTTTGCCCCCTACTGTCGCGAGGAAGGGGAAGATGCAGATAAATATATAAGAAAACTGCGTCTTGGGTTGGTGTACATGGTACATGCCAGTCAGGGAAGGGGAGGGCGGGGTCGGGAAGAGGACCTAGGTTCTAAATGGAACAGTCAGTGATGGTTCCATTGTGGAGATGTTGCGTGCAAAGGAAGGGACCACGGGAGTGTGGGGCAGGAGGCTGGGACATGCCTCTAGATGAAAGGTGAGCAGATGCAAGGCTTGTATGCTAGTTCAGTGAGTCATCAACAGTTCCAGGAGTGAGAACCGGTCTGGTGCGTTTTCAAGATAAGGCTGTTTTTCAAATGATAAAATCCATTGCGTGTTGACTTCATTCCGCTGGAGTCGCTTCAATACAGTGACCTCTGGCATGGTCATGAGGGCAATATGGTTGGGTCTTAGAGAAGTGTGTAGGGATGTTTTGGAAGTCCCAGGGGGCTGCCCACCAGACAGTCTTCAGGTGTAGCTCTGTCACTTTGAGCAGTGGGAGGAGAGCCTTTCTCTGAGAGGAATCCAGGGAGCGTGGGAGGAAAATCTGCTGTTGGGGTAGATCTTGAAATGAGTGAATCAGATTTTTTTCCCAGACTGATTTTCAGGCAGTAACTTCCAACACAATCAGACACCAGAGCCAGAAAGCATGCCTCCGACAAGGCAGCCTTCTGTTATTTCCTACATTGCTTCAGGAAGGGCAAGCTGGCCCGCCCACACCATCTGCCCAGATCTGTTGACAGGAGGATGCTGCGATGCAGGGTGAGAACTTCAGTGCCCGACTCATGCTGGAGTACAAGAATTAAATGGTTTAAGAAGCAGAGCATCACCCATTTCTGTCTCATCAAAGATGTAAGCTTAAAGGATCCTCATATCCACCCGTGCCAGCTTCTCATTGTGTCCCAAATAGCAAAACTTAGAGCTGTGATCACCCTGGGCTGTGCTTGCTGGGATGCCCACAAGAGGTTCATGGTGGCTTGGAGTTCACGAACGTGGTCCGCATCCTCTGCAGGCTATCTGTGCGTATGTAAACAGTTCACTTGAGGACATACCAGCCAAAGCCTAGGGAGGATGTTCACGTGTAGAGAATACTGTGTGATGGGCGTTTATACCAGTGCACACACAAGACCGGGGTGCTTTCTCACTTGAGTAAATTCATTAGCTGTGCATGGTTTGAAAATTTTAAACTGTGACTTACTGGCGAGCCTATCAAGAGTTGAGATCTGTGCTGCCAAACTGACTTTTAACAAAGAGCAGCGTGGAGTGGCGTGGGGGCAGGAAGAGGACGTTGGCTTAGTATTTATCTCGGATCTGGCAAGCGCAGATCCGTGATTTAGCTGTGGATATGCGGCACCACCTCACAAGGTGCGCTCCATGTAGAAGCTTTTGTGGATGGCATCTATTATTTCTTCTTCTACCGCCTAGCTGCCTACGTTTCACGTCTCTTATGTCTTTCTAGCACCTATCTATTGCCTATCGTCTACTACGTATATGTTACTATAATTTATCTACTTCTACCTACATTCTATCTACATTTTATCTACATTCTATCTACCTGCATGCCAGTCATCACCATCACTATTAACTATCTGCAATCTATGTCATTTATCTATCATCTACTCGCTACCAGTAAACAAGCATATCTATCAAATAGCCATTGTTTGCCATTTATCTATCGACTATCTATCTATCATCTATCTATCATCTATCTATCATCTGTCTATCATCTATCTATCATCTATCTATCTATCTATCATCTATCTATCATCTATCTATCTATCATCTATCTATCTATCATCTGTCTATCTATCTATCATCTATCTATCTATCATCTATCTATCTATCTATCATCTATCTATCTATCTATCATCTATCTATCATCTATCTATCTATCATCTATCTATCTATCATCTATCATCTATCTATCTATCTATCTATCTATCATCTATCCATCTATCTATCTATCTATCTATCATCTATCTATCATCTATCTATCTATCATCTATCTATCATCTATCTATCTCTCTATCTATCATCATCTATCTATCTATCATCTATCTATCCATCATCTATCTATCTATCCATCCATCCATCTAATCTATCTTATATCTACCTACCTACTTATCATCCATCTATCAATAAATGGATATACTTATGAATCACATGTAATCCATTGTTTATTATCCGTCTATTTATCACCTACCATCTACCTATCATCTGTCTATATATCTATGTATCTATCTATCATCTGTCTTATGTATGTATGGATCTATCTATCATCCATCTATCACCTGTCTATCTACAGACCTACGTGCTAGAAATTAGCATAAGACTTTGTACACACTGAGAGACACTAAGCGAGGGCTCCACCACTGGGCTACATCTCCAGTGCCTGTCCTAAACTTTCAGATGCAACTTCCATTATAGACGTAGAGAGGAAAAATAAGGAAGTCTAACAGGTGGAACATTCCACAAGAAATCTGACATAGTCTTTTCTGAAGGCAGGTATCATTTACTGAATATGGAGATACTCTTTGGAACTGAGATGCCCAGAGACACAAGAAAATGCCCTTTTTAAGTCTTTACTGGATCCTGCCCTGGGTGATGAATGTGGGCATAGACACAGCTCTGAGAAGTAGCAGTAGGGACTTTCGGGGAATGTTATCTATGAGATATAAATTAAATAACACAAGGAATTCCTGCCTGTTTTCTTAACTGTGAAGAGAACAGTTCAATGATACAAACCTTGTTATTTGTAAGAAATTCTTATTGGAGCTGTGGAGATGAAGCACATGAATGACTATAATTTACTTTAAAAAATGTCAACCACAAATGAGGGCGTATGTGTGCTTAGGTTTGCAAACTTGCATTCCATCTGTGTGTGAAAGAAGAGAGGAAACAAATAAACCCAAAGTGGGGAAAGGTGTTAGTGTTGATTTGAGGTGGAGCACGCATGGCTGTGCTGTCTTTCAGCATGTTTTGTTGAAAGTATTCAAAATAAATCTCTGCAAAAGAAACATTAATGCAAAATCCCTTCAGAAAAAAACAGAAAACAGAGAAGACATTTCTATCTTCCTTTCCTTCTTCCTATCTCCCTCCCTTCCTTCCTTCTTGGTTTTTTGGAGCAGGGTTTCTCCGTGTAATAGTCTTGACTGTCCTGGAACTCCCTTTGTAGACCAAGCGGACCTGGAACTCAAGAGCTCTGAGTGCTTCTGCCTTTCAAGTCCTGGAATTAAACGCACGTGCCCCCAAGCCTCGCCTACATATCTTTTTAAATAAAGGATATAAAAACTACACAAGGATAGAAGTAATCCCTCAAACAGCAGTCATGATCACCAACTTAAATACATTTAGCATTTATAGTAAAGTGAATATATTAAGTGTGGCATAAATACGATAATCAAATGGGACATTTCTTAAAAATCGGCACCGTGAGACTCACAACAGGTCCCACATGCAGAGAACAAATGGTGGAGTCTTCAGCTATAAAGCAGACATCTCTATCATACCCAGTATCCATAAGGAGGGGGCTGAAGGACTGCAGGAGCCAGAGGTTGGGGAGGACAGGGACAAAGCAGTGTCTTCTGGGCACGACAGGGCCGCTGCACTTGTGAATCTGGAGCAGCTGTGGTGACCTGCTTAAGACCTGAACAAGATCAGGCCTGTCAACATCTAGCAGGGCTTAGGGGAAGGGGGATGAGGGATGGGGGATGGGAGAGGCTCCACTCCTAGACGGGGAGTATTGCCTGTTGATGGCTGCTGAGGATGGAGATTAAGGTTTCTTTAGGGGTGTGATCTCTGGAGGACTGGCCACACTTTAGTGGATTGCCTTAGCTCTATGTATATGGGGAGACTAATAGGCCTCAATGGATTATAGTAACTGTTTTATAAAGGACTTTAAGTTGGGAGGAGTCATGAGGAAAGACTTAAGAGCATTGGGGCAGGGAGGATGGAGCTTGCATATGGTAAAATATATTGTATACATGCATGAAATTCTTAAAGAATAAATAATGTTATATATATACACAATATATATATACAAAAACAATTATATATATATGCACATACAATGTATATATAAAACCAATTATATATATATGTTTAATAATATATGTTTAAGGATATATGACTTGATTGTATTTACATGAAGGAATTATTGTTTATAAGAGACAAAACTAACCAATGGTGTTAAAGTCAGTGGGAAGTGTTGGCCAGGGAGAGGTGATAATGGCTGTAATTCATTATGTTTATTCATTGGTCTGGGTGGTCCTACCGAGCTGTGTACACAGGTAAAGACCCACAGGACTATAATCTTGAGGTTTCTTTACCAGACGTGATTGGTCCATGGGCCATATGCTAGGCCCGACAGGGAGGATATGATATTTATGGTTTATGTTATGAGCTGAGCTTTAAAACCACAATGCTAAGTGTGTCCACGTCAAAGAAAAGGCCTCTGAGAAACTGAACTCCCTTGTGCACTTTAAGCTTTCAGTAGGGGAGGTGGGTGTAGCCGAGACATTTGTTCTAAGACTGACTGTATTCTTCCTTGGGAGTTGAGATTGTAGGCCTGTTTTCCTACTCCGGAGTGGTGTGCTTTTATTATTTCGTCACTGTGTTCACTGTTGATGGCCGCTCAGAATGGAGAGTGGGTTTTGCTTTGGGAGTGGGATCTCTGGTGGTTGACCGTGCTTCGGTGGACAACATGCGCTTGTGCTGAACAGAGGTGTTAGGCCTGCTCTCTGACGCTGAGCCGTATTCCCAGCTGAAGCGAAGCCTTTTAAAGATGCAGCTTAGATCTTGATGACATTCCTTTCATCACACTGTCTCCAACGCAATTGTGTTCTCAGTTGTGTTTAACTTGTTGGTGTCTCCAGACAGTTCTCTTCAGTCACTCACTCACTGTTTGTAAGAAGTGTGTACTGTGGCTCACAACTAGGGGAAATGGCTGGTTCAAAGCTGGAAGCTCCAGTATTGGGTACAGAACCACTTCTACCGTGAAATGCTATTGACATTACTTCTTGGGTTCTCAATACATCTATCTCTGTATTTTGTTTAACTGTAGTACCAAGGATTTTACATCCCGCAGAGAAAGGAGGGGCCCCTTGCAATCATGCAGTTCTCTGTGGGTGCATGATGGGCTTCCCTCTGGGAACTAGATGTAGAACTGTCACTATTGAAATTAACAGTAGGGTGGAATTCATGTCTTCGCTGGGTTAGACTAGCTCTTTTATATATTCTTTTTCTTTTGAGAAAAACTTATTAAATTATTCAACTTCTAAAATAGAACCAATAACCAAAATTTTAGTATATCCCCTGACTACCATGTATTTGAGCAGGGAGGCCAGTCTTCTAAATAGGAGAAGCAATTATCATTACAAAATAGTGGTGTGATATTTGAGAACAAAACTCTGAAAAGTCTTGGCAACAGGGACATCAAATAGAGGCTGCATTAGCCACATCTGCTAGAGTGGTAATTCCAAAATCTTGGTGGCTTACAGAAGTGCATGTTTATCTTTTGCTTTGGCTCCATCAGGGGTCTGCTCAGGGGTCTGGTTGGCTATGGGTAGAAGGAGAACAGTTGGGTACATTGACTCAGTTTTTATTCTTCAGCCTGCTGAGACCTAGGAAGGAGAGCTGCCACTCAAGAGGGAGGCTAGCTAATTACATATGCATGCCAGGGTCCTCTAGCACATGGCTTGGCTCACATGCTGTTGTCCGGCCAAGTCTAAAGTCATGAGGAAACAGTTGGAAGGGTTTAGAAGGAGTGAACCATTGTTGATAAATAACCCAATCTGGGACTGAAGATAAAGTTTGACATGCGCTTCAAAATGTGCCTTTGGATTGGCTTAAATGCTTCCAAATGTTAGAGGGAAAGGAAACAATTTTTGCCCAACTGTTTCTTAGCCTTTTCTTGTCCAACCTTCATGTTCAGACAAATACATTAAGCACAAAGAAAATTCCTATGAAGACACCTTTTTCTTTTCTCAACTGAATTTTCAAGGAGCCTCTGTCTTCTGTGAATTCCAGTTTAGTTCGTGGTCATTTACCCCTAGGTCATCCAAAATCAAATACACTGTAAGCCTGTGTTGGGCTTTTGAAAGTAAACACCAAGTTTATGGAGAAAAAAAAATCAAACTTCTCAATGTTTTAATACTGGTGTTTTCAGTAAGTCGTGTTTCTGCTCTTCTTTGATAGCCTACAGATTTTGGCTCCATTTCGAGAGAAGTGTCTCTGGAGTTGACGACCTCAAATCTGTTTTGGAAAAAGAAGAGAAAGTTAAGGCATCAAAAGGATCTCATTATTAAATGTAAAGAACAACCAGACAGATAACAGACCAAAAATTAAGCAGAAGTTACTTCAAGATTTTTAATTTTGCCTGCCTATTACTGTTTTAAGCAAAAGAACGTGTAAAATGCACAAACACGTTTATATAGCATTCATCTCAAGATCTGCTATTTTCTCCCACCAACCTTCCCAGCCCCTTCCCAGCCTCCCTTCCCAGGCAGTAATTAACATGGACCTCATGTTGGCGCCCCCTTTCTCTTCTTGCTTTGTCCTGTAAGCCATGCTTATCAGGTGTTTCAGGCTCGGGTCATGAAGCTCGGAAGTGTTTTGTTGTGTCTTTCGCATGGGAAATACAACTGCTGAATGGAACTAAAAGGCACAGAGAGAACAAGTGGTCGCTTTCCGAGTGCTGACTCTTGGGAAACTGAGTGGGAACTGGTTTACAGCCATGTTTCTTTGGAAACCTATTGGTTTGCTTCTGCCAAGCAAATGAGAATTGCTCTGAGTCTGTTATCAGCTCAGTGGTTACCCCTGGGGCTGTTGAACGTGAGTGAGACCAGTCAATTCCATGACGGTAGAGCCAGACTAGCTGCAACAGATTGGTGATGGTTTCCTTGAAGTTTTATCCTTTGTGGTTACCACAATCTGTGTCACCTTTATGGTGATTTACATCACGTTATGCTTGGATCATCGATGTTTTGTTTGTTTGTTTGTTTGTTTGTTTCAATAAATTCACTATAAAAGAAAAAATGATCACTGTCATTAATTGAAAACAATATTTGCAACGAACTGAATTAACGTTAAAAATACAGTGAAGGGTCTAGGAAGACGGCTCAGAGATGAGGGGCACGAGTTGCACTTCCAGGGGACCCAGGTTTGGTTCCTGTTACCCACAAGGCAGCTCACAACAGTCTGTATCTCCAGTTCCAGGGGATCTGATGCCCCCTTCTGCCTTCTGTGGGCACCAGTCCTGTACACGGTGCACAGATACACGTACAAGCATAGCACACATACATATAAAATAAAATTTAAAGCTAAAAGAGGTGCAGTGAAGACGATGATTTGCAGTTACGGATTCCTAACTTTTTGTAGCTCCAGCGTTGTTGTTTTGAATGTATCTGTGGTAAAATAAATACAGGTATGCGGACACATAAAATGGCATCTACCCTCTCAATAATATTTTTTTCTTCTTTTCAGGGTGTTAGGGATCCAACTCCGGGGACTCTCATGTGTTACATTCCCAACCTATCTTTAAAATCTGCAGGGAAATACGGTTAATCGTGTGCAAGTTATATTATTGCGCTGCAGAGCTCTACATTATTCTCTTTTGCGTGGAAGGCTCCCCGTTAAATAGCCACTTACCACTCTCCCCTTGCCCCACGCAATCACCATTTAAATTTGGAACTCTTTTAGACTCTTTGAATAGGTAGAATCGGGTAGTATTTGTCTGGCTGTGATGAGCTCATTGCACACAGGTTAGTATTAAATGTTCAACCTCATCGTGCCATTGAACAGAGTTTCCTCTTTTGTTAGAGTAAGTAGCGTTGCATTTTATGTACACACCGCATCGTAGGGGAACACTTGGAGGAAGTTTTCGTTACTTTGGTTTCTTCGGAAATGCAAAATGGTGCTTGGATTAGGTTTGCGTTCCCCCCCCCCCCCCCCCCCCCCCGCAGCTGTGGGGTAGTTGTTTACGAGTTGGGTTTGATGCTTGATGCAGGTGGCTACAATTCGGTTACGTGCAGTCGTTCTGGCACCTGTAGCTTGTATTTGGGATTGAATGTCGCACGGGTCGATGGGAACTTTTGGCTTAGGGCATAAAAGATCTGAAGCCCCGAGAGTCTAGGTGTTGCTTGATGGTTCATTGGTTGGGTTGTCGTTGTTAGTGCGTTAATTTTTAAAAGAACAAAGGTTTGGGGGGCTTGAGTTTACAGACCGTGAGCTGAGTCGCGAGTCTGACTCACTGTCAGCTGGTCCTCTCCAAGCTCAGGAAGCCTAAAAGAGGCTGTGAAGATGTCTACCTTTCTCTCATTCTACATCAAGGCTGCTTGCAAAAGTGATGAAGATTTCTATCCTTCCTCTTTCCTCAAATTGAAGGTAAAAGATTGTAGCCTACTGCTACGCACATTTTCTTTATCAATTCATCTGTCGATAGAGACATTCTCCTCTTTGCTGTTGTGAATAATGGTACCTTGGGCATAGAACCGGTAATGCTGCTTCATGATCATTATGGTTTGAGGTTGAAATGTCCCCCAGAGGTTTGTGTATTTGAATACTTGGTCCCAGCTGGTAGTTTGATTTAGAGGACACCACACCTTACGGTGTGAACCTTAAGGAAATGGGGCATATAAGTCTGTTGACACTTTAGGACCGAACTCAAGAATTCTATCTCTATTCTTTAGATATTCTTTAGATAGAGACGCCAAAGTGGGTGTGCTGAGACACAGTAATTCAGTTTTCAGTATTTGAAGGTGCCGACGTCTCCCATATGTTGTCGAGCTACTTTATATCCCCACCGTGGAACCCATACTTACCCACACATTTCAGCTTTCATTTTTTTAAAATGATAGCCATTCTAGTGAGTGTGGTGCCTTGTTGTTTCTTCAGTTTGTTTGCGTTTTCGTGATGATTAGTGATGTTGAGAATATTCACCTGTTTTCTGTTGAATTTCTTCTTTGGATAAATATCTGCTCAAACCTTGAGCTCACTTTTAAATTGGATTTTATTCTTGTCATTATTGAGTTGCACAAGTCCTTGATATGTTGTAGGAACTCATCCTTTGGTGGGTAGTTCACACACATTTTCTGCCTCATTAAAAGCATCGAGTATGGGAAATCTGGGGTTGTTTCTGAACCTGCAGGTAAAACTCCCAGCTTTTCGGCACTGGACATATCGTTGGCTACAGGCTTTTCATCCATGACTTTCATTATGTTGAGATAATTTCTCTCTATTTTAGCTTGTTGACTTTTTGTTGTTACCTATTGTGAAAGCATACTAGTTTTGTGATTGTTTTTTCTGTTTATGTATCATATCACACTGATTCTTTGATGTTGAACTATCCTTGAATTCTAAGGAAGAAGCCCCATCTCAGTAACGAATGTGTGAGGTGTGATAATGTTACTATACCGCTAAAGTCAGTGTGGCTGTGTTTTGTTGAAGTGTTTGCGTCGATCCCAACCAAGTACATTGGCTTATATGTTTCTCTCCTCTCAATACCTTCGTCTAGCTTCAGGATCAGGGGAAGGTTGGCCTCGTAAAATGCAATCTGATTGTTCCTTCCTCTACGACTTTTGAATGACTTTGAAATTTACGTCTCATTTAAATATTTTATAGAACTTAACCGGTGTAGAAATCTGGCCCTAGACTTCAGTTGTTGAAAAGTCTGTTGCTTTCTTTTTTCTCTTCTTTCTTCCTTACTTATCAATGGGTAGATTATTTCTGTACTAATTATAGGTCTCAGATTTTCTGCTGCTTTATAATTAATCCTTGCAGTGTGTTCTGTATTCAACTGTTTGTCGTAGCTTCTTAAAGCCCCTTCTGTTTCTGAGCTCCCAGTTAGAGCGTTTCCTTTCATTTCTGGCTTTATGTATTTTAGCCTCCTTTTTTTCCTTTGTCCAGGAATCTTCAATTTTGTTGATAGTTTCCTAAAACAAACTTAGTTCCATTGATTTTTAGATTGCTTTTCTACTTACTGCTGAATTTATTTCCACCATAATTTTTATTGCTTCCATCTGCTTAGTCTGGGCTTAATTTCTTCCATTTCCCATTTTAGTTCTTTATGGTAAAATGCTGCTTTGTTTGCCATTGTCTCTTCTCTTAATGTGGGCATTACTGCTGTCTTCTCTCTTAGTACTGCTTGGGCTGTAGCTTGCAAGCATGGCATGCTGTGTTTCCATTTAAATTTATCTAAAACATATTTTTATTTGTTGTTGTTATTATTATTATTATTATTATTGTTATTATTTACTCATTTTTTTTTTCGAGGCAGGGTTTCTCTGTTGTAACCCTGGCAGTCCTGGAACTCACGCTGTCGACCAGGCTGGCCTCGAACTCACAGAGATCCACCTGCCTCTGCCTCCCAAGTGCTGGGATTAAAGGCGTGCGCCACCCCTGCCCTGCATAAAAGATGTTTTTAAATTTTCCTTTTCCCTTTCATTTTTGAATTAAATTTTCATTTAAGGACTGTGTTTTATTTCTGCCCTTTTGGGATCCCCCCCTCCCCCAGTTCTTTGTCACTTACACTGGCCTCAAATCCCTATTGGCCCTCTAACCTCAGCCTCCCAGTTGCTGGTATTAATCCTTAACTTGTGGCCTGTTCTGGGGAATGTTCGGTTTAAGCTCGGGAGGAAATTTCTACTCAGTTGATTTTTGCTGCTGTTGTTATTATGGCATCTTTGTTTCTTTCTTTTGTATCTCCTGTAAGGTTTTGTGTGTGTGTGTGTGTGTGTGTGTGTGTGTGTGTGTGTTTATGAGGGGGCTTAAATGATTTTAGCTGCTTCAATCTTTTTTAACCTAAGAACTTAACTTCGATTATAAAATCCTGAAAATCTTACTTTCTTCGACTTCTGCTTTATTAAACGAATGTAAAAAATATATGTTTTTATGTTGTGTATGCATTAATGTATTTTGTGGTTATAGTGTTCTCTGCTTTTTTGCTTCTATACCCGAATTAATAATTAATGCACCTTTGCATTGCTGCAGCAGTATGTGTTTGTCTGTCTGCACCTGTCTCAGCAAGTTTCACCATTCACTTTTCCGTTTAGTTTCCTTTCCACGGGAAGACCCCCTTTAGCATTTCCTGCAAGGTAAATCAGCAGCGAACTCTCCGGCTTCTATACAGGAAAGACTTTATTTTGCCAGATATAGAATTGTTGCTTAATAGTTTATTTGTTCTTTTCATCTTTGGCTATCATTCCATTCTTTTTCGACTTCTGAGAAATTCTGTCATCACAGGATGATTTGAGTGGCCCAGTTTATTGTTCTCTTATTGATTTCAATTTTTTTCTTTGCTGTTAGCCTTTGAGATTATAATAGGGCTTTCAGTTACAAAGCGTCCCACTGTGTATTTCCTTGTGCCCATGCTAGTTAGCATACACTGGACTTACTTTCTCTGGAAATCCATTTCCTTCTCCACACACAGAGAAGGTTTGGGTTATTCTTTCTTAAGATAAGTTTTCCCCTTTTTGTTTTCTGGAACTTTCTTAATGTACACATTGATCTGTGTGATGGTGTCTCACAAGTCTAACTGGAGAAGTTCAAATGACCTGTGTTGGGATTAATTCTTCTGTCTTCTCCATCAAGTTTGTGCTGAGCTTCTGCTCCAGCCTGCTTCTCTGTGGCTGTGATCAAATACTGACCAAAGCAACCTGACCAAGGAAAAGGTTTATTTGGCTTAAAGGTTACTGACCATTACCCAGGAGCAGTCAAAGCAGGATCCCAGGCAAGGACTTAAAGGCAGGAACTTAAGTGGAGGCCATGGAGGAATGCTGCTTACTGGATTGCTCTCCGCGGGTTGCTCACCTTGCTCTCTTATACAATTCAGGGCCACTTGTCCAGGGATGGCATTGCCCACAGTGGGTGAGGGCTCCCCCATATTAGTCATTAAAAAAAATACCCCAACAGACTTACCCACCGGCCGATCTAACCGAAGCCATTCATAATTGAAGTTCTCTCTTCCCAGGTGACTCTAACTTGGCTCAAGCTGAGCAGCGTATCCTCACTGGCGAACTTCTTCTTTCAATCATTTTTCTAAAATTCTAAAGTTTCTATTCGTTCCTTTTAATTTTGCTGATATTTTCCTTTTTGCTCATGAACTTATCCCCCTCAGAACACTGAAGGTGTAAAGTATTTTTAATAACTTAGCAGATGATTCATATACTTCGATTTCTAGAGATCTTGTGTGTACCTTTGTCTGGGGCCTTCCTCTGTATGTTCCTGGGGTCTGTTTCCTTGTTTCTTTCCGAACTTTGGAGTTTCATGTTGGGGTCAGCACATTGGAGAAAAGAGCCACCTTCCCCCCCATCTTGGTAGGCAGCCTTCAAATAGGAAAAGACCTTCATTAAGCCAGGCTAGAAGTTCTGAGAGCATTTCCAACCTGTCCTGTGAACTTGAGCGTGTGAATTCTAGCCTAGAAATACTTAACTTTCCAGGAGCCAGTAAGTGTCTGCACCTGTTAATGTCTGACTGCCTCATCGAAGGTGCTTTGAAATGGGGATTAGCGGCCCATCCTCTTGTTCTCTGGGCCTCTCAGCTCCTAGAGTCTGCTCAGCCCTGTCAGGGACATGAGCTGGCAAGTCCCTTCTGTTTCTTTCATAAAAGTCTGAATGTCAGGTCCTTGTTTCATCCAGCCTCTGCCTTCCTGCTGAGGGGGAAGCAGGTGCTGGGAGTTTTCTTCCTGATGCCTTGTGCTGAGCTGGTGGGAGATGATATGGTGGGGAATATCTTGTGTCTTCCTGTGAGCATCCTGTGGATGGGTCCTGCACTCCTCTGAGATCTGGGAATCTTGACCTGGTTTCTTGACTTCTGGGAAATGGGTTGACTTGCATGTTGTGGACTTGGTTTTTCACGGGAGGAAAGGGGCTGTAGGACGTCTTCACTTATTTGCTTCATCCTTACATTCATCCTTCATCCTTCAACAAAAATCTGTTCTGTCTCCTTAAAAAATGGTTCTGTAGGTGATGGGGACTCTTTCCTGCATGTAAATAGAAGTTAGTAGCCTCAGGAAGAGAATACCTTTTTTCCTCTGAGGAATATGGAGTTTACAGGTCACCTCAAATTCTCTCGTAAGGCTTGAGAATCATCTTGGATTTCCTCATCCTGACCCGGAGAGTGGATAGCTAGTGAGAAAAAAATGGAATCAAAGGCCCGCGTGGAGACTGTGCCACAACACAGTGGAGACTGTGCCACAACACGCACGTGCACACACAGAGTGGCTTTGCTTTCTAAACTTGTGCTCCATCTCCAGTGGAAATGAGTCCACATCAATTATAATGAATGTATCAGAAAGTGTGCGTTCATATTTGTAAAGGTTTTGGCAGACTTAAGATAGAGTTCTGTGAGGAAAGATTGTCAGGATAAACATTATGGCTTCAGAGTTGGGGAGAAGTGTGGAAAACAGAGTGGGAAGATATTGCCGTTGTGGACCAGATATTAGGATGAGTCATGGTGCCAGGAGCGGGAGGGGGATGGGGAAGTTGTGTCTGGGGAAGCTCTTCTTTCAGTGATTCCAAAGGGGAACCGTGACTTCCCTGTGGTCACAGCCTACTGAGGCTGGGACTGGGTATCCTGTGGCGTTCCCTTTTGCTCATAGTCTATGATACTGGCTAACCTAGAGAGAGAATCCCCCCGTCTGTGGAGGAGTCCAGTGTCTGGTTTGAGAGCCTTCCTCCGAGGAGCTATCCAGTGGTAGTTGATTGTCTTTTTCCCCATTTCACTGCTGTGATGAATCAGACAGGAGTCTTATTCTTGGGTGTGTGTAGGAGAGGAGAAGGCATGATTGACAGATGTACTCAGAGAACACACAGTGGGGAAAGGAAACACAACGGCAAGAAATCAGGGTGCTGTCTCTCAAAGGAGTGGGCATAGATTACAGAAATACCAGAGTATGGATAGATTGGGGAGCAGAGCCTACGCTGTTTGGCTTGGAGCAGGACTACCGAACTCAGTTGCCTGGGTCTACGCCCCGGGCTTGTAGGGGAACAACTACGTAATCCGTACAGAAGTTTTAAAAGGCACCCCTCATTGATTAGAGTAATCTAGCTAACACTGAATGCTGTGATTACCTCAAGCAAAATGAATTAAAACCTGAAGTGTAATAATAGAAAATGTAACAGGAAGCGCTAAATGTGTGGGGAAGGACCATGTGTCTCCTGCAGGTAAACTGAGCGCTGCCCTCCCTGATACTGTTAGGGGCTGAAGAAATAATTTTTTATCTAAAACTCAATACAGAGTTTTACAGAGTGAGTTCCGGGACACCCGGTTACAACAGAGAAACCCTGTCTCCAAAAGAAAAAAGAAACAAAAGGAAAAAGAACGGAAAAAAAAAATCACTACAAAGCCTGTGAGTGCACATAGAGTTAACTCAACCTAGAACCCGATTAATATGAGAATTCTTTTCTGGTGGAAGAGAATGAGATCACAGCTACTGAGGCCCTCAAAGGACTGTGCTGTGGTTTGCATGTGGAATGACCCTCCCCCTCCCCACCCCCAACCCCGCATAGGCTCACATGCCTTTACACTAGGTCCCCAGCTGGGGGTGCAGTTTGGGAAGGTTATGGAGTGGTTAGAAGGTGGAGCTTCACTGGAGGAAGTTCATCACTTGGGGTGGGCTTTGAGGTTTGACGGGCTGGCCATACTTCCTGTTCTTTCTCTCAACTGCCAAAGCATTGTTGTGTGTTGGCCTCCTGCTCTTTCCTCCGTGTCTTCCCTGCCGTGATGGACAGTGTGCCTTAGGAACCGTGAACCAGAATAAATCGCAATTCCATCATAGCAACAGCAAAGAAACTAATACAGACTGCAAAGAAAGTCAAATTGAAGGTTAATTGAATGAGTCACACCACTAATAAAAGCTCTGTTGCCTGTCCTCTTTGAGATGACTTAATCAATCTAGGACAGTCAACCTTTGCTGTGTAGGTTCAGGTCTGGAGTCCCCATTTCAAATAGCAGTTATATCAAATGAGACTCCGAGACCTTATCAAAACCCACTCTTGCTACAAAAAAGCGGCTTCATCCAATGCAAGTTGTTTGTTTGTAAAAGGCACGGCAGTTCACACGTTCTGTCTCGGTGTTGTCATTTGTAGAATAGAATGTCAAACATTTCTGAACATTCCGCACGACATAAATGTGTCTGTGGATGGTAGTTCTCGTAGTCTTTAGCATGCACGTTGAGCAAGGGTCTGTCATGAACTTGTCAAGACTACAATTCTTTTGAAACTAAAGCATGTATGTATGTGGGTGAGGGTGTGTGTAGGGGTGGGCACGTGCTCGGTAAAGTGTTGTAGCTCTGAGCTTGGCGTATGCAGCTGCTTTGAAAGCCAGTAGTCCTTTGTCACGCGCAGCCTCGACCCTGCCTGCCCTGTGAGCACCCACTCTCCTCCCTGGAGCAGTGTGAGCGGGGGTGTTGTTTTGCTTATTACCAAAACCAATTTCCAGAATGGGTAATTGTGTTCTGACTCATGCAATCCCCCTGCATTTCCTGGCTGTTTCCAGTGACTTATGTCTTCCTCTTGGCCCCTTAATGGATATGTAATGAAGCGACATATTTCAAAGTCATAGCTGTGTTTCAGACTTCCCTTAAGTAATGTCTCGGCGGAGGGTCAGCCTAAAGCCTGGGACATGCATGCCCTACCTGTGTGCCCCAAGGCAAGAAGCCGTGTTAAAAAGACCAATACCTTCAAGCAGGAGGTGACTTCCACCGGCTGAAGATCCATCCTCTGGGCTGAGAGCTTCTAAGTGTTAGTTGCTGTTTCAAATGAGGCCAGAGCACCCATCTGCTTTGTCCCCGAGCCTTACTTCTGCCAGTTTTAGCCACAAATTTGGTTGTCTGATTTTAACCCTCTTCAGCCTCAGTTTCCAGCATTGAAAAATGCTGATAAGACTTGAACATCTGTCTCCAGGACTTTTTTGAAGATCAAACAGGCATGCTTTCTGGAAATGCTAAGCCCAGAGTGTGGCCTGTGGGGAGGTGCAGTATGTGCTGTCTCAGGGTCTGATGCTTTTCTTTGATGCCATCAGGAAGTCGTTGCCAGGTGAATCAGCTCTCCCTGGGAGCTGGAGAGTTAGGCATTATAACAGCAGAAAACAGAGCTTCAAATCCCAAAGGGCAGCTTAGAGAAGAGAACAGTAAGCTCAGGTGGTGGTCAGGGCAGTCTTCCCAGGGGAAGTGGACTTCCAAGATAAGTTCCTGGGTGAATTTAGTCTTTTGTTCATAGAGTCCAGGTATTTTGAGTGACTTCCCACAGAGGACACGATTAGCATTGTAAAAATCTCACTAGGAGCAGGAAGGGGCTGAAGACATGGCAGACAAACAGACACACAGACACATATACAGTAAAGCTGGGGTCAGGTGGGGTTCTGGCTACCTCAGCAACCCAGAACCTCTTTGTGTCTAGTAGGCACAGCATGGGGGAGGGATCTGCTCCCTGTGCAGACTGGGAGTCTCCAGACTCCAGTCTCAGGCTCTAAATATCTGAGAGGAAGTTTAAGTCTTTGCACACACAGGTCACTCCTTCATAAACACTCCTTCTGGGACCCCGGAGAACTGTGGCACCCTCTTGAGCACGGCCCAGGTGGGGAACTGACTTTGCAGATGTCACTTGAGTCTGAGGCTTGAGGTTCTGGACATGGCTGTGCCCATGTGCCCATGTCAACAGTATACATTTACTGGGGACTTCACTCACACAGCTCTTCCTAAGCTCCCTAGAAACAAGCTCTGTGTTAGACCTGGGAAACATCGATGAGCATAAATACAGTGCCCGCCAGGTACAAATGACGCTCCTTTGGCAAGATAAGAACTAAACACCACTCAGGTAGCCAGTGGAGGGTCAAGAGGGAAGCCATGGAAGTTATGCAATTTATAGCTTGGGAAGATTTGCATATTGGGTGGAGCTTCTAATAGGGAATCATCGAGTAACTGAAATGTAAATTAAGATTGTAGGGTGACTGGAGTGCGGAAGGTGGAGAGGAGGGGAGGCCCTAAGCCTGGGAAGCCACTTGATTTATTCTTGGGTAAGCCATAGAAAGCTCGTGGACATGGTAGAAGCATGCTGGAGAGTTAGCCGCAGGGAGACACAAAGGGTCATGGTGTCCATTTGGACACAAGGATTTGGGTTTTCATGCCATGTATAACTGGACATCTTGGAGGTGTTAATTTTTGTGCAGAAAATTGCCAGACTCAGACCTCAAGGTCGCAAAGATCGGGCACTGTTTGCAAAGTGAATTCCTGGGGTTTAAACTGGAAGTAGGGAGACAAATGAATAATTACAGAAAGATGGCAGTGGCTTAGATTGGGTTCTGGCACAAAAATAAACACACACAAAATCAGCGGTCCTATGTAGTGAGTGCCAAGGGGCTTGTTGCAGATGGGGGATAAGCTCTGTCCTGTCCTGTCCTGGAGATGCTGGTATGGCAAGCCTCTGAGGAGCACTGCCTGGCATGTCATGCTGATAAATTTGCATTTCTACTACAGGAAGGGCCACTGGAGGTTAAGAAGCTGGGAAATGAAATGATCAGATTAATGTGCCCACGGAGGGTGTTTATTTCTCTTCCTGGGTATTTCTTAAACCAGGCATTTATTGAATTTAGGGTAATGGATGAGGGAGGTGGTCCAGCATCACTGCAGGCCAAGATTGATGGGAGGCATATTCTTTTGTATAACAGTTAAGGGGGTGTTAAGGGGAGTTTAAGCTTGCCACTGTGAAAGGCTTATTTATCTTGTAAATAAATACTTACCGGGAAGGCATGTAAGCCTTCCTCCTGGCAGCCCCCTCCAGTATGACATGGCTTTATCCCAGCAGGGCTTCCAAAAGGAAGCACCAGGAGTCAAGATCCTCTGTGGCAGGGGGTGGGGATTTATCTAAGTGCCAAAAGCTAAGACTGTGAGAAAGGGAGGGGCGTAGAATGTATAATGGGGTATCTTTGCTGCTCCTGTGAATGGGGTGGTACTCAATGGTCTCATGGCCACGTTCTCATATCCTAAAACTGAGACCCATAACCACCGAGGAGCTCAATGTGAGTTAGAGAGTTTGTGATCCCAAGTCTGCTATGGGGTCTCTGAGTTGTGATGTATGATTGAACATTGAACATGGGGACGGTTTTTTGAGGTTCCTGACCCTTCACCTCCCGACGTGATAGTTGAGAGATGGATTGGACCACCTTTCCTTTTCTCCTGCCTTCCTAATTCGTGCTGAACCTTCATATCTGGGGATCTGTGCCCTGCAGCTGGCTCACGAGTGAGGAGCTCCCCGAACTGTGGGTCTCACCTCTGGGGATGTCGGTGGGAAGCATTCAGGCAGAGCGTGTGACCAGACTCCCAAATGTTGGTTTTTTCAGGTAACAGAACTCAACAATGTGAAAAACGTAGCCCGATTGCCAAAGGGAACCAAGAAACACGCTATAGGGATTTACTTCAATGATGACACCTCAAAGACCTTTGCTTGTGAATCAGGTTTGTGTGGGGCAAGTGGGGGAGGGGTCTTTGGCATTTGTTCTTTGAGTACTGGGCATAGAGGATAATGTATCTTTTATTTGACTGACATTTCCCGTAGATCTCGAGGCAGATGAGTGGTGCAAAGTTCTCCAGATGGAGTGTGTAGGGACCAGAATCAATGACATCAGCCTCGGAGAGCCTGACTTACTGGCTACTGGGGTGGAAAGGGAGCAGAGTGGTATGTATGCAAAGTTCTTGCCTTCTCTCTCATAAGCCGTTTTGCTCCCTTATGATAACACACAAGGCGTCTTCATTACACACAATTGTGTTTGAAGAAGATACAGTAGCAGTCGATGCTAATATTGCGATGAATGTTTTCCTGAAAAGTTATCTACATGAATGTAGAAAAGTATCTACATGAATGGTTTCAGTCAGAAATTTTGAGGACCATACTATGTGTCAGCTGGAAGGAAGATGCGCAGGAGCCCTATCCCATAGGTGTGAGGGTTTCCCCCATTTTATAGACGGGAAAGCCAAAAACTCAGAGAACTAAACACCTTGTTCCAAGTGTAATAAGCAGTTAGTGTTTGAATCTAGACCATGACCGTAGGTCTCCATTTACAATGTATAGGCTTTAAAAGTGTGATGATTTTCACCTTAAAATATGGTTTTATTTTCACTTCAAATATGTTTGAACACTTTCCAGTGTGTTTAATGGAATTTAACCCCCTTGAATATTTCATCAAGCTTAAAGCCCACCTAAAAATCTGTGATTTTCAAAACAATTCAACCCTTGAGCCAACTAAGCTCAACACACCATCTAGGAATAAATCTTGTAAAGTGATAATCACCAAAATATTCATGAACGTTTTAGTAAAAATCAATGTTGATTCATAGTATGAGCCTGGAATAATTGCTTCATCTTCAAACAGCCGAGTCCAGTGATTGCCCTGGGGAGATTGGATCCCAGGGTTCTGCTTCAAAGCCTGACTTGATCTATGAGCACTTGTCAGAGTGGAGGGTGCTCCGGGTCACCTGCATTGATGGCAGGCATGACAGAGGTGGAATTGCACTGGTACACTCGATGTGCGATCTAGTTGTTACTTAAAAATGTTCTCTCTCCCAAACGGAACTGTGCCTTCATGACATATTTGTAGTCTTTGCCAGTGTTCAACACACTGTGCCTACCGCAGTCTGTCCCCTACACAACTGTTGATGATCAAGACCTGGAACTTCTGGCTAGTGTAGCGGAGCCTGTTGTCAGGTTGAGAACCGGATCTATAGAGGGGTGGAGTCACTTACCAAGGCCGTCCACCTGACCCCAGACCTTCCTTCTGTGCTTCCTTCAGTCAGTGTAATGCTGGGCAGAGGGGAGATAGCAGGACCTGGGGCACACAGGTCTGGGCATTGAAAGCATGGCAGGTTTAGATTGCTATTATCCTCTACTATTAAGTAATTTATAGTCTTATTTTATAGGAGTTCAAATAAGTGCAATTAAAATGGATTCTCACCAAGTGCATGCTGGGAATTCCTCCACCACTGACCTCTCTCCCGCAAGACTCACTAATTTATTTTATAGCAAATCAATTTGCCTCTAAGAGAATCCATTAACAACGATCTCTTTTACCCCTTACTTAACTGAAAACGGTGTTATCCTTTGGTCCAGAACGCTCAAGGGGCACAGCCGTTTCATGATAGTGTCCAGAAAGAAGTCAACAATTGATTATTGATAGTTTAAAACAAATTAAAAAAAAAACTGAAATAGCAGGCTCCTGAGCCCATTTATAAACACAATCTTGATATTACAATTTACTAAGTTCAACTAAAATATGGAGCTTTTGATGTTTCTTATTATAAAATAGCTAATCGGGATATTCCTAATATAAATTGTTAGCATCACGCTGTCTTGTCTGAGGGCTAATGCAGCACGCGTAGGTAGAGGTGTGCCTGCATGTGCTGTCGTATTTCTCTTCGCATTTCACTTAGAGGGTTTTGGCTCTATAACTTCTTGTGTTAATGAATCTTCTAGGTAGTAATGATAGAGAACAATGTCACCGTGTGAGGGGTGAGATCTTGCTTACATCCACCAGCTAAGGGGGTTACCATACGTAGCCCTGATGGCATTTCCAACAGTCGCCATAGGAAACGCGTGGCTGTCCCTTTCCAAGTCGGCTAAAGAAAGTTCTTTCTGCAAACTCTGATTCGTTATCTCCCTTGGTGTCGCCATCATTGTTGCTCAATTTCATGCTGTTACTCTGCAGCGTGGCTCAAGTCATCTGGGGTACAGATTTGTTCAGTTGATTCTAGGAATTGTTAGCCGGTCAGTGTTACTTTAGTACTGCAAACCATAAATACATCCTTTCGAACCTTTAGTGAAGACAAAAGTGTGGGTGTAATTAATGTGTGCTCAGGAGGGAAAAATTGCTTTTAGTGCTTTTATTGCTCTGGTTTTTTTTTTTTTTTTTTTTATTGACATACAACTTTTATACACTGCAAATCGGGAAAGTCTAAATGTGATCTTTGTTCCTTTAATAGTGTTTAGTGCGTTGACATCCAGAGTGTATCGTTACACGATTTAATAGCATCTACATTTGAAAGCTCATTTTTCTGTGACATGTTGTTTAAAATTTTTACCTTCCTGAATGTCCCACCAAACCCTAGCATGTACATATTTTTAAATGCTTCTGTGTTCCTACGATGTCTTTGCTGTTTTATTTCTGAGGACTTTAGACTAACCTTTTGTTTTTCTCCCAGAGAGATTCAATGTGTATTTGATGCCATCTCCTAACTTAGATGTCCATGGCGAATGTGCCTTGCAGATTACATATGAGTACATCTGTCTTTGGGACATCCAGAATCCCAGAGTCAAACTCATCTCTTGGCCGCTAAGCGCCCTGCGGCGGTATGGACGTGACACCACGTGGTTCACTTTTGAGGCAGGGAGGTGAGTTCATGGCTTTTTTACACATCCTCTCCAAGCATCTGCTTCCCTCTTCCAGGTTCGGATCAAGGGGCCTGGGCTGGGAGTACACTGTGGAAAGATTACAGCGCAGTGTTCAGGCATCCAGCGTCCCTTTATTCCCGGGGAGGATTCTAATACTTCACGGATACGACGTGAATTTTCATTACTCGATGTGATGACATGCCACGCCACAGACTGGGGCTGAACTGGTAAATGGTACCGCTGACTGGCTTAAGCTAAATGGAGGCCAGCTTCCTGTTGTTTGAGATGCTTCCTTGCTGTAATTCAACGTATACTGCTCTGTGTGAACCAACAGGGTAGATCATCCGTGTGAGCCCCGCTGACATCTGTCAGGTTGCAGCTAACTCGCATACACCTGTCCACTGTTTAACAAATGGCAGAAATGCTGGAAGTGCCCCATTCTACAAGTTGCTTGTTGTCAGCCCAGTGAGCCCTTTTAGGGCTCTCATTGCTCCTGTTAGAGGCAAATGGCGTGTAGAGAGCATACTACCAATAGCGTGAAGTATGGCCTACAAAGAAATCCTTCTGGCCAGTGTTCCATTTTGCCCCCAACCCCTTACTCTTCCTCCCTAAGAGTTAAGGATCCTTTGAAAGGCATAAAACAGCCACTTTTTGTATTTTAAAATTTCAAACGACTCAAGTTTTAAGAGATACAAGCACATCAAGTTGGTCAACATTCTAGCATGGTGTAGAGAGGGCTTCACAAACCCTGACCCCTAACTGAGGAACTGTGGGTAGTTGATGGCTTCTGGGGTAGGTAGAACCAGTGAGTAGACCCCACTCCAGTGGTTGGCCTCACACCCCGGACCATATAAACAGCACACATTGGATAATAGGTTATTTTAAAAAAAAAAAAAAAAGAAAGAAAAGAAAAGAGAGTAAGGCAAACAGGTTGGAGAAACAAAGTTGGGTGGTAGGTTGTGAGCTAGGAGTCTGGGAATGATCTGGGAGGATTCATTTAATTCATTCCCTGTTCGTTCAATGGGGGAGGCATAGGGGGTCACATGACCAAAATACATAGAATGGAATTCTCAAAGAATTGATCAAAATGTTATATTAGAAATGAAACATAAGCCCTTCTGTATGCATCTTAAAATTACACTAAAGTTGTAACAACCAGCTCAAAGTATTTAAGATAGTTGCTTAAAATTGATAGTTCTTTTACAGGAAATGATATTGAACACCAAACCTCTAACTCATGGGAACAGAAAAGAGTAATATGCCCTTCAAGTCAATCAGTTTGCTTCATTTTAAACAGAGCCCGAGTATTTAAATTTTCCTTTTTGGAAATATGATCAGTTTAATGTTTTCACAACATTCTAGAAATCAAAATTTTTTTTCTTCCACCTGTAGTTCTTCTTTAGTCTGTGTTTTCTTCCCTTCTTTCTTTCTTTCTTTCTTTCTTTCTTTCTTTCTTTCTTTCTTTCTTTCTTTCTTTCTTTCTTCCTTCCTTCCTTCCTTTCCTTCCTTCCTTCCTTCCTTCCTTCCTTCCTTCCCTCCCTCCCTCCCTCCCTCCCTCCCTCCCTCCCTCTCTCTCTCTTTCTTTCTTTCTTGTTTTATGGTTAGTTTTCTTGTTTTCGTTTGTTTTTGAAATGGGCTAGCCCAGGGTAACCTCAAACTTGAACTCATGAGCTTCCTGCTTCTGCCTCCCAAGTACTAGGGTGACAGATGCGCACCACACACCTGAGCCGTTTTTCTTTCAAAGATAGGGAAATGAGTTGGCCACTCTCCTGGACAACAGAGGTCATAATATTAAGAGATAAAACCTTCTCGTTTAGATTGGCACTCCTCCTCATCTCAGTGACCAGTCTACTATTTATAAGGGAGAATCCTCATGGAAAACTAAGAACTTAGGTGTGCTTTCCCCCTTTGAGCATCTTTACACTCTGTTGGGACTTTTGGAGCAGGTTGAGGGCCAAAGAACACAAAGTGATATCAAGGTGATATCACCACTTTATGTTTCCTCTGAAACGCAAATAAAGACGGGTTTTTATCATTACCACCAGGATGCTGGATAATCAGATCATTTGTGTTCTCTCAAGTGGGAAACTTTTATATCTGCCTTATTTTATTAGTAAAGATAATTTCCTCCTTGGTTATTTTTGGATATCTTCATTACAAGGTAGTTTCATGCTAACTAATAGAAATCCCGTCGTCCCCTCTCACTTTCAGAAGCTCCTACCAGGCACACTGTTTTCGCACTGCAAAGTGGAAGTTGTGAAATAAAATTTCAAATCTTTTTTTTTTTTTGGTACTGGATCCGGGAACAATGGGAGCTAAGCTTCCATGTCTGCCTGTACACTGGGATTACATGACACTCACCTCATAAGAGTGTTGTTAAGACACACAGGACACCAGCGACAGAGCCTAGCTTCTAGTAGGCAGATGAAATGGCCCACAGTGACCAAGCAAAGACACCCACATGACGTAGAGTCTGGAGGAGCGGTGGCTGCAGGCAAGGCTCAGTTGACAACACTAGGTTACGTTGGAGAGTCTTGCTTCTTCTAGCTTGCCTACTTCCTAGATGTTCTGGTAAGTTCTGCGTGCTTTGGAATCTTCCCATACACCAGCCAGAGGGAGAGAGACGGATAACTGTGTTATGTTGACTGTCATTTTCAACATGAGACCCCGGCTCTATAGTAAGCACTTTATACAAGGCACACAGGACGTGAACAGCGTGGGGAGAGTCTCCCAGAGCACAGAGTGGGGCTTGTGGCCTCTGACAGGGGAAAGATGTGAGGTTTCTAAACAACAAACAAAGTGCGTATGACATAGCATTTACTTGCTATCTAAAAAGGGCCAAAGGGGGTTATTTTGCATGTGTGTGTGTGTGTGTGTGTGTGTGTGTGTGTGTGTGTTAGTCTTTGTACATGAGAATATACCTTTGGAGGCCAGGAGAGGACATCAGATCCCCTGAAGCTGGAGTAACAAGTGGTTGTGATCTACCTGATGTGGGTACACGGAACCCAACTGCAGCCTTCTGAAAGAGCAGACGCATTCTTAACTTCTGGGCTGTCTTTGTGGCCATGACATCAGGCATAACCTTGTCAGCCTTACTTATGAAGTGACCTCAGTGTGTTCAAGGAAGGCCTCCATCCGTAAGTCACAGACTTACGATACTGGTGATTTGATGTTTCCCCTAAGTTATGTGCTAGTGTATAAATGCGCTTAGCTTGAATTTAGTTTTGGGACCCTAGTTTGCTCTTTTCTTTTGGAGTCTGGGCACACGTAACCAGAGCCACTTGCCTTTCCTTGGTAGCTGTGGGGGTGGGGCTTAGCTGCTTGGGTCGTTCTATGTGTGTTTTTCCCCTTTACCTCCCAGAACAAGTATTTTCACTCTACTGCCATTTTTTCCATTGAAATTTGAAGATGAAAGCATAAAACTTGCAATAAACTGCGATTGTTCAAAGATTTGCCCCTGGCAATAAAAAGTAATAATTAACTTGCTTTGGAGACCTAGAGCTATATTGCTTCTTTGGTCTGAGGTGTGTGCCTTTAGCCTGCTGTTTGTTTTTACTTTGGAGGTCTGACATCTCACTTGTGCAAATCAACCTGTCAGATGCTGGAGTTTTCCATGGGAAGATCCAACTGGCAGGACATTGGAGGCAGCTACATTCCCATGGAACCTTTCCAGAGTGTTACTGTTTGGAGAAGGGCAGCAGGTGTCCAGTGAGCTTCCTTTTTATGTGTTGAGCTGGCTGCTGGGTTCACATGCTTCCATGTGCCTTGCCTCTGACTGATGTAATTTAATACTCTGGGTTTTGCCTCTGTAGGAGGGAAAGAGGCTCAGGAGACATTTGACAGAATGTGCTAAATAATTTCCACACATGAATGCGTTTCTTTGCAGACCAGAGAGGGAGGGTCTTTCTTCTGCTGTTGACATCATTTAAAAAGAAACCTTAGGTATGCCAAGAAAGGTGAAAACTTGAATTCCATGCACGAATGCTTCCGTTACGTTTATGAAAACGGTTTCTGCTTGGGATGAACAGACTTGGAAAATAAGTAGTAGCTATTCGTGTAGCTCACACTAAATGCGTTCTAACTGGTGAGGTAACATTTTACTGGAGAAGTTGGACTCTTCTCTAGCTGAAATGTAGTAAAATGAAAGCCGTGTCTACTGATGTCTGCTGGACATTCCTGACTTGTGTTCCTGGTCCCGAGACATAGACCATTCTCTAGTACCTGAACATTTCGTAGACAATTCATTCGTGATTACCTAGGAAGACAAAGTGGCCGGGCACCCTCCTTCCTCACGATGGTGAGTAGAGGAATTCAGATGGGATGCTGAGTCTCACACACACACAGAGACTCGCTCAGAGTCTCGCTCGCTTTCTTCCACCAGAAAACGGAAACTGTAGTGTCCTAGGTTTCCCCCTGTTGTGATAAAATGCTCAGATCAAAAGCGGCCCCCAAGACTGCCCTCACTTCTGATCCCAACTGCGCGTTCAGGCCAAGGTCTAGTTTCTCATCTCCCCACTCCAGACCCCTTCCACCCCCACACCCTTCAGTTATTCTTGCATCCCTGATGTTCTGGGATGTGGTCCCCACCTCGCCTCTGAGACAAAGATGTGATTTGAGACATCCTTCAAAGAGCATCAGAGGTAAAAGCTGGGGAAAGAGAAAGGGCGGGGGGAGGATGTCACAAGATGCTAGAGACCTGCCTGTGTTGCCCTTCCTACCCTTCCATTCGTGAAACCCCGAGGAAGTGTCTCTCTTGTGTCTCTGAGGAGCTGACCAGCTCACACCGCTGTGCTGGGTTATGTAAAGCCATTAGTCTGTTTGATGCGTTTTTCTTTTTATTGCCTTGGGCCTTTCACCCATTAACTGTTTTGTCAGAGCCTGTGGTAACATTTTAATGTGTGGAGAAACTGCTTATGAAACAGCTCCGAGCCAATCAGTCAGGCAAAGCAAGTAGGATGGAAAGGCTTGGGGGCCAGGGTTCGAAGAGGATGAAGGGAATTACGTGAGAAGGCCAGGTTTTGTCCATCCATCCCCCACTCTGTGGGTCATGCCGTACAACTAAAGGGTACATGTCCTTGTGTAGACAGATAGAAGATGCCAACGTTCAAACCAGAGGCCACATGTATGAAAGAAAGTCCTTTTCTCTTATCACTCTGATTAATAATGTAAATTTCATACAATGCATCTGGACAAAACCTTCCCATTCCTCCTGGCTCCCCCATCCCACCCCTGTGCCCTCAAAAAACAAGCAAACAAAACCAAAACAAAGAACAAAAGAAATTCAAGTCTAGCCAGTGTGGCAGGAGCGTGGATCACAGGCTTCACCCTGGAGCCTGTAGGCAGCAGGTTTCTCTGATAATTGATGTTCACCTGGCCCACACCAGCCAGAGAGCAAGCAATGATGCAGCTCAAGCCGACACCAGGCCTCACTGCCTCCAGAGTTCTTTCATGAATCTTATCTCTTTATTGCGCGGTGGGGAACCTCTTGGCCATCTTTGCTAGATCAAGCCATTTTTGCCCTCACAGCACAAAAATAGAAATAATGGAACAGGTTACTGACATCTAAAATCAGGGAAGTTTACACAGCAATCAAGATTTCTCACTTGTTTTAAACGAAGAGAAGCTGCTCTAACATTGGATTCCTCTGTATATATAAAATACCTGACTAACCTCCTGCAGGTTAAAAAAATCTTTGAAGAAGAAACTTTTTTCCCACTAGCCACATCTCCCTATCTCTGTGCCCGAGGGGGTCTGAGCTGTGTTGATTAGGGATGGGACTCCTGGTTCTTTCTGTAAGTTGCAAGTGATTGCTGTTGGTGGTGGTGGCAGTGTGTGAGTTTCTGTGTGCATCCTTGTCTCTCTGTGTCCAAAATGCTTGGCTGCAATTGAGGGTCAAGAAAGAATACTTAATACTATAGCCATCTTGATTTTCTTTCCTGCTTTGTTTTTGATCACGGTATTTGAGAGATTTAACTGATGCCATTAAAGAAAGGCTCTGCATTATATTTATCAAAAGGAGACATTGGAGGGAGCTCCATAGGTAGAGGGCTGCCTGCCATGCACAAAGCCTTGAGTTTGAACCCACCCGCTGCTTAAGCTGAACGTCTCGACTCATGCCCACCTGTAGACCCAGTACTCAGGAGGTGGAGTCAAGTAGAGCGGTTTACGTTCATCCTCGGGTGCATATCCAGTTGGAGGACAGAATGGGATGATGACTCCCTGTCTCAAAACAAGTAAAAATTTAGTAGGCATTGTCCAAAAGGATGATTTTTTTTAAAAGAGTTGTTCTTGCCTGTGAGTGAGTCATAATGCAAAGGAAGCACGGCAGTGCAAGCATCAAATACTAAGAGAGGGAAGAAAAGATTAGAAGGCTCAGAGATTTCTGATCAATCCATATATCAATGGGTGACTACATTAGGTCATAATCTCAGTTATGTCTTACTGGGAGTTTTAGTCAAAACAAAACAAGTCCTTAAAGGCCCCAGGATCACCAGGCTTAAGAAGCATGCCTTCAAACCTGGCTGCTCCTCAGCCATCATACAGGTGCTTCTGGGTAACAGGAGCCTTCTTGTTCTCATGGCGCAGGGTGGTCTTTTAAGTAAGTAAATGAGCGGGATCGCTATCCTGGGAGAATCAGCAGGTGACTTCTTCCCCTTAAAGAGTCAATTAAGGTTAATTCTTGTCCTTAATAGTAAAACTGCATATACTCATGCTTGTGGAGGAAAAGATGTGGAAAACCCACCAAATCTTGCAGAACTTTGTGCGAGGAAGTGTATGGTGGTTTACGCGCCAGAGAGGCGGGAGTGGAGTTTGCAATGGCATACAATGTCTTCATAAAACAAGCTCGATTGAACAACGCCCTGGATCTTCACTCTAGTGTTTTATTGGAAAGGTCTGACTTCAGGATTAAAACCTCACAATCAGCTTTATGAGCTACTTTTTGACACTGATTGAAACCGATCTGACTTTCTCCTGTTTCCCAGCATCCTCTCCTCCTCATAAATTAATCATCACGAAATGTAAGCTAAGCGACGTTTGCCCTTATTTAGGCCCCACCATACAGCTGTGGTCCTGGGCCTACTATGAAAAATTAGACTGGGATGCATCCTTCTGCTTTATGGCATTGATTGCATCTATTGGAGAAGATTAAAAACAACAAGGGCTAGAGCGGGAAGCTTCCTTAGCTTTTCTGCTGTGTTATATATGGTTTCTCAGACATGAACAAAACACAAGCATTAAGTAAGGCAGTGTTCACACTGTCAGCAAGAGGTTCTGAAGTGGAAGGAGGGGGCTTCAGATAAGTAGGTCCTTCAGAATAACAAGCTGATACAACCTCTTGCCCGTGTCGTACCTGTCTACACCAGAACTCTTTTCAGAGTGGCTGCGTGTGATTTTATTCAAGTTCTTTAACATAGTGATAGTAGATGCTGGAGAGATGGCTCAGCAGTTAGGGGCACTGGCTGCTCTTCCAGAGGACCCTGGTTTGATTCTCAGCACCCACAGGATGGCTCAGAACAGACCATAACTCCAGTTCCAGGGTATCTAGTGCCCCCTCCTGACCCTCAAGGACACCAGGCATGTGTGTGGTGCACAGGCATATATGCGAACAAAACACCAGTGCATATAAAGTTAATATTTTTAAATTAAAAATATTCATAGTAATTAAATATATTTGCATATACATAATTTATATACTTTTATATTTATATATACATTTATAATGATATGTATATACAATTATATATACTATATATATATATATATACACACACACACCAAAAAAAAAAAAACATATACAATTACAAAGAATTTGTTTTGTTCTTTCCTATGATGCCTGGCAAGCTCCCTTTATCAGTTTTTTTCTGGGTTTTTGTGGTCTGGGATGGACATCAGTTCCCAAACCCAAATGTATTGTTTTACTTGAAGAATTTCCTGTGTGTCCCAATGTTAGTTCAGCAGAATCCTGCTCCTGCAGGAAGAGATGGCTGCATCTGATCCAGCAGGTTGGGAGGAGGTGGGACCAACATTGATTGGGGGTTTGGAAATGAAAGAATTGTTAAGGCTGCCCTCTGTAGGGGAAGTAAGAATAGCATTGAAGAGAGGCAGAACCCCATTTTCACCCTGTACCTTACAGCTTACATGGTGATTTTCTGCTGAGAGATTGTTCCTGGAGTGGGAGGAGGGACCCATGGCTCAGGGTCCCCACTGGGAGCAGAAAGCTGAAGTATGTCGTCACACTAAAAATGGAGACACAGTACTTACATTCTACTTCAATTTATGATTGAAAAAAATGCCAATCAGCACACATCAGCCACACGTGTTGATTCCCTGCACACTGTCACAATAATTAATTGGACACTGGCCATTTTGGTTTAGTTAATTTTGTTTAGCAAATGTGAACAGGAGCTCCAATCACATTAAGAATAGATAGGCTCAAGCTCTCGGCACATTGCCAGGCCTGGTGGCACCCCTGTAATCCCAGCACTTGGGAGGCAAACACATAAGGGCTGTTGCAAGTTTGAGGTCAACTTGGGCTACCTAGAGTTCTAGACCAGCACGGTCTACATAGTTTACCCTGTGTCAAAAGCAAAGGAGTGAAATCTCAGCTGCTGACCTTCCTAGAGCTAGGTTTTCAGAAGTCTCTTGGTTTTGTCTTCACAGGATGTGTGAGACTGGTGAAGGGCTATTTATCTTTCAAACACGAGACGGCGAGGCCATCTACCAGAAGGTCCACTCTGCTGCTTTGGCCATAGCTGAACAGCATGAGCGCTTGCTGCAGAGCGTGAAAAACTCAATGGTATGTTTGGAATGTCTTCCTTCTGCCCAGCGCACACCACTGCAGAGTGTGGTCTGGGAATGTGCACGCTGAACAGTATGGCCCGCTTTACGTAAACAGTTGGCTTGTGTCTTAACACTGTGGGATGTGGAATGAATGCCATCTTTAGAATTCCCAACGTGAGCAACTGGTGAACCATCCACACATGCGCTCAGCTACTTTATCGTTCAATATTACACGCGGGTATTTGCACTTGTTGTGTATGGTCCAGAGGATGCTCACTGACAGCCACGCCTTCAGTTTCAAATGAGTGAGTTTATTAAGCATGTAGCGAGCGGGAGTAAAAAGAAAGCAAACAGGAAGCGGCAGATAGATGGCAAAGTATCAGGTGCTTATAACATCAACAGAAAGGACTGGGATAGCCTCACTGGGCGCAAGTGAAGGTAATGACGGGAGCAATCACTTGGGAAATCCCATTTAGGGCATTCATGGGGGTACCCTGTTGAGAGCTTTCCTTCCACAGATGAGCATCCGGCTTCCTGTTCCTACCGCAGACATTTTTACACCCTGGGATAAACAGTAGTGCTGTCTGCTGGGAATAGTTTGCTTCTCGCTGTTCTCAGGAAAACAGTGGACCCTAGCTGCTTGCGTTTCTCTCTCCCCATAAGAGAACCAGGGGTCACTGGACAGTGTGTTCGAGGGGACACTTTGAGATAAACGCCTTGGGACTGAAGAGGAGGGGACTACTCAGTAAGACTAGACAGCAGGTGACAGTTCACCAGTGTAATTTACCTTACAGCATTAACATTGACATGAATGTGCATCGGCGTCTGTGGACTTAGCTCCGTGGCTTGCCTGCCTCTGCGTATGTACGCATCTCTTTATCAGAAGTTATTATGTCCACTGCCAACAGATGTGCCTAAAAATTACTAATGAAAGAAGGCAAGGGGAACTGGGGAGAAATACCCCAGGCTCTAACGAAGGATGTAAATCTGTGTGTGGTAGCGTGCAGTGAGGAACTGGACAGAATGAATTACAACTCAACCACAAATGCTTTCTGAGCCAAAGAAAGCCTGAGCTAGCACACATAGCCACGCACCTGCTGTTGTATGAAGATGCCATGACATGTATTTGGAACACCTCCTCTTTGTATTGCAAACTGCGAGGGACTCTGACTTGAAGAAACTACTATAATTCTTCAGCATCTTGTAGAAGGAGAAGAAAGATTTCTAGCAATCTTTAAGATTTTTATTTATTTATCTGTTTTATTTTCACTGTTTGAGACTGGGTCTTTCTACAAAGCCCTACCTGTCCTGGAACTTGTTGGTTGTTCTTCTCTATCCCTGTGATCCACGATCGGAGACAGGCCTAGTCTGTCTGCAGAGGGCCTCCCTTCTCTCCCACCCAAGTGACTGGGCCACTGGCTGGCCCTGAGGCCTAGCTACCAGCAGCTGGTGGGAAGGAAATGGGGGAGGGGGTGTGAATTGGATGTCCCCAGTGGGTCCTTGGTCTGGGAACCTTAAGAGCAGGCTGAACACAGTGAATTCTGGGAGCACCATCAGGGGGACAAAACTCATCTTTATTGCAAGGGTTTGGGTCTATTTATCAGGATTGGGGGCGGGGAGTGGGGTAGGCCTCTCAACTTCTCAATACCCAGGGGCGATGCATTAATTAAGACAGGTAAGCAATTCTGCTAATTGCATCTGGCCTTCTGGAGGGGCCTGGGACTGGTGAAACCCTGGTCTGTCAACAAAGGAAGGAAGGGGCTTGCTTTTTTCTCTCTGAGAGCAACCAACAATATGAGGCTTGACTGTTCCATGGGGTACCACAGAACTCACTATGTAGACTGGGCCAGCCTCGAATTTAGAGAGATCTATCTACCTCTGCCTTCTAAGTGCTGGGATTAAAGGCATGCACCACCAAGCCTGGTTCTTTTCTATTTTTAAATTATGTGTATACACAAACGCACATAATTTATACATGTATACACACATATGCATAATTGATGTGTGTGTGTGTACATGTAGGTACATGCCTGTGAGCACAGCTGGTGCACATGGTTACCAGGAGAGGGCGTCAGATACTCTGGCACTGGAGTTGTAGGCAATTGTGAGTAGCCCACCATAGTTGGTGGATGAGGGGAACTGAATTCAGGCCCTCTGCAAGAGCAGTACAGTCTCTTAACTGCTGAGCCATCTCTCCAGACCAAATTTCAAAAAATCTTAAATAAAAACACAAAGAATAGAAAACACCTGGGAGACAATAAAGACAGAATGAGTTCATTTGGCAGAATAAGATTAGGGGAATTTGATTACCAGTTGAAAATGAGTATGTAACTTTCATTTTGGAGGCGGGCTTCATGGGGCCAGAGCTTACTGCTGAAAGTGGGGAGAGAGCCAGGGCTGAATTGCGTATGGACCGGGAGCTGGATGTACGATCGTAGGTACATTTCAGAGGTGGCTGGGATTGTATAAGCTGTGAGGCCTGGTGGGAATTAGGGGATGGGAGAGTCAACTCACAGAGATGGTTTGCCAGACATTTGATTAAACATCATTCTTGTGTAGCCATGAGGGTGTTTCTCGATGACATGATATTGTAATTGGTAATTTGAGGAAACACATTTGCCTTCTGGGGTGTTAGAGATCTTCATGCCACTGGTTAGAGGCCAGGACAGCTCACAAGTAAAATGGCTTGCTCTCTTTGCTTGATAGGCCTGAGCTGGGACACTGGTCTTTGGTATCTTCAAACTCAGACTTGAAGTGACATCAACAGTGCACCTGGGTTTCAGGCCTTCATGTTACAACTCGAGACCCCTTCAACTTCTTAATTACAAAAACTTACACAAACCAGAAATCTCTCTCTCCTTTTCTCTCTCCTTCTCTTTCTCTCTCTCTCCTTACCGCTCCCTGACTGATCTAACCAGCATGGGGTAGACAGTCACTACCTACACAGACTGTCACTGTCACCAGCTCATGAGTGCTGCCTTGTAGCCAAGTGTAGTTACAACACCAGCGCTGCGGTGTGACAGCCTTGTGGAGAAGGGCGAAGTTCTAGATTTTTCTAAGCTCCCATTTTCGACTTTACAGAGTGAGAAAAGCAGTAAAGATTTAGGTTTACATGAGATCTGCTCATAACACGTTCACGCAGCCCACCGCTGAGCAGGTCCATTGGTTCAGGCTGATCTCAACAACAGCTACAGCTTACACCATCTGTCTGTCTGTCTGTCTGTCTGTCTGTCTATCTGTCTATCTGTCTATCTGTGTCTAAATAGAGGCTGCCTAAAGATAGCTTTGGGAATGAGTAGGGAGTGATGTGTGTGATGGTTTAGATCGCAGACAACTATAAGGAGCTACAGGAAGAGCCATGTTTACTACAAGATCTACACACCATTGAAGTGCTTCAGACAAAGGAATGATGACCAGAGACAGCAAGTCCTCCTGCTTCTGCCACACAGCAAGATGCCCGTTGCTGACTTTTGAGTGTGGTGCTTGCAGTGTTTTAACCTGTAACAGGCAGAAGCGCATCGAACACTTGGCTTACAATTAGCTTTGAATAAGAGAACAACCCTGGGTGTCGGTCCTCACTGTCCATCTCGCTTCAAGTTTCTTGTCTGTGGGTGCACACTTCAGGACAGCTGACCCGGGAGCTTCTGAGCAGCCTCCTGTCTCCACCTTCCCATCCCTTAGGAACACTGGGATGATAGGCTTCTGCTACTGCCCACGGCTTTACAGGGGGTCTGGGGATTCAAACTCGGGTCTTCATAATGTGTGACAAGTGTTTGCCGAGCCGTTTCCCCAGGTTCCAATTATCTTTTTGAAAAAGCCTTATACAGCGTCCATGTATTTCTATAGCAAGCATCTGTTGCATTATACGGATATTCCATTAAGTTTAAAAGTATATTCAGGGGCTGAGCAGATGGCTCAAGAGTTAAGAACACTGGCTACTCTTCCAGAGGACCGTGTTTCGATTACCAGCACTCACATAGTGGTCACAACTATTTGTAACTCCAGTTACAGGGGGTCTGATGCCCTCGTCTGGCCTCTATGGATACCAGACATGCAGCTGGGGCACATACATGCATGCAGGCAAAAACCTGGTACACATAAAATATAAAACTGTGCTCCAGTGCAGTGTCAGTCTGTATGCACTGGTTACTGCTTAGCATCTACCTTTTTTTTGTTTCTGAGACGGGGTTTCTCTGTTGTAACTCTAGCTGTCCTGGAACTCACTCTGTAGACCAGGCTGGCCTCAAACTCAAAGAGATCCACTTGCCTCTGCCTCCTGCGTGCTGGGATCAGAGATGTGTACCACCACCGCCCGGCAGCATTTACTCTTAAGGTTTGAACACTGAATCAAAGACTGTGAATGCTCCGAATGATTTGATCTTTCCCAATGACCCTCCAACAAGACTTTTGGCAAATATGAACTCACAGTGTATCCGTTTGTCCTTGTACTTACCAGTTCCGTGAGTGGCAGTAAGGGTAAGTCGTTGGACGGACAGAGGGATAAATGAGAGATGGAAAGACACATAGATAATAGGGAAGCAGAATGCAAGTTTCTTCAGCCTCACCGGGGAGCATGCTGCTGCCCGGACTCTCCCATTGGATGCTGGTCTGATCCTAAGGAAGTTTCAGTGAGATTACCTTATTTGCAAAGCTGTAATTAGCATAGATTGGTTCTGGAAAGGTGGCCCGGATGTGTGTGCATGTTTTCCCGTTTTCATTCTCATCATTGTTTCCACTAAAATTAATCAGGGATGTGAGTAATTCATTCAGATCATCCCTCAAAATTTCACTAGAAGATAATGTCATTTGCCCTTAAAGTGCTACGTGCTTTGTCAGTTCCAGGAAAGACGTGCAGTTTTAAAGCGAGCGCATCCTGTTTCAGATGAAATGAGTTAAGTGTCCAAATGGGGTGTGAGTGGCTTCGATGTTAAGCTGGGGATTGTGGAAAGCCAAACACTGGTGTAGTTTAATCAGGCCCTGATTAGGGGAGCAAAGACGCCAGTTGATATGTGGGACAGAAGGGGACCGCACCTGTCCTGCGGTGTTTTGGTTTTCCGTGCTTGAGGTTGGGGTCACAAAGAACCAACTATGTCTCCTAGCAATGACTTTCGCCCTCCTGCCAGTCTGCTTCAGCCGTGGTTATAATTGGCAGAGATGGTGACAGACACCTCTGACCTTAGCCTCCTTATTAGGAAATTCCAGCTCTGTTCACTGTTGCTGTAGCAAAGCCCCAGCAACTGCATCCAGAGTAATTTTGCACCATGGGACCAGTGGGGACCCATGCTAGTGGGAGACTGTGGCCTTGAGTGGAGTGACTTCATCATCTCGGTGACCCTGAGCCCCAGAGTTCGTCCAGATGAGGCTGTGGGTTGAAGGCAGTAACAACCATTGTGGTAGGCTGAATTTTGACTCTCCAGTGAAAGCCATGTTTAATTCCCCAGACTGGTAAGCACCTTGGAGAGGAAAGGGCTTCTCAGCTATGGTTAATTGAAAGACCCTGAGATGGGAAGAGGGTTCAGAGTCATCTCAAGAACTGAGCACACAGCTCAACATTGGATATGTCTAGCCATGCCTGCCCTTTACAGACAGACTGGGATCTTCTGTCCCCTCAAGTACCCTCTGCTTTCAGTTGTCACAGTCAGCCAGGAGTCTTCCCTGCCCATGCCGTGGCCAGGTGCTATCTAATCTGGAGTAGTAAGGGAGTCTTTTTCTATTGCCACGTAACAAGATTATCAGCACTCAGGTGCCATAAAGCAACACATATATCTGTTGGGGCTGCTGGGCACGGAACCCAGGCACCATCTCAGTTTGAGTGGGTCTGGCCTTTGGGCTTAGCTTAGTTGGGCCCCTCTGCCTCAGTTTCTCCTCAAACTGCTATCTGTTGTCATTGGGGCAACAGTCTCCTCTGCAGGTGGGACTGGGGAAGGAGTGACTCCCGTGATCAGACGGTCACCGGGAGGATGTCATCTCGTCATCTCTTGTAACTGTGGAATTCGGGGCCTCAGTTATTTGCTAGTGAGGTGACTTCCAGCTCTTTGTCACGTGGATCTGCACAATGCAGCCACTCCGTTCATCAAATTCAGCAATAGAGACTTCTTGCAAGGTGGATGCCACAATCCCATTGGGGACAATTATGGAAATACCATCCCATTTCCCCATTCCTCACAGTCACGGAGAGACTGACCACACAGCGGTGCGGACCTCAGGAAAAGGGGACAGAAGGGCCACCTCAGCACCTGCCTTCTATACCGATACTTAATGATTGGCGTCTACGTTCTTAGTATGATTCTTATGATGTTTGCTAGTAATTCCACTTGTTTAGTGAGGACCTAGTTGGTGCCCTGATCCTTAGTAATAAAATGACTACCGTTTATCCAGCCTCCTGCAATGAGCCAGTATCTTTACCTGGCTTTTTTTTTTTTTCTAAGAACCATGATAATACATCCATTAGTTCATTCTCAATCACTTGTTCATTCATAAATGTTTACCGAGGTCCTGCTGTGTTGGGTTGTGTCATGCAGATTATAATGTCTGATCGTTAGTCCCAGGCTCCCTTGGGACGTACATTGGAAGAGACTGCTTCATTCACGGATTTTGGCCTGGAAGATATAAATCACCATCCACCTCCTGACACACAGATGAGAAATGTGTTGTTCAAACTGACCAAATCATTTTCCTGCAGCAACGGGGATGTGTGTGTGTGAAGGGGGTGCATGATGTTATTGGAGCCAGGAATTCTGGGTGGTTTTGTCTGGTTCCGACTCCCCACATTGTCTCACTGTCTTGAAGTACTAAAGCTCCGGCTGGTTAGTGATTTCGCATCTGACGCGTCTCCAATTCTCCCTTGGTATCAGAGCTCCTCCCCAAACAACTGCTTAGTAAGATGAAAAACAGAGGTCTGGGGAGATGGCTCAGCCTGCAAAGTGCTAGACTCGCAAGCTGCAGGGCAGGAGGTCCTTCTCCAGAACCCACATTCAAGAGACAGAGAACCAGTGTGCTGGCACGTGTTTGTAATCCCCCTGCTGGGGAGGCCAAGACAGATGGAGCCTTGTTGGCCAGACAGCCTAGCATGATTAGCAAGGTCCAGGCTGGTGAAATAATTCATCTTTAAAATAAAATGGTGGAAAGTACTGGAGAATGGTGGTGGAGGTTGTCCTCTGGCCTCTACACACGTGTACAGCCACATGCATGTGCACCCTGACACTCACATGTGAACCCTTACACACATGCACACAGGTACATACACACAAACTGGGTTAGGAAGAACTGAATACGTTCTTAGGAGCTTGGATAACATATGCTTTATAATTCTTCCCTACCTACCTTCGTGGCTTTCAAACTCAATGCATTATTGTTTGTGGTGTGGGGGCGTTAGAAGAGTTTGGCAGACTAAGGTGGGACTCAGCTGCCAGCTGCCTTGTTGGGGAGGTGGCAAAGAGCTCAGGGGACAACACGGGACCTCCCTGCAGCAGTGGGCTATTTTTGACACCTCTGAGATCTGTGTCTATGACAGAGTCTAATTTTGGAATGAGGAGTGGCAGCTTGTGGGGCGCTCCTCATTCCATAAGCAGACCTGTCATTCCAGAACTTTCTTCAAGGCATGAGCCTTGGGGTGGAAACGGCCTGCTACTTAGCAGGGCTTTTTAGGGACCGTAGAATGGGCTCAGTAGATGGTGACATTCAAGCCCTGCGGTGGCTCATCCTTCATAAGCTGGATCCTTGATGACACATACCCAGGCTTGAGCCTGAAATTGGAAATGTTTTCTCGTACCTTATTTTGATGCTGTTTGATGGACTGATTTAGGGCCAAATGGTATTTCTCAAAGAAAATTTGCCGGCAAATTTACAGAATTCAAGTGATAGCTTCTAAGACAACTCTTGAAACCAAATCAAGTATACTGAGCATAGTTGTACAGGCATTTTGTTAACACACACACACACACACACACACACACACACACACACACACAGGGGGCAAAGGGCTTTAAAAAACTAGTGCAATCAATGTAGTTGGCATTTCAGACACCGAAGCAGCTGTGGAGAGGTGGGCTTTACAAGTGCAAACATCTCTCTCCTACTCCGCACCCCCACTGTCCTCTCCTTGCCCCCCCCCCCTTTCCCCAGATCAGATTTACCTCTTCTATTTATGGATTCTGGTTAACCGTGTTAACTTTAACATACTGCTTAAAGCAATTATCACCATTTTTTTTTTACTCTCCCAAATTAAAATCTTTTTATATACTGACATACTAATTATACAAGAAACTGTATAGAATTTCTGCCAAGTACCCACAGAGCAGTGTGGTAGATGTGTCTTAAGGAGAACATAACCTAAAACTACAAAAAGGAAAAGAAAAAAACGCTTCTGCATCTACATCTGTATGTGGCAGCTCGTGTGTCATTCAATACCTGGGAGGCTGAGGAGGGAGGGTCATCAGTCTGAGGTCAGCCTGGGGGCTACTTAGTGAGTTCAAAACCATCCTGAGATGGTGAGTCTTCATTTCAACCACAACAACAACAAAAATGTTTCACAACTTTAAACGAGTTTGAAATTTAGAAGCTCAGATTCGAAGCGTTAAACGTATGTAAGGCAGGTGGTGCTGGGCTGCATAAAAAAAGCTAGCTAAGCCTCCATCTGTGAGGCAGTCAGCAGGCAGTGGTCCTCCGTAGTCTTTGCCCTGAGTTCCCCCAGTGATGGATGTGACCTGGAAACATGAGCCAAATAACTCCTTTCCTCGCCACACTGTTTTCAGGCGGAGTGTCAAGGGTCAAGGGTATCTTGCCGGGGCAAGTCATGCCTGAGCTGAGTTTTATGAGGTCCTAGTGTTAGCTACATGCCTCGACTGCTGGTGGGAATGATGGTATGTGTGACACTTGCTGAGAGCTTACTGTGTGTGAGGAACTCTTCCGAGGACTAGACATCTCTTAGCATTTGATCTTCAGCATAGTCATAGATCTGGGCAGTGTCACCCACTGTCAGGCCTCAGGGTTTGGAGTATGGACACATGTAGGAGTGATGATTTAAATTGAGTGATGAGTCTCTAGCGCCCGAGGCCCTGTTTTATGCATACTCAGCTAAAGTTAAAAGCTAAAATCAAGACACACGAGTTCAACACGCAGTCCTTAGGAATTAATGGAAGATATGTGGAATTACCTCATGTTTAAAAATAATCATTTAAGGGGCTGCAGAGGCAGTTAAGAGCACTGGGTGCTCTTGGAAAGGACCTGAGTTCAGTTCCCAGTTAGTATCTCACAACCTTCTGTAACTCCAGTTCCAAGGGATCTTATGCCCTCTTCTGGCCTCCATGGATATTGCACACACACGGTGCACATACACACAGGCAGGCAAACACTCTTACACATAAAACAAAAATCAACGAATCTTAAAAAGAAAAAAAAAAACAAACATTTAAGACAGACCAGTTTGCTGATTCAGATTTGGTAGATGCTGATGAAACTTAGGGTTCTGTAGTTTGCTGTGACTGTTGTCATAGATATAAAGCCTGCCTTGTGTGAGGACTTCCTCTTCAGCCCTCATGGCATCCTTGTGATTTGAAGTACACATAGTGGTGTGCTTCAACGGAAGGCTCCCTTGCTCCACAGCAGTAGGTGCCCATCACCACCCTCTTGTTCGGCCCATGGATGTGCGTCTCTGGAAAAACAGACTGATTGTTCCCAACGGCTTGTAGCTTTGCAGACTTGAACACTGACTCCCAGAGCATAAGGAGGTGGCCCAAAAGCAGGTGTGATCTTGGATGCCTGAGGGTGATCGGATAACCACAGGACTTAGCCTGAACCCTTGCTCATTTGAGTCTGTTCACTTGAGAGCAGAGGCGGGGCCTGCACTGGGGAGACCACCTAGGCAACGGTCAGTGATAACGGCTTCTCTGACGCCAGTCTCAGTCAAGTTCAAGATGGGAGCGGTCATGAGGACGCCGTCAAGATGAATGGAATCAATTCCTTGCGGTTCTTAATCTCTTTTGAGACATCAATAATAAAAGATTTGTTTGCAAACCTCTCTACGGGGACAAATAACAAGTATTTCAGGTTTCTAGAGTTATGAGCTGCCTCTCTCGCTGCTGTCCCTCTGTCTAGTTCCTCCTTTTCCCTTTCAATTTATTCTTCATTAAATTAATTCATTCGTTGTGTCGGGGGAAAGGCACTTGCCACAGCATTCCTATGGAGGTCAAGTTACTGACGTTGGTTTTCTTCCCTTACCACGTGGATCCCAGGGATCAAACCCGGGTCGTGAGGGTTGGCAGCGAGCACTTTTACCCCCTGAGCCATCTAGTTACCACATTTAAACTCCAAATATGCAAAATCTACTCTTAGGAAGCTGCGATTTCTCCCGCAGGCTATAGACCCCGGACCCGACTCCAGCTCCGAACCCCGGTTCTTGGGCACGAAATACAAATGTACTCATTTAATAAATCCTTCCTCTCCAACCGATGCTTTTCCTGCTAAGAGTTTACCAAAGGCAACAGCAAACATCTCAAGTACGTACTAGTTAAACCTGAGGCCCCGAAGGACTTAATCAGAATTCTCCATTTTGGAGATGTCATTCAGAAGAGGTTCCAGCTTATGGAGGCCCCTCATGGGAAAATGGTTATCTCGCCTATCTTTGAGCCATGACCAGCAACTGATCACCAGAATCCCATGGACAGGGACTTTTGAGTTAGAAGTAGGGTGATTGTCACCAGCTATTAAGGTTTCAACATTCTGGGGTGATCCAGTTCAGGGCATCTGCAAAACAGAAGCTCAGCCACTTAATGGTTCCTAGCCAAGTATTTACCAACCTGTCCAAGCATGAAATGCAAGTTCTAACGTACTGTGTAGCCATCCTGGGAGGTGAAATGTTGCCTTGTGGCTCCAGGACAGGCAGCAAACATTGATTGATGTCTCAAGCGACAGACCATGTTAAGATTGTTGAAGAAGGTGCAGAGGTTTTGTGAACTGGCATATACATGACAGTGTTTGGTTCAGATGATAGTATTTTTAAGTTAGAATTATTTCCAGTGTGTAGACTGGAGAAGTCCACAGGAAACAGAGACTGCCATATTTTACAAAGTGAGAACATCTATCCCTTATTTATTGTTGCTTCAGTAACTTGAGTCTTTTGCTCACATAAGCAACATGTGTGACCCCTCATCTGAATTTGCAACCCCTTGTTTAGGGGAACAATTCATATCTTTTTTTGTTCTTTGTGGATGTTTGAAGCATGTTCATGTTCTTGTTTGTATCTTTTTGCATTGAAGACTGTGGTTTTCAATTTACCAGCACAGTCTTGTTCTTTCTAGGGAGGGTCAGCATCTGAGAGTTTACGCTAGAAAACAAGAAGTGTGTGTGTGTGTGCATGTGTTTTATGTGTGTGTGTATACATGTGTTTTATGTGTGTGTGTGTATATGTGTGTACATGTGTGTATGTGTGTGTACATATGTGTATGTGTGTACATATGTGTATGTGTGTACATGTGTGTGTATGTGTGTATATGTGTGTGTATGTGTGTACATGTGTGTGTGTATATGTGTGTGTATGTGTGTGTACATGTGTGTACATATGTGTATGTGTGTATGTGTGTATGTATGTGTGTGTATGTGTGTATGTGTGTTCCCCAGAGACTAGGGAAGTACATTGGGTCCCCTGAAGATGGAGTCCTAGGCTGCTGTGAGCCATGTGGTATAGGTGCTGAGACCCGAACTTGGGTCCTCCCTGAGGGCAATATCTGCTTTTAACCACGGAGCCCTCATCCCAGCTCTCATATATGCACTAACTTTAGAAGCCTACCTTTGGAAAAGAGGCTGATCCACTGATCACTACCCTCTGATTATCAGGGACAAGTTCTCATGTGTCTGTAATGAACTGTTTCTGACACAAGGCTCAAAGGTTTGTTGGATGGGCAAAATACAGTGTTAGAAACAGAAAAAAAAAAAACCCAAAAATACAAGCAAAAACTAACTAACTAAAGCCAGATAACAAATTCACTTCCCCCCAATGCCCACACAAGGTTCAGGTTCCCAGCAGGTCTGCTGTGAACGGCCTCTGGGTGACCGGTCCCCATAATGATCCCTCCTTCAAAGTGCAGGCGGTCTGCACTTACCGGAATGAAGGGAGCAATGGCTCTGTTTGATGCGTGCCTCTGAGGACTCGTATGGCTCTGAATAAATTGATGTGAATCACTTTCATTTCCCGTGAAAATAACCATTGGAGTGCATCTGGTGCATGGCAGAAGCTACACTTGGCAATTTGGCCCCAAATGGTTGGTTTCACAAGCACTCTGCTTGTCGGAGCCGTGAAGCACTAGGGCAGCCCTGTCTCTGCCCGCGTCCTGCTGCAAGTCACATGTCCTTGGCATGCTCTTTTCTTAGTGGAAGCAATCAACTAACCAACCTTCCTTCCTTCCTTCCTTCCTTCCTTCCTTCCTTCCTTCCTTCCTTCCTTCCTTCCTTCCTTCCCTCCCTCCCTCCCTCCCTCCCCTCTCTCTTCCCTTCTTTCTTTTTCTGTGCATATATGTGTGCCTGCATAGGAACGGGCATGGGCACCCATGTGTCTGCATGGCATGTGTGTGAGCATATGTGGAAGCCAGATGTCAAACTTGAATAGCCTTCCTTAGGCACCTGCCTTGGTTATTTTTGTTGGTGGTGGTTTGCTTGGGGAGGGTTTTTTTCACTGGCCTGGAGCTGGTCAAGCAGGCTAGGTTGTCCATGCAGGCTAGGTTGTCCATGCAGGCTAGGTTGCCCAGCCAGGGGTCTGCCTCATCTTCCCTCTCCAGCACTGAGTTGAGAGCATGCACCATCACACCCAGCTTTATTTTCCAATTAAGTTCTGGGGATAAAGCTCTCATCCTCATACATGTGCATCCGGTGCTTTACAGGCTGGGATATCTCCGGCCCTCTCTATTTCTCTTTCCCTCCCCTCCCGTTCCGCTACCAACACTGAACAAGGCCATGCCTGCTGTGTTGTCTTGACAGTCCAGTAAGACCCTGTGACATCTTTGTACCTCTTGACAATACGAATTGCTTTTGCTTCAAATGTCACAACAGAGGGAGGAGTAAAGGTGTGTGGTTTCCTTGTGTGGTTCCCACTAAACGTGGTCGGAGGTGTGATCAAGATTCAGCTCTCTGTGAGGTGAGCATGCTTCCATTTGGAGCCCGGAAAGAGCCTGTGTTTGGCAAATAGAACTCTTTGGCCTGGAAGAAGGCCCCTAGGCAGTGAGGCTCCCGAGCCTGGTCAGAGTTCTCGTGGCTCGCTCCTAAGACAGCAGGAATATCCCTATCTCTCAGCAGCTGAAACTGTTGGCCAGTTGCCATTGCTCTAAACTTTGAAAGTGAAATTCAGATTCTTGTGCAGTCATCTTTAGGGTCTTCATGACATTTTTAGTACCTGCTTATTTTTTTTTTTAGTGTGTGTGCCCGTGTTGGGTGTGTATGTGTGTGTGTGTGTGTGTGTGTACAGTGTGTGTGTATGCAGTGTATGTGTGCAGTGTGTATGTGCACTGTATGTCAGTGTATGTGTGCAGTGTGTATGTAGTCTCTGTGTGTCTGTGTGTGTTTGTATGTGTTTGTGTGTATAGGTTATGTATGTGTGTAGTGTGTGTGTGTGTGTGTGTGTGTGTGTGCATGCACACTGAAGGACAACCATAGGTGTCATCCCCAGGAACACCATCCACCTCCTTTGGGACATAGTCTCTTACTGGCCTGCAGCTCACTAGTAGTCTGGACCAGCTGGTCAGTGATCTCCCAGTCTCCATCTCTCCAGCACTGTGGAGCCACCACACTCCACAGTTTACCTGAGTTCTATGGATCGAACTCTGCTCGCTGGTCTACCCACCATCAGAGGTCGTCTACTGTTGGGGAAGTTTATTTTTAGTTCTGTTTGAAATTGTTTTGTGCACTGTTGGATGAGGGGCTGTCTAGGGTGTTCTGTATTGTCTGCAGGTGTTGGGTTTCTGTGGGAGGTTGTGTAATTGCTAATGACCTGCACGTGCTCTTAGTAGACTACCTGAGGAGTTCTGAAAGAATAAAAACACCTGAACTCAGATGCTCAGTGTCGGTTCACTGGTCTGGATGCTCCCTTGTTCCTGCCTCACCTGAAAGGATCCCCTCACTGGCAGGATAATGGGATTGCTTCCTGTGAGTGGCGGGCAGGAATGGGGGAAGGGACGTGGGGTTTGGATCTAATGGCCAGAGATCCGGTCGGGCGCTTAGAGCCGGGCAGGATAATGAATATTACCCTGGGACTTCTATTCAGGGATGGTCAAAAGTCATTTTATTTCAAGGGCGTAGGTGAATATATATTGGGGGCAGGGGAGGGGAAGCAGGTAGCCAATCTGCTAATCATCTGTTCAGAGCGGGCTAGGGTACAGATGCAGCGACGCATGGGGGGGGAGGGACCTGCAGCTTTCTTCCACTTTGGTAGCAGAGCAGCTAGCGCCCTCAACTGGCCATGTGAGGTTTTGACCCGTTTCCATGGTACTGCAGCTCAGGGTTCCACTGTCTGTTGAGTATGGCGCTGGCCAAGACAGTGGTTCCCTCTGCTGAGGTCTAGCAGGTCTTGCACTTATGAAAAATGTCCCCTTGTCCTCTTGCTGAGCTGCCACAGTGGTTGTACTACTCCAGTCTACCGTATGATTTTCCCGCCGAGGGAACGTTTCCAGCCACTTCTGCCCCCATGCCTTCCCTGCCACAGTAGATAGACCTGCCGAGACCTGTCGTAATGATGAGACATATATTGAGTACAGTGAGCTATCAGGTCGTACCTGGCTAGGTGAGGTGATTCTCTGAGTCAGCATCCAGTTCTTATTAAATGAAAAGCACCCTGAACTGTTCATATTCCATAGTAGAAGAAGGGAGAGAATGGTTGGGGGGGGGTAGTAGCTCAGTGGGAAGAATGTTTGCCTAGCACACAGGAAGCCCTGGCTCAATCCCCTGCACCACCTACGACTGGGTGCAGGAAGGGTGGTGCGGAAGCAGATGACAGAACATCTCTCTTCATATTATTGTCGAGTTTACATTGGGTCAGTTCATTCATCAAGCGTTCAGGATCCACTTACTTTGTATTAAGTGCCTACTATGTGCCTGGAATCCTGGAAAGCACTAGTCTTAAGAGCACGCTCAAGAGACCTTTACTCCCGAGAAGGAGAATGCTGCTCAGATGAGAGCATGCTCCCCTCTGTAGAGAAAGCAGCGCCACTGTGGAAACAGACCACGGCATGACCAAAGGCAGGCTTGTGACTGCCTCTCAGACACAGAGAAACGGTCTTTTATTCAATCAAGCTTCCAGCCCTAGGGCAGCATCTGCCCTGAGCATAGACATGCATGAAATGACTGGCTGAATGAACTGTAGAACTCAGAGTGCAGAGTTCCGTGAATAGAGACACGGGGCTGGCGGGAGCTCTGGGCAGAACACCGACTTGGACAGCATGGTTGGACTGAGCGGTAGTTAGTGCCAGATCAGGCGAGCAGTTCCAGCTGGCTCTTTGCTGTGAATCTGCACGCTCTCTCTTTCTCTCCATTTTCACAACCACCCTTGGAGCTAGGTACTGGCTCTTAAATCCCATTTGGTTTATTTTTACATAAACACATGCATGTAAAATTTAACAACTAACTGCAAAATTATGCCCGTGTACATGCTTAGCTCTGCATCTCCTTCTTCCCGTTATTTGTCTGAACCTCATTTCCCGCATTCTTTCTTGATTAGAAATTACTAAAACCTGTTAAGGAATTCACATGTATCCAGGCTTGGTGGGACTGAGGCAGGATTACATTTTCAAGGACTGGATGGGTTACAGAGTGAGTTCAAATCCAACTTGGATGAAGTACTAAAATCCTGGCACAAAATGAAAGGTCAAAAGAGCTGGAGGTGTAGCTCAGTAGGATATCAGGTGCATAGAATCTGTGGTTCCTAGGGTCAACCCCAGTACCACATGAAAAGAAGGAAGGAAGAAGAAAGGAAGGAAGGAAAGAACCCACATGTACCCCATTTTCATATGCATCCCCAAAACCCCACACTGGACAGAAATCTCTCTATATGTATACACACACACACATAGATAAACATGGGGATTTCTTAGGAGTCATAGTCAGCTTAAAAAATCATCAACATATGACATACATGAAGATTTTCTGCTGATTTTCTCATTTAGTAAGGACTAGCTGGTGAAAATAGTTACAAGTCATCCAGTAGAGTTCAAATTCAGTTGTCTCCCTGAGGCTCAGGGTCAAAGCTTACACTGTAACCACATTTATAAATAAAGTTTTATTGCAGCATGGCTATGCTCCCATTCCTTTCTACCCCGTGGCAGCTGTTCCACACAGGAACAGCAGAGTTGAGTAGCTGGGACTTGGGACTGTATGGTCCGAAAGCCCATTTGCTATCTGGTCCGTTTGTGAGCATTAGTTACTAAGTGATATTCCAGGGTCTAGATGATAAGTTTAGTGAGAATATCAGTGGGAATGCTGGGGTGTTTGCCCGGTGATTAACGTCATACACTAAGAACTGGACTCCACAGTGGGTGTTGAGTGAGACCAAAGACCTGTCTCCTTGGTCTGGGATGAAAGGAAGAAGATGGAGCGTGCACCCAAGGGCAGTGACTGCCTCAAACAGGAAGAGCAGAACGGGATGCTTTGGCTTCATGCTTTAAGACGTTTCCCAGGGATAAGAATCCCCCAGTAAGACGAAGGGTTCCTTCTGTGAGCGCACCATTGTGCAGGGAGCAGAGTGTCAACTCAGGCACAGTTTTCTGCTCGGCCAAATACAGAGACACGAGCTAGCCTTTGCCAGCATACCAGCCATGGATGTCTGTGGTGTTTTGTGTGTTCAGGGAACCAAGAGCAGGTTATGAGTTTTCTCATTTGGGCACACTAGACCCTGACAAAGCCCCTTAGTAGCAAGGCCAGCCCAGGGAGGGGAGAGCGCGCAAGAGCTAGGATGCTGGTCTCTGTGCCTCTAGCTATCCACTGACCCCCTCTCAACCTCCATGGGGTTGCCCCACAAAGATCACAGGAAAATTGTTTAGCATTATCTGTGTCTCCTGGGTTCCAGAGAATTGGCTGCTGTCACTTAGCGGAGCGATTAGCATTTTAAGCAGCTTGTATTGATTGAATGAACCTGCCTCTTCAAGGGGAAAGAGCCTGGAAAAATACAGCGAGGGTATTTATCTCAATCTGTAACGCCAGAACAAACTCCACAGGATGTGTTAGTGAGAACCCATGACGTGCGTTAGTGAGAACCTGCTGGGCATTTGACAAACCTCGGAAAGGCAGATGTGTTGGGCGTGGTACACAGTTTGCACCCTATATAGACACACACTTAGTTTTCGCTGCCTTTTAAAGACAATGCCTTGTGTAAGACTCCTGTTCCTGTTTAAGGGTGACCATTTGGTCCGCATTCTGTAGAAGTAAACCTGACATTTCAGATCTGGTTCATGGCGAGATAAGTGAAGCTCTCCTTTCAAGCTGGAGACTTGAGGTTGCGTTTGGGTTCTCTTGGAGTCCTTTCTAACATCGTTTTAACTTCTAATTTTGTGCTAGTGTCCTTTGGAGGCCAGTGAAGGGCTGGAACTGGAGATGGGGTAGGTGGAGGTGGTAACACCACTATGTTGTGGAATGCAGAGATTTTGTCCCGCTAAGTCCTTTCCTGGGTGCGTGACTACCAACCTGGCCATCCTGATCCTGGGAGGGAGATCCACCCCCCGGCATACCCCTAGTGTGCAGTTCAGAGTGGTCAAGTCCTTTCCGCCAGAGTGGAACAGAATACAAGTGGGCAAGGGGTAGGATTTATTCTGAGATGCATTCAGTTTGAACGTGGCGTAAAATACAAATACTGCCAAGTATTCCCCTCCAGTTTACCTCCTCGGATCTCTCCCCTGCTTAATTACCCTCCACCTCCCTCCACTGTGGCCTTATGTTTCCTAACAAATTAATTTATCCCACAAATATGAGAATGTCCCAGTACCTGTAGCGGGGTACATTCTAAGATTCCAAGACTTCTTAGAGATGTCAGGTGCCATTGCCAGGAACTAACCCTTCATATGTGATATTTTTTTTTTCTTTTAAGAGAAGATTGTAGTTATGAACACATATTTGGGAAGCCCAGTGTGACTAGATGGTATTTAAATTCATCGCAGTGACAAGCTGTCACTGAGAGCCTGGGTAGAAAGTCTCTACTCATTGCCTTTAAATTCATTTTCTGTAATTTCCAAAAGACTCGCCTCTTTACTTCTTGGCGATTGCAGATTAGGCTGGTGCACAATAACCTGAAGGTGAGAGTTATTTAAGAACAAAGACAAAGTCACCAATTCATTGCTTTTGTGATATGGAATTGACATTTAAAGGTAATTTTTGAGTCAGTTGAAAACCATTTTAATGTGCGAATTAAAATGAAAATTTAAAACCCATTTGGGAATTGGTTACTGGAACAGCCGTCTCTATAGGGGCTCTCCGAAGGAAAACTGGGATCAGCAAGAAAAGGAGTGGACCATTTTTTAAATTCATTGTCTCATCTGGTAAATAGAAAACAGTTTAAAACAATCGCCATCAATTACCGTGCAAGGTGCGGGCTGTGGGAGAGGTGTTACGGTGACGTCACAGAAGATAACAGTGTTTAGAGATGTCAGGACGAGCTTGCCGAATGACATGGAAAGAGGGTGCCATAACTGTACCTGTCATCTAGCTTGCATCTAGTGTATTTTTAAACGTATGTGTGCATGTGCGTCTGTGTGTGGGTATGCACAGGTATGCACAGGTGTTTGCAGGTGGCTATGGAGGCCAGAAAGTGTTAGATCCCCTGGAGCTGGAGTTACAGTCCGCTCAACGGTGGGTGCTGGGAATGGAACTCAGGTGTCTTTTTATTTTATGTGTTTGTGAGTGTTTGCCTGAATGTATGTCTGTGCACCACATGCATGCAATTTCTGAAGTGGCCAGAAGAGGGCAACACATCTCCTGGGATTGGAGTCACTTGTGAGTTGCCAGGTAGGTGCTAGGAATTGAACCCAGATCCTCCGGAAGAGCAACCAGTGCCCTTAACCGCTGAGTCATCTCTTTAGTCCCTGTGTATGCACCTCTTAAAATAGATAGACAAAAAATATACTATTTCACAGGGTTTATTTGTCTTTTTTTGTTGTTGTTTGCTTGGAGCTGATTTAAAACCTACCTTGGAAGTATTTCTGTAGTTTCTAAGCACAACACAAATGTATCAACTGTGTGAGAGAGCACAGTGTATTACAAGTCTTAGAAACAGGTCATAAATATCACAAAAATTTGGAACACTTTCCCCTTCTTGCTGCCAGGCAAAATGCTTTCTGATCCAAGGACTGAGCTGTCTCTGAGTGTGTAAAGCCTTCTCTGGGTGGGATGGTACCTCAGCATGCTGCAGCTTGTCTAGTGGCTCCTGTTTCTGTAATTGTTCTGTAAGTCCACTGAGAGCATGCAAAATGTTTTAGTCTATCTATCCTATTTATTAATTTAGTGTGTGTGTGTGTGTGTGTGTGCGCGCGCGTGCGCGCGCACGCTCGTGTTGCTGTAGTGATACTGACCAAAAGCAACTTGAGGAATAAAGGGTTTATTTGGCTTACAGGTGATAATTGGTCACTGAGGGAAACCAAGGCTGGAATCTGGAGTCAGTATTTGAAGTAGAGGCCATGATGGAGTCCCGTTTACTAGTTTGTTCCGGGGTCTTTCTTGTTAAGCTTCCTTTCTCATATAGCTCAGGCCACTTGCTTGGGGATTGCACAACCCACAGTAGTCTGGGACCGCCTATATCAGGTAGACATTAGAGAAGGCTCTAGAGACATTGCTACAGACTAATTTGATTCTGTGACTGAGGCAATTCTGTGACTGAGGTCTCCTTGCCCAGAAATGTCAATTGGACAGCAAAACTAATCAGGACATGGGGAACGGAATTGGAAGGGGAAATGGGGGGTGGGGTGGATTTCATTGTGTCCCAGTCGGAGAAATGGATGGAAACTGGGGATACCAATGCCCAGGAAGGGGGCTGCCAGGAGATGCCTAAGTCTAGAATAGAAGGGAAAAAGGCATTGCTGAGAGTTGTTCCTCTCTCTCTCTTTCTCTCTCTCTTTCCCTCCCCCTCTTTCTCATTCTCTCTCAGACTGTTGTCTCATCTGACTCAACTTTACCATAATTTATGCTTAAAACAACCTGGAAATTTGTTATAACGTACACGCATGTACACATACATACAAGTATGCATGCACACGTACATGTGTGCACTCATACACAGACACACACATATATCAGACATGCATGCACACACAAACACACGTGTATATATATGCATGCACACAACTGAGGATGTTCTCAGAGTTTCCTGGGCTCGGCTGCGGAGACAGCTTAGTTGGTAGGGTATCTGCCAAGCAGGAAGGAAGACATGGGCTTGATCTCCAGTGCCATATAAACCAGGTGTGGGAGCACATGTCTGTAATTGCAGCACTGAGGAGGTAGAGAATGGAGGAAGGAAGAGATGGAGGGAGCCAGGGGGAAAAGAAAGAATAGAAAGAAAGAAGGAAAAGGAAGGAAGAAGGAACGGAACAGAAAGGGAGAATTACGTAAGCTTTGGAGGCCTCTCAGTTGAAACCCATACACAAGTTCAGGTAACTCCTGAATCATTTGAATCTCCTGTCCACAGTGTCCTGGTGCCACCCTTTCAGGGCCAGGTTGAATGGATGGACAGTGACAATATGACTTGCACATGCATTAGTCATTGCCAGAGGCCTCCTTGGGTTACTTCCAGCCTCAACCAGGGGAAGTCAGTCTGATAAAGATGATTTCGGGACTTTGAGTCCAGAAGGATTCATCAGCTGGTGGTGCACATTGCTTCTGAGTAGGTCCAGACCAGTCACAAGATGACGCGTGTTCCTCGGGACTGACCGCAATGGGAGAGAATTCCATCCCAACATGCTGTTCCATTTCTCCAAACACAGCTCTACTGCAGATGCAAATGGATCCCGGAGCAGGACGATATGAGGCAGCATTGCAGCCAAGGCCCTGTACACTCCTGGGCCTAGATTCACAAAAGGCACTGGCAATGGAGTTCCTGTTAGTCAGACTGATGGAAGAACCCAGAACCCAAAAGATGTCAGCAGCTTTGAGAGTCAGTAGCTGTTACTTTCCAGGTCACATGGACGCCTCACAGCCTGGTCATTAGAACATTTTCTCTCCCAAGAGGGTTGGGAGGATTTTCTTACTGGAGGAAGGGACCTTGCCAGATGGTCCCTCCTTCACTGCAAGCGTTGGAAGGCTTCGTAAAGGATTTGCTAAAGTACTGCCACTCAGGTCTCCAGCGAAGGCTTGTCTTCCTCAGAGTCTGTGGGTAGCATACAGCCAGCCACAGTAACGAACACAGCCCAGTAAACATCTCCAAACTATATGGGACTGTATTGTATTTCTGCAAAATTTTTTGGGGGGTGGTTGCTCGATTGTGCCGGTCTCAAGCATGAACGTTACGGTTGACAATGTCCTTCCTGTCCTGATGTCAAATAGTTGGAATGTGCCTGGCTCTTACTTTCTCTCATACCGTTTGACAGAAAGTTAAGCACTAACCCACAATCTCAGGCTTTATTTTAGCAACTTGTATCACACATACGACTAGCTAATTTAAGCTATGGTGGTGACTTCTTTAAAATAGGAACATACCTGGTCATCTTTGTATCCATAGTGCAGGTACGCACCACTTCAGGCTGTGTAGTTAGTACTTCTCACTTGCTGGGGTGACTGGAATTTAGTTTCGGGAACTCTTCCTTGTACATGCTTCATCCAGTCACACATTCATTTAGTTTTTCACCTATCCCACATTATTTAGCCTTTGGAGATGCCAGCTAAGTGCCACAGACTCTAAGATTAAAGCTATGTGCCCTATTTTCCAGGAATTCCTTGTCTGCAGTAGGTGTAGACTCGAGGGGCTGCAGCAAACGGATGAAATGATCAGAGTAAGACTAGAGCTCTGAGGTGAGGTAGGATCGCCGAACTGTGATGGGAAGCGGAGGGCGTGATCCCCCGAGCAGGCTTCAGGAGGGCAGGTGGGTATCAGGGAGCTGAGACTCGGAGAGGACCCTCAAGCTTGGGAGCAGATATGTGATGGCGGCCAATCGTGGTTGGCAGTGGCTGATGAGAGGTGCACGGAGGGGAGAACGCATCTCCAAGCAGGTGGTCTGTGTGCTCGCGACCCCTGGTCCCTTAGCTGGTCCGTTTGAGAGACCGGGTTCAGAGCCGCAGTTCTCCAAACCCGGACACGTGATGATTTACTCACTGCGCTGACCCTGGAGACAGCACGGAAGGCTTGCAATTTCCTCATGGATATCGTTTTGTGCAGAACAGGGGAAGTGCGTGTTAGAGAGATGGGATATACAGTTTGTTCCCTTTCACACCTTGTGTCCCTTCCACGGAGCCAGGTGCACCGCTTAAGTTGGAAGAAGGTCCGTTATAATGTCGAGGCTGTGACGTTCACACAGGACTTTTCTGTAAAGAAGGGAAGTCAGTTGTGACTGATGTAAAGCCCTTTTGAGCTGCATCAGACAGTAGCTCTTTGTAGATGGTGGATGAGCAAGGTACCCAGGGCTACCCTGGAGAGGAACATGCCCACCAGGCAATCATGCCCATGTACACACACACACGCACACACACACACACACACACACACATACACACACGCACACACACACGAACACATACATACACGCACCCGTGCCCACATTTGTAAACGTTACCTCTTCTATCCTTATCCGGTAGACCTTCTCATGCCCTCTGTGGCAGCTAGTGTTAATTATCAACTCAATGCTCTAGAATCCCCTGGAAGATAGGCCTCTGGTCATGTCTATGGAGGATTATCTTTATAATATTGAGGTGACAAGGCCTACCCACTGTGGGCAACATCACTTCCCAGGGCAAGGGTCCCGGGGAGTATAAAAATTCATCTTTGTTTCCTGACTGGGAATGTGACCAGCTGCTTGACTACAACCCCGCCTCCTTGACTACAAGTCCCACCTCTTTGACTACAAGCCCCGCCTCCTTGACTAACCCCCACCCCCGACTTCAAACCCCACCTCCTTGACTACAAGCCCCGCCTCTTTGACTACAAGCCCCGCCTCCTTGACTAACCCCTCCACCCCTGACTTCAAACCCCACCTCCTTGACTTTAAACCCTGCCTCTTTGACTACAAACTCCAACTCCTTGATTTCAGACCCTGCCTCCCTGACCTCAAACCCCACCTCCTTGACTAACTGCCCCCCCCTGACTTCAAACTCTGCCTCCTTGACTTCAGACCCCACCTCCCTGACCTCAAACCCTGCCTCCTTGACTTCCCCACCTTGTTGGAGTGTACCTTGGAGTATGAGCTAAATAAACACTTTCTCTCCTAAGCTGGTTTTCCTCGGAGTATTTGTATCGCAGCAACAGGAAAAGGAACTGAGACCCAGCCAACATTTCCAACCAAGAATTTTTTTTATTACGCATTCTGTAGCTCCTTATAAACCTGGTCCAGCCTTGGTGGACTGCCCTGGCTGGGCCACAGGGTAACAGTGACTCTGTCTGCACAGGAACACACGGTTCGGAGTGGTCTTCCCCTAACCCGATGCTTCCACGCTTTTGTGAATGGAAGTCTTCCAGGAACACTGCTGTCCTGTCCTAGCAGACACTCCTGTTTGACAAGGCTGGGGCGATACTTATTTTCTAATGTGAAGATGTTAGAGGGATGGTCAACAACAGCCATGTGATGCAGAAGCAGGGAAGGTGTTTGAGGAAGGAGAAGGCTCCCCGTTCTCTCCAGCTACCCAAATGCAAACCCTCCACTGTGGCTGCTACTCAGTATTTGTCAGTCATGTACATGATTACTGATGCCTCTGCCTCCGTGAGCTACAGTGACTGTCAGAAGCATGGAGGAACAAGGGACATGCCCTGACTGTCTCCGAATGACCTCCCAAGTCTTCTCACCTTCAGACGACCAGTTAGTCGTTTTTACAGTGTCCAACAACATAAGTCCTTTCTCATCGTTATTCTCCAAGTGCGGTTTGAAAAAAATGATCCTTTCACAGACTTGGATATTCTTTCAGAGGGCCGAGGGAGGAATAAGAAGCCAGGCTCTGTGATGGTTCTCTACAAAACATGACACCGGTGTCATTTCATTCTTGTTTCTAAATAAATAAACTTTCTAAAAATACCACTAGATCACGCTGGGCCATCCAAACGTATTTGCAGTAATGTAGCAAATAATTCGAAATGACTGCTATTTCCCAAGGGCTTCCTTTATATTAAAATTTTTTTATCATATTAAATATGATCTTGTATTAAGAAAATCAAATCACCAGAGTGCCCACATTTGTCTCTTTCCCTTCCTTCATCTCTCATGCTGCTGAGAGGTTGAAAGTCACCAGGTGTCACTGGTCAACAGTTGATTTTCTCTCTCTTTTCTTTCTGGGACACTTTCCTTGAGGGCAGAAGAGGCCACTGATGCTTTGCCCAGAATCCCATCTTTAGGAAAGCTGTCCCATAAAACCCTGTGTTTTCTAATGTCGTGTGGGGCCATACCTTGGTAACTATGACAGGGACCAGGAGTTCAATCCAGCAACTGCGAAGCAGCACTTATCAATTAGATTATCTTCGAGCGATTGCCTTATTCTCTTCTTTGCAAGTCGAGTCTCATCAGCTGCAATGAGTTTTGGTCTCCTGGGTATGAAGCTTAATATTTGGTTTTATTGGGAAAATGTCTAGACACTGTGTCTGAAACTAGCAAGGCTGAAGGCGTAAGTACAAGGCGTGCCTTTCTTTAAAAGAAAATTTAAATGAGCACCGCAGAACACTACAGCCATCATTATCCTTCCTGTCATCACTGTCCTCACCATCGTAATCAGCATCACCATCACTCCCACCATCGTGACCACCACCACCATCAGGACCACCATCTTCATGGCCACCACCACCATCATCAGGACCACCATCTTCATGGCCACCACCACCATCATCAGGACCACCATCTTCATGGCCACCACCACCATCATCAGGACCACCCCATCATTGCCTCTATCATCATCTCTATCCTCATTATCATCACAAGCATCACAGCCACTATTCGTCACCATCATCACCATCATATCACACCACCATCACTGCCATAACCATTACCACCAACACCACATTGTCATCATCTTCATTACCACCATCATCACCACCATCACCACCACCATCATCACCACCACCATCATCACCACCATCACCACCACCATCACCACCATCACCATCATCACCACCATCACCACCACCATCACCACCATCACCATCATCACCATCATCACCACCATCATCACCACCATCACCACCACCATCACCACCATCACCATCATCACCATCATCACCACCATCACCACCACCATCACCACCATCACCACCATCACCATCATCACCACCATCACCACCATCACCACCACCATCACCACCACCACTATCACCACCACTATCTCCACCTCTTCCCTTTTTCCTAGGCAAGGGTAAACATGTGTCTTCTCATCAAATTCTCATACAACTTTTCATTGGACACCCGGTTGTCTGCTGTGCTTCCTTCTTGGAACAGCATGTACACCGTTTCCTTTTCTGTTCACTTAATTCTTCTGTCTTCAGGTAAAACTGTTGCCTACCAGGAATCTTATTGCATAGGCCTCGACTGACGGGTGCTTAAACCACCGCCAGTCTCTGCTGATCACAAATCATATACTGATAAACATTCCACACGAAGAATCCATGTCTCCGTGAATATGTTCTCTTTATAAAGGATCTATGGCGGATTACCCAGGGTTCAGACACTGAGACTCAAATTAGAAACTAATCACTCCTTGTGCTCTGGCAGGAGAAAACTGTATCCTGGAAACCCGAGACCAGGGCTCAGGCGGGGGAGGGTGGCTGTGCGTCACATACCCCTTCTTGTCCTAGAGGCTTTCCCTCTCATTTTACACACCCCACCGAAGTTCCTTCTGAAACTTCCTTTCTGTGTGGTAGGACCCTGCTGTGGAGGAGTGGGCTTCTGCTCCTCTCAAGATACTGGATTTTGTGCTGCGTTGGCTCTTTCTCCGTCAGTACATAGAGCTGTGGATGACTGAGCAAAGGCCCCTTGGCCAAGCAGACAGGCTGCTCTGTTGTTTTCTGGCACCAGCAATGGAGTGTCCAACTCAAACCATCTTGAGTTGTGAAGCAGCTGAGACTGTCTAGAAGTCTGAGCTGGCCTTGGTCTCCATGAGGCTTGTCTACCCTCAGACTCTTTCCTTGGCTGTCTTCCTCTTGCTGGCATCTGCTCTCCATCACATCCTTTCTTTGTTCTTCCAAAACAGTCTCTGCTTCTCCCTCGATGAGAAGAAGCCTTCCAACAGCATCTATTTCTTGCATGCCTACTGTATGTCAAGAAATATTCTAGACCTAGAGGATATAGCGACTAATACAATTGCCAGAAATACTTAGCTCAACTCCATTGATTGCTTCATAAAAATTCTAAAAGAAGCCCAGAGGACTATATTGTTTTTGCTTGTCACGGGTGACCAACTTAACCCCAGAGTGGGTAGTAAGGTCACCTGCCCAGGACTAGAGGGGTTGAACTAAGTGAGGGTGCAGCCCTCAAAGGAAGTCAGTATTGCCAACAGGCAAAGCCAGAGACTGCCCACTACCCCAAGTGGGTCCCTAGTGTGTGGACAGCTGGCCCTGCCGTCCTGACATGCTCACTCTCCTGTGTCCTCTCACTCAGCTCTCTGTGAGGTTCCATCTTGCTGACTCTCCTCTCTCTCTGATCTCAGCTCCAGATGAAGATGAGCGAGCGGGCTGCCTCCCTGAGCACGGTGGTGCCCCTGCCCCGCAGCGCCTACTGGCAACACATCACGAGGCAGCACAGCACAGGGCAGCTTTACCACCTGCAAGGTAAGCAGGACGCGCTGCCTGCATGGGGACTCGGGTCTGGACGTTCAGAGGAGGGGCTTGGTTAAGATCCTGGATGCCACCATGCCACCTCCCATGTTGAGGAGCTCCGACGAGGCCTCATGACCCTGAACACTTCTTCTTTCTGGATTCTAGACCCTCAAAGTTTTGCGTCTGTCACTGTGGGAATTTGTAGAAAATGTGGATTCTTGGGCACTTAGGTAAGGGACACCTGTGTAAAATTTGGCCAAGGGGGTAGAGTCCAGGTTCTACAAACAGTCCTCTGGGCTCAAGACTAATGGGTAGGTATTGCTAGGGAAGTACTAAATGTGCGAATTTTCAGAACTTTCTCCAGGTATTCTAAAATAGGAGGGGAAGGGACTTCTCCAGCCTACAGTACTTGAACAAGACCCCAGGTGCTCCCGAACATTCTCAGTAGCGACCACTGCTCCAGGACCCTAGGGGAGGGGAGGGCTGGGAAGCCAGGCTCATTCAGATCCTAATCATTCCGCTTGAGAAACAAAATTCTCTGAAGTACGGTTATGGGTCTACTCGCTGGGACACTTGAGAATCTCCTAATTCAACACTGGACTCCAGAGATTGCTTATCAGTTTAAATGTGCCCTCTGATGTTTTATAGCAAGGAAATTAGCTTACTCATCTCTGCCTGATACTTAAACCAACCAATGAACCTATGTCCTGCATCCGTGGGGCTTGGATGGTGTTGTAGCCCCTAAATTGAAAAGAGCGTACCCCAGACTCAAGTCAATGATAGTTATGAGTGTGGTGTCCTAGTTCCATCTCTGTTGCTTTGACAAATGCCCTGAAAAGAGCAACATACAAGGAGGGTTTATTTAAGCTTACCGTTCCAGACTGTAGTCACCTAGGGAAAGTCAAAACAACTGTTCACATCACACTCACAGTCGAGAGCAGAGAGAAGGCTCAATGGGGCTGGGGACGATGCTTTATTGGTAGACTGAGCCATAGTCTCAAGGTGCCTGTTCCATGGCTTACTTTTTTCACTGTTATACAGTCTAGGACCCAGTGTAGGGAATGGTGCTGCCCCCCAGTGGGCTGGGCCAATTAGCCATTAGGGCAATCCCCTACAGACATGCCCATGGGCCAACCTGAGTTAGATAATTCACCAACTGAGAGTCTCTTCTCAGGAGATTCTAAGTTGTGACAAGTTGACTTTCAAAGTAAGCATCACGTGGAATAAATGGATGAATGAATGACCACAGAAAACAGCATCTTTTGTTGTCCATACCTACTCTGGGCTCAAGTTCACATCAGCTGTGCTTCAGCCCTTCCTGCTGGCATTCCTCTCTCGGAAAGTTCTTATTTTTCCCCTGGAATACAGTACTGTCCCACAACTCTAGTTAATTCTTCCTCCCCTGCTGGGGCTTCCCCCAGTGCCCCGTGGATCGCCAAAGCCCTCCACACTTTACTGTTGCTGGTGCACAAGCCTGGTTACTGGCACTCCTGAGATGAAGGGGCCAGATTCCTCAGATGCAACCAGACCACAGTTGATTTTCATTGTTTAATCACGTGGACACTTTATTAGTAGTGGCTCTACTTCTGGGAAGCCATAATGTCCAGGGGGGCAAGCGTGTCACCGCTGGTTTTATCCTGTTGTCTTCTGTGCCCTGTACATTGTTTACTGAAAGATAGGGCGTGAGGAAGCATTGAATCTCCTTTCTTCCTGAGATGGGGGTCTCAGGCAGCTCAGCCTGGCTTCGAACCCACTATGTAGCCAAGGTGGACCTTGAACTCCTGATGCTTTTGTCTCCATATCCTGATGGCTAGGACTGTGACACCAGGCCCCGGGGTTTGTGCCAGGCAAGCAGTCTACCAACTGAGCCACATCCGCAGCCCTACTGAGTCTTCATTGCTCCATGCTGTCTACGGTGTGTTTCCCAGCAGTGATCCTGTTCACAGATGTTGGAAAAATTGATCTTGAGTGCCTGGATAAACAGTCAAGGGAAGGGTTGGCGCTGCTCAGATCACATTGTTGAAGTTCAAGCTGAAGTTTCCTGGCATCTTGAGCGGCCAATCTGAAAACCATACAGACCCCTAAAGGAGAATTTATCAAACTGGTTTGAGAAACATGGTCCTTGCCTTCCCAAATGTAGGTATAGAGTGCCACCTGCTGGTCATCCTGGAAATAGCATTGTATTATTGTTTGGCTTTGTCTTCTGCTGCCCTCATGAATGTGAATCGTCCCTGCTTCTCTCATAGTTTCTAGTTTTCACGTAGGAAAATTCTTCTATGGTTAGGAGAATACAAATCCAACACGTGAAGGCACTTCATCATGAAGTCAGAGAGAAACCCATGAAAGAAAAGCAGTCAACACAATCGTGTTGGCCCTCGTAGCCACAGAGCCTTTCTACAATGCAAACGATAAAAACATTAAGAACAAGATTTCACAGACAACAGCAGCAACTTCACAATGTGAACACGGCAGTGAGCTCGCCACTGCGCCCTGCAGAGAGAGTGCTTTGGTCGGTAAGGGGCCTCGGTGGATAAATGGGTCTGACGCTGAGCCCGACAGCCTGGGTTCCATCCTTGGCACCCATGTGATTAGAGAGAACTCAGTCCCTCAAGTTGTTCTCTGACTCCAGCATGTGTGTGGTGATGTAGACGCACCACACACACACACACACACACTCTCACACATGCACACAAACACACACATATACACACACATACATGCACACATACATATACACACTCATAGACACAAACGCACACTCATAGATACACATACACACTCATAGACACACATACATACAAACACATACACACACTTGCACACACACACACGTACATTCACATACACACTCACATAAACATACACATGCACACTTGCACACACTTACACACTCAACATAAACACACAAACATACATACACATATACACACATACATACACTCATACATAAACACACATACACACCCGCAGTTGCACACTCACACACACACAATAGATAAAATGCAAAACAAAGAAGTTACTCTGTGAAGCAGCGAACGTACTTAGGTCTGAAAACCGCTATCTTAGAAAGGATTTCCTTTCGTTTGCTGCTATGAAATTAAGAATCAGTAGGGTTAGTGATGCCTCCAAGATGAGCTATCTACAGGAGTTAATGATCTGGTTTCTTTCCTCATCGCCCTATGCACTCATTGGCCCAGTACCTGTTTATTGAGCATATACTTCATGCCAGCGCCATGCTGGATGATAAGTGTGCCCGGGGCTCCTGTCCTGGCGAGCGTGTATCTTCCCACTGGCTTACACTCTGCTGAAGAGTCATGGGCGACAATTAAATGGACATTGACTTCAAATTCGACACATGTAAGCGTAACAAGAAGGTGTTTACAGTTTTAATAGAAAGCATTCTCACGGTTATTGGCTCGAGGGTCTTGTTCAGATCAGGCAACTGTTGGAAGCCACAGCCTTTACCCCAAGACTTTAAACCTAGAAGAGGCAGCTGCATGGAGGGTTAGGGGAGAAGAGGTAGGGGAATTCTCTTCTTAGACAGATCAGCAAATACAAAGGTCCTGAGGTAGAAAACGGTGGGGGGCACGGAGAGAGGGGTCGGATGGATGACGGGGGCCAGTGGTCAACTTTGTCTGCACGCAGAGTGAGCGAGAAGTCTGGAGGGCACTGAGCACAGAAGTGTCAGACTCGACTCTTATTTAATTCTGATAATGCAGAGAAACAGGAGGAGCAGCCTGAAGGCTTCACACCGGGGCCTCGGAGCGTCGGGCTTCAGTTCAGCGCATCTCTCTCACGCCCTCACTCCCTTTCTCTTAAGTACAGAGATTTTCTGTCTCTCCAGGATTTTCAAACTGACTCCCTGTCTCCCCAATTCCCACACACATCAGAACTGCTTGGAAGAGAGAATCCATTGTTTCAAAACAAACACAAGGAGAAACAAGGCCCTGTGTTGTTTCCTCAGTCAGGAAACCAAAGATGGCGTCATGTGTCTGTGCTGGAACCCATGTGGTTTCATCCTCCTGGGGACGACCTTTATGGCTGGGGTTGTCAAGAGCACTCCATCCTCAACCTCATCCTCTCTGCTGTAAAGAACTAAGCATTGGAGACCATGGCAGTCAGTTCTCGCTGAGGAACATGGGAGCCACGGGCATGGGATCCATGTTGGAGTCCCTGGTAGTTTCTCAGATGGTCCTTAGCTGGGAGAGGAGACCCTGGCCCCAGTGTGAGTCAGAAGCTCACACACTGAGACCAGAATGTCTTCAAGGGCTTGAGCCAGTCTGTGCAGGTTACAGATCCATTCTCAGGAGGGTAGATTCTCAGAGCCAGTGGCTACGTTGGGGAAGTTTGCATTTTTTTCTGAATACATGTGCTAACCCTCTTACACACACCATGTGTACTGCAGTGAGATGCCACAGGCTAGGTCCTGAGCCATGGGGAATGATGACAAGCCAGGCTTCCAACTCATGTCTGTAGGGCCATGGGGCACAAGAAGTGCCCCATGGGTGAGGTGGGACAGAATAGGACTCGTGGGACCTTGGTCAAGGCCACATGCAGTAAGGACTTCATTCGAGAGCTACCTGTGCTGTGGCCACTTGTCATCAGACACAGTGTGGTCGCCAGAGGCACCTGGGCCCAGGTGCGGACTCTAGGCTGGTACTAGTTTTGCTCACCCCACATGGACACCGAGTGTGTAAGAGGGGTGGAAAGCCCCAATCCATTTCCTGTCCTTAAGCTAAACCCAGCTTTCAGGATACAGTTTAGCCACTGGCTTTCACTTGGTCCCCATAACTGGCACTGGTTAGTTTTCCCAGAAGGCCCTGGAGTTTAAGGGGCTTCCTCTGAGGGTGCTGACAAGGGCCTCATGCTTGCCTCAAGATGTGGATTTTTCCTGAACACCCTGTCTAGTCTCTCTGCTCCCTGCAGGAAATTATCAAACCATAACCAAGACATGCCTGGATGGTTAGAACTAGGGCCACCCGTGGAGACTATGCTTCCGTGTTGTAGTGTGGACGTCAGAAGGAGACTAGACATATGTTCAGACTGGCTGGGAGTTTAGAAGTGATTTCTGGTCACTTGGGAGCGTTTAACACCCATCACTACCGTTGCCAATTGGGGGTCTGTTTGGGTTTAGATTGGAGGCTTGCAAATGACCAAGGCTTTCATTCTCTTTTTGAAAAAAAAAAATTTGGCATGTGTGTGAGAGAGACAGAGACAGACAGATAGAGATTCAATGGTGTGCGTGAGGAGGTCAGAGGGCATCTTTGGGGATCTATTCTCTCCTCCTACCATGTGGGTTCTGAGGCCTGAACTCAGATCCCCAGGTGTGGCCACACATGCCCAGAGTCATCTCCCTGGCCCAAGTTGTTGGATCTCTTTGTGTCTTTGTGTTCTACTTTGGGGCTGTGAATGGGATAATTTCTGCAAGATTTTACAGCTCACAGAGCCCTGCCCTTCATCCTCAGTAGGACTGGGTGGAAGAACAAAACAAATGCTTTCCCCTTCATCTTGTGGAAGTGGGAGAGGAGTTACATCCATAGTCACCTGTGTTTCTCTGTGATGGAGATCAGAGGGGACGGGGCTGGGGCCCAAGTACTCAGTCAGGACTGACAATGGAAGGGAAGTCAGCTGAAGGCCTTGGAGCCGCAGGGTACATCAACCTTTGTCTCTTGGCTCAGCGTTTAACAACAGCAGGGTTTTTGAATGTGAGCTTGGAACATCCAGGCTACCTGGGCCTTAGCCCCACCCCCAACCCCCATCTTATGTGTGTCTACCCCCCCACCTCCATGCTCCCCCCTCCAGCGTCCACAACTGTCCTGAGAACCTGCTTAGCCCTGTGACGTTCTCCACTTGTGTCACCCTCGCCAGCAGGTGGCAGCAGAGCATTTCGGTACATAGAAGCAAGGGCGTGTGGCTATCAGAAAGGATAAACTTGCGTTCCTCGCAGGCCCCTTCCAGCCAGACCCCTGTTAATAAAATTTTACCAAAATACCCATGCTCCTTCATTGTGCGCTCACTGTGGTTGCTTCTGTGCTGTTCGAATCTAATTAGTTTTACTCTCTGGCCCTTTATAGAGAAAGCCAATCCCTGTGGTAACTCAAGAGGGGCATTCTTGACTTATTTACTTGGCTGCAAACTGAACCTGAAATAGAGAAAGCTAAATGTATTTCACAAAGTCCTCTACTTAACGATGATATAAGCGAAAGCTTAATATTGTCTTATTTTGGGTCAGGTTTGCAGAGAGTATATACATCACAAGTCCGTGTTCCTCCTCCCCGCCCCTCCATCTTGTGTTTCTCTCTCATCCCTTCTGAGTACTTTGACTGGGGGAGGAGTACTACAGATGAAAATTAAAGGAGTAAACTAGCCCCTAACGGGCTCACCCAGGCTGAAAGCAAAGGCCAAATGCAAATGATATGTTAATCATGCACAGACCCCCCCCCACCGCCCCGGATGCTCATTTGCATATCACTATGAGCGATCTTGGGAATACTGTTTCTTATCAAGAGCATGCTCTTTCTTTCTGGTAAATAAAATCAATTGTACTAACTAATTTGATCATGGGCTTTCTTGAGAGATAACTGTTTCTTCTTTCTAATTCTCTTTGGGAAAGATGTCACCAGCCCTCTGAAGCTTCATCGAACAGAGACTTTCCCCACCTACCGGTCCGAGCACTGACAGCAGCTGCCAAGAGCTGTTAGCACTTTAGTGGTGCATCAGCCACAGATCCATGAGGGAGGACCCAAGGACAGCCAGGGAGTGCAGAATGAAGAAAGCAGCTTCATGTCCTGCTGATAATGTGTGTGGCCATGGGAGATACTGAGATACGACATATGTACATAAATATATATTTTCCCGTTTGTTTTCTTTTTTTAAAGATACGGTCCTAGCCTCACCAAAACATGCTGGATACACATCATCGACTCCCCTCCCCCACCCCCGCCCATTTCTACAGCTGGACAGAAAGGAGTCAAGTCACTGCTACAGACTGATTTTCTATTGTAGACAAGGTCCCCCTTGTGCTTCTGAGTCTGTCCGTTTGTGGGTTTGTGTGATTTTTTTTTCCTTGTAAGTGTTTCAACTGTATGACAGTCGATATTGACAATAAAATGTCTCTTCATTATTTGCTATTTCTCTCCACACTCTCCCTCAGTGACTAACACCACAGTCCTGCTTCCTTCTTGAACTGATTGGTTACATTCCCAGTGAGTGAAATCCACATTTTCACTCATTCTTCTTAGCGAAGAGTCCTTTCAAAGGACCCTTTAATACTGGTTACAAGACAAGCCACTCATTCTCCTCAATGTCCTTTGAGCAGCAACCCCCCCAAAAAAAACCCTTTATTTTGAATAGAACACTGATATAAGGACCATCCATATTGTCCTTGGATTCTGCTGACAGTTTTCTTCATGTCCTTAGTGTTTCTGGGGGGGCAGGTGCACTGGAAACAGCTCTGCATTGTGTTCGGTGCATGTCCAGCCATGGACACATCTTCCCACTCATTCATTAAGCTGATTTGGAGTCCAGTAGTTCTCAGTGCTCTCGGTTGGACACCAGGGGTGGAGAGGCACAAAGACTCAGGCTCTGTCACCAAGAGCCTTAATTCTGGAGGAGGGCATCAAGGAAGTAAGGATGCAATTACAGTACTGAGTGACACCTGCTCAGAGGGTCCCCAGGAGAGAATGGTTCTAAAGAGAAGGTCATCTCGTTCTCCAGGCTGTGTCTCTAGGGAGAGGCCAGATGGGAACTGAATCCTGTGAGCATGTGAGGCTATGTTCCTGCAGGGCTGCACAAGCAAGCAGGGATGTCCACCGTGTTCACTGCCACACCATACAATACAAGAGTTCTAATTAAAAGTGAATGTCAGGCGGTGCTTATGATTTTATAATGGAATTGGGATCCAAATACCAGGTGGGATAGGATTATGTTTATGTTTTTTTTGTTTTTTGGTTTTTTTTGACAGGTTTCCTCTCTGTAACTCTGGAACTCACTCTGTAGACCAGGCTGGCCACGAACTCACAGAGATCCGCCTGCCTCTTGCCTCCCGAGTGCTGGGATTAAAGACGTACTCCACCACTGCCAGACTACAGTGTCCATTGTATATCTTAAATTCAATTGACCTTCATGGTCTGTATGTTTCTTTGCTCAGTCTGACAGCTACGATGTCCAGCCGTAGAGCAGAGTCTGGTACACAGCCTGCAGTCCTGGCCGATAGGAACAGATAGAAATAGAATTCTCCCGTTGTTGTTTGAGCCTTTCTAGAAGGCACAAAGGGGAGATAGACATGATTATAACCCAGTATCTTTGGCTATCCTAAAAATCCAAGTCTGTGGAGCTTATCCCGCTGATCCAGAGAGAGATGGGATCCCAATGGTACTGCTGGTCAGGACTTCTCTCCGGGGTTGAGGGATCTCAGGAGAGAGGATTGGATTCCGCTATTTTAGGGCCACATAGGCGGCTTGGTGCTCTGGCGGCCTCCTCTGAACGCATCTGTCTTCTCTCCAGCTTTTCTTTTTCCACGTCATTCTTGCTCCTCCCCCTCCCAGATGTATCCGTTTTCACGTGGTTTACCACGCGCCCTGCACGCTTAGCACCTCTCTTGCCTGCTTCTCTTTGCTTTTGCTCTTCAGACTGTCTCCTAAGAGATTCTCCCAGATTCCCTTGGCCTTGGCAGACGACGAGGAGATTAGGTTGAGGAGCAGATAGAGGAAAGAGGAGAAAGAAATAATTATAATTTTAATGAAGTCGAAATCGCCAAGGCAAGTCTCAAGCTAATGAGGTGCGAAGAGGTGTTCGTGAATGCGGGTAGCTGCAATGCAGGTCTCTTTGGAGATCTTTAGGGAAAGAAGCGACGATAAGAAAGAGACTTCTGTTGCAGCACGCTGAGCCTGGCACTCACCGTAAGCATTTAGTTCTGCGTCTTCCTTCCAGCTCTGTTCTCCGGCGGCATCCGTCCACTAACCACTACACCCGCCATCACTGCCTACCGGGTGGTAGACTCACCTTAGAACTCTGGCCACTGCATTCCTGAGCTTACACTGTAAACTCCTAAGGCAGGGAGCCTGGGGAGAAGACAACTTCCAGAACGGATCAGAATGTAGGTACTTGAGGATTTGAGCACAGGCGATCTCATCGCCTTCCTGTTCCAAAGCAGGCATAGGCGGAGAAGTGGATAGGCGTGGCTGTTTTAATAAAGCTTTATTCATAAGCACAAGGGGCAGGCTGTCTGCCCATGTTGCAGCTGCCAGCCTCTGCACCCGCTCTGTGTAATGAGACCTCCGCATATCGTCTTTTGTTAGTTTTAGATTTTTAGGCTCTGCTGCAAGGCACTTAGCGCTCAGCACCCCGCTACCCGCCCTTCAGCCGCTGAGATGTTGATTTCAAGGGCTCTTTGATTTTGTAAATCTCCCACTCCAAGGTGAATGTACAAGTGCAAACAAGGGGACGGGAAAGCTACACTAGGCTTAAAAATAATTAAAACCGGCCAGGCGGTGGTGGTCCACGCCTTTAATCCCAGCACTCGAGAGGCAGAGGCAGGCAGATCCTGTGAGTGTGAGGCCAGCCTGGTCTACAGAGTGAGTTCCAGGACAGCCAGCCAGAGTTACAACAGGGAAACCCTATCTTGAAAAAACAAATAAGCAAATAGATAAAAAAAATAATAATTAAAACGGAATTAAAAGGCACCGCTCCAATGCTGCTGGCAACCTGGAACCTGACTACTAAACTATGGGATTCTTCTTTGACTCGGTGTTTTAATTGCGCAGAAGGGGAAATGGCATTGGGGTTGCTTGAAGGGAGACCAGAGGGCCGGAGGGTTAATCGTGTGTTCTCCACATGCTCATCCTGTTGCTGATCTTTTATCTGTTGAAAGCAGAAGCTCACAGGCAATATGACAGTACTAGAAGGAATGGCTTGCATTTCTGGAAGCCAAGCGTTCACTAAGTGTTCACTTAGACTCACCTATGGCCATGCCAGGTTACAACAAATTACTATGAGTGTTGTGCTCCTGAATTCAGGAACCTGATTCATGGGCATGAAGTATTGTTCAGGAAAGCAGGACAAACCACTAAAGATAACTGACATTTGTATGAAGGGATATTCTACTGTTGGGGAATAATATTTTACTTTTGGGAGAGGAGGCGCAATACCAATTCCTGTGTGTGTGTGTGTGTGTGTGTGTGTGTGTGTGTGTGATGTGAGCGTGGTGTGTGGACCCACATGCCCAGGCCAGAACAGGATCTCAAGTGTCTTCCTTCATTACTATGACCTTATTGCCTTGAGACACCATCTCTTTCAACCAGAAGCTCTTGGGATCCACCTGACCCTGACTCCAGTGCAGGGGTCACAAGCATGCCTTGCTGTGTAAGCGTGCTAGAGATTCAAACTCAGGTCTTCGCATTTGTAGACCAAGTGTTGAGTCCGAAATCAAAGACCAGTGAGACCACGCATGCAAAAAAGCAAAGGCACTTTATTCTGCAGAGAAAAACCAGCATGCTGGGGTCAGGTACCATGCAAGATGGCCGACCCTGAACAGAGAGTTACAGCTTCTTTTATTGACAGAAAAAGAGGGCTTCCACATAGACTGGTTTCTAATTGGTGAACAGAGATGCAGTTACAAGTGCCCTAGTAGCTAACTGTCCACATCTTGAGCTATACCTGGTAAGTTAGTCATTAGAGTTAAGACATTTGGTTTTATGGCCTTCAGGGCTACCTGTCCTGATGAGATAATTTTATGGCCTGTCTCTAGGATTTACTAGCATGCAAGGTCAGGCCCAGGTGCCTGACCTTAAGCACGCACACAAAACAGGATCTCTGAGCACATACACAAAATATAGTCTCTGAGCGCATACATAAAATAGGGTCTCTGGTTTCTCCACAAGCACTTCTACCAACAGAACCGTCTTCCCAACCCTAAGATTCTGACTCTTAGCAGAGGAAACTTTCTTCCCTTACGGCCGGGACACAAGCGCAGGTGTTTCGATTTTCATTAAGATCTCACATTTATTTCCCTTTCCCAGGGAGGTGGTGGATTCTGTAGATTGAGGGGTGGAGGTATGACGGTTAATGCTGGCTCATTTAAATGCAAGCTCCTTGAACCAATGTGTTGTGACTCAGTCCAGCTGGTGTGGGACTGCCTGGTGACCACATGGCTGAATCAGTGAGAAAGTTGTCAGTCGTACTCTGTCTCCAGCTGTTGGTAAGACATCCATCCCATGGACCTCAGTGCAGCCCAAATCTACCCTTTGACTTGCCGTCTCCAGATAATCTCAATGTACTTTGCAAGTATCAAATGCTACGCCAAGGAACCCTGAAATGGAGACTGAAATGGAGAGTTTCCATCAGCATCAGACTAGACTTAGCGTTGGAGACAATGTTCACCTAGGTGTTCCCATTTGAGACACTCATCCACTCAGCGGGGGAACATCTGGATGTACCAGGTTTGATTTGAGGACTCAAGGAGAGCCCCCCCTCCCCCCGCAAGAGATTCTTCTCTACCTGCAAGCCCTGAGAATCCCGGCACCAGGTACCGAGATGTCTGTGTGTGAAGTTGCACACAGATGGGGATAGCCCTGAGTGTCACCTGGGTGGCATTTTCCATATCTCCTCAGTGTTTGCTTCGTTGCTATAACAACTGGTAAGGAGATTGGGTCTGACTTTCTGCGTTGCTCCGGGATGCCTCAAGAGCAAAGCTGCGGTGCTGTTCTTTTCTGGAAGGAAGAGGCCTAGGAGAAGCTCCTGTAGAAAGCACAGCCAGGCTGTCTAAGGCAGGGCTAGCAAGGCGGGGAGAAACCAGCTGTTGCTAATGAAGGCTTGAACCACCAGCCAACCGCCAAGCCTGCTTCCCTCCTCGTCCTCCTCCCCCATCCTCCTAAACACAGCAGCAAGCCCTTTGCCTTGGGCTTGTGGTAGTGCCGCCTTCCCCTACCTCTTCCCAAAGCAGAGTGTGGCTCAGATTGACAGAGTCTCGGCAGGGTGTTTTTGTTCCGAATTCTGCCAGCCTCCACTGCAGCGCTTAGCATTTCTAAGGCAAGTTTCTGGTTGCTTGCTGGAAACCCTCAAGGGCCAAAGACCTTGTCGTCACCTGGTTGGTAGTTTATTTTCTCAGTATTTAGTCTCTAGCCTACAGGAGCACAGATGAGGGATGGAGGCTAGTCTGTTCCCATGCCAGGTAAAGAGGAGGGCCCAAGGAGGACTGGAGTTGGAAGAGAGCCAAGGACAGATGAGACATATTTTACTTCCTGGCACACAGGTGGCTTGGTGAACAGCCTCCAGCGTGACACATATGGGCCTCACACAGGCAGGTTCAGGCTCATGTGCAAGCTGGTACCTGGCGCACACGGAGGTAGGCATGCAGGCATTCAGACCCACACTGGCTGAGTCTGCTGACCTTGAAACCATATGTATATAGAAGCACGATAAAATGCATTCTGCCAAAATACTTATATAACAGATTTCATCGTGACTTACTTTTAGGGTCTGTGGACACTTCAGTCTCAGCTATTTGGTGCTGACATCACCTTCCAGATATGCTGTACCATGCCATGTTTTAGCTGACTCCTACCTGATACTCATATTGGCACCATGTTGTCTAAATATAAACCTGCCCCTATAGCTTTCTGTCCCCAACAGAGGTCGTCTATAGGAAAGATCTGCAAACTCTGCTCCTAGGCTGGCATGCACTCTGATTTTCTAAATAAAACTTTACTGGCACACAGGCATGCTTGTTTGTCTAGGAAGTGTTCATGGAAAGCTGCAGCAGGAGGCCTCTGTCTGGTTCCCACAGCTCCACTCTAATGAGCTGGTGTTCAAGAAGCAGCTGGTCACCTGGGCTGCAGACTGTTGCAATACATCAGTGGTTTAGTTGAGAAATTACGGTCAGGTTAACCTGAGAGGTTCGCCTCTTCTTGAGCAGGTCTGCTCTGATAGCCGCAGAGGCCTTAGTTCTTTCTTTCGTCTAGAATATGTTTGTTTTCATCTATCTTTTCAAAAGTGGTTACTGGTCTGCTAAAAACATACCCCAGACCAGTATGGCACAGCAAAAATAAGAATGCAGTAGTGGTACAGTGGCGGTAACCAACAGTACTCTAATTGGAGTAAGATAACTCGACAAGAGCAAAGACATGCCTGATACTGAAAACCCAATCCAGGGTTAGTGAAGTCCTGGATCTTGAAGGAGAATCTACAACCACTACTTTAATCAAACAGCATAATCCCTAACTGCACTCTGATACCCAAAGCTAGGTGTAGTCCTCGCCTCTCATTATAGAAACTTCTCTTTGCAATAGTCGGAGACCATTATAGAAAAGCAACAATCAATCAAGATGCAGATTTGTGGAGCTCAGTCACAATGGAAACAGCTACAAAACATTCCTGCACCCGAGGCACAGTGAACATTGCAGAAGAAGGGATGGAAAGGTTGTAAGGGCCGGAAGACCAGGGAGTTTGCTGTCAGACAGTGTCTCCTAGTGATGTCAGAAGGCACATCTGTAAAGACTCACCAACATGACTGCCTAAACATGAGCTGAACAAACACAATAGCAGCAGTCATGCCTAAGGAGGGAAAGCCCACCAGGCCTCAAACCTACAGACTCGACTAATAAACAGCAGAGGGAGGAATAGTCTTCCCCAGGAAAGTACACGCCGATTGACTATCCAATACCAAATGTTCAAAACATACATGTAAGTAACATTGTACAGAGTGAGCAGGTTGTATTTAGGAATGTATATGTATGTACACATACACATATGTCTATAACAACAATAAACGAAAAAAAGATGATGTGTCTTTGAAAGAGCAAGGAGGGGTATATGGGAGGGTTTGGAGGAAGGGAGAAATGTAATTGTAATTACATTATATCAAAAATAAAATCAATTACAAAGTATATAACCCAAAGAAAGTATTCAACTGACAACAAGAAGAATGTTAGATCAGACACACAGGTGGCTACTAAAGGCCGTAGCCGACTACAGGTAGCTCAGGGCACACTTGCTTCAGGATCTGCAATGCTCCACGTCTCCACAGGCATGGCATTCTAGTCAACCAGCTTGGAGAACCTTTCAGGAGTCGATGTTCCAGGCAACTTCAGATTACAGAGACCAGGTTTATCTTAAGCCCCCATCCGCGCTGGCTCTCAGGATTTTGGAACTGGTCCTGGTGTAGACTGGTTCCTGAAGGATAAAGTTGGGGTGGCGTGGAGGAAAGGACTGTGCTTCTTTCCTTTCTCATCCATTTTCATGCTCTGTCGAGAGAGTCCCGGCTAGGACCCGCGATTGCTTTTAACGCGCTCTGCCTCATTGTTTAATTGTCAAACTTGGCTGATGTCAGGAACCAGGTAGCTCCTATTTTGAGCGGGTGCTTCAAGTCATTCAAAATGATTACACAGAGCTCAATAAAGCACCAATTTTTTTTTCATCATCGGGCTTCTTTGAGAGTTGCACCTTCCAAAGCAAAGAAAGGAAGAGGAACATTTGGTTATCAAAGGAAGCCAGCCCCCAAATTTACTTTTCTTTAGCTGTCATGCAAATTTCCAGCCCGAGGCTCACAGGACACTTTGAAGATGAGAATCACACAGGCCCCTATGGGAGCTTCAGTGGGGCTTCTGATGATTCTGTGACTTATGGCAGAAGGAAGAAAAGAACGGAGAACAATAGCAGAAACCTCACTCTGAAGGCTTGAAAGCCAGAGTCTAATTCTGGTCCTCTCCTGCCTGGAGGAAATACAGGTTAGGAGACAGCAGGTCAGATAGGGATGAGGTGGGATTTCCTCTGGCATATTCCAGAAGTCCCTTAAGTTCCCGATTGTGTGTGTGTGTGTGTGTGTGTGTGTGTGTGTGTGTATTTGTATTGAAGTGATGTTTTGGTAAATGTTGAGTCAAACTGAGGCAGGATAGAAAGACAGGGAGATGGGCCTGAGAAGAAAAAGGAACCCTTCATTCTGGAGTCTAGAACGGTAGTTCTCAACCTTTCCCATGCTTTGACTCTTTAATACAGTTCCTCCTGTTGTGGTGACCCCCCAACCATAAAATTATTTGTGTTGCTACTTCCTAACTGTAATTTTGCTACTGTTATGAATCACAATATCTGATACACAGATGGTCTTAGGCCACTCCTGTGAAAGGGTTATTCGATCCCCAAAAGGGGTCATGGCTCACAGGTTGAGAACTGCTGGTCTAGAGTCTGGCTGAAGCCTCTCTTGCCAGCTAAGAACTAGAATTCCAGTCTCTCCCTGCCCAGTTGCAAACCTGCCATTGTCTAGGGCTCTCACTAGAACCCCTTTTCAGTGAAAGGATGTGGTCCACACTACCCTAATCTGCCCCACCCTCCAAAGCTCTAGTGTCTCCTGGCTTTACCTCACCAGATTGCAGTCTCACCCTCACTGGAGACACCTCCAGAGCCACCCCAGAATCTTAGCCATTGACAGGAGACAGGTAACTGGGGAGCCTCCAAAACGGTAGATAAATGCTCCTTCTAAGACATTTAAACCAGACTCTCCCTTGAGGGGCCCATGTCCACACTTCTGTCTTTGCCTCAAGCATCTCTCACTTAACCCTCATTCTCCAAACTTATGTTATTATTATTATTATTATTATTATTATTATTATTGGTTTTTCAAGATAGGGTTTCTCTGTTGTAATTATGACTGTCCTAGAACTCACTCTGTAGACCAGGCTGGCCTTGAACTCACATAGATCTGTCTGCCTATGCCTTCCGAGTGCTGGGATTAAAGGTGTGTGCCACCACCTCCTGGCTTCCAAATCTGTGGATAATATGTCTTTAACAAACATGGCTTCTTGAGAAGCCACCCTGTGCTTCCTGGTGGATGTGGTTCATTCTTTCCCAAACAGCATTTCTGTTTTTAATGAACCCCAGGTCTGCTTCCTACTGGCTCACCCAAAATTATTTTCTACACCAAAGCCAAGGATCTGGTATTATCTGAGGTGGGGTCCATAAAAGGTTCAGGGAACTCCTGGAGCTGTTGAAGGTGTGTTTCCCCAAATTGCTGCTGACTAACACGCCCTTTGCTTTGTGGACTTGGAGCGTCACGGTGCAAAACCAATGTGAGACCAGAACATAGGGTGCTCAGACAGATCTGGTTGCAGTTCATCTAAGCCAATTTGCTGGGTGGTGGTTGTGGCTGAATCAATAGCTTTCACCAGTTAGCTCGATCCCTGAGGACTGGCATCTTTGACCTCAGACACAGTCCTCAGATAGAGGCTACAGTATGAGTTACCCTGAATTTCCAGATACTTGCTAATTGTTTTCAGCCAGAGCTCACAGAAACGGTGGCGTTCATAGATCAACCAAGGGACCTCACCCTTTCACCCTTCTGACCATACTGTGTGAGAGAGATTTACTTGAGGCAGGCAGGGAATATTCTAGTACTGAGATTTAGCTGAGGTTCCCTTGGGGTTGGCAAGGTTGTGAAGGGCAGAACCTCAGAGGCAACTTAAAATTTCCAAGTGCTACATTTCAGTAACCTTGAACTACCCTCACGACAAGGCACAAATGAACCAGATGAGCAGTTGAGGCTTCAAACTGGCCAGCAAGCTAAAGGGTAAACAGAGGGCGGTCTGTACAGTTTCCCATTCCTTTCCCAGCAGAGGCTAACAAAAGCTAACAGGTAAGTCTGGCATCATAAATCCAGCTAGCTCTCTCCTATCTCAGGCATCCATTCTAAGTTTAGGGCTACACAAAATGATATTTAAATGACCCTAAGTTAAAATGAACAGTAATAAGATACGGTTAATTATTCTTGCTCAATTGGCCTGAGACGGAGAAAGATGGTTTACAACATGCTGGGCAGAAGACATTTCACACGCACCCTCAGTAGACCGAGGCTGGGGTACCCTCTTTCTGTTTTGTTTTTCTCTTCCAGTGTCTTCACCTTGATCATACAAAGTGTAATGTTCTAATTCCTCCATGATTAAAATCTCCCCCTTACCTTTCCTTCGGGAAGGCACCTTAGGGGAAGGGCTCCTAACTCCAGGCTGCTCACCCAAGGACCCGGATGATTCTCCAGTTCTTGGCAACAGCATCAGTGTGAGGAGGCTCACAGCTGTGTGGAAGAGAAAGGCAGCAGGAAGCTGAAGGATAATCCAGGAGAGCGGAGTCCACAACACCTGGGAAGATGGCGACTGTCCAGTTGGGGAAATCACTCAAAGCTAGCCCATTCTTAACACTTGGAACTGTGTGTCCAAGAGTCCAAGAATTCTCATGGCTTTTGCTTTTGCGTTTCTGGTTAAGTGGATACGGGAACTTGTGCAGTTGTAATTCCTTGGAGAGCTAAGGACAAGAAAGAATAAGTCTCAGGGCAGAGGTAGCAAGAGGCCCCATGCTTAAATCTCTCAGGGTGAACTGAGTTGCTACCAAGACTGTTGATTATATAGATAGTACACTGGCCATTGGTGCTATTCTGAGAGAGTAGGGGAGGTGATGTTGCCCTCCCCACCCACCAGGGTGCCCTTGACTCCTGGGCTTGGGGAGCAGGGGGATCTTCAATTTCTTTTGCTCTTTTCATCAATTTATATTTTTGCTTTTTCCTTCCAGTGATACTCTGAGACTTTAAAGTGCTGGCACCTGAATTCATCCTCTTTAGCTGACAGCGTGGGAAGTTTTATCATAGACCTGACAGTCCAGTAAATGCCTTTGTCCAGATTTTATGAATAAATGGCAGGGATGAGATGAAACTTGACTGTAGCTATCTGGAAGCACAGAACATTCCACAACCTTGGTCTCTTCCTGAAGGTCCCTTCAATCAGTTTTTGTTTTTTTCTTATTCATCACCCTTCATACAGAAACCCAAACTAATATGAAATTGCTTTTGTGCTCTAACATTATTTGATATGTAATCTCTAATATCTGTCAAAACCTGTAAGACATATTCGGGTGGAGAAGGTAGATTGGATCCAGCAGTTAAGCAGTGACAAACAACTGTGGCTGACAGGTGACTCAGAGAGGAGAGGGGGCGGGGGCAGAGAGAGAGGGAAACAGACAAAGAGACAGGGACAGAGAGAGACACAGAGAGACAAAGAGACAGAGAGATACAGAGAGAGACAAAGAGACAGAGAGACAGAAGAGACAGAGAGATAAAGAGAGACAAAGAGACAGAGAGAGTCAGAGAGAAAGAGAGACAAAGAGATAGACAGAGAGACAGAGAAACACAGAGATGAGACAGAGAGACAGAGAGACACACAGAGACAAAGAGAGACAGAGAAAGACAGAGACAAAGAGAGAGCACAGAGAGAGAGACAAAGAGAGAGAGACACAGAGAGAGACAAAAAGAGACAGACAGAGAGAGGCAGAAGAGACAGAAAGAGAGAGTTTCAAGGAAAATAAAAAATGCTTTCCATGGTGAGAGAGAGGCTGAGAGAGAGGTCATTTCCCTGAAGGTCCATACTATGGACTGTGTAGTCATGGACTACAGGTCATGTAGATAGACTGTGGGCCATGCAGTCAGAGCTGCGGGCCATGCAGTCAGAGGCTGCGGGCCATGCAGTCAGAGGCTGCGGGCCATGCAGTCAGAGGCTGCGGGCCATGCAGTCAGGGCTGCGGGCCATGCAGTCAGGGCTGCGGGCCATGCAGTCAGAGGCTGCGGGCCATGCAGTCAGAGCTGCGGGCCATGCAGTCAGAGGCGATTCCAAACCAAGCAGAATAAACATTGACATTTGCTAACCACCGTAGGCTTTAACTTTTAAGTCATCGGCTTCAATCAGCATAATTTCCATATTTTTTAAGTATGGTTTTTTTTTTTTTGTGTGTGTGATTTGGCAAACATACAAGAACTTCATCATTTCTGCAACTACCGTATCAGCATCTAGAACATTCGATTGCCTCAAGAAGTTGCATCTGGATTCTTGACAATCAACTCCTTCCACACTTTGTCCCTTGAAAATCATTTACAGCTTTTTCCCTCATAGATTTGCCTGTTTCAGAATGTCATGTAACTTGGCTTATGAGATTTTCAGTGAATTTATTGGGTTGAAATAATAGCTATCTATATAAATAAATATATATATATATATATACACACACACACACACATATATACATATATGCACATATACATACATACATATGTGTGTGTGTGTGTGTGTGTATATATATATATATATATATATATATATATATATATATATATATATAAATTAAATAAGACAGAAAGTGCTAGAGTGAACCGGACTTAATGAGAATGAGTATGCTTTGCGACATTTTAGTTCCTAGGTAAGTGTATGTATTTCTAGAAGTCTCCTATATTTTTCATTGTTATGTCACACTTTCTAGAAAGTACCACAATATCCCTGATGATCCTATTGAGGTATCAATTGATTTTCTTATTTCTGTGAACACATACCTGAGAACAAGCAGCTTAAGGGGAGAGAGATTTATTTTGGCTCACGGTTTCAAGGGGATCCATTACAGGGGTAAGGCACTGTAGCAGGCTGCCTTACACTGGTGTGAGAGCGACCTCTTACCTCCTCATATCTTGGTGAAGGGAGCAGGGAGTGAGCGGGAAGCGTGTTCAGACTGTCAGACCTCAAGTCCCCCCTCCCAGGAACCTACTTCCTCTCTCCCCTGAAGCTTCAACAGCCTCCCCAAACAGCCCACCTGCAGGGGACCTCATGTTTAGGCACAGGAGCCTGTAAGAGACATTTCGTATTCACACACTATAACTCTAGAATATTCTTGGGAGTGAGCTTAGACAGTCGGTAAGGCTGGGGAAGAGAGAGGGTAGAGATAAGTGTAACTCAATAACCCCTCCCTGACTGATTTGCTGATAATGTTAAGTAATTGGCCCCAGTCTTACACAGGATGCTTCAAGTTAGAGGAGGGTGAAGCACCCAAATAACGTGGCTAAGAGACTGGGCTTTGTCATCACTCCCAGATTCTAGTTCTCGCCCAGTTACTTAGGCTCCTTGGCCTTAACCTGGACTCCTGACCTTTCTGATGTCCAAGTTCCCACTTTATGAAGCACGGCCCTTCTACTCAACCGGGACTGGTGATTTGGTCTGGCTTGTCTCTGCGGTGGCAGCTATCCTGTACTCTGTAGGATGTTAGACTCTCTGGTCGTTTTGCTTCCAGATGCTAGTGACATCCTTTCTTCCCATGGTGACAACCAGAAGTATCTCCAGTCATTGTCAGACAGCGTGTGTGTGTGTGTGTGTGTGTGTGTGTGTGTGTGTGTGTGTGTGTGGTGATACATAAAATAAAATGTTCCTGCACATAAATGGCATTCTCTTCCTCTACCTGTGCAGTCATATGCATACAGGGGACACGCCCACTGACGGAGAGCACGGGCAGCATGAGCCTAAGCAGCTGAAGAGTCTCAATGTGTGGGTTCCAACATCCTCAGGGTGGACTGAGGGCACACTCTTGAATCTTGGAACAAAGCTTGTGTCCCATAGTCAGACTGCCTGGGGTTAACTCTGCTGGGTTCCTTCTAGCCTGCTCTCCTGCAATGGGTTATGCAGACAGTCTGCCCCTGTTTGCTAACTTAGAAAACAGGACAGCGCCCAGAGCAACCATCGCTTAGGGAATGTGAGCCTTGATTCAAAACAGGGATATGGATTTAAATAGGCCAGCATCCAATGCAGTGGAAAATCCCATAAAACAGTCCCAGGCCAGCTGGTACCCCTGGTCACACTCCGCAGAACCTAGCAGACCGGTGAATGTCTAGTTTGAGTTTGTGAGCAACATAGTCCATATCATGTTGATAAGCATGAGCCCTGCACTTGGTGTGTTTGTGTGGTGTACAGGCGCATGCCCGTGGGAGTGTGTGTGTACATGTGCCATGCAATGGGGATAGGAGACAGATAACTTTAGGTGTTGTTCCTTAGGTTGTTGTCTCTTACTTTGAGACTAGGTCTCTCTGGTCTCGAACTCACCAAGTCATCTAGACTGGCTAGTTAGCTAGTGAGCCCAGGGATCATCCTACCTGAAGCACCCTCCATGCCCAGGTTTTTATTTATTTATTTATTTTAAATGTGGGTTGTGACGTTCTGACTCAGTTCCTCAAGCTCGAAAGGCAAGCGCTTTACAGACTGGAATCTCTCCCTTTTATTACTAACAATTTGGAAGAAAGGGTTCAAGCCAAGCTGATCGCCCACTGTGAGACACAGCAGTGGTCTGGGCTTTAAGCCACTGGGCCAGGCCAGAGCCTAGAGGCTCAGCCTGTGCTAGGACATGCACTGAGCTTCCTGTCAGGAGACAAATACTTCAGATAGCACTTCGCCAGCAGATAAGACTTAGCCCAACCCAAGGAGATGCGAACCAAACACCTTTTTTATTGACCTAGAAAACAGAGCTTCTGAGTCTTGTGCTAGACAAAATAAGCGATTTATATAAATAAACACAGCCCGCAGAAGTAGGCACTGTGGAGAGAGGTCATGATTTCATGGCTGTATTCCAATTTTCCCAGCAGTTACAGAGGACAGAACTGCCAAACGATCTCATAGGTCAACCTGAGCTCTACCAGCCTTCTGATAGGTGGAAAATGACCTGAACTAACTGGTATCATGGTAGATTCAACCCTGCACTGGGGCCAGAGACTCATTTTTGTCTTGTAGGACTTATGGCTGTTGAAGCAAACATGATGGTTGTCTACATAAAATTCATTTTTGCTTAGAAATAACCCCAATTTTGTTTGGGAGAGGCAAAATGAAAATAGTTTGCTAGATTCTCTAAAATGTGTTGGACACAGTAATGGCCAATGGTATGTGCGCAGAAGTCCCTTAGAAGGATTCTCAGTAGAAAACTTTTATAGTCAAAGACCTATCGTTGATCTCTGTCACATTCTTCATCTTGCTTTGGATGCAGATGGATATCTGGAAGTGGAGAAGCCCCCTCGCTTTCTCAAGGCTCAAAGGTGCTCGCCAGAGAGGAAGTTAGAAGGACCTTGGCTCCTTCATGACTACCCATGAGTAGCTATGCTAACATGTAAGCCTATGTATATAGACTTACAGTATACAAAAAAGTCCTCTTGCTCTTGGTAGATGGCTGCGCAAGCCCGAGGACCTGAATTGAGATCCTCAGACCCATGTAAATGCTGGGTGGCCCACCTGTAATTCCAGCTTCAGAAGGTAGAGACGAGGGCTCCTCAGAGCAAACTATAGCCAAGATCAGCATCTCTCAGCTGGATGTAGAGGCCCTGCCTCACCAAATAAGGTGGATAAGCAACCAAGGATGATTCCCTAACATCAAGCCTGGCCTCCACATGGCAGGGAGCATGGTGTTGAAGGAGTTAGCTGAGAGCTTACATATGATCCACAAGCACAGGGCAGACAGACAGAGAGCGGGAATTCATGGACTTTAAACCTCAAAGCCCATCCCCAGTGACATCCCTCCTCCCACAAGGACACCTTCTAATCCTTTTCAACTGAGGAACAAGCATTCAAATCATGAACCTATGCAAAGCACCACAAAGCATCACCTTTTTTTGTTTGTTTGTTCATTTGTGGGGAGGTGGGGCAGGGTCTCATCTAGGCTTCCCTTGCCTCCAACTCACCATGTAGCTGATAATCCCCCAAACTTCTGATCCATCCGCCTCCATCCCTAAGTGCTGGGATTGCCAGTGTGTGTGACTACGCCCAGTTTATACAGTGCCGGAGACTTGAGTGCAGAGCTTCATACAGGTTAGGCAAGCATTCCTCCAACCGAGCTACGTCCTCAGCCCCAAACACAATCTTGGTTGATCCAGTGGACATTTCTTTCAATTCTGTTCAGCAAGCATGAACATGAAAAAGTCTTACAGATACATGGACGTGACATCACCGTCTCCCAGAATGCAGGCAGAACTTCTGGTCGACAAGGTTTCCACGCGATCATCCAGGGTTCTTCTCCATTGGCCCCCAGCGGGGAAGGGCTGAGGCTTAGAGGAACAAATACAACTTGGATTATATTTCTCACGCTAATGCAAACACACAATAAATAAAGTTTTAATGCCTTTTCATGAAGACAGGGGCCCAGGAAGCACCAACTTTTATAACCCGTGGAGGTCACTTCGCAGCCTATATCTTTTTTTAATCTCAAAAGGAATTTTTCTCATTTCTTCTTGCTCACTTTTCTCTCCACAGTTTCCCAGCTGTGGAAGAAAGGATCTGCACCTACATTCAAAAGAAGGTTGTGCATGTGTGTGTGTGTGTGTGGTGAGAGAGAGAAAGAGGAGAGACAGAGAGAGAGAGACAGAGAGAGAGAAAGAGACAGAGACAGAGACAGAGAGACAGAAGGAGACAGACAGGGAGAGACAGAGAAAGAGACACACAGAGAGCAAGAGAGACAGAGAGAGAAGGGGAGGGAAGGAGAGGGAAGGAGAGTAGTGTGCAGACTGAAAAGCTTTGGGCATCTAACAGAAATGGGTTTGAACTCCCGCGTGACTTTGGGCAAATCCAGGAATTTCTCTTGGTATTAGCTTTTACAGTCGATTGACTAATTGCTGTATCAACCAAACAGCAATCTGAATGCCCACGGTGGAGCAGGCACTTTCTTAAAGAGGCAACAGCACTCCCAGGATCACAGGCATGTGCATATGCCCATGTGGGCCCAATGTCCGGCACACACTGGGTACCCAAGAGATGCTGTGTTTATTATCTCCACTTTAGCTGCGAGTTCCCAGACTTGCGCACAATGCACTGCTCCCTCCCCAGCCCCCTCCCTGCCCCTTGCTGGGCAGAACACTGGAATTATGAAAGCAGCTTCCTTGCAGAATGGAGTCTGCTATCATCTGCACAAGCAATCCTTTCTACCTGAATTTAATTAAGACCCAGGGCTCTTTCTCCCAGCCATTACAGCGCTATCTTGGCCCTCGCTCCTCTAATGATTTCGTTCTGTATAACTGTTTGTAAAACTCATTCTCCAAACACAACAAGCAGAGCGCTTGGCACTTCTATTAATTCAAAGACCCATTTAACTAGCTCTCATCAGAAGAAGCCATCAGAATTTCAGACTGGGTTTATTTATTTATTTTTGTTGTTGTTGTGAGGAATCTTTTTTTTTTCCCAGCCCTATGGTAACTCCTTTATATATTCTTGTGTGAAGAAAGTAATTGATTATTAAGAAGATGTGTATTCACTCATTATATTACACGGTGCCACATCAGAGCACACGAGGAGTTTGTAGTACACTATAAAAGTGTCAACTAAAATTTATACGTATATAGCCTATGCAAAGAGTTCTTCATATTTTTTTTTCTACCTCGTGTATTAAAATGCCTACATAGTGAATTGAGACAAGCAGAATGAGAGACCCCGTGCTGGTGAGCAAATACATGTGTGCCAAGTTTCCAGAGGGAAGAAGAAAACATTCCCCTTGGATCAACGTATTTAGATTCCATACAAGAAGTACGAGTGTTTCTCTTCTTGAGGGGACAGAGAGTTATGGCCCATCCCCCTCTGGTGCCAATCATGACCATTTCCAACCTTCTCCCCCCACGCCTGAGCCGGAAGTTACAGAGGCACTGCAGGGCGAATTTGTAGGCAGAGATGGTTGTGGAAGGAAGGGGACCAGTGTTTCTGGGGTGTGTGTGGGTTTGAATGTGGCGCTGAGAATTGCAAGGCAGAGCGTCAGAGGTAGTAGTTTGTCCAACTTGTCCCTGACCAGCTCCACGGATCGATCTTTAGCCCTTACCCACAAAGGACTTACACATGGACTATGTGGTTTTCCCTCTCTGGTTTTTCCATCGGTATTTTGCACGCAGTGTTGGAAAACACACCATGCTGTCCCTGTAGTGAAGCTCAGAGGAGCTTCAGTCAGTCTGGCTGACCGGGGTGATGCATTGGTGCTGGCAATGATAAACACAGAGATTGCCTTCATCCTAGTATCCATGGCAACTGCCATCATCAATCAGAACATCCTTTCCTGGCAACTTCAGATGACGTCTGAGGTCCTTATCATGGCGCTTATGCTGTCCTCCCAATCTGCCTCTTGGGCATCCCCTGCCTACCGTGTCTTTCCTGTCTTCTGCATCTTAGCCTTCTCACTTCTCCTTTGTTGGGCTCTCTGCTCTTCCTCACTGTTGCAGGTGTGCCCTGCCAGGGCTATTGCTCTGTCCGTTTTGGTTTCTGCCTCTGTCTGAGGCCTCTCCTACCTCTTCCCCATCTTCCAGCTCATATCCCTGGTGTGCGCATATGAATTCTAACACGACTTAATAACCCTATGCTGCTCCTGTAGAGGAACAAAGTTCTGTTCCCAGCACCCACACTGAATGGCTTACAACTGCTTCTAACTCCAGCTTTAGGGGAAATAGCACCCTCTTCTGGCCTCTGCAAGTACCTGCACTCAAGCACACATAGCCGCACATACACATTCACACATGCATACTCACAAATAAAATAAATCTGAAGATCAGAGATTCTGATCTATGACCTTCTGTTCCCATGCCTTTTACTTCTAGCATATTACAAAGTTTCGTCCAGTTTAATAACTTTGACTTACTGTGGTTCCTTTTTTCTATAATGCATGTTTGATGAGGGTAAAGGTCATCATGTCATTTACTGGCCTTTCCTAAGTACCCAAGGCACTATCTGGTATGTAGTAGGCATTCAGTAAATATTTAAACAGGACAGAGAACAGTTCATATAAACGACACAATCTTTAATAAGACTCCAGGCTTACATATGTGTAAACATATGCACATGTTAGCACAGATACACATGTGTAGGCCTCTAAGTAGTAAGCGTATGTGTGCACACACACACCAGCAGTTCAGAGGATCAGCCTACCAAATGGCTTAAATAATGAGTATGAATATCAGGGTCACCGGATTTGGGGTAAATTGAATTTGTTTTACAAACGTCAGTTTGTGTTGCTTGATCTACGTCAAGAATAAACAAATAGTTTTATAATCTCTAAAAAATACTTATAAATAGAACAGAACTTCTGGAATACTTACTCAGACATTGACTTAATCAAACAGACTGGTTGAACTAGGTAGTAGGATTGGCTTTCTTGAGATAGTTAATTGCATTTTGTTCCATGAGGAAATCAGTCCAGTCAGCTCTGTGGGGCTCTGAGACCTGGGAATTCCCAGATGTGGATGCTGCTGCAAGTCCTCACAGCACTGATAATTCTGCACTGAGCGTGCTCTTGAATAGGGACCGCTGAGAGTGCCAGGCCAAGTCAAGTGAGCTTGCACCTGTCTCCCTTTTTAGCTAAAAAAACCACACATTTTTAATTTCTCTGGAACTATTAAATTTTATTTTTGTGTGATTGTTTATATGACTTCCATCTGTTTTTATTTTCTTTCTTTAAAATTCAGGTAAATGCATCATTAAAAAGGCAGGAATGGTGCTGGAGAGATAGCTCAGTAGTGAGGAGTGCTTACTGACGTTGCAGAGGACCCGAAGTCAGTTCCCAGCACTCTCATAGGGAATTACAACTGCCTAGAACCCCAGTTCCAGGGAACCCAATGCCCTCTGGCCTTTGCGAGCACCTGGATCGTGCACGTGCCTTTAGTGAGGGTCCAGGTTCCACTTAAGGGACATGCCTCATGCTCAGCATCCTCATATACAGAAGCAGCTTAAGAGGTTGCTTCCTGTCACACGACTATGGTTCATCCATGCCTGCTCCCAGACCCATACGTGGCTTGACTAGGTGGTGAGTTTTGCTCTCTTCAGTGTTGCCTAGCAACACCGTTAGCCTGTAAGCTCCACCAGACATCTAGGAGGACGGAGGAAGTTAACTCAAAGTCTAATAAGTTCTTTAAAGAAGAAAGGAGATTGCTGTAGTTTGCCCACAAATGTTCCTTCCTGAAAGAAAGCAGTTCCTCAATACATAAGGAATTGTACATTGGCTTTCTCTGTTATCTGGAGAGAGCTGCAAGTGTCCAGTGGCTGTTTTATGAATTTCAACATGTAACTGATCCCCCAAAGATGACCTTAGTAGTGTTACATTGTGATAATTATCAAGACCCTTGTGTTAAGTATGTTACTCAAGTCACAAAGCTCAAGTCCTTAAACTTAGCTTCCCTGATTGTGAAACAGGAAGGGTAATGGTGATTATTCACGGGGTACATGGGTGGGGAGAAAAGATAGACACAAAACCAGACTCAGATCCCAGTTGACAGTATGAGTAGGAGTAGTTCATTCACACACATACACACACACACACATACACACACACACACACAACAACCACAAAACAAAACAAAACAAGACAAGACACCCAAACAAAACAACATTAAGACGATTAAACTGGGGAGACAATGCAGTCGGTGTTACTCAGCTGTTCTTGCCTAACATGCACAAGAGGCTCCGAGTTCAGTCTCCAGCACCACATAACCAGGTATTAAGGCTCATGCCTCCCTTGCAGCACTTAGGAGGCAGAGGAGTCAGGAGGATCAGAAGTTCAAGGTCACCCTCAGCTACATAGAGAGTTTGAGGACAGTTTCCAGAATATACTAGATGAGCCCCTGTTTAAAAAAGAAAAAGGAAAGAAAAAGGAAAGAGAGAATAAGGCTGGAGTTTGAGAGATATAGCGGTCTATGAAGCTTTTGCCTTGCAAGCAAGAAGATGTGAATTTGGTCCCCAGAATCCACATAAAAAGCGGGATGTAGTGGTGCGTGTTATAATCCTGGCACTGGGGAGATGGAGAGGTGGGTCCTGGGCTCTCCGCCAGTAGCCTAACTCACTTGGTAAACTCCAGGTCAGTGAGAACCCTGTCTCAAAAAGAGGGGGCTGCTGATGGCACAGGAAACAGCATTGAAGTTCGTCCTCTGGCCTCCATATGCAAACATACATCCATGCATGTGCACGGAACCCACACGAACACAGGTGGACACAGAAGACTAGCCTGATGCTTCACTGAGGGCTGCACAGTCACTCTGAACTCAGAGGATTACATGCTTGGCTCTGCTTCACTGTCACCTACAGGAGAGTCTCCTTTCCTTGAGTTAGAAATTTTTTTTTCATACCAAGAAGTATTAGAATTACTTTTATAAAATTATAGACTATGATTTAGGTATAAAAGAATACAGCTGGGCAGTGGTGGCCCACGTCTTTAATCTCAGCACTTGGGAGGCAGAGGAGGCTGAGCTCTATGAGTTCGAGGCCAGCCTGGTCTACAGAGTGAGATTCAGGACAGTCAGAATTACAATAGAGAAACCCTGTCTTGAAACAAACAAATAAAAAGAATACAGTAGAAAGACATTGATTTTTTTTAAAGAATCTGGATTAACATGAATATGATAGTTCTATTCCCTGCAAAAAATCCAAAAGTTGGTACTTTTTTGCGACATAAAAAAAGTGTTACTTAAAAATTCCGCACAAGTACGCACTGCGCGTTGAGCATGCTCCCATTGCACCCTCATGTCCTCCTCTTCCAATCCCTCTCCTCTCCTGTTGCTTCCTTTTGTTCTCTTGAGTGATCTCACTTCTACGTCCATGGATAGACGCACACATGATCCCAGTTAACTTAGAAAACAATGCTAGCAACCAACACACAGGACCTCACAAAACTGAAATGCTTCTGAACGGCAGAGGAAGCCGAGTGAAAAGACAGTCTACAGAGTTGTCCAGCTATACATCTGACAGTGGGTTTTTATGTAGAGTGTATAAAGAACTTAAAAAATTAAACAACAAAAAATAATCAGAGAACCCAATCAATCAGTGGCCCAATAAATGGAACAGACAGCTCTCAAAAGATGGGACACAGATGATCAATACACCTATGGAATTCTTGAGAAGTCTTAGCTAGGCAAGTGTACCCTTTGGTTTTTCAGTGGAGAACCACCAATGAAGGAGCTTGTTTTAATTTCAAATATTTGCCTACCATGTTGCATGTATTTATAGACACCCCAAACAGACAGTGTTTTAGGAGCGCAATCAGATACAGAGGAAAGAGCAGAAAGGGAGGGAGAGGAAGAGTTAGAAGACCACCAATCAACAGTACAACACATGCTGGCAAAGTATCTCTTAGCCTTCATTGTGATGTAGTGGAATAAGTACCAAGTGTGTGCCCATTTCATTGACAGGAGGCCAGAGAGACAGATAACACAAATCCTTCAGCACCTCTGGGCTGGTAGAACCAGCTACACTAGCTCTCTGGACCAGAGAATTCAGGGGAGGTTCCAGGTGCCCCCACCCCCATCTCCTGCAGGAGAAACTGCTCTTCTATACAGGGTCCTCTTCCGGAATTGAGTGAAATGGGATGCGTAGGTGCACAGTGCTTCCCAAGGACTGCTGGTTCCATGAAGCTAATGGCAAGCTCCCCACGCTTGGAGCTCTAGCATCAAGAAATAAGAAAGCCTGCACACACGCCAACAGGAAAGGAAAGCCTTGGTTTTGTTTCTTGCAGGCTCTGAATAGTGCACGACAACCCGAGTGCTTGCGCTGCTCCAAGCTTGAGTCTCCCCATGATTCTTTCGAGTCTTCTCTTGCTTCCTCAAAACCAGACCAGTCAGTAGCAATGCACGCTCATGGTGGCTTCTGTGAGCACCATCTTGACTGTGATTAGGTGTTGCTTATGGAAATGCTTGTTTTTGCCTTTGGAGCAGAGAAAGCTTCTTTGAAATGTTTGAGTACTGCCACCAAGTTAGGCTGTTCCAGGCAAGGCCCATGCCTCGCGTGCTTTTCTGCTATGAAAGGAATCTTCTAGGTCATTGAAAGGAAACCTTTTAGTTCTTAACTTCACCTTGCCAAGGCTGAACTTTTCTTCATGCTTTTACTCAAAGTTGCTCCTTTCATTCCCAAGACTGCCATGGACCCCGAAACCCCATTTTTTTTTTTGGCTATTTACTGTCCTCTTGTCTGAATTATTCATTCCCTAATCCTTTGGGTTTTCAACTGCATCTGAAGAACAGGGAGCAAAGAGTTTTAAAAATTCTCTTTGGAAAAATTAAGCCATGCGGATACAATTTTGAGAAGATATATAAAATCAAAGATACCACAAAGCTAATCATGCAGAAGGCATAGAGCTCATCACATAAAAGTCCCTCTCAGTGCTTTAGTCCGTCAGGTGCCTTAACATCCACTATGTTTCTAGAATTTGTGATCACCTTTCACATCAATGTCCAGACAACTTAGATTCTTGAAAGATGACTCAATAGAAGATGTAGCTGAGTGATATAGATGGATAATGGTAGATGGGTGGATGTATGAGGTTGAAGGGTGGACAGATGGATGGATAAGTGGAAAGATGGATGGATGGGTAGACAGATGGAGAGGTAGATGGATGAGTGGACAGATGGATGAATGGGTGGATAGATGAATGGATGGACAGATGGATGGATGGGTGGATTTATGGATGATAGGTAGACAGATGGATGGATGGATGGATGGACAGATGGATGGATGGGTGGACAGATGGATGGATGAGTGGACAGATGGATGGATGGGTGGATAGATGGATGGATGGGTGGACAGATGGATGGATGGGTAGGTGGGTGTATGGGTGAATGAACAGATGGGTGGATAGATAGATGCATGGGTGGATGGGTGGTTAGGTGGATGTATATATGTATGTACGCATCAATAGATACATAGATGATTGGATATGTGTATGTTTGGATAGATTGACCAATAGATTGGTGGGTGGTCAACTGGGTGGCAGAATATATGGGTAGATTCAATAGCTGGATATATTTTATTGGGAGAACTCTGTACTAGACCCTAGAGGGAAATGGTGGAGAAAACCAAATTCCTGCTCTCTTGGTGATATATTCTAAGAGAAAAGGCTGACATTTAAGTAAACAGGCATTTAATACAATTCCAGGTGCAATTACTGCTACAGCAAACAGGGCAGATAGTCTGGTGAAGATGAGAGGGGAAAACTGCTTTAAATAGACTAGATGCAAAGGACTTTGCTGAGATCTGAATAAAGTAAATGGGGGAGCCATGTGAACATTTTAGGGGACAAGCTTTTAAAGTAGAAACAGTGATGGCTCTGGGGTTGGAAGGCAAGGGGGGGCTACATGAGAGCGTGAAGAGCGGGGCAGGTCAAATCCATCTGCCGGAAGGTCCTGAAGGTCACATGAGGCATTAATCACTTCTTCTAGGTTAATGGGAAACTACAGAAGGGTTCCAGAAAGGGAGCAAGATGCTGTGGGGTCAGCAGGATCCCTGTTTTATGTAGAGGAATCTCCAGAGGAGGACGGGGCGGGGATGGGGTGGGGGTGTTACAGAAATCAGTGAAGAAGTGACTCACCACTAAGGAAGAAGTGGTGGTTGCCTGGACTATTTGTCTTCTGCTCAGCCTGCATCTCTGTTCTGGATGCTCCCCGATGAAAAGCCATCCTTGACCATGGAAGATGGATGTGTCCCCAGTACTGACAATGACTTTCTGTTGGTGTGACTGTGTGATAAGCCCCATGCTGAGACCACAGTGTGTTTCCAGTGAGAGCACAGTGTGTTTCCAGTGAGATCACAGTGTGTTTCCAGTGAGAGCACAGTGTGTTTCCAGTGAGAGCACAGTGTATTTCCAGTGAGATCACAGTGTGTTTCCAGTGAGATCACAGTGTGTTTCCAGTGAGAGCTCAGTGTGTTTCCAGTGAGATCACAGTGTATTTCCAGTGAGATCACAGTGTGTTTCCAGTGAGATCACAGTGGGTTTCCAGTGAGATCACAGTGGGTTTCCAGTGAGATCACAGTGTATTTCCAGTGAGATCACAGTGTATTTCCAGTGAGATCACAGTGGGTTTCCAGTGAGAGCACAGTGTGTTTCCAGTGAGAGCACAGTGTGTTTCCAGTGAGAGCACAGTGGGTTTTCAGAAACTCCTCAGATGGAAAAGTCATTGTAAGTCTTAGTTCCGAATCTCAAGCAGACTGGGTATTACACATCTAACTCCCCTTCCAGCTAAGTTCAGCTCTTCTCTGCTGAGGAGACTGAATTGGTAGACCCACACACCTCGGCCCTCTCAGCTGGCTCTTCCAAACGTCCTGGAGCACCTCCCTCATCTGGCTTGTTCAGAGGTCCTGGATTCTTGGCTTGAGAGCTGAGGAGTGGATTCTTGTCACTGCTGAGCTGCTCTGTTCCATTTTCTCATGGTCGTCTGAGATCCAGCCCTTCATCGGATTCCATGGAATATGTAGGCTGTGGGAAATTCCAACAAGCCTGGGGACCCCCTCATTCTTAGATACAGAGGGTAGTTACCCCCAAAGGGGTACAGTTTTAAGTCAAAAGACTTCAACCTTTCAGTAGTTCTTGAAATTTACTTCAAGGAAAGAAAAAAAAAAAACACTAAAAGGTTTATCTCTAAAAGTCAAAATGGGAGTTGATTCTACTCCAACCAATCAGTGTTTGTTTTCCACCCTTTCAGACAGGTGCAATTGGATGGGCCAATGCGTTTGTCACGTTGACTCATTGAGCTCAGGACTCTTCAGTGTACACTGAGCTGATTGGGGGATTGAACTGAGCTCCATCTACCCCTCCCCAGCAAAGTTATGCTGAGCAGAGCTGGGGTGCAGGGTAGTCCGCGAGGTAAGGACTGACATGTAGCCACCCCAGTTCCTCATGTGGTTGGACATTAGATTACGCGTGAGAATCACATAAAAATGGGATGTCGTGTTCCTTTGCCATCTCAGTCATCCTCTGGTGAAGTGGGAAGGGCACTCAGTGCTAAATAATGGCCCCAAATCTAAGTCAATAGCAGAGAGAAGATCAAGTGTTGCTGGAGGCTGCGTCTGAGGGAGACTGGAGTTGTGGAAAAACACAGGGTTTGTAAGAGACCCAGTCTCCTGGGAGCCAGCTATATATTAGAAACTCCAAAAGGTCAGCGAGTAATTTGAAGCCTGAGCTCCTTCCATTATCTATAGTCCTCTGGCTGCTCCCAGCTCACCTCTGGGGTCAGGGTTAGATTTAAAAGTTCCCTCTCCCCGCTGTTTAGAACATCTCAGTGAAGACCGTGCCCACCAGGTGGCGATGCTTTCACTTGGAAAACCTTAGAGGGACTTTAAGGATGTCTGCTGGATTCTCTGATCTCTGCCTAAGCTTGGCTTTATAGCTAATAAAGGGAAAAGGGCTTACGCAGTTTCCCTTTTTAAAATCTATCTTATTATACTATCTACAGTTCCCGCCACGACGAACCTGTAATATTTATTCCTACTACAGTTGCAATGCAAGCTGTAGACGTGGAGGAACATTCTGTATGATTCCGGGCATCCTGTCTAGGCAGAGCTTGGGGAAAGAGCACAGTAGAAGAGCACGTGTTACCAGATGGCCAGAAAATCAAACCGAGACTGAGGGAAGGCAAGCAATAGGCTGTATCTTGCTTCTTCCGGCTTTCCAGGACATGTAGATTTAGACAGATTAGCTGTTGCAAACTTGTTTGTGAGAAATACAGTGTGGAGCCATTTTTAAAAGATTTGTTTTTCCAGACTGTCCACCTGGAGGTGCTTAGCTCAAGAGTAAGCACCCAGAGGGGAATGGCTTTATGAGAAGACTTTCAGCCAGGAATAAACACTAGAGGTGACTGGGCTCCAGGAAGGTGAGCAAAAGCAGTGCAGACCAGAGGCAGGTTTTATCTTATTTATTTTAATTTTTGTTTGTTTTCTTGTGTGTGTGTATGTGTGTGTGTGTGTGTGTGTGTGTGTGTGTATGTGTGTGTGTGTGTGTGTGTGTGTGTGTGTGTATGTGTGTGTGTGTGTGTGTGTATGTGTGTGTGTGTGTGTGTGTGTGTGTGGTGTTCCTGTGAATATACATGTGGATACATATAATTGCAGATAACCTATGCTGTTGATCTTTAGGTTCTGATCACCTTAGTTTTTGAGACCGGGACTTTCCCTCACCAAGGATCCCAGACTGGCTGCAGGCAAGCACCAGAGATCCTCTTATCTCTGATTCTCCAGTGTCAGGATTGTAGGATGAACCACCATATCCAGTTCCTTTACCTGGGTTCTGGGGATCAAATCCAGGTCCTCAAACATGCAGGGAAGTCACCTTATGGACTAAGCCATTTCGTCTCACCAGCCCAAGAGGCAGGCTTTAAAATATTGCATTTCTTTGGCCCCGTCTATGGTGCTCCTGTACTGATTTCCTCCTCTACTCTGAAATGGCAATGGGTGACATGTTCAGTTCATTAGGAGAACGTGGTCAGCCTCAGCTGCACAGTCACAGTGTCCTGTGCTTTTAAAAATAATAATCTCCTTTTCCCTTTTTTTCCCTTTCCCCTCTGCTTGCTCAGGCACTGCTCTGGCCCCTTCTGGAAGGCAAGTTAATGAGCCCGTGCCTCCTCCTCGCTCAGCTCCTCACAGAGGCTCACAGCACTGTGCCAATTTCCTGCCTCATTCTGACCTCTTCCTGCACACGGGAGTCAGTGGGGAGGGGAGGACACCAGGGAGCCGCAGCGAAAGGTGAGAGGTAGATGTGTCAACCAGCTCTTCTCTGTCTACTTAAGACAAAGGCAGAATCCTCACTCACCTTTAACATGACAAGGGAGACAGAGCCAGTGGAGACCCAGTGTGCAAGGCTGTGCCGGGAGAGTGCTGTGCTGTGCTTAGAACAGAGTGCTCCACACGTGTTGGCCTGTCTCCGTGGCTTATAGTTGTTAATGACGGGCTTTTGGGGTTGAGGAGATGGCTCAGTCAGTACAGCGCTTACTGTACATGCGAGAGGACCTGAGCCCAATTCCAGGAGCCCATGTCAAAGCAGGGTCCTGCAGCCTGAGCCTGCCACCTCGGAGCTGGGGAAGCAGAGGCAAGAGGATCCACGGGGCTCACCAGACAGTCCGTCTAGATGAATTGGTGAGCCCCAGATTGATGAGAGACCTTTTTTCAAAAAGTAAAGTGGAGAGCAATTGAGAAATTACAGACCTCTACTCTCCACACATGCCTGTGCACCTTCACTTATATGTGCACAACATATGACAACATAACACATGATAGAATCTCATGTATCCCAGGCTGACCTTGAACTTACTGTCTATCTGAGGGCAACCTTGAACTTCTCCGGTACTTGGATTACAGGTGTGCACTACAACATCTGCTTTATGTGGTGTTGGGGCTAAAACCCAGAACCCTGTGTGTGCCAGGCCCTCCACCAACCAAGCAACATGCCCAGCCCCTGTCTCTGATGCTGTCAGGAGTGGGTGTTAGTATGGCATGATTTCTTAATCTACTCAGGTCACCCACCTGACGCATCATTGTGCTGTGATACCAGGCAAGGGAATCTCCATCTTCCTTCTGCCCTTACCCCTGTCTTCTCTTCTCTGCTTTTCTATTTGGTGGTCAGGAAGATTACATAGAGCTTCACAAACCTAGTCAGGCTTTGTGCTTCATTTGAGATAACTGTGCTTTCTGGAGGGTTTGATCAGAAATCGGATTGAATATGACTTTCATATATGAAAAAGCCCATTCATAACCAGGCATGGTGGCACAGGACTGTAATCTGAGCACTTTGGGGGAGCAGAGGCGGGAAGATTGCCACAATTTTGATGCAGTTTGAATTATAGAGTGAGTTTCAGGCCATCCAGGGATATGTAGCAAGACTTATCTAAAAAACTGCAAACAAAACCTCCCTCAGATCTCCAAAATTTTATGTTTCAATAGGGGAGAATGTTATATTTGTATGTCTTCACGTGAAAAAGTTATTTGTATGTATATACATTTATGTGCATATGTACATACACATATACATACATAAAGTTGCACATAAGTACTGTCCATATAATTTGAGAATAACTGGATCTATATCTATAGGGTCTTCTCTTGCTAAAATTGTGCTGCATTCAAGCCCCTGTTCCTCAATTTATTTCACCAAAGAGTAGGAACTTCACCAGAGAGAGAAAATGGGAACCCAGTGCTCTTTGGGGTTCTCGAACACCCCCATCTGCTCCGTGGGCTCTTTTGGCAGGTCATGTGATCACTGTCTTTCATTTCCTATGTGGCAGGAATATCTGGCAGATGATTGAGATGGTAAGAGGAAGACAGGAGCAGGAACATGAAATCCTACAAGGACAAGTACATATAAGATGCTCAGGTGCACATTCTGTCTGAATCCTTGGGAACTCTGGAGTCCACCATGAACGTGACTCTTCACAAATATATAAGGGCTCAGGAGGCAGCCTTCCGGGATTAATAAAATATTGTCTGAGTGAGAAGAATACAACAGCTGTGCCCCAATGAGAGCAGATTGTTTTAGGTGGAGTGTGTGTGTGTGTGTGTTTTTGAGTGTATGCCTATATGACCTGTGTGAATGTGCATCCATGTGCGTGTGTGAGTGCATGTGTGTGTGTGTATGTGTGTATGCACACAGGCATGTTATGTTGTGTGTGTGTATGTGTGTGTGTATGCCTGTGTGACCTGTGTGTATGTGTGTGTGTATATGCCTATGTGACCTTCATGTTTGTGTGTGTGTGCATGTATATGCGTGCACATGTGTGTGCATGCACACAGGCATGTTACGTTGTGTGTGTGTGTGTATGCCTATGTGACCTTTGTATTTGTGTGCGTGCGCATGTGTGTGCGTGTGCATGAAAACAGGCATGTTATATTGTGTGTGTGCATGTGTTTTATTAAGTAGACATTTCTTTACAAATAGCTCTTTTTGAAAGTATGTTACTAAAGTTAATTATAAGTAAACTGATTAGTTTTTTAAGTGTCTATGGGATCTATTCTGACTGAGGGACTGAGCAGACATTACTGGCCCAAAACCCTGGAAATCCCAGTGCTCAGCTGTGTTTGTGATCTGAACGGGCCACCCACTGGAACTGGGCTGTGACTTGCTAGTGACATTGACTTTGTCTCAAACGATTTTTTTTTTTCTACAGGCACCAGTCAAATCCCAAGAGCCTTTTCTTTGAAATCTCTCAATTAGGGGATGAAGCCATAGGTTCTCCAACAGGGTTCACTTGGATTCAAGCACTCTGTAAATCCAATTTGCACAGCGGGGTGCCTTTCTGGTTCTTCTTACTGTGTGATTTGAATCAGCCTTGTACAGGGCATCTGCCAAGCACGGCCTCTGTTGGGGTGCTGTGTGAGGAGCCACTCTTCGCCTTAACAGGGAAAAAAGAGGCGCTCTGAACAATGACTTCAACTTCCATGTTCCTCATACTGTACTCTCATCCAATTGTTGGCTCCAGTCTGCTTTTCATATTGCAGCCATGGGTGGTGTTCCCCGAATGTTTAAACAGTGAAAGACCTCCCGTGGCTGTGGCTGACACCTCAAGCTCCCCGTGGTGCAGTCTGTGCTCAGCCTCATGGGCATCCCCTCCTTGCTCACCTTTCCCACTAGACCACGGGTTTATTGCTTCTCAGCCCAGGGTGCTTCTACTCTGTGGCGCCTCCCCTTATCCCCTTACGTCACCCGGGTAACCAAGTAACTAACCAAGATCAAGCTGTCCTTACTCAGAGGTGCACTTCCTCACCAGAGAGCAACATGTGTGTGGTTGTTTGTTTTATGCTTTTTAAGAATTGTGGACTTTCTGTTTTACAGAACTTGCCGCAACAGTACAGTAAATAATGGGGCAGTTTGTTCCAAAGGCCTATTTCCTTCACAGTGCTGCCCTGAAGTGTGATCTACACACACTGTCAAACTCAGTCTTGGTGGTAAATCTTCAGACCTGTGCAGTCACTGCTAGAATCCACACTTAGATCATCTCCTTTATACTCAAGATCCCTTGAGCCCATTTGTAATCTGTACTTGTCCCCACCTCCAGCCAGACAAACATGGTTTGCTCGGCTTCTCCTTTCTACTGTTTCCATATTGGGACATCTCCCTTGGACAGAATCGCTCCATAGGTGGCCCTTTGCTCCTGTCCTCTTGCACTTGGCAGGCTGCTATTTGTGTGTGCATTCATATTTGTGTTGTGTTGTGTGCACGTGTATGTGTGTGTATGTGTGTGTGTATGTGTGTGTGTATATATATGTGTGTGTATGTGTGTGTATGTGTGTGTATATGTATGTGTATGTGTGTGTATGTGTGTATGTGTGTATGTGTGTGTATGTGTGTGTGTGTATGTGTGTGTATGTGTGTGTATGTGTGTGTGTGTATGTGTGTGTATGTGTGTGTGCGTGTATGTGTATGTGTGTGTGTGTATATGTGTGTGTATGTATGTGTATGTGTGTGTATGTGTGTGTATGTGTGTGTGTGTATGTGTGTATGTGTGTGTGTATGTGTGTGTGTATGTGTGTGTATGTGTGTGTGTGTATGTGTGTATGTGTGTGTATATGTGTGTGTATGTGTGTGTATGTGTGTGTGTATGTATGTGTATGTGTGTGTATGTGTGTGTATGTGTGTGTGTGTATGTGTGTATGTGTGTGTGTATGTGTGTGTATGTATGTGTGTGTATGTGTGTATGTATGTTTGTGAGCGTGTATGTGTATGTGTGTGTGTGTATGTGTGTGTGTATGTGTGTATGTGTGTGTGTGTGTGTGTGTTGTGCATTTGTGGAGGTCAGAGGCCGATGTCGGATGTCTTCCTTCAGTATTCCCTACTGAACAAGTATCTCATTGAGTCTGGATTTTTGTAAGTTTAGTCAGGCTGGCTGGTAAGATCCAAAGGTCCTCCCATCTCTATCTTTCCAGATATGTGCTATGCTGCTAGCTTTGGGGTGGGCCTTGGTGAATTTAACATGAGTCTTTATGCTTGCATGGCAATCACCTTGCTGACTGGGCAACATCTGGAGCCCTGGGCACATTAATTTTGGGGCACTTCTGTATTGTGACAATGATTGGTGGATTGACCTCCACAGAAATTTGTGCAGGGACTAGGACATTTGTTACTGGGACAAATACCTCGACAAAGAGCAAAGTAACCCTAACCAGCACAGGTAGCTAAATGTGTAATTCCCCTGGGCAACTTACCAACAGTTGCACTGCTGAGGAATCCTGATGCCAGCATGGACATCATGCTGACCCAGTGGGCAGAGCTACATAATACTCAATCCATACTCATTTCAATGGGCGATCATTACATGGATGCTGACAGAAGAGGTAGCAAATACTACCAACAGGCATCTAACATGCTTGTGTCCTGAGTGAACAGTAGTATATCCTTGGTGGCTTTTAGCGCTGAGACCCTGGTAGGAAGAAATCCATCCAGGGCTTAGATGAAATGTGGCTGCTCGGCTCAAGGCTTAAAGGAGGAGTTACTCAGCAAATCAAACAATTATGGAGTAGCTTTTTGGGTCTGCAAAAGGGAGAAGTTACATGGTGGTAATTTGCTGCTCAAGTCTGCTAATGTCTTGCTCTAGGGCTTTGGCAAACCACTTCACTAGCAATAACAATAATCATGATACATACAGCATATGAAATGACTTCTGTATATCCCTCGTATTTCGCATGAATTTTGCATTTCCTCCTTGTACCCACTCCAGGATGTGGAAATTGTAGATATGAATATATGATGTATATATGCATATACACGTCTATGTTGTTATTAAAGAATAACATGACAATGGTTATGAAAAGTCTATTGTTATTCAAATGATTATAATTACATGCCATGCAGTGATCTAAGAACTCCGTGAGTATTCACAGCTTCATTCTCATAGCAGCCCGAGAAGGTCAGTCGTGTGACGGCCCTAGACTAGAAGATCCTTGAAGGCCAGAATTCTTTGCCGTTGTTCTTCACTGTGACTCCTAGGCCTGTATAGTGTTTAAGGGCTGTTAGTTTTGTCTAAGTCAATGGCTTCATGTTGGACAAGTGAGGAAACTGAGCCACACTCTGGTCCCTCATAACTTGTTGTAGGCCATGAAGGTGTTCAGACAGGGTGTGAACCCAGAGGGTCTGGATTCAGCCTTTTAGTTCTTCTACTTCGTTTATGGCTTTCCTCTTTTGTAGCACTAAGCCTCGTGGTGATCTTGAAGACTACTTATGGCATTAGATCTCTATATCAAAATGTCCTCCCAGCCAAGCATCTTGAACTGAATACTTACATTGGCGTGACAAGCTGGGGTCGATGAGTTGAAAGCTGAAGGTCTTACATATGTACGCCAGGAATAGGAAGGAATCATTGAGAATGTCTCTGTGTGTCCTTTCTAACATGTAAGCATGAAATGACTGGGAGGAGACAGTGTTCCCACCCTCACAGTCCGCATACCGGACACATGCAGGTTTGCCACCTGTATTATTGTCTGAAAGTGCAGTGTCCCTCCCCAGGCTCATGTCTGTATATTGGGTCCCCAGTTGCTGGTGCTATTTGGGTAGATATAGAACCTTCAGGGGTAGAAGGCATGGCTGACCGAGATGGGCTACGGAGCCAGGCCTTGAGGATTAGAAGCCACGTACAGCCAGAGCACTCTGCTTGCTGATCCATCTCGATGTGAACACACTGTAGTCCCATGCCTTCCCTGTCGTGAGACAGCCATCAGGTAGCTTCTACTTCAAGGCCAAGGTGCTTGTCTGCCAGAAAGGTTGTGTGTGGGCAGCACCTGCTTAGACGGATATCCTGTCTTTGATGTGGGTATGTTCGTATCCTTGCAAACCTGAATTGTTTTCTACAGGTGGATGATCAACAAACATGGACAAAGCTGCACGGTATGCTTGTTAGAGTTTTGTACCCAGCTTCCCTCATGACATCCCAGGTAGAACAGCAGGAACTCAGGTCGACGAGCGATGGAACCTAGTCTCAGCTCACATTTTATTCTATTACCCTGGTTTCCAGTCTCTACAGCTCAGAGGATCTGGTTTAATTCTTCAGTAAATTTTCCGTCTCCTGCTGAAGAAATGGAAGCAAAGCCATCTTCAATTCTAAAACTCTGGCTGGAATTACGGAGACTCAGTCGTTACCCATCACGTTAATGACGGCTTGATGGTAAGAAATACACTTCTGTCTCCTGCTGCCCCTTACTGTCCACCTGCCCAGCTTGTGGCAATATAATATAACATAAATACATATATATACATATATATATTTATAGATAAAAATAAACATAAAAATATATACTTATATATAAATATAAATAAAAATAAATATATAAATGTATTATATATTATATAACAATTATAATATAATTAATATTAATAGGTGACATCTTGTAAAATAGACCAAATACTTCTTCATGTTCAGTATAAGTAATTATTTTTTGCAACAGAAATGACCTACCTTAACAGAATGTCTTTAAAAAAGTAATTCATGGGACAGGAGAGATAGCTCAGTGGTTAAGAGTTCTTGCTGCTCTTTCAGAGGGCTGGAGTTTGGTTCTCTGCACCCATGTCAGGTGGCTCACAGCTCTCCGTGACTCCAGCTCCGGGGAATCCAACACACTTTTCTGGCCTCTTTGAGACGTGCATTCAAGAAAACACCTCGTTCACGTAAAATAAAAATAAAGAAAAAAGTAGTTCATCATTATGGACATTTATCTCACTCAGTACCAAGATACAGTAATCCATAGTATAGACAGACTACCACACCGCTGCCCTCTGAGGTTATTTAAAGCTTTTTTGTTATAATCAATGCTGCCACAGATTTCCTGATTACATACCAGCATGTAGAATATATGTATATAGAATATGTGTATGCTTCTTTCCATTTTAATGCTCCAGAGCCCCCAGATAGGTTTGTGTGATTTTTCTATTGTTGCATAACCACTTACTATGAATGTAGCTGCTGAGACAAGGATAAGCAGATGCTGTCACCGTTCCTATGGAAGCATGGATAGAGCTTCTCTGTGTGTCCTGCTCAGGGACTGGCGGAGCTGCAATCAAGGTACCCGAAGGGATGTGCGTTGCTGGGGACAGATCCACTTCCAGAGCACTCACGTGAATGCAGAGTCTGTTTATGTTTAGCTGTGAGCCTAGGGAACTCACTTTCTTGTTGGCTTTTGGCCTAGGGCTGTTCCCAGTTTACAGACATTGCCACAGTCCTCTGTCGTGTACCCCTTCTCCCGGAGAATCCCCAGTCAGGCTCCTCACTTCTCCGACATGGGCAGGAAAAGACCAAAAGAGTGAAGTGAGTGGGGACCAGCACTGAGGGGGCGGAGGCTGTGGGTTGGCAGGTTCTAGGCCTGGGTTACCTAAGGAGACTGTCTTAAAACAAGGAAACAAAAAACTGAGCTAGAAGCCATCAGGAGGGAGTCTTATAAGCATTATTATACTTTCGTCAGAATCTATTGATTAGAAAGGAGTTATCCAACTGCCTGTACTCAACAGGAAGACATTACATAAGAGTCTGACTCACAGGGCCCTGCCTTAGGGTATGACTACAAGGCTTTCTAGAGTAAATGAAAGGTAGATCTAGGCCTTACTAGATGTTAGCAGATTATATAAGTCAGGAACTGTCAATCCTGCTTCCTACCAGAAGTGAGTGGGATCCCTGTTCCTGCATCGCACTGAACCCTACATGTCATTGTGTCTGTCTCACTAATTTAAAGATCTATGCTTTACTTACTGGGTTTTATTTTGTTGATACAGAATAATCACGTTTGCTTACACACCATGATTTAGCATGGAACAGAGCTGGAGAAGTCTGACGTCAGACATGATTTGATTCACAACGACTTAAGTATGTGATCTTAGGAAATTTCTCAATATCCCCAAGCCTCAGTTTCCTTCTCTGTAACATAAGATAAGAATGACAGCAATCTTATTGAGTACTTGCAACTACGTAATGCAAAAATGCATGGATATTACCTACCCTGGTGACTGGTAAATAGTTACCGACATACTGAATGCTTCCTATGATCTTTGGCTTAGCATCAGCAGCAGCAGTGCCAGGTTCTGTAGTAGTATGATGTTGTGGTGGCTCAGCAAAGAACAAAGAGGCATAATGTTAGGTGCAAATGCTTACAGAACTAAGCAGAGAGAACCATCATAATGGCAGGTGCCATATTGGACAGTGGAACCCTGAATGTCTGAGCTCAGGTGTTTTTATTGATTCAGAACCCCTCAGGTGTTCTACTGATAGAACATGCAGACCATTAGCAATCAAACATCCCCCACATAAATCTAACACCTGCAGACAATACAAAATGCCAAGACCTAAAGAGCCCCTCACCCTATAGTACATAAAACAATTATTTTATACATAACTAAAAATATACTTCTACAATAATTCCCCTTTTCTATATAAGCCAACCAAAAGATTTGCTTTATCTCTATAACAATTTAGCACTACACTAGCAAAACAATTTATAAGAGGAACAATCAGGAGGCTTGCTAATGCACAGGACCAAGTGAAACCAAACACCTATCAAGCTTTATATAATGTCTTTGAACAGGAGAAAAACATTATCAATGCCCAATTATCTGGAATTCACTCACTATCTTCTGGGGTCCTCCAAAGGGCTTGGGTCACTTCTCTGGCTCTGCCCTCTACAGCACACACAGCTTGTCCTCCAGGCTCTGGCTGGCTCACGCCACTGGTGCTGCTGTTGTTGGTGGTCATCCCATGGCACTGGTATCTTCAGAACGCTGGGGTCTTCTGATGCAACTGGGCTCTCTTCATGGTGCCAAGCCTCAACTTCTTTACATGACCCCTTCAATCTGGGCCTTCAACTACCACTGAAGCTGCACCTTTACCAATGGCCTCTCCTGGCCTCTCACAGTGCCAGGCCTCAGCTGCTCTCCATGACCCTTCATGCCTTCAAAACAAGTACCACTTGGGTGACTCTTACAGTACCAAGTTCGGCTACCAGCATGTGACACAACCTCAACCAGTTCTGGAAGATAGTTTCTGTGTGCTGACCCCAAGGAAACACTTTACAGATACTAAGATAGAGTCCAGTTTGCAGGAAAAACAACTGGTAACCTTGTCTGCAGGAAGGTTTCCCACATGGGGTAGAGTTCTCATCACCATAGCAGATGTGTCTTGTCAGGATGCCTCACCTCACCAGTATCTGGACAGGTTTACAGAAAACAAAACAATACAGACTCTGAGAGTTCTGAATTTTCTTTTTATGTCTTCCTTGTCTCTATGTTGGATGTAGCTGGTGTGATGTCAGTGCCCTTCTTTACTTTCTGCCTAACAACAGTGTAGCTGTCATCATCATCATCATCATCATCATCATCACCATCACCATCATCACCATCATCATCATCATCACCATCATCATCATCATCATCATCACCATCATCACCATCATCATCACCATCATCACCATCATCACCAACAGAAGCAGCAGCAATACCAGGTTCATCACCAACAGCAGCATCTCCAGCACCACTAGAAGTTCATACATAACATGGTTCTTACTAGCAGGATGCTTCATAGTTCTGATTCTCTTGGGCTTCAAAATCCTTGATGGGACCCCGGCATGGATTTACAGCTCCATGTAACTGTCTTTGGAGACAAACAACCCCTCTTAAAACCATCTGTGCCATTAAGGCCACAACTCACCCATTACCTCCCTGTTTTCTCTTGTTTTTATTGTTATTCTATTTCTTTCTCCTTTTTTTGTGTTTGGAACAAAGACTTAACATATAATCTACCCTTTTAGAAAATTTAAAGAATACTTTGAAATATTGTTAAGGGCAGGCATTAAGCCTGCAGGATGGATTCCTGGAATTTATTGGTTTTAAGTGATATTTTAGGCTCGATTTTGAAATACTTTTGTATTCATTGATATAGAGAGGCCCTTCTCTCGCTAAGAAGGTCTTGACTTTTCCAACACATATTAAATATTGTTTTTCTAGTTCCTACTTAAAACTCAGTTTTCAAGACTGTACCTTCAGAGGTCATTTCTATAGCTGTTGGAAGCTGAGGAAGCTTCTTTTACCGTGTAGAGTACCAGGAACCATGAGGAGATTGCCTGAGTGGGAACCTGGCTCTTGGTGTGTTATGGAAAGCACCCTTTGCCGTCGATGACCATGTTCTCCCTTTGGGAGAGTCAGAGGGAAAGGATGCAGTCTGAGTGACTTCTCATGTAGTAAAGTTTAAAAAATTAAAAAAGAAACCTCTTACCTTTCCCCCTTATCATAATAGCCCTTCTGAGTGCCAGCATGGATTAGTCAATGAATTTGTTGGGCCATAATGCTTGTTAATTACATGGAATAAATGCTTCTGAGTGGGTCTGAGGACAGGTGAGAGGTGCTTGTAATACCTTCCGAAACCTGATGACAATTGAAAGACCCTCATTTAGGTTTTATATGGGCAGGTGGTGAAGGTGGCAAACAAACCAGAGACAGATCATCACGTCTCTGTCTGTCTGCCTGTCACTATACCTCCTATGTACCTACCTACCTACCTACCTATGCTACCTACATACCTCTTGTCTATCTACCATCTATCCAGGGAAATACACACACACACATATTCACCCACCATATCTACCTATTATCTATCTACCTACTTATTATCTATATTTTTCCTACAATTATCTACACATCCATTAATCTATTATCTATACCCATCTATATGCCCACCCATCTATAAAACTATGTATCCATAAAGTTAACTATTATCTATTTGCCATCTATCTACCTACCTGTTCTGTTATGTCTGATTCATTTATTTACTATCATCCATTCATACACACATTTATCTACCTAGCACATGTTTATTTTATTTATCTAGTATCTATTAATATATCTGTTCAATTACCTATCTATTCGTCCATCCAACCATCCATCTATCCATCCATCTACATAATATATACTATCTATCTATCTATCTATCTATCTATCTATCTATCTATCTATCTATCTTTCTATCTTCTATACCTGCTCATCTAAAGGAAGACTGAGAAACCATAAGATGATACAAAACTTGGATATATGATCTTTCAAATCTTGCCTTTTGACCATTTATTGGAAGTCTAACCATGCAGGAAATTCCTCTGTCTGGTTTGTGATTCAAACATGAAAAAAAAAAAATCTAAGCCCTGATTCAGATAGACACCATTTTGCATCCTGGGTCTGCTGTGACCTTGATTCCCTTTGGTAAATGACTGATTTTGAACCACGAGCTTGTAATTCACAAGCAGAGCTGACAAATGACTCTGTGAGCAACATAAACTCGTGACTTCTGGAATTCATACGCTACTGTCAGAGAGAGATGGTGAGTAAGTATTAAGTGTGTGAACTGGCTCCATGTGTAACAAATGAGGAAGCCCAGGCATGTAGGAAAGGGTTGGGCTAGGCTCAAGAGTGGCTAGAGGGGCCTCTTCTGGGATAGCCATTGGTCCAGAAACTAGGAACATAGCCTGCTGGGAAGGCTGTGACACAACCAAGATTCCAAGTGTGGTGTTTGTGCTCAGAACTCTCTCTCCTGGACTTGGGTGTCTTTCATAAATAATTCTTGTATTCTATCAACAAACACTTGAGTTTCAGGTCTAGAATAGCAGAATTAAAGACTGAGAGCTAGGGTTGGGGATTTAGCTCAGTGGCACAGTACTTGCCTAGCAAGCACAAGGCCCTGGGTTCAGTCCTCAGCTCTGAGAAAAAAAAGAGACACAATAACAAAAAAGACCAAAAAGAAAAAAATAGAACAAACAAACAAACAAAACCAAGGTAACTGGCACCCAAAACCTGCCGGGCGTGGTGGCTCTCACCTCTAATCCCAGCCATCGGGAGGCAGAGGCAGGCGGATCTCTGTGAGTTCAGGTCAACCTGGTCTACAGAGTGAGTTCCAGGACAGCCAGAGTTACAACAGAGAAACCCTGTCTCAAACAACCAAAAGAAAGAAAGAAAGGAAAGGAAAAAAAAGAAAAAGAACTTTTGAGTAAAGACAAAGAGCTATGATCATGGGAGCCAAATGTCCAGATTGGGCAGGAAAGGCTGAGATTCCATAACAAGCAATGTGATAACAGAAGACTAAAGCCCTCTGTGGACGTGTGTGTCCGTAACACACACACACACACTCACACACACACAGACACACACCCCACACACCTTTGTATGTTGGCAAGATGGGTAGTTATGACACTCTATATCTCTGCTTTCTAATGTGTTGAAGAATTACAAACTAATTCTAAGGACCACTCTCTCCCCACTGGAATCCCTCCAGGAACTTTCTGCTCCATCTTTCCTGGGATATTTCCCTCTCTCCTTTATTTTCTGAGTTTCACAGGCAGCACACGCAATGCAAATTCATCTAGAACATGTTTGAGGCGGAGCAGGCCTGCTGCTTCTCTAGTTTGCTTCTTAAATGGATTTCATTTCCATGTTTACACAGTGAAGCAAAATCAATCGGAAGTTTCCCCTTCCTCAAGGCACGTGACTGCCAAATCCCAAAAGACTGCTTAAATTGCGTGATTCATTGCTTGACTCAGGACAGAACACTTGATTATGGTTTAATTATCTTTGCAGATGCGGAGCCCATGGTGATGTGGCCGGGAGTGGGCAGCTGCAGCATCTGGGTTTCCCACTGTCTTTTCTCTTTCTTTCTTTTGAGAATGAACTTGGTAACCATTAGTTTTGTCCAACGACAGCTTCCCAGGTCCTATCAGCAGAGAACTTCGTTGCCTTTAAATTGCAAAGCTTTTCTTATCACTACAACTGTGAGCCAATCAGCAAAGCAAAAGGAAATGCCACTATATGAGGAAGAGTGAGTCAAAGTTTTGATCTGGTCCAGCCAATAGAGATGGCAAGTCTCTGATTATTGGCTATCCCTGTCCCTTACCCGTGATGCCGTGTGCTATGTTTTTATTTGCAAATTCAAGCTTATGGTATTGTCCTCTACTTTAGTTCAGTTGCAGCTTCTCTGCATTTTTACTGCAGAGGTGTTTGGGGTTTTAAGTCTGTCACTTTTCCTTTTATAAAGCAAGAGTTAAGAACTGTTTTCACAAAAGAGAAGAAGCAGTAACATACGCATGGCATAGATGACTTTGGCACCTGTCTGCTTTTGGCTATGGGGTAACACAAACGGTGTCAGAAAGATGAGCTGAGAGATGCAGTCCCATTAGCTAGAACCCCGGGTTGCATTGCTACCTGTCATTTTACTTGGTGCGCACGAAAGCATCATGCGGTCATCAGGAGATAATAAACTTCTTGGTGAGAAAGTTCTAACTTCTCCGTCAGCTGTCGCTGGAAGCAAGGTTCCCACAGCTGGAGTGGAGCTTGCCATCGTGCTTTCTGTTAGGAGGGTACCGTAAGTCAGAGGCAAAAGACAGCAACTTCTAAATGAGTCTCCAAGATGGAGAGGAGACTGTTTAAGACTGCCAGGCCTAGGAAGATGTTGCAAACCACAACAGCTCTGAAGGCTGTTGCCCCGCTCAGCTTCCATATTCGGTACTTAAGACCCTGGCTCAGAAGGCTGGCATTCGTTTGATGACAAGTCTTGAGTCTTGATGCAGACGGTAAGTGTTCAGAGAGCAGTTGCTGTGCACGGCTGGTATGCTCAGACACATAGAAAAATAGACTAGAGCTGGAAACAGTTATAAGAGGATGCTGGATACAAATGTTTGGGCCGCTGGCTTCATTCTGCCTAGACGCAGGCTTTGCTTTTGGGTCCATGACTGGTCCACGTTTTCCTCTTGTTTGAAAATCAGAAACATAACCACTACCTTTGTGAGTTCTTGTTCCTGTTTCCCAGCTCTGTCTGCCTCTAGAGGCCATGGCTGCTCTCACTGTTGCTGTAGCCTCTTGTTCCTGCCATCTTTATAACCGCAAAGCCCATGTGCAACCTGGAGACTGCTTTCCAGAGAGGAAGAAGAGTAGAAGTACTTAGGACCAGGGGGCCCGAGCTGTGCTTTGGACCAGGGGACCTGAACTGTAGTTGGGACCAAGGAACTGGAGCTGTGCTTTGAACTGGGGGGCCTGAGCTGTGCTTGAGACCAAAGGACCTGGAGCTGTGCTTCAGACCAGGGGACCGGAGCTGTGCTGCTGTGCTGTGATGCTTTCCCCGCAGGCCTAGCCACACCTCCGCTGTCTACGCTGTGCTGTTACCTGGTGATAATGATGCCAAGGGCATTCCACAGCATTTCTTCAGTGAGGTTTATGTTGGTCGTGGTTTCTGTGTGTAGGAAGGATGCTCAATAAATGCAGCATTTCTTCAGTGAGGTTTATGGGTTGGGCGTGGTGTTTCTGTTGTAGGAAGGATGCTCAATAAATGCTGCCTCTTGTTAGTTCCCCTTGTCTCTCTCTTCCTCCCTCCCTCCCCCTTTCTCCCTCCCCCTTCCTCTTTCCCCTCTTCTCTTCTCTCTCCTTCCCACCCTTCTACCCCACCTCTCATCTTTCCTTCCCTTCCTCTTTTTTCCTCCTTCAGTTTTTCTTTTATCTTTTTTAAAAAAGACTCTGGAAATTGAAACAAAACAAACAAACACATAAATATGTCTGTGCTGATATGCCAGTCAATGTGACACCAGCTAGAGTCACTAGAGGGAAAGAATCCTCAATTGAGAAAATGCCTTTCTAAGATTCAGCTGTAGGGAATTTTGTTAATTAGTGATTGATGGGGGAGGGCCCACTCCATTGTGGGTGGTGCCATCCCTGGGCTGGTGGCCCTGGGTTCTCTAAGAAAGCAGGCTGAGCAAGGCAAGGGGAGCAAGCCAGTAAGCAGCACCGCTCCATGACCATGACCTCTGCATCAGTTCCTGCCTCTATATTCCTGCCCTGTTTCAGTTCCTGTCATGATTTCCTTCAATGATGAACAGCAACATGGAAGTGTAAGCCAAATAAACCCTTTCCTCCTCAACTTGCTTTTGGTCATGGTGTTTCATCTCAGCAGTGGAAAGAGTATTTTAGCTTTGACTAAGACAGTATCTTGGGTTTGACTTCTTGAACCTGCCTCAGAGCCATTAGAAGGCATTTTGAAAAGTCTCTTTACTCCACTCATCTTCTTGCCGCTGGTCTTCTGCCACTTGGGTGAATTATTCTAGTCCGTGTTTCCCCCTTGGAGTAGGGTTTGGTGATCACCTGGGTGTGCATAAGAGTGCATAAGAGTTGCATCATGGGAAGGGACACGTACAATGATTAAAGGCTTATATAATATAAGGCTGTCAATCAAAAGAGATAACTGCATGTGCTTCTCCCGTTAATGGTCAAACTCCTCCTTCTTTTGAATTCCATAAAAGGGAATCCTCAAACAGAAGCTGAGGTCCTGGGATAACGTTGCTGTCACTTTTGACAATGCACTCATTTCTGACCTGTACTGTGACCCTCCTTTGAATAACATTTTCTTTGACTTTGCAAGTCTGAGTGTGCTTATTTTAATTCCTTGAATCAGACGCCAAGAACACGGAAAGCAATGGTAACAGGAAGACACAGGAAGTAATGGCTACCCCAGGCAAGGCAGCAGTGACGCCCTTGCTCACAGGTGCTGATTTCTGATTGGTTATGACCTGCTTGTTCCTCCTGTCATTCCAATTGCACTTCTCATCCCCAACATCCTTGCTCATTCATCCACAGCCCGCGGTGTCTCTAAGTGTTGCATTAGGGAGATATGCCGGACTGTTTTGATTGACCTGGGTTGCTTCTTTTTGCTCCTTCCCCTCCTGTGATCTCCCCCCCAGTGCAAGCTTTTGGGATAGAAATGGCCTGGGGTCCAACATGGAACCATCAAAGGAGTTGAGGATTGTAAGGGGAGACAGGAAGTGAGGGAAAGATGGATAGTGCCGTGTGGACATTACAGCTGTAAGAAGGGTGACGGGCTTGGCAGACGTAAGCAAGAGGCTCTACCTTACAGCAGAAAGGGGCTTCAGGTGTTGCCTCTAAAATCTGTGTTATTTTAACTTCCGGATGATTTTCTTCCCTTAGCCCGAGTTCCCCACAGTCAAGCTGGACAGAGTGTAAAGATATAAATTAGAATATAACACGAAAGGTGATTATCCTTCCCACTAGAGCAGATAATTGAAGATCGGCTGCAATAGACAGCGTGCAATCTGTTTCCAACTAGCAGACTGTGGGGGTGCAACTCGCCGGATTTAGAGCGGCCCCTGAGATGCGGTTCATCCCCCCTGTGTCTAGAGGACTCTGCTTATTTGTATACATTTCCATATCAGAAAAACTACCTGGGTCCAGAAGGCAAATGGTAAACATTAATTGCATTATTCTGAATTTGTTTTTCTGAATTGTCTTGCGTTTTCGCGATGCTTTCTTCCCTGGAACGGGTCTCCTGGCATCACCGGGAGGATGAGCACATGTTGCTTACATGAGTTTTGTTGGAGCCTGGGGACGCAGTGGCCACCGCGGAGTGTGGTAATGCATTAGTCATTTGTGATGAGCCCCCAAATGGCAATTCGCTCCCGAAATGCCTTCTAACAGCTCCGCAATCACAGAATAATTTATAAATATGATCAATCATTCAATATTCCAATTACTGAAAATGAGACACATGAAGACATTTGAAGGAAGTTAAAATTCTTCCCAAGCTCTAACCCATTATCAGTTGTCTGTGCCAGGGTTCGAGAGAGAGAAATGCATAGGGCCTGCTTTTACATAGCAGCTGGCATCCTTGGCTTCCTGCTTCTCTCTGCATCCATGCAAATTTGCCAAAGCTTTCCCTCACTCCAGTCAACTTTTCCTTACACAAAACCATCTGGCCTCTATCACCTGCGTATGGAGACAATATGAGCTGACCACTTGTACTGGATAAACCAATCCAGGGTCTCTTCCCTGGGGCACACCATTTCTCCCACTCCCAGCAGTCGCCAGCTGCCTGTACTTCTTTGTCTATGGCTGAGGCCCCATGAGGTTTCCTTCTTCCATGTTAGAATATCCTTGGGTATACATGTATGTATGTAACAGCAATTAAAGAAAAAGAGGCCATAGATTTGAGAAAGAGCAAGAGGGAACTTGGGTGGAAGGGGCGGGGAGGGGTTGGAGAAAGGAAGGGGAAAGGGGGGAGATATTAATATTATAATTTCAAAACAATTAAAAATTATAAAGACAATACTGAACACATCGCCCGCATTCTGTTCATAAAGCGTACTTAGGTGTTGTATTGGCTGTTATGTGTCGACTCCATCCAAGCCATGGGATTCTTCAGTCTTCATGAGTGTACACACTTGTCACTGCTCTGGGAACACAGACTGACCCATGGGTTTGATCTTCTGGAAGGGGAGCAGCAGGTGTTCTTAACTGCTAAGCCACCATTCTTGTCCCTACAATTTAATTTTTAGATTTCAATGATCTACGTAGCACAGCCTGAGCAGGTGTTTTTCCCTCTATTGCTAAATCTCAGCCTAGCGCCTTTGGCGAAAAAAGCGTGTAACTCTGCAACTGTGAAACTTTCAGTAGGTAACTTTGGTTCCTTCCTAGGAGGAGAGTGCTAGAACGTGGCTTAGACTGACAGATTTCTGCATCTGAGAGAGAGCCCAAGTGCTTCCAGATTCACAGTCAGCAAATCCAAGGTCACAGGCAAGCTGGGGGTGATGGGGAAATAGGAAGCACATGGTACAGTATTAGCTGTGTGGAAAGGGTCACTCAAGTGTCATCCTTACACTTGTCTCTACAAAATGTGTGTGTGTGTGTATATGTGGGGTGTGTGTGTGTGTGTGTGTGTGTATGTGGGTGTGTGTGTATATGTGTATGCGTGGTGTGTGTGTGTGTATGTGTGATGTGTGTGTGTATGTGTGATGTGTGTGTGTATGTGTGATGTGTGTGTGTATGTGGGGTGTGTGTGTGTGTGTATGTGTATGTGTATGTGTGTATGTATGGTGTGTGTGTATGTGTGTGTGTGTATGTGTGGTGTGTATGTGTGTGTGTGTGTATGTGTGGTGTGTATGTGTGTGTGTGTATGTGTGGTGTGTATGTGTGATGTGTGTGTGTATGTGTGGTGTGTGTGTGTATGTGTGGTGTGTGTGTGTATGTGTGGTGTGTGTGTGTGTATGTGTGTGTATATGTGTATGCGTGGTGTGTGTGTGTGTATGTGTGATGTGTGTGTGTATGTGTGATGTGTGTGTGTATGTGTGTGTGTATGTGTATGTGTGTATGTGTGGTGTGTGTGTATGTGTATGTGTGTGTGTGTGTGTATGTGGGGTGTGTGTGTGTGTATGTGTATGTGTGTATGTATGGTGTGTGTGTATGTGTGTGTATGTGTGGTGTGTATGTGTGTGTGTGTGTATGTGTGGTGTGTATGTGTGTGTGTGTGTATGTGTGGTGTGTATGTGTGATGTGTGTGTGTATGTGTGGTGTGTGTGTGTATGTGTGGTGTGTGTGTGTATGTGTGGTGTGTGTGTGTATGTGTGATGTGTGTGTGTATGTGTGTGTGTATGTGTATGTGTGTATGTATGGTGTGTGTGTATGTGTATGTGTGTGTGTGTGTATATGTGGGGTGTGTGTGTGTGTGTATGTGCGGTGTGTGTGTATATGTGTATGCGTGGTGTGTGTGTGTGTGTATGTGTATGTGTGGTGTGTGTGTGTATGTGTGTGTGTATGTGTGATGCGTGTGTGTTTGTATGTGTGGTGTGTGTGTGTATGTGTGTGTGTATGTGTATGTGTGTATGTATCGTGTGTGTGTATGTGTATGTGTGTGTGTGTGTGTATGTGTGATGCGTGTGTGTTTGTATGTGTGGTGTGTGTGTGTATGTGTGTGTGTATGTGTATGTGTGTATGTATGTGTGTGTGTATGTGTATGTGTGGTGTGTGTGTGTGTATGTGTGTGTATGTGTGATGTGTGTGTGTTTGTATGTGTGGTGTGTGTGTATGTGTGATGTGTGTGTGTATGTGGGGTGTATGTATGGTGTGTGTGTATGTGTATGTGTGTGTGTATGTGTGATGTGATGTGTGTGTGTATGTGTGATGTGTGTGTGTATGTGTGGTGTGTGTGTGTGTGTGTGTATGTGTGTGTGTATGTGTATGTGTGTATGTATGGTGTGTGTGTATGTGTATGTGTGTGTGTATATGGTATGTGTGTCTATGTGTGTGTGTATGTGTGTATGTATGGTATGTGTGTCCAAGTGTGTACGCATGTGGAGACCAGAGGTCAACATCCGACATTGTTTCTGAGGTGCCAGACTCTCCATGTTTTGAGACAGGGTCCTCTCCCTGGCCTGGAACTCCCTGGAGAGGCCAGGGTGTCCTCTCAGGATGCTGCTCAAGTCTGCCCGCATTGGCTTGCTCAGCTCTGTGCTCACAAGCGTGTGCCACTGTCACACTCAGCAGTTTTACTTGGGTTCTGGGAGACTGAATTCAGACTTCCTGCTTCGGTGCGATGCACTGTGTTTTCTGAACCATCTCTCCAGCCCCTAAATCATTGTTTCTTTAAAGGAATTTTAAAAACTGGCACCATGACCCCCGGAAAGATGGCTCAGTGGTTAAAAGCATCAGTGGCTCTTGCAGAGAGAAGACTTGTTGAGTTCCCAGAACCCACATGGTGACTCACAACTCTCTGTAACTCCAGTTCTCGGGGATCCAGCGCCCTCTTCAGACCTTCACAGGCACTGCATTCATATGGTGCAGACACACACGCATCCTCATAGAAGAATAAAACGTTAATCTTTAAAAAGCTCATGACTACCCCTGACACTAGAAGGGGGTAATGAGTCATTTTAACATATGTCGGCTCTCTAGCCTTATAGGAAAGGACATGGCTAAAGCAGGTGTTTAGGAGGCTTGTGATGTAATTGCTCATGTGACAAGAGGGGAGGAGCAGGCAACATACAAAGGCCAAATACAAAAGAAAAAGTCCCAGACCTAAACAAATATGGTTAGAAAGACTAAGGGTCAGGATGCCCTAGTGCTTGTTAAAATACAGACAGAGGGAAAATACTGTATAGGAAATAAATCATGAGACAGCTGAATATGAACGCAGGGCACAGCAACAGGCTACAGGGGATCATAGCCTTTCGATCTTCATGTGCTCTCGGCCCTCTTTAACTAGGAATTTCACCTTCAAGCTGGAAGTATCATGCACACATTTTTTTTTTGCTTGTTAATTTTTGCTCTCAAGAGGGAACCTCTCTTGAGAATTGCCCTGTCAGGTTGTGTAGTCGTACACTTACTGTGGCAGCTCACCAAGGGAGACACAGAGGCATATTCATTGGTGCAAACCTCAGAAGAGGGAACCACAATCCTGGCCAGTGCCGTACTCAACAGTGGAACCCTGAGCATCTGAGCTCAGGTGTTTTTATTCATTCAGAACTCCTCAGGTGCAGATCCTAAGCAATCAAACATCCCCCAAAGAAATCCAACATCTGAAGACAGTACAAAATGTCAAGTCCTATGCATCCCTTTTTAATAGTTCACAAAACAATGATTTTAAGCACAACTAAAAATAAACTTCCACAACATTTCCCCTTTTCTGTATAAAAAAAAACAACAACTTTACCTTTACAACACAATTTAACACTATACCAGTAACATTATTTATAAAAGGAACAATCACAAGGATTGCTAATGCACAGGACCAAATTATACCAAACATCTATCAAACTTTTCACAATGTCTCTGGGCAGTAAAAAACATTATCAATGTACAATTATTTGGGATTCACTCATGATCTTCTGGATTCCTCTGATGGGCTTGGATTGGGCTCTGCCCTCTGCAGCACACACAGCTTGTCCTCCAGGCTCTGGCTGGCTCCACTTCACTGCTGCTGCTGTTATTGATGGCTGTCCCATGATACTGGCATCTTCAGAACACTCGGGTCCCTTGCTGCAACTGGGCTGCACTTTCACCAATAGCCTCTCCTGGGCTCTTTTCATGGTGCAAGCCTCAGTTTTTTGCATGACCCCTTCAATCTGGGCCTTCAACTGCCACTGAGGCTGCACCTTCACCAATGGCCTCTCCTGGCCTCTCACAGTGCCAAGCCTCAGTTGCTCTCCAAGACCCCTTCATGCCTTCAAAACCAGCACCACCTGGGAAATTCTTACAGAATCAAGTTTGGCTGACAGCACAAGGTACAACTTTGGCCAATCTGGAAAACAGTTTTTGTTTGCTGACCCTTAGGAAACATTTTCCATATTTTAAGATAGAGTCTGGTTTTCTGGGAAAATAACTGGTAAGTTTGTCTGCAGTAAGGGTTCCCTAGTGAGTGGAATTCTCATCACCATGACCAATATCTGGACCACTTGTCTTTCTCTTAGTCAGGTTTACAGAAAACAAAACAACAACAACAAGAAATAAAATAGCAAACAAACAAACAAGAAACACTGATCAGTTTAACTAAGCAGCTTTTTTGGCTCTAACCTGCAGCTTCCACAACAGCAGGGTGTCCTGGTGGGAAGAATCTCCAGGTGAAACATTCTGGTGGTTTGGTGTTCTTCCTCACCACCTTTAATAGGAAACATACAACCCCTTCCATAGTTTCTGTGAGGTCTGGAGTTCCTTTCTTGTCTTCCTTGTCTCTGGGTTGGTTTAGCTTCTGTGATGTCCTGTCTCACATTTCAGGTTCCATTTGTAGTTGTCAGCTTACTGTAGCAGCTCACCAAGGGAGACACGGAGGCATATTCATTGGTGCAAACCCTGCCAGACCTCAGCAGAGGGAACCACTATCCTGGCCAGCGCCATACTCGATTGACAGTGGAACCCTGAGCGTCTGAGCTCAGGTGTTTTTATTCACAACTCCCCAGGTGCAGATCTTAAGCAATCAAACATGCCCTACAGAAACCCAACACCTGCAGACAATACAAAACACCAAGGCCTATGCATCCCTTTTTTCAACAGTGCACAAAAACAATTATTTTAAACACAACTAAAAGTAAACTTCCACAGGATTGGCTTACGGCCATGACTGAGGAGATGTGACTGATGATGTGGGAGGGCTCAGCCCACTGTGGGCAGGTGGTCCTGGGCAGTATAAGACAGAAGTCTGCTCAGCCATATGGAGCAAGGCAGTAAGGGACATTACTCCATGCTCTCTGCTCCAGGTCCTGTCTCCAGGTTCCCGCCCTGTTAAAATTTTTACCCGGGTTTCTCTTGATGATAGAGTGTAGTCAGGACACGTAAGCCAAAGAGTCCTTTCCTCCTTAAGCTGGTTTCGGTCGGTGTTTTGTTGCAGTAGCAGAAACCGAACAAAGACCCTTACAATGGAAAAATTCACAATACATCTGCAGAACTAAATAGTCACTGGCGCAGGGTGTGGGGAGGTGGCGGCAAACTTTCTGTAGCTTCCTGGAGTGCATGTGCTTTTGCCCTTGTAGGCCTTGCGGTTTCTCCTTCAGGGTTCAGTTTGCTCCAGCAGAGTAGAGCAGACCCAGGTGGTTGACAAATGATTGAGTCTGGCTTTGTCCCAGCAGAACGGAATACATAGACACTGAAAACCAAATTGCACCCAGTCTTCAGATATCAAGCAATGTTTATGCACTTTAAGTATTTTTTTTTTTATCATTTAAACATACTAACATGCAATTTGTGTTTGATTCTATTTTATTCTATAGAGAGACATGTGATTGGTCAAATGTGGTCTCTGGGCCAGTCCATTTAGTTATAGTTAATCGACTGATTTTATCCATTCTACTAAATACGGGAAACACGGGGCGATAGTTAAGGAACTATCAATCTGCAACAGATGGTGTTGGCCTAGTGAAGGATCAGATTCGGCGACAAACTTGTAACACAATTTCTTTAAAACATGGTAAATTGTCGCTTCTGGGAACCATAGACCAGAATGTTGGAGATCAATCAGTGGAAAGATTGGAACACATTATTAAATAAGCATGTGCACTAAGAGTTGATTACTCTCGAGTGTAACTTAACAAAAATAAATATCAAACTTTAAAAAAATAGTGGCAGATTCCGTTATTAAAACAGATGGCTGGTATGGACATGGTTGGAGATTGCAATAAAATAGTTGGCAAAAGTTTTCAGCCTATACAATTAGAGCGAGTGAGTTGGCTAAATAATATGTAATTATTACATGCAGGGTTGGGAGCTCTCTGCTAATGGCCAGCTGTTAATAGTGCGTCTATATTAGGTGGGCTGCATCAAATAAGTCCCACTCCCCTGATTTCTGTCAGTACTAACATGGGTGCCAAAGAGGAGCATTTTAAGTTGTCTGTTGCTGACTAGTCACTCAAATACCAAAGCCATATTCAAGTTTTCCAGTGAATGAGTTTAGCAGGGGCCTCTAAAGGAATCAAATTAAAAATGTCTCAGATTATGAAATTATGGATCAACCCCTATAAAAAAAGACAGTACCAAGTGGGTCTAGAAATGAAGGTTCAGCCACGCTCCGCTAAGGTAAATCCCTTTATTGACAAGTATGGATGAGGAGATATAACCTTCGCTGCTTTTGTCCTCTGTCTGTTTGTCTGCCTCCCCTCCCCGACCCGTGTGTGTGTGTGTGTGTGTGTGTGTGTGTGTGTTGATTTGTGTGTGCTTAATTGTTTGGTAAAGCATGGTTAGAAATTTTGTAACTTACAGACTCACAACTAGCCACCAGTTTGCCATTTGTTTCTGAAGGTGAGTTCTGCGACTTCTCTCCTCTTCTTGTTCTACTTCATACTGCAGTTATGGTCCACTGTAGGGCTCCTTGGTGGGTTGGGGATTTTCCTTACCACATTGATAACTTGGAAACATTCTTGGGAACCGTTTTTCCTTGTGAGATCACGTCTCTGGGCAGCTTGGTTGCATCAGACTTTCATAAATTTCTAGTCTGCTCCTAATGGGCCATCTGCAGTTCTGAGTGCTTAGTCAGGCCCTTCATCTATATATTAAATTGACCAAGACATCAGCGTAGCAGGCAATAGGGCTTGACAGCACATGCCGAACCGATGATGGTCAGAATATTAAGCAACTTAGGACCTTGTCCTGGAGTTCCTTACAATCCCCTGGTATACTATGCATGCTATCTGGCCTTTTTGGAGCTAAGGGCTTTGATTTCCTTATCTATTAATAATATGTTTGTCATTGGTGATGAACTGGGCATTGTGCCCACCCTACAGCTATGATCATTTTACCAAATGCACTGTGATCCTGATCTTACTGTGAGAAGAATCTGTAATTTGATGGGGAAGTCTTCCTTCCCGTCACCGCCCTTTATCTAGTTGAGTCTGAACAGATCCCGAGTCTTTTTCAACGTAGACAATGACTCTAAGGTGGGCAGATTTGCGTAGCATTTGAGACATCTTGGCCCTCAGACATCCTATAACATTTCCCCCACCTTGTTTAAGTGGATGACTTCTCAAAGTCGGAGTTTTCTGTTTTGTTTCCTGATTGGCTACTTTATCAGATATGCCTAGCAAAGTCTTGATACAAAGAGTAATACTTATTTTCGGGAAAAGGAGACTCTCTTACTGGTCCAGATGGCTGTAAGTCAGGCTGAGAGCTCCAGGGATGCAGCTTTTGTGAGCTGTCATTCATGCTGCCATTGGCTTTTCAGCTGCCATCTTTGTGTCCTTCCCATCCTGCAGGTAACACATCAACAATACAAGTTAGCGCTGCTTCCCCAGGCCAGGCTTGAGTGGATTGGTTCCTTTGGTCACTCACAGATGCCGTATCTAGAGCGAGTGGAGATTTGTTCTCTTCTCCTTCTGGACTCACGTTTGTGGTTTGTGGCTCCTTCCCTCCACATCTGCCTCAGCTGTTTCATGCCACACAATTGCTGCAGTGCATTCATGGAAGCAGAGACATACGCTGTGTCTGTCTGCCAGAAGCCTGCACATGCCAGTGTGTGTAACATACAAGAGACGTTTAGCTACGTTTGGAAATGATGCAGCGGATTTGATTTGGGACACTTGGTGCTGCTCCAAAGAGGCCTTTCTCCTCTATATATGAGGCTCCTGGAGGTCCTTCCTGACCCGCACCAGCTGCCGGTTCTCTGCACACAATGGTTGCTCGGAATGTTTGCTCTGTGACTGTGTGTGCCCACAAGATTGTGCCGGATGACAGGCCCATGCCATTCTTAAGTTTAATCAAAGAGAACTCTGTCGGACCCAGCACGGTTAACTGCAGTTCCGCGTGGCAACACCGAGACTCAGAGAGGGAGCCTGAGCAAAGAACTGTTGTTATCACACAATCAATCCTGGCTCCAAGAAACAACACAGAGAGCCCCACTCCTAAAGCAAAGGAAGCAGTCGCCAGGGCTGCTCACGGGGAGTCAGTTTCTCCTCTGAACTCTCCCCCTGTCCACATGGTCTTATCAGATCCCACGTCCACCTCGTCATGCTTGGGGTACATCTTTCTGAAGACTCAGCCAGGGTTCAGACGAGGGACTGAGCAGTGTCACGTGTATCAGTCCCCATCTGCTAATCCGATCACCCGTACTTTATGTTTGCCAAGTGCTTGGAACGTCTTTGTTGGGAAGAAGTTACTCATTGGAAGGAGTCCGGGCGATGCTGAAAGTCATCTTTTACAATTTAGGCACGCAGTGGGAAGATTTATAATGTATTTTCTTTTTGACTCCTTCCAGCTGCCTGGAGCAAGCATTCATCTTCCATTGCCTTTAATGGGATCTGACTTGTGACATCACGTTCAGAGGCTGCAGTTTAATGCTTGAGTTTTCTCTCTAGCATACATACATTATGCAGAGACTCCAGGATTCCATTTATTCTATTCTGCTATTTAGGACTGCAGATGCCAGCTACACTGGGGGCTTCCTTCTCCTTAGACCTCATTGTGAGTAGGCCGAGGCACATCGTGAACAAACGCTTTACGTGGTGTGCACCCCGGTGCTTGGCTTGCATGAGCACGGCTTGTTTTTACAATTGAGTCCAGCACTCAGATGCCGACAGTATTTATCTTCATTAACTCTCCGAAACAACAGCCCAAGCCAGGTGCTTACAATCTTCATATTCATTTCGAGGGAAGCTATCCTCCAGTCTGAGATTTCTGGAATGGTAGTTTTAATGTTTGAAGTCCCTCACCCAACATTGCTGAGCTTGGGTGTGAAAATAAGATGACACTGTGCCTTGCTGAGAATTATGACTTATTATGTGCTTCCCGGGGGGAGCTTCAGAAGGGTTGACCATGTAAGAGACAAGCCAAGAGCATTTGAGGGTGTTGAGCAAAATGCCCTTCAGAATGGATGGATAGATGGATGGATGGGTGGATGGGTGGGTGGATGGGTGGGTGGATGGGTGGGTGGGTGGATGGATGGGTGGGTGGGTGGATGGATGGATGGGTGGATGGATAGATGGATGGATGGGTGGATGGGTGGGTGGGTGGATGGATGGGTGGATGGATCTTAATGCTTAGTGAATGAAGCATCTGGTCCTCACTAGAAAGATGGGAATTAGGTTCTCCTGACTTTAAGAAGTCATGGTGAAATGTGGGAAAGCATTAGCTAATACTTCTATTCCTAATGTGTTCTAATGTAGACACAGCATTGCATTTTTCACTCTCTCATTCCCAGAGAGGAAATTACCAATGCAATACCTGAAGAAGTTTCCACATCTCTGTGAGGCAGGTTACTCCCTAGACAGGAGGCAGCTTGTTTAGTGCCCAGAGGTGTTCATTTTAGAGCCCATTTTAGAATGCAGATCTGAGGCTGAGGCTCATGCCAGCCCTGGGACACCCATGGTACCCCTAGAATAGTTTCAGATCATGCTGCTTTCCTCAGTAAGACTGAAATGTGATGCTTAGCATCCCCGTGGCGTACCGGACGGACCCCTGCCCACCTGTCCTTGCTTCTCTTCTATCAGTGGTAAGTTGGCTGCCGCACAGGCCTGTAGGGAAGGTCTATCTAGGAAAGGCAACCCTATTTCATCCTCTACTGCGGGATTTCTGAAAGCCAGTCTATAGTCGTGTGTGTGTGTGTGTGTGTGTGTGTGTGTGTGTGTGTGTGTGTGTGTGATTGTGTGTGTGTGTGTAAGAGAAAGAGAGAGAGAGAGAGAGAGAGAGAGAGAGAGAGAGAGAGCGAGCAAAGATGAATATCAGATGGTCTTCTTAATCACACTACAGTTTTTTTTGACAGTCTCTCACTGAATCTGGAAATTCTCTGACTGAGCTAGACTGACTGGTCAAGTGAGCCCCAGAGACCCTCCTGTCTGGGTTTACAAGAGTGTGGTGCTGAGCCTGGCTTCTTACACGGATGCTATCGTACCAGTTCTCATGCTTATGTGGTAAACACTTTATTGACTGCCTCATCTTCCAAGTTATGTATTTATTTATTCTTTACCGATTATTGAGATGCATAAAATGTGTGCCACAACTGGCTGAATTCCTCAGTCCAGGTCTCAGAGAGAGAAAAAGCAAGCTCCACACAGCAACCCATACTCTTGCTGAACAGTGGCCTTTGATCCTTATTTTGTACATATTGTCTACTGAACTTCAGCCTTTCTAGAGTACTTCTCTACTGTGAGGAAATACATTTCTTCTATTTAAGCCGCACAGACTGTGGTAGTTTGTTATGGCTATCAGAGAAAACTAATACAGTCTCCTTTGATGGTGTTCAGTCAATCCTACTAATCCAGGGATAAATTTCTTAAATATATGTTGTGTGTGTTTCTTCATAACCTTATGGACTCCTCTGGACATTTTGACTTTCCAGTAGAGCCAACTATTAAAAAACTAGTACTTGAATTTCATCTTTCTTAAAGTTGTATCAGAAGCTGGGACTGGTAAGACAGATCAGTGGTTAAGAACAGACCTAAGGTCAGACCTTAGCATCAAGGGCATCTGAAGCCCTCTTCTGGCCTCTACAGGCCTCGCATGTATATGCTTATATGTACATGCACACATAAATGCATAAACAAAAATAATAAAATAAATCTTTAATAAGAAGATCTTAGAATCCAGGATAAGAAGAGGAATTCAAGTTACAACTGCTCAAAGTTCAGTGAATAAATGTCAGTAGGGTGTTGAGGCAGAAATGGGACATATGTATCACCCCACCTCAAGGCTCAGGAACTGTCATGGAAGATGGAAAAGAAACATTTTAAGAGCCAATAGTTGAGGAGAAGTAGAGTTAAATAGTGTCTTCTGGATATTGCTTTCAAGAGCTCATAGCAATGCTGGTTGCTGGCACAAGACCTGGGCAGGATCAAACTAGTCAGTGTTTGAGCATGGAGGGGAAAGGGTTCATAAGCCTCCACCCCCAGTGGGGAACTATGGGAAGTTGATCACTTTGGAAGAATGAAAAGCTAGCTTTATTTAAGGGTGTGGCTCCCGTTAGGTTGGTCACACTCCAGTGGATGACCTCATGTCCAGAAGGATACGGACAGCACAAGCCAGAGTCAAACAGGTTATTAAATAATCATTTAAATAATCATTAAATAATCATTTTAAAAAGGACAGAGAGTTTAGGGAAGTCATTGTGTCTGGACAGAGTTGGAGGGAGAAATGGGGATGGACTTCATGCAGTTTATGAAATTCTCAAATACGTAATGAAAACATTTAAAAAAAAGTTCCTACTCAACTTTTGTGCTAAACTGGTCTGGTTAACCTCTGCCCATATTAATGCAGAGACTCAGAGGATGCCAGCCAGTTTGGTTACACGATCCACTGGTAGCAGCTAAGCTAGTGAGGTCTGTGAGCTCCATTTATGAAGCATGTCTTGGTCAGAAAGAACAAATCCAACAAAGCTCCTGTCTGAAAATCTGATTCATGAATTTAAACTCAGCAACACGTTGAGTCACACATTAAATAAAAAATTATACACAATGTGGTTGGGATCTGAGTTTATACCACCCACAAAGAGCTCGGCTGTCTCTATGCCAGCTGTGACACCTATCTCTAGAACTATGACTTTGCTTTTATCTGTGGCTTTCCCTCCTTGTGACACCTGGCATGTGGTCCAGACCAGGAGAAGTCACCCTTCCCGCAGGTCCCCAAACTGGTAAGAATCAGAAGCTCCCTGTAGCTTGTGAAGTTGAGGAGAAGCTCTCTCTCCCTTTAAGGCCCTGAGATGGTTGCCTGTGGCCATCAGGTGGTACCTGGGCTTGTATCTCAGGCCAGGAAGTTTCTTTCATTTCAGGAACCCTCTCATGCTGTTCATGATGGCTGTCTCTCCTAATGATGCTTCCTTGTAGAATTTGAAGGCTCTTTCTCTCTTTTCAAGACTCTGTGATTTTTCTGATGGTATATTTTATGCACTGACGTTAAAAATTTGCTTAATTGGGCTGGAGAGATGACTCAGTAGTTAGGAGTACTGGCTGCTTTTCCAGAGGATCTGGGTTCAATTCCCAGTACCCATATGACAGCTCCCAACTGACTGAAACTCCAGTTCCAGGGGATCTGATACCCTCATGCCAGCACAGGTAAAATAAAAAATTAAATAAATAATTTTTTAAAAACTTGTTTTATTTTAGTCTTTATGCTATGTGTATGTATGTGTGTGTCGTTGGGGCATATATGCACATGAATTCAGGTGCCATTGGAGGCCAGGGCAGAGCATTGGATTCCTGAAGCTGGAGTTACAGTCAGCTGTGAGCTGCCCAGTGTGGGTGCTGGGAACTTAACCTGGTCCCCCAGAGGAGCAGGAAATGTCTTAACCTCTGAGTATATCTCCAGCCCCAAATGTGTGTCCATTCTCATATGTAAATTCTAGTAGATGGTCTGACTTAGGCACGAGTTTTCTAAGTGTTATAAATAAAGACAGAAGGTTTGTGTAAACCTTTTCCTTGCCAGACACAGACTGTAATAGGGGGGTCACTTGGGAGAGGACAGTTCCCAAGACATCTTCAAAGCTAATGTGTCAGTCATGATAACTGACAAATTCCTGTAAGCACATTCTGTCTTCGGCCCCTTGTCACTCTGTCACAGTCTCACGCCGGGTCTGTTTTTATTTCCAGTCACCATGTTAGTTCTGTGTTTCACCTGAAAGGAGTCACAGGAGCCCAGGTTGGTATGTACTGGAGAGTGTTCCTAAGAGGGAATTATGCAGATGAAGGTCCTCCTCCATATGGGTGATGGTGTGGCTTGAACACTTGGTCCACAGACTTAATGCTGTTTGGGAAGGTGGTGGAATCTTGGGGAGACAGAACCTGGCTAGAGGAAGCTGGTCACGAGGGCGGAGGGTGGAGGGGCATGAGGTGGGATCAGACCGTCCAGTTTCATAGCCCAGTCCCACTTCCTGTTTACCTCTGCTTCCTGAGTACAGGTGCCATGTGGCCGGCCAGCCTCCTCGTCTTGCCACCAGGCCTTCCCATCGCAGTTGACTGCATCTTCTCCTTAAGTGGCTTCTTGACAGTGTTTTGTTATAGCAAGAAGAAGATTAAGTAATTCATCTGGGCACCATACAGTCGATCCAAGCTCTGGGGACCTGAGTAGGACTAATAGGTAAGGCCCCCCTACTTGGAGTGTGGTGTTCCAGCTCCTTCACCCTGCCTGTAGATTGTTTGATGAACCACCTCACTTATTTTTCTGGCTCCCTGTCTTGCAGAGGGAAGAAGGTGGAACTTCTCAGCTTCCAAAGCACAGAGATCCCCCCCCCCCACCTACACACATTTAAGCCAGTGTCCTCAGGACCTTCATCCAGAATTCAAATAAAATTCCAGATGTCCAGAGCATCGCCTTTCCTTTAAGCGCTCAGACACTGGTAAGATCGTTCCCTTCTCCTCACCCTGCCCCCGCGCCCCCGCCCCAACCAGGATATTATCAACTTGCATTTATTTCAATGCTTAAACAATTAAAGACAAAGATTGAACCTCAAAGTCACGAAATGGTTCCGAGTCAGCTTTACCAAGTTCCTTTTATTTAGCTTCTGTTCATCTTTATACTGTGAGGTGGAATGTTCGAATGAGAATTGTAAAACTGGACCCCGGAACTATGATTTTATGATCCTGATATCTTTGACTCCGTGAATGTTTGCCTTCTCTTGTGAGACATCTTCTATCGTCCAAATGAAGAAAATGTCTTTAGCTGACACAATAAAATATACACCATTCAAGAAAAAAAAAATGCGTAGTGCTTTCAATGTTTCTTCCAAGACATACAAAATTTTCTCGTCTCAATCACGGGAGCTATTTTAGGCACCAGTATTTGCTTCTACAGCTCGTGCAGTCTCACCCTACCCCACCCCTGAAAGACCTTGTCAGGTCCACGCAATTTATTCCCGATGTACGTGGGCTCTGCTACTGTGTTCTAGCAAATGTGAAACAGCATTACAGCATGTGTCAGTCATAAGAAACACATTCGGAGCCTCTCTCTGTGTGCTCCAGCTTAATAAATTCCAGGCAGCAGATGGACTTGCCACTTGCTCCTTCTGCCACGTAGCACCAGTTCAATAAAGAGGCACAGATTTTTACCCTGGTATCCAGAATCTTGGTATGACAGGCTCTGGACTTCGCTGATCTTCCTCTGGAAACTTCCACTGGCCAGAGGGACTGCTGCAAGCTAAGTGTCAGTTGAGAGAGCCTTGTACACATCCGACCATTTAGAATTCACATGCTTTGGACAATTGGAAAACAACTGGGTTCCTCCCAGCACTCAAGAACAGCTGTCAAGTTCTATCCTCTGCCCTTCTCTTGATTTCTTACACGCCAGGCGTGGAGAAGCCCAGGGCTCCAGGCCGGTCATGTGGACTAGCTTTGCTCTGAGAAGAGATTGAGCTCATCTCAGAAAAGTGAAGCCAACCATGATTGGCAGTTTCCAGGTTCAATGGAGAGAAACAGAGATAGCTTGGTTCTTAAGTTAACAACAGAAAAAGGTTAAGGGCTTAGAAAAGAAACTATCTTAAGTTATCATAGCCTATGGAGTAAGTTTTGTGTGTTTTTTTCTTTTATGTGTGTGCATGTGGATGTGAGGGTGTGTGTATGTGTGTGTGCTGTGTGGAGGGGTGCATGTGGACATGTGTGAACATGTATGCAGAGGTCAGAGGTCAACCTGAGTGCCATTTTTCAGGCACTTCCCACGTTTGTCTTGAGACAGGGTTGTTAGTGCTCACCCTCTGGGATAGGCTGCCCGGCCAGTGAGCCGAGGGGGTCTGTCTGTTTCTACCTTCCCAGAGCAGGTGCTGCTGCACACAGCCTGTTATGTAGGTCCTGGGGATTGAACTCAGCACCTCACGCTTGCATAGCAAGCACTTTTTTGATAGATCACCCCTCCCCCACCACCAGCCCTTCGTTTCTTCTAAATGGTGAGTATTTGTCCTTTAATGACTCACTGGTGTCGGCAGAGAAGGCCGTGAAGGGGACTCTATTAGTGAAACTCTGAGCCCATCAGTATACAAGCCGGGTAAGTTGGCATAGGATGGACTGAACGTGATGGCAGAGGCTGTTCTAAATGCTCTTGTGTATCACTGCAGGAAAGAAACATACTCTAACAGCTCTCTTTACATCCCATGGAGAATGAGGCGGGGAGAAGGGAAGGCCATCCTACGTTCTGTAAACCCAGGATCAGCAGAGGTGTGTACATGGAGTCAGAGGAGCAGGGAAGCGGAGTCATGTGGCTAGAGGACAGGAGGCACAAGGCTGAGAGGAGAGCAGGATGTCTACCGATATTCTCTCGAAGATGACCAAGCTATCCCAAGGGACCCAGTCACCAAGATGGAACACTGCTCTACAGCCACAAGAACCCCCAGGATTCCAAAGTCTGCACAACAATCACCCCAGTGCTCATGAACTCTTCTCACCTACCAAGTGCTTCCTCCCTCCCTTCTTTCCTCCCTCCCCCTCCCTCCCTGACGCCCTCCCTCCAACCTTCCTCATCCTCCCCTTCCCCTACCCACTTTCCTTTCCTGCTTCTCTCAAGGAATCTGCTCTGTCAGAGATAACTTTGAGTGATTTTCTGTGGAGTCTTGGAAAAGCCCAAAGGGCATAAACAAGCTACTTCTAAACTGACCATTTTTCAGAAGCTGGGGTTGGAATTTTGAGCACTCTGATCCTGAGCGTGGAGAAGGAAGTGAGCTAGCCTGGCTACATGGGCAGAGGGTGAGTTTGCATATAGCTTTGGTGCTCATTACCTGTTATCCCACATAAAAAAACCTAAATAGACCAAAATGATTGCTTTGGGGGATATTACCAACCAGCGGTGGAACTGAGGGTCTGATGCACATTCTAGTTGTCTCACCTGTGGGAGAATTTTCTATGCTAATTGGTATTCCTGTAAAAAAGTCTTGCTGAAGTCCAAAGGTTTACACCTCCAGATACCATAGGGCTCTCATGATGGGGTGCAGTATTTTTCCGTGGAACCCTAGAGTCTCTCAGAGTTGCCGGAGGGAGCAGAGAAAATTTGTACTTTGTTTTAAAAACCAGTTTGAAAACTGCAACGAAGAAAAGACCACTCAAGAGTGTTTTAGACAGTCAACCCCTTTACCAATACAAAGTTGTTAGCTTCTGCAGGTGAAGTAACTCTATTTGAAAACACAGGCTCAAGAGACGAGGGCCCCAGTCCAGATGTTTCTTTGGGCTCTTTCTGGCTGTAAGGCCCAGCAGGTTGGGTGTAATAACAGTTTCTCATCCACTGTTGTTTATTGGATCCTCACCCACGCGTGTTCCCAGCGGCGGTTTCTCTGCCTGGATGAACTGCAGGGCCAGCCCGCAGCAAGTAATCACATGGCGTGGTGGGACACAGCTTTTAGGGCATCTTTGGGGGTGCTGGGTAAGCCAGTGCGAGAACACACAGGAACTCAGGGAACACGAGTCTGAGCATGGTTTCACTTTAATGCAGTGTGAGGGCACACTTATAGGGGTACAGACAGGGGAGGAGTCATTGACCCCAAGAATGGCCATTGGTTAAGACGAGGATACTAGGTGTGGCCTCATCTGCATGTGTGGAGTTTTAGCTTCCCTGTTTCCAGCCTACAGGGCAAAGAGTCTTTGCTTCAGTGAAGCAGACAATATTAATATCTATTAATAATCTAGCCGAGTTCAGGCCAGGACTAAGGTGTGGAGCAGGGAACGCCTTCCGTCCTCACGGGGTTCAAAGCCAGCTTTGACACACTCTTAGCCCCTGGACAGCCCCACGTTTAGAGATCGCTGAGCAGGAAGAGAAGCCACTTAGCTAGGTGGAGCCCTTAGAATGGTGTTTGGCACACCGGGCCCACAGTGGAAATGGGACTCCTGTTGGCGATTGCTCTTGCAGCTGTAGTGCGGCTCTCAGAATGACCTTTTCCAGGCTCTCATCCATCAGCGCTTCTTGTGAATGCCTCATTGGTTCTGTGATGATGCTCTCTGCCTCAGTCCTTAACAAAATTAAACACCGATACATATGCATCAGTAAAGCTGTTCATGTCCCATTACATAAACCATTCTGTCGCGTGGATGTATTCTAATTTGGATAATTGTGTACTGACCACTCCTGAGCTTGCATGAGCGGATGACGATGAAATGCATAACCCCATGCTTGAATGCCACCGTCACGTCGGAGGTGTGTACTGTCACTTTTATAATGATTATACAGCATATAATAATAGTATATATGGCGCATGGGCTGTATTCCAGAACGTCTCATCGTTTTGAGTCATTGCACACTTGAAAGAAAAAATGTGCTGCATATTTTATATATTAAATATGTAACTATGGATTGGTTAGATATGAACATACTCAATATATGTATGAATGTACATGATATCTATATATACTATGGATACTATATTTTAGTACAAATGTGCACGTATTTAGATATATGAACATGTAAAGTATAATATATTCACGTATATTTTTATATGTAAAGTATTCAAAATAGAGAAAAATACAGAGAATAATGTTTGTTACCCAAAGAATGGAGTCCCTTATATAAATGGTGTGTATTTGTGTGTGTGTGCTTGTGTATGTGTGTTTGTGTGTGTTTTGTGCATTTGTGTTTGTGTGTTTTGTGTGTGTGTGTCTCTGTGTGTTTGTGTGTGTGTGTGTCTGCGTGTTTGTGTGTGTTTTGTGTGTATGTATCTGTGTGTGTGTGTTTTGTGTGTGTCTCTGTGTTTGTGTGTGTGTTTGTATGTGTGTATGTTTGTGTGTGTTTTGTGTGTGTGTTTGTGTATGTGTGTATGTATCCATGGGGGAGTAGAAGCCAAAGCACACAAACAGGTGCATTTTTCAGATGCCACCTATCTTTTTTTGAGGTAGGGTGCTTCACTGGCCTGGACTGGCCAGATAGACCAGGCTGGCTGGACAATAAATGCCAGACATCTGCTCATCTCCACTTCCCCAATGCTGAGATTACAATGCCCACTGCCATGCCAGGCTTCTTTGTGAAATTTCAGGAGTTGAACTGAGTCCTCCTGTTTGCACTTTATCTCTGTAGCCAAGTTCTTGTAACTCCCGAGAGAAACACTACAGAAACATTTACTTCTTATCCATTCATTCCTATCTGCCGTGGTTCTTGGTCTTCAGTAAAGTTAATTTGGGCCGCTGTGAACCTTTGAAAACTACCATTTTAGTATTTTAACAGACATATAGTACATATGGGCCAAATTTAGTAATTTAATTTTAATAATGTTTGTGTGTATGTATACTTTGTGTGGATATATGACTGTGTGTGCAGGTCCCACAGCAGCCAGGAGGGGCGCCAGCTCCTGGCGCTGAAGGGTGGTTGTGAGCCACCTGATGTAGATGCAAGGAATTGAATGCCAGCTCTCTCCAAGAGCAGCAAGCTTTTTAACCCCTGGTCCATCTCTCCAACCCCTAATTACAGATATATTAAACATTCTTTATCATATTTTCCTAATGATAGTTTCCTGCAACCAAATTTTCCGTTAGTTTCTTACATGTGTCCATTCAGAAAACAACTGTTTATTCTGTCTCCATGCAATGGGGTTGCTGTAGGAATATATTATAGAGAATGTACCATTCATCTCTCACTTGACACTAAGGAAAGTTGCTCATCTTCCCTGCAAACAGAAAAGGCTCAGGACACTTCCTCAGGCACAGGCTAGCGCTTCCCCAGAGCGGCGTGTAAGCTGGGAATTGTGAGGCTGTAATTTCCCATCTCATTTCTAGATTGATTCTGAAGTCTTATTTGCCGGTCCCAGTTTCTTGACTTTGAAACAAATACCGTTACTACCTAACTCTCGTATTTTAAATGAATTGATTGAAGGAAGTCTCTCTAGAGTTTGCAGAGAGAATTGAAACACTAGCGACGCTTGAATCGGCTTGCTGTGTGTTCCAGAGTTTACTCAAATCATAGGAGACAGACATCATGCTCATCATTTGCTCTGTGCTTTTGCTGTGCTTGTGTCTGATACAAACTTTCTATCCATATCTAAGATTGGCTGTACTTCACAGAGCCTAACGTGGACCCTTAATTGTGGTCTACCCTGAAACCCCTTTCTAAGCTGTATGATGGACTTTGTCTAATTAGATGAAACGCTGAATTTGATATTTTAAAAAACTGATCACGTTTTTATTCATTTATTGTGTGTATGTGTGCGCATGTCCACAACTGCACACACGTGGGACAAAGAGGACAACTTGGGATATCTGATCTCCTCTTCCACAAAGTGGTTCCTGGAGCCGGAATTCAAGTCATTAAATTTGGCAGCAAGCCCCTTTACTCACTAAGCCATCTTGCTGACCCAAAAAACATTTTATGTTCAAAGATTCACCAGAATAAGGCGACCATTGTAATGCCTGTATGGAACTCTCTCGTTTGCCTATTTTTTTTGATGCAAATATAAACCACATCTGAATGAAAATAGAATATAGCTATTTTCTGTTTCTATATAAATAAAAACAGTGTGGAAAGACCCAGGAAGTCTGCAGAAGTTTGATTGTTTGCTTTTCAGAATGGAGCTGTTGACTGGAGTTCTCTCTGCTCTTAGTTTGGTTCGTGGGTTCTGCTCATCAGAAGGCAGCTGGGATTAAACAATTCGGACAGATGAACGCAGGACGGCAGGCAGCATATCACCACGTACAGCTTGTGATCAGGCCAGGGTGCAAATGGAAAGTGCATGCATAACTGTGCCCAGCCCAAGAACTGAGTTGTTTTACAACAATCTGGAGAGAAAAGGAAAACAGCCAGTTCAGAAGAGGAAAGGCAAACGTGCTTCAGAGTGGTTGTTTGAAAAGATGACGACTGGTTTAGTGTCGAGAAATATCCTCCCTCGGGCTGAAATGTTCATATTAATTAGGGAACACACTGCAGATGGAAACAGCCAACTGCCAGAGTGCAGCTGGCCCGTGACCTCACATCTGGCTTTCAGAAAAAAAAATGGCCCAGCATGAGAGCGAGACGCGCATGGAAGCAGCAAAGCCTTTGTAGCGTGGGAGCTGCAGTCACTCATAACTTCTGAAGGTGACAGTCTCTAAAACTGTATTTTCTCTATCTGGGAGTCTCACCCAGAGGGCAGGTTTGTAAATCCTGAGGGCGACCTGGGCCGAATACCAACCCACCGCCTTCCCACAGCACTGTGGCTGCAGGTGTGGCCCTGCCATCCTGTGGGGTTGCATGCTCACCTAGCCGGACCTTTGCTGATGAGGTGCTCTGTGGGATAGCGATGTCAATAATGGTAGGAGGTGTTTTCGCTCCCACTTAATCCTCAGGATCCCTCGACCTTGTGAAGCAGGCCCCCACTGCTACGACTGCAGGGTTTGATGGGCTAGGAGTTTAGGTTTGTGTGAAAAGATTTCCAAACAAAGTGAATTTGGTCTTGCAGGTTTAACTTGAAAAAAGATAGTTTGGAAACCTAGTCAGGTTTCCACACCAGAATCAATAGCAGTGTGTGTGTGTGTGTGTGTGTGTGTGTGTGTGTGTGTACAGCTGTTTAATAAATCACGAGCAATACAAATGAGTGGATTCGGATGTATTAGCAGCAAGCGACGGGAAAATGTTTTTAAGTTACTTGATTTTAACAAGCCAGAGCGAAAAGGGTGTGGATTTCCTGGGCCGGGTGGGGGTGGTGGGGTAGGAGAGGCAGAAGATGAGAATGGCTCAGGTGAGTGTGAGCAGTAGCTCTGCTCTAGGGACCTCCCAACAAGTCTGAAATCTTTATCTCAGGCCGTATAGCAGCCCCTTGAAAGGGGTGCTCAGGGCACAAAGACTAGGGTTGTCTGTGGGACCGTCCTAGAACTAAGAGTAAGTGGAAGCTGGCTTCGAACCCTGAACCCTGTCTCATCCTGAGAGCGGTAGTTCGGCCGCTCCTTGCATTAGCCTGGCCAGAACCCAGCTTCACAGGAGCAAAGAAATGTGGCTTGATTGATGCTTTCTCTGCCCTGTAGCTGGAAGTACAGATTCCCCACATGCAGATGAGGCAGTGCCAGTATTCCTGTCTCAACTAATGGGTCCCATTCTTGGCCAATGACCCTCCCTGGCCTATAAAAGGCACTCTAAAAACTGCATTAAATGAGATCACCCCACAATGCGTGTCTCCCGAGTTCCTGTACTTGGGGGACTCCTCAGGCTCCAACCAAAGACGGGATGGAAATGCAGTAAGAACCAAGTTTCATCCAGGCTGCGATCCCATGCAGCTTCCCGCCTGGGGACGGCCAGCCGAGGGTGGCAATGGCAGCTCCACCGGGCCGGGGTAGCTGCGGCTGGGAACCTGCGCGTGGGTGAGGTTTTTATTACAACAGTTGTCAATCAACCTTCTGGAACCCATGTATCTGCCACTAGGCAGCACTGCCAGTGTCTGGTCCATCACTGCACAGAGCACAGTGCCTGAAAGTCACGAGAGCCCCCTTTCACTCCCATAAGACATTGCCTGCTAAGTAAGTAAATACTCCCTCAATGACATAAGCCACTGTACAATATTCCTACTACAATGCGACAATCTGAGCTGGGAAATCACACCCAGGCCCCTCCCAAAGTGTTCCCTGGTGACCAAGTTCCACCTTAGACACAGACAGAGAATCCCATGGGGGTTTGAGCTACAGGATTCACCACTAATTTGGATGCCCAGCTTCAAGGGTTGAAGTTTTTTACCTCGACCCCGAGTTAACCTGGTGGGTTCTACAAGACTCGACACCACTTGCAGTGTAATCTGTGGCTCTCAATCAACCGTACAGAGTTCCCCAGAAGGCGATCACCTTTCTCTTTATGGAAGCAGGCTTCTCAGAGTACCTGGCTAACCTAAGCTATTAAATTAATTATGAGATCTTTAGGTATCATTCTAAATATCACAGGGATGTTGGAATTGCTATTTTATCACAGTTTTCATTCACATTTTCAGCAATTTTTGGTTGCAAGTAATAGAAATTTAGTGAGACTCAGTGACATTTTGGGAAAAAAGATGTGTGTGCCTGTTTATTTTGTGAATGTGTGGGTACAGGTGTGTGTGTGTGTGTGTGTGTGTGTGTGTGTGTGTATACTTTATCTCTGAGTCCATAGTTGTCTGGGGGCTCAGAGCTCAGAGGCAGGGGATATACACAGATTTGAGGGACTGGAATGGGAAATTATGAATTCAGTAACTAAAATGATTTCCTTCCCCTCTCTTGAGTAAATGGGATCTCAGCCCATCGGTTTCCATGAATGTGACTTATTCTTTGTTTACGAAGTCTGGCCTTTCAAGCATGTGTTTTCAAGCATGCGGCAGGAACATCCACCCGGAATGCAAGCGGCACCCTGGTTCCCCAGTACTTAGCTTCTCAGTCCTTCCAGTATCCCACGCGACACGAGAGTCAGTCACCGTTCACGGCAGTTCTGCAGGAAGCAATTGCTCTAGTGCGCAGGTACTCTTAGAGCGGAGCTTGTCCAGCAGGTCTGTGGCGGAGCCGGTCCAGTGATGCTCTGAACTTCGGAATCAGTTTGGAGGTCCTCTTTATAGACCTTCCACTTGGTCTGGTATTCTTGCTTCTGGGTACATATCCAAAAGCTACATCTAAAATATGTGGATGAGACGGTACACACCCATGCTGACTGTAGAATTATTCACATTAGCCAAGATTGAGGGATCAATTTAAGTGTCCGTCAGTTAACAGTTGAATAAAGAAGACATGCTGTGTCTGTATACACAATGGAGTAATGTTTAGTTATAAAAAAAAGCCCCAAGGCTATAAAGATGACTCAGCTGTTAAGAACAATTGCTGCTCTTGCTGAGGACCTGACTTTGGTTCCTAGCATCAACATCAGGCAGCTGACAGGTGCCCATAACGCCAGCCATAAGGAATCTGATGCTTCTTCCAGCACGGATGAACCTAGAAAACATTATGCTAAGTACAGTTAACTATGACCAGGAAGATGTCAGTCATGTAATATAAATTATATATGGAATCTGAATAAATAGAAATCATAGAAAAAGCAGAATCATAGTTACTGGCAGCCAGGGCTTGGAAGACAGGTCAAATACTCAAACCTCCAGCTGGGAAAGAGGGGCAAGTTGAAGAGATATTTTGTAAGTCACAGTGTTTGCAGGTATAACATCACACTATGCATCTGAAAATTCCTGGAAGTAGATTTTAGATGCTCACCATAATAAGCCTAATCAGTCTGTTGTCCATTCTGCAACACACACGTCAAAACATTGCTTCATACAATAAACAAAAATAAACCTTGTCAGTTATAAAAGAGTAAAATAAAATTCAAAAGTTAAACCTAGCAGACAAAGGAAAATGAACAGAGATGACAGTCCACCCACAGTCTCTTTTCGTGTTCAGAACCCGAGTGAATCTCTTAAGCCCCACAACCGACGTTGCTGACCTGCCTCCTCAGTGACCTTAAGGGCAAGGTGACACTGGCTTTTGTTAATGCACCCAAAGTTGTTGGAAAAGAGCTTCTGCGTAACCTGGGGCAGGCTGCTCATGGGGTGAGTGGCGTGGGGGGTGGCAGACACTAACGCTCAAGCCCAGGGCCCTCCTGCTGCTTGTTTAGACACGGCCTTGCGTAGACTTTGTTCGATGACACTAAGACCCGTCTCCTTGTGATTTCTATATATCCTGAGTTGACAAAAACCGCTTTTTAGAACTTTCTCCTGTGTTAGATCGGAGTTGGTGGTGGCAAACTATGGTTTGAAAAATACAATGAAAGGTGTGAATTTTTCATTTAATGCTTAGATTTGCATCTCCACGTGAAAGCTTACCAGCTATTCGTGGGACCTAAAGAACGTTATCCAGCCTCTTCATCTTTCTGCACATAAGCTCCCGAGACAAGGACAGCAGTGAGGAGCCCTGGGACTTCTGTGCGAAGCCACTGTTGGGATGCAGGGCGCTCCCACGGCAGGTCCTGTCGTGAAGATTCTCAGCAGAGCTGTTTGTGGAGAGATTTAGTAAATTATGAGATTCCATGATTATGGGAATTAAATATGCTTAGGGATTTTCTTGCATTAATTAATTGAAGTAAAAATCAAGAAATGAAAGTGACTTAGATGCTGAAAGAAAATAGGTAAAGTCAAAGATGGAGACCGTTGGGGATGACTATCTCCTGGTGATTCACGAAGCACACCAAAGGGTCCAGCGGAGCTTTAAGGGTGTACCCTAACTTGTGTTTGCCTCAGTTTTGAAAGCCTCCCCCTCCATTCCTCTCCATCCATGTGATCGTGAGAAATACAGCATACAAAACAAGTCAGTCACAATTCCATTGAGCAATGAGTATTCTCACAAACGCTGATGAAAAGTTTGAGTGAAATTTGGGTGGAGGAGATGGGATACCAGATAGTAATGTGTTAGTTCCAGGCAGCCAGGACTATCTGAAACTAACTGTGTAGACAAGGCTGGCCTAGAATTCAGAGATCCATCTGCCTCTGCCTCTTGAGGGCTGAGATTAAAGATGTAGTATATTACATATCACTAAAGAATTATTCATTTTCATTTTATGTGTATAAGAGTTTTGCCTGTGTGATTGTGTACCATGTGTATGCAGTTCCAGTACAGACCAGAAGAGGGCGATAGATCCCCTAGAACTAGAATTACAGATAGATGGGGGTGCTGGGAACTGAATCCAGGTCCTCTGGAAGAGCAGCAGGCATTTTTCCAGCACCCAAGATAGGAATATATATTTTTAAGGTGACTTGAGCCTTTCGAATGGTGGCCACTACTACCAGAATCTATTCTCTTCCCTGCTTTTAGTTGCTCCCCAGGGGACCCAAATCTTGCAAAGCAGTTACCATAAAAGAAATAGATCATTCTAGGTAAAAATGAAGGCCAGATACATTGGATTCTTTATACAGAGGAAAGTGGTAATAAGCCTTGATACTGCCCATAGTTCTGTAGACGAGATGAAGTAGTCTCACTGAGTCTGCTGAGCGAATCCCACAATTTTTATCTCTAAGACACTCAGCTTCATTGCAGCCCATGGATTCATCGAAGCAATATAAAGTGTTTGAAGTTCAAGAGCTACTGACTGAATCTGTATGCAGCCTGCCATGTGGCTTTTTTACTTTGACTTTTCCAATTTCTTAAGAGAATTGTTGAGGAGGAACTGTTCTGGTTTACAGTTCTTGCTGCAAGCAAGTGATGTGTTCAACCATGTGCTTTTTATTCATCATTTCTTTTCCTAAAGATTTTTTTTTTACTCATATGATGCATGCATCCGTGTGAATGAATTGCATATGTGCGTGTGCCCACGGAGGCCATCAGAGTCTTTGAATTATAATAACCTGGAGAGTTACAGGTTTTTGAGAGCCTTGTGATCTGGGTTCTGGGACCGGGACTAAGCTTCTCATGAATTCACTGAAATAGTAAAGTCATTGGAGGGTTTTATTTTAAATAACTTTTCTTTTCCATTGTGGGTTTTGTTTTAAAATAAGCTCATTTTCTGTGTTTTAAACTAGTATAGGAATAAACTTTGAATTATTTCTGAGAAACCAATAAATAAAGCTTCCAGATGTCCATGTTCTTAGATTCAAATATCAAATTTTACTATTAATAATACACAAGAAATTTACATAATGTTTTGCTCATTTGGTTTTAATGTTGAGAAGATAAACTTGCATCAGACTGCTTAATATTGTGCTTGGCAAATTTTTGCTGAAAGAGTAACTTTCAGCCAACATCTTGAGTTATTTAATATTCTTGTTGGTTTTTGGCATATGTTTGCACTGTTTTAGTGATACTTGTGAAGAGACTATATAAGACATATAAGACCATCTCTGGACATATCAGAAGTTTTCAGAACATATCTTTAAATACCCCTTTTAAAACACGAGATTCTGACTTGCTGGTTTGAATGGAAGTGGCACCCCTGTACAGTATATATGGATACTTAGTCATCAGAATTAGGTGTGGCCTGTTGAAGGAAGTGTGTCACTGGGGGTAGGTTTTGAGGTTTCAGAAGCCCAAGCCAGGACCAGTGGCTCTTTCTTCTCCTGCTGCCTGAGGATCCAGAAGTAGGACTCTCAGCTACTTCTCCAGCACCATGCCAGCCTGCTTGCCACCATGCTCCTTGTCATGATGATAATGGACTAAACCTCTAAAACTGTAAGCCATCCCCAATTAAATTCTTTCAACGGAACAATGATCAAGACAGCTGTGTTTATTCATGTCTAGCAAGTGGTGGTCTTCTACATGATAGGTGCTCAGCAAATGCATATAGTGTTGACTTTGATGGACTTAGATCTTAGTGCTTTCAACATACAGAAACAGCAGCATTAAATTTAGACACACAGATATGATGAGCTATCAGAGAAACATTATTTGAGTGCGGGATGGTGTGTGCTATTTGGGAGGCTACTCCACAGGATCATGGATGGTGTTTACAACATCTTTTAGGGTTCATCTGCGTTTTGCTAACATGTCTTCCAAGACAGTATGATTTAATACCAGCCATTTGTTCTGGTTTCATTTCTGTGGCTGTGATAAAAATATTGTGACCAAAAGCAACTTAGGAGAGAAAGTATTTATTTTAGCTCACAGTTCCAGACTATGGTCAGTCACTGAGGGGACATCACAGCCACAGATAAGTGAGACAGATGGTCCACACCGTATTCACAATCAAGAGCAGAGAGAAATGAGTGTGAGCTTGTTTACTTGCTTGACTGCTTGTGCTTAGTAGGTTTTTCCACTCTTAGTCTAGAACCCCTTGTATAGGGAATGGTACTGCCCATAGTGGGCTTGATCTTCCTAATCAACTTACTTAACACAACTCTCTATATACGTGTCCAGAGGCCAAACTGATAGTCTCCTCCCAGATTGTTCTACATTGTATCAATTAAACATTTGAAACTAACCATTACATCTTGCAAAAGAGAAGTGATGTTAGCTTAGTTTAAACGAGGTCCAAATGTCAGACTCAATGTTTCCCCCTCTTGCTACCCCAATCAAGCTACCATCTGCTGATGGCTTACTTTTCTGTGAGGCATTTTACACATCAATTCATGTATAATGTGCTTTCTTGAAGTTTCTTAGGTTGTTTCCTCTTGTGGCACATGCTCTCAGTCTCATGCCCAAATCTCTAGGCTTGCTATATGCTTCCAAATGGTCTCTTTTCTTGAGAGTTTTTTGCTACCTTGAATCCCACTCCTGATTGCTAAAAGCTCTGCTTCCCATGTGGTCTTGCAACAAGCCAGATTTTCTGAGCATTTTCCAGCTTGGATAGCAGCCCTCCTCCACTGCTTCTCAGGTTACAGTAGAAATAGCCTTGAGTAGGATCACCTCCAAGCATGAGTGGTACACCCCTACTATTGTAGCAGATGTGACTACTCTGTGGGAGGCTTTTCCTTCGTTTCCCTGATGATACTCCTGACACCCCTAATAGAAGCTGTACTCAAAGCTTTGTCTGACAGAAGATGTTGCTGTTGATGGCATTGAAGTGCAGAGAAGTCAATTAATTTGTATACAGTCACCATTGTGGAAAACTGGCCTCTGAACCTAATAGCCATTCATGTCTTCACCAGAGAAGCTGTGATTACTCACAAGACACCTTCAAGACTAGGGCTCTTGACCTCTCAGAAGGAGAGTAGAGAGGTCATAAGATCCTCGCCTAAGATACCACCACCTCCTGGGCAATTTATCTGCAATTCTGCCCCAGGTGCTCATGGTCTCATTGTCTCGGGAATTACCAGAGTGTACGGAGTACTGAAAATTAACTCTATCTATGGGTCTACAAGGAAGCCATTATCCGTGCTGGCTAGGCTCCTCATTGGTAAAGCTGCTTTGGGGTCACATACACTCCTATAAGTAACTGTTCACCTATAATAAATAAATAAATAAATAAATAAATAAATAAATAAATAAATAAATAGTTTTATTTATTTATAAGCATGTAGACACACACTTATTCATTAAAAAACATCATCAACTCATTGCTTCCAGAAGTGAGACTTCAGTGGACTAATACTGAGCTGTCACTGGGGTCTTATATGGGGTTCCCCTGGGGAAAGTTCATACGATGATCACATAGATAGCGGTAGACAGAGATTAAAGTCAATGTTGGACTCTAGAAGAAAAACTAAGAAGTCATAGGAAATTGGTCGGAATGTCCCAGTGTTCCTATAACTTAAAGATGATACATGTAGAGAAAGAGGCCTGACTCGGTGGCTGTATCACATCGGTTTGTTACGTGAAACTTTGTCTATAGATCTCAGCTTCTTACACTGAGTTGTAAACCCATCAGCTGAAAAACTAATGGCAGCAGTAAATGCTTTCTGACCACTGCATGAAGAACACACACTGACTCTAAGTGGCATGCACAAGCAACCAGAGGCTTACGGCAGTGTGCTCCTGTGTTGTTCAACGAGACTGCCCTGCAGCCTTGGTTCTGAGCACACAGCACGTACGTTTTGCACATGCGTGCCATCATTACACAGACCAGCAGAGGCTGCCCCAAATATAGCAGTTCAGATTTGGAACTGTCACATTATGAACTGCAGGGTTTTATCGTACATATGAAGTTTTCTGTTCTTACGGAATCATAAGGGTTTAATTACAGAAAACAAAGATTTTTTTTGTAAAGTATTTTTCTCAGTGTCATTCCTCAGCATGGAGGAATCAAATTGTTTCAGCTTTGGATTATGTTGTTGGGGAATGTTTGATTTTGAAAATTGCTGTTTGAGTTGTTGGCTTGAGTTTTACAAAAAAGAAAAAATCATTAGGGCTGGAGAGATGGCTCAGTGGTTAAGAGCACTTGTTGCTCTTGCAGAGGACCTGGGTTCTGCTACCAGAAACCTCAGGGTGTCTCACAGCCATCCCTAATTCCATTTCCAGGGGATCCAAGGCCCTCTTCTGACCTCTGCAGGCACCAGGCACACATGTGGTGCACAGACATATATGCAGGTTGTAACATTCGTACACATAAAATAAATAAATCCAATTTTACACATTAAATTTTAATTTTGGCTTGGGATTAGGTCTGAATGTGCATTAATTTCTGAATTGACCCTACAAATATTTGTAGGAGTTTGTGTTCTATATTTATGATGTGTGGTGTCCTCAGCATTGATAACTATAAGCCGAAAATACCAACCAGCTCTCATAAATGTTGAATACGCTCTCTGTGATTCGATATCAAATGTTCAGCCAGGTTATATTTTTTTTATGCAAAAATAAAGAAGCAATCTGTCTCAATAATATGCAAATTTTGCATAATCTCTTATAACTGATAAAATTAAGTACATCCATCTAAGTTTGAAAATTTACTTCTACCATTAGCGAATGATAAAATTATATTTATACCAAAGAATTGTTTTTTTTAAAAATGAAATTCTTTATAATTTATTATCAGTTAATGTTTGAATGTGTATTCTTATTTTTGTGTAAAATTTTCACAGACAAAAAGGGCTTATGATTGGGAAGTTCTGATTTAGATATTTTTTATTTAGATATTTTTATTACTGCTACTATTTTCATCTCTGCCATATCCTAGCAGGTGTCTCATAGTTTATAGAAGGCTTGATAACCCCTAATCTCATTATTTACAAAATATAGCAAACTTGTACTGTGACCCATAACCATATGAAGAAAAAGGGATGCATAAGGATAATCATAAATAAACATTATATTGAACAACAGTAGCACACATACTTTGGCTTCTCCTGTACAGCTGTAAGCTACAGGTGGTTGTCTCTCACTGTATCCTGACTTCGGGCACAGCACGGACCGTGTAGAAAGGAGAGGTCTGAGGCAGCCTTGTTGAGCTACTTTGCCTAATGTGTCCCTTAAGGAAAATGTCAGAACAGCAACTTAAATCCAGACTGTTGTTCTTAAATAATGCTTCCTTCCCCACTGCTGGTTTTCATTCCCTCCCATTACTTGTTAGCCTCTCTTAAGGGTCCAGGTAGAGCTATCAGTGAAGGTCTGAAAGATTCTAGAACAACGGATTTAGAGGACCGCAGAAAAATGACTATTCAGCCGTAGGTTCAGAGCTCTGTTCTCCTTTCATTTGCAATCCCTCTTTTGCTTACCACAGCCTCACCCAGGGAGTCCTTGCTTCTTGAACTACCAAGTCCACCTTTATTTACCTGCTAAGCTATAAGCTGATTTCTCTGTGGGCTACCTCTCTTTAAGGGCCAAGGGGGAAATACTCTGTGGTTGTCCATGTGTGCATGGACATTCAAAACAGAAGAGATGTTTAGATAAAGAGATATGGGTATAAGTAGTTAGATATTTGCTTACATAGGCATGTAGGTTAGATTTATACGTATTTATAGTTTATTTGTATAAATGGTTAGAAACTTACAATATTCAAATCTTTAAATAATTTTGGAACTCAGGAGCTTCAAGTAGCATGTTGTGCTATGGTTTTTGTGAGATGGAAAGATACTCTCAGACATTAGGGCACCATCTGCTGTTGGATGTTTTGACACTCACCCGTCTACTCTACATATTTTTTTCCACTGTGTCCATATAGATTGAACTAATTGGTTTGAGGGTCACCTGGTTCTTTCTGGAAACTTCCTTCCATTATTATATTTCAAATAGAATTTTAGCAAAGCTTCTACTCTGAATAGATAGACCATTTATCACCCCCCTTATTTAACTCTTCTCCCTTTGCTATCAATGGCTGACACTTCTTTCTCAAACTTGTGAATCCTAGCAACCATCTGGAGTAGTGAATGATGCAGAGTGAAAGACAGGATGCCAGTCGGGGATGTTTTAAGGCATTGTAATGAACCAGAGTTGGAGACAGCACTGCTGGGCAAGAATAGGATACTGCTGAGTTCCTGAGAAGGAAACTGAGGCAGAGTCTCTTCAAGCACGTGAATGCAGGTGATGGCAAGAAGTGCATTTATTATGGCCACCAGTGATGCTCACACATCGCATATAGCTGCCCATGTATGTGTGGTGTTTATGTGTAACACATGTAGATGTATATATACACACCAGTGTGCGTGAAACACCATCTGCCCTACTATGCGTAGTACTTTTCAGGCTTTCAGTTAGACTGAATATTCATATACTGTCAAAATTGATAGGTTGAAATCTCATTCTTGAAGTGTTAATATTTGGAGGTGGGGTCACTGAGAATTACTGGGTCATTAGGGTGAGTCCCTTATTATTGGGATTAGTGCTGTCTTCTAAGAAAGCCCAGAGGAACTGAGAAGACAGTCTTCTGTGAACTAGAAAGTGGGTGTCACCTGAAACCATTATGATCTTGAACTTCTCAGTCTTTAAAACTATGGGAAATAAATCTTGTTGTTTATGGTATTCTGTTTTAGCAACTTAAATGAACTGAGGAATTATAGAGAATAAAAAGCAAGTGTGTACTGCTTGAGTAACTATGTTCCTACAGGCTCATATATTCGGATGCTTAGTCACAAGGAAGTGGAACTATGGAAAGGATTAGAAGGCTTAGGAGGCATAGCCTTGCTAAGGTAGGTGTGGCCTTGAGGGAGGAAGTGTGTCACGGGGGTGGGCTTTGAGGTTTCAAAAGTCCACGTCAGGCCCAGTGACTCTCTTCCTGCTGCCTGCGGATCAGGATGTAGAACTCTCGGCTACTTCTCCGGCACCACGTCTGCCTGCGTGCCACCATGCTCGCAGTCATGATGATAATGGGCTAACCCTCTGAAAATGTAAGCAAGCCCCAAATAAACACTTTCTTTTGGAAGCATTGTCTCGGCCATTATGGGTCTTCACAGCAATAGAACAGAGACTCAGACAAAGGATGTAGGCGTTTTTCATTTTTTTAGTTCTAAGAACAACTTATTATTTTTTCTAGGTATATTCATATCTTTGTTAATTTTTTGAAGAAATTTGTTGAACGCCTACATGTCAGGAAGATTGGCTTGTTTACAAGGTCCCTGAACTAATAATTCAGAGACTAGAGAATTAACCAATAGTTAAAGAAAATTTATACACCAAAGCTGTGATTAAAGGTGATAAGAAATGTTGTCAAGGAATATCTGAGATGTTAAATGGACATGTGAGAGAAGACGAAACTGTTGTAGGAAAGCCAAAGGCAAGGTCGAAGCAAGCTGAATGGTCATATCATAGTGTGTGTGTGTGTGTGTGTGTGTGTGTGTGTGTGTGTGTGTGGTGTGTGTCTGGGGTGGGGGTGAAATCACTCAGGTGAAACGCTGCTGAAGAGAAATAAAGACTGAGAAAGCCTGACATAAATCAGCTTTAAGGCCAGAAGGAAGCTGATGTGTTCGGAAATGAGAAAGTTGGAGAATAAAGCCCCAGGGAGTGTGTGAGTTGGCAGATGGTGATGGCGGTGGGTAAGCGGGAGTCAGAACTTGATCTGACAGACAGGGTCAAGTGCATTTTACATCGTATCCTAGGAATAACGGGAAAACGGCGAGGTTTTCTCCATAACAGAGGCTTGTTGTTGTATTTCGCCTTACTTTAAGATATGCTTGCTAATTAAGAATGGTGGGGGTGGAGGCTGAATGCCCTCATTGCCCGAGGCTACTGAGGTTCCGAGAGCCTTGTATTTCCACGGCCTTGTTAGGATCAAGACCCTGTGTAGTCACCTGATAGCGCCTTTCCCGGGAGCTCTCAGTAGCCCACCTCTCCCAGTGAAGCGCTACCTCCTTAAGATTCTACCATCTCACAACACAGGGCCACCGCTGGTGACCAAGTGTTCAAACACAAGAGCCCATCGGCAGGGGCTTTTCACATCAAAGCCACGGCACCTCCACTTTCATAATTGAAGAGGCCCAGGGAACCGGCTTCATATTGATCTGTGGGCTCCGGTAGCATAAAAGGATTTGTGCACCCCATCTGTCTCTGTCTCTATGTCTTTCCGCGTTTCTGTGGAGCGCTGGGTTCCTCTTAGTCTTTGTCCAGCGATGGCTTCAACCTTTACCTACCCATTCTACAATTCTACCAGACAACTTTTGCAGAACTTACAACCCAAGTCCCCAAATCGGTTTCATTTGGCACATCTGACTCATCTGCCTTTACAACTGCTCTCCTAACGCAGTGTTTCCAATTGGCCAGGGCTGGGGCATGACTTACAGGATGGGAGTTGCTGATTGGTCAGTGCTGGATCATGTGACTCACCATTTTTCATCCATTCAGCTGCCGGAGCTGGGTAAATTCTACCCTAAACACATGACTGAGAGAGGCAGAACCACCATGACTTAAATAAAGGCCCTTCGGTTTTCAAGGAGGGAAGAAGAGTAGTCATCTCAAGTGATGGTCCCTGGAGGACTGTGGGAGCAAGTGGTTCATCTCTCTGGTCCTTGGTGGTGCGGCTGTGAAATGGCAATAGTGTCTGGCACGCTTACATAAATACATTCCCTGCTTTCCTAATGGATTTCTATTTAATTCAGATTTGAGCATCGTTTGATTATTGCAGAAACAAGATGGGATTTGGTGTTGTGTTTGGGTTCTTCAGCCTGATGCAAGGAATTTCGTCTGGTAGGTCACTGAAATAAAACAAAACAAACGCCAGGGGTAATTAGTGCAAGAGCAAACACCCCGAGCGCCAAATCCTTAGTCCGTCCAGCTGGAAATTGTGATGGAAATAAAGATGTCACCACTAAACAGGCACCGGAGTGGAAATGACCTTTATTCTGAGTATATAAATTAAAGAAGAAAACAAAATTAAGGAGCAACCTCGAGACAGGCCACACCAGCTCTCTGCCCTGAGGATCACATCTTCTTCAAGCCTGGACCTTTCTGTGTCCTTCCGAGACCTCATGTCCAGCTCTATGCCCGGGACTCTGTGGCTCTAACTTTTGCTGATCTCCACGGTCCTGGAAAGAGCCTACGGACCTAGGCACTGGGCCAGGCATGTTGATCTCAGGCACTGTCTTACCATGTCTTTCGGTAAAGGTCTCATGTTTCTGAATCAGCTTTGCTTGTAAAATGAGGATATTTATGATTCTGACTTTGCAGAACAGTCTTCAGTGTTCTGTAGGATAATACATTTTTATCAATGCCTAGCATAGGATCTGGTTTATGGTAAATTCTGGGAGTTTACCATCATTTATCTCTAATTTAGAACCTTGTCAATTTCCTTACAAATCACAAGGTGAACAAGCCTACTAAATGCCACGAGGTACAAAAACATCTCACTGAGCAGGAAGGGCTTTCCTTGCTTTCCTGTCTCAGGAGGAAGAGGTGAGCAGAAATCAGGAACACCAAGATTTCCATTCTCAAAGGCTAGAGAAAGGCAAAAACAGCCAACCAGCACCACGAACAGAGACACGGCCTCAGCCTATCCAAGTAGGCTCCTCAGTCACTTACGGACCTGAGCCACCTCCAGCGTGAAGGGCAGATGTGACAATGGAGTGCTTTTTGATCCGTTTTCCCCCCATGGATTCCACTGCAGAATGACAATTCGCATGGTTGCTGCTTATCTGTACCAATGGATGTCAGCCCAGACGTGGGTCTCGTGGACCCCAACTGATGCTTGTTTGGGGGACAGATATTTTTAAAATAGCATGACTGCTTTTCACTCACCCAACTCATCCCATTACAGCCTGTGGAGGTTCACGCTGAAGCCTGTGTGCGTTTCCTCAGTGTACCCTTGTCAGGGCTGGAGGAAACCAGCCTGGAGCGCTCTTGGCAGAAGGATGGCAGCAGACTAGGCTGGGCTGAAGGAAAAAAGACCCCAGCAGATATACGCATATGGATAACTCGGGCTGGCTATAAGCAGCAGCCTGTATATGCTTCTTTGCCAGAATACTCAAATATTTGACTAAATGTTGTTTTGTTTTGCTAGAAAAAAAAAATGAAATCAGTAAAATCTCTAGGAGAACTCTCGTCCCACCAAAGATGAATTTATTACTGAAAGATAGAAAGAGGAGGCACCTTCCAGTCTGGAATGTTCTTGTTTTAGTTGAAAAAGTATGGCAGAGCATTAAGGTAAAAGATAAGACATCTGTACAGCTTCTGTTCTCTCCTGACATGAGGTTTCTGTATGTTTATAGATTAGCAGGCTTGTTGATTAGGACTTCATTTTGGATCCTGGAAGTACAGAATTTTTTGTCGTTGTTTTTGTTCAGACAGAGTTTCTCTGTTGTAACTCTGGCTGTCCTGGAACTCATTCTGTAGACCAGGCTGGCCTTGAACTCACAGGGGTCCACCTGCCTCTGCCTCTTGAGTGCTGAGATTAAAGGTGAGTGCCACCACCGCCCGGCTCCTAAGTACAGAATTTAAGTAGGATTTTTTTCTTTCTCACAGTACCTCTGTTTTCTCCAGTGTTTTTCTGACACTCTATTGCTGTTTGAGAAGTTCCCCATCCCCTCTCTCATTGGTAAGGAATGTCCAAAGTACCTTGATTTGATTCTAAACTTTAACCTCATTTTATGGTTGCAGTGCTGTCTTGGGATCTGACTGCAGGTAGGTGCTTAGACAAATGCCTCTGAGTGTGTCTCTATGTCTCTTTTTTTCTGTATCTCATATATATATATATATATATATATATATATATATATATATATATGGTATATGTGTACACACACACACACACACAAACACACATAGAGACTGATACTATCATAGATTTTTGTGTAAATATCTTGCTGATGCTGTGTGTCACTCTCTCCATGTATGTCTCTGTAAATAAAGATACCAATATGTACCTGCTCTCACACTTACAAATAAGTGAGAGGAGAAGAGAGGGGTTGGAGGTAAGGAATATTTCCCTACTGGAAAGCTGAACAGTTTGGCTGTGTATTTGCTTCCTTGTGTTCCTGTGGGGCTGGAGTTTGGGTGCATACCTTTCTGCCTCTGCAGGCTGGACTTTGTAAAAGGTGCCAGTTGTGCCTTTTATAAATCTAAGCTGAGTTATTTTGGAACTTACCTGGAAGAAGAAGTAGAAGCCAATGATGAAGAATTTATTTTCTCCTAGTTTCTACAATTATGTCAAGGGTAAAACCAGAGTTTGCTTCCAATAGGTATTTTCTACCTTTTTTTAAAATTAAAAATCACAATTGCATGTATTTACGGAGTTTGCAGTGATGTCTTGTTACCTGCGTAGGTTTTAGAAAGATGAATCAAGCTAACTAGCATGCCCAATCCTTCCCCTAATCACTACTTCTTGGTTTCAATCTCAAACTCCTTCTATCTTTCATTAATCTTTATTTTAATCATCGAGGGCAGAGCCCAGGCGGCTTCCAAGACCTGGGTTGCAATATGTATAAACAAGAGAGAGAAATAGAGAGGAAATAAAAGAGAGAGAGGGAGATGGAAAAGGGAAGAGGGAGGAGGGATTGCTTTATTTCTGTTTGGATATCATGCCTGCTGGTATCAAACAATGTGATAGTTTAGAATTCAAATATAAACAGTCGTTAAGAAGTAAGCAAGTCAATTTATCAAAACTCGTGGAGTCAATGAAAGGGTGTGTTTCCTTGTTCTTTATAGCCTGCTGGTGGTTCGGATGTGTAATCAGGAGCCACACCCCCCTGCCTGGCTTTTCATCAACACTGCTATGGAGGCAGATGTTCTCCAGAGGACCAGTGCACATCCCAGTGCTATGGCTTGGCTTATGCTCCCCTGTCTCTTCTAGGTGTCACCGCAGCCTGGACAGTCACTTAAGTCGGGTCCATACGTTGTGTTCACACAATTCCTTCAAAGTATAGCAGAAAGTGTTCTCATATTTCCCTCAGACATTTTTAAACCAGCAAGCCTTCTGCTTTCCACAGTTCCTTGTGTCTCTGTGTGTGTGTTCAGACCATCGTATGCTCAGGACAGTTCTGTGGCCAGTGCATCTCTCTGCGGAGACCTACGCCTGGCCTAGACCACAGAAGTCCAGGTGCAGGGTGTACTGAGTGGACACTGATCACAGTAATATATGTTACTAGGGGGGTACAGGCAGTTGAGAAGCTGCTTGATTCATTGGGCTGGGAGGCTTCACAATTTTGCAGCAACTAACTTTCAGCTTTGAGAACCTTCAAGGTTCCAGCATGCAAAATAAACAAGTAAGTGAAGTAACCCCGATTCCTACGTATAAAAGGGTCAAGAAACCAAACTTCATGGCTGCTATTTCATGATGTTTCTCTACCATCCACTAAGGGTACTTTCTTTTAAAGATGTATTTGTGTGTGTGTTGTGTGCCGTATGCGTACTGGTCCCTCAGAGGCCAAAAGAGGGCATGGCATCCCCTGGAACTGGAGTTACAGGCAGTTGTGATCTGCTATGTGTGTGCTGGAACTGGACTTAGGTCTTCTCCAAAAGCAACCAGTGCTCTTAACTGTTGAGTCATCGCTGTGAGCCATTCCCAGGAGACTTTTGCTTACAGTGAATATGAATCAGTCTTCCCAGACTGTGAGCATCCCCTGTGCTTCCCGGGGAGGATGGAGCTGTTGGAAAAGAATGAAGGACGAAGCCAGCTCAGTCTGGAATGTCCTCTGCTTTTTTAGTTTACTTAGTATTCCAGGTGCCGAAGTTAAGTGAGCCCTGTTGTTAACGAGCCTGCCGAGGTGAAGGCTGATGACTGGGGCTGGAGAGTCCATCATCCCGACGCCAGCTCTCGCTTGCAGCCTCTCACTTTGTTTTCTGCTAAAACCTCTCCTTAGCTACTTTCATCTCCTTTCCTCTCTGTCATAAGATGGCTCCCCAAACACCCGAGGGTGCCGTGGCACTTCTGGGTGTTCATTATCTATCCATGCCCTCAGCTTCAGATATTTATTTTCCGCAGACCTCAGTCTGCAAGCAAAACAATAAACTCTGAGGCTTGTTACACGGCAGAGCAATCTAAACTGTATTTCTCTCTCCCCTGCAGTTCAGAGACCTTAGCGTTTGTATTTTTCCCCTTGGGCTTTCTGTTTCTCAAAAGTGAAAAGACTGACCATTTCTCAGGCTGCTCCCTCTCCCGGATCACTGGATTTTCCGCCTGTCACTTGATGGTCACAGGGAAACCACATACAAATGAATGAGATTTGTAGCAGCGGCTGATTTTGAGCCAAAGATGCATGGGAAGTGGCGGTTGGAACTCCAGAAACCTGGAAATTACTTGAATTGGTCATCTTTTAAACCCTCCCGTCGTCTCATAAATCAAGACCTTAAGGAATGGTCAAGTCATTTGAATTTGAGTGAGATCATCCCGGAGACTCGATCACACACTTTGCCTTTTATCCACAGATATGTTAAAACAGGAATCTCTCCCAGTTATTTTTTTTTTCTTTCGAGGTCACCATTGTGCTGCACAGCCGATTGGTGGAGAAATCCCTTTGATTCTAAAGGCACCTTTTATGTTTTAACATTCATATGGTGAAATGTAAGGAGAGACAAAGACCAGGCAAGAGAAGCACAAACAAGGGGGCAAACTCATCTGTTTTTCTTTGCATTAATTGCTCAAAATATATGCCTCATGCTTCATTCAATACAAATTTGGTTGCTGGTAATATTTACTATACACGCTTGGCAGTTACAGTCAAATGCTCATGGAGAATGAAGAGGTAACATCCACGACTTCCCCCTGGAATGTGAGTCTCTTTGTCACTTGTGATTGTTTTCAGGTGCATGAGACATAAAATCTACTAGAGGAGTAAGCAAATGGACATTTGTTTTCTCTGTGCTCTAAGAGGGCTGAGGAAGAAACCCAAAAGAGAAATGGTAGCATCTCAATTCTATCCCAGATCCAGATTGCAACTGGGCACCTTCGCAGAGTTCCTCTGTGCTTTCCCTAGCACGTGGCTTTTAACCACAGCTGCAATGTAGCAATGCGGGTGTCCCACCAACAACCAGCACCGCATCCTGGGCAGAAAGAGCAAAGGGCACATGCGGGTGCCAGCCTAGTCTACACCTTTTAAATTTTTAACTAATTCATTAATCATTTAAGAGGAGTGTAATCTTAATACGAAGCCTCATGCAATTGAGTGCCGCTTAGATTTTACAAAGGAGGCGTTAGTGATAGGTTTAGCTCTTTCTGTAAGAAAGGTTTAGGGGATGTGCGGTTTTTCCTGAGTGAAGGTGAACAGAGGCATGTGTGGGTAACTAATCCTGCCTGCTTAACCAATAAAATCAGCGTGGCGTTGGGGTCTGAGCAGGCCTTTGATACGTTTTATCTAATAAAAGAGAAGAATAGTAAAGGTGATTTCATAAGGAATGTGAGCAGTTTTTCAGGCTTTTCCCAGAAAGAGGGAGGAGGAGAGAGGGGAAAGGAGGGAAAGAAAAGGGGGAAGGGAGGAGAGATGGAGGGGGTACATGAACCACGGGCTTTGGGAACTTTGTGGAAGAAGGACTGTGTGTGGAGAGCGGTGGGGATGGGGGTTGAGGAAAAGGAGTAGGAATTTACAGTCTGTTCTAATGTTCATATATCAACACGAGCACACAGTTTCCCGGCCCCACGGTCCACTGGCTGCGGAAGTGGAGCTGGTTACTTCGTTGCATTTTTGCCTCAATTTACCCAGCTGTAAAATGGGGGCTTTGGTTTAATCAGGTTGTGGTAAAGAAGTTACACTTACGGTTTGTCAAACACTTTCAGATGGGCAAAACTGTCCCTTACGGATAGACTCCATGGAGTCTTGGTTCACAGACATCCCGGGGTGTCTTTTATCTGATCATGCTGGGTGGCCCAGCCTTTCTGCATCATCAGAGTTACTGAGTCAATAAAGAAACCTCTTAGGTGGCTTCTCTGTGGCTGTTTGACTCTCCTGCATCTTCAGCCCATTCCAGCTGATTTATAAATTAGGCGATTAGCTTACTTGGGATCGGTGCTTAGAATCTAAGTCCAGGCTCACTATTTATTAGTTACATAACCCAAGCGAATGATTTAAACTCTTTTCCAGGTATAGTTTGTAGTGGGATCTCTCCAGTAGGACTATACTCAAGATTAAGTGAGATACCTCAGTGAGCCATCTCTCCAGCCCCTAGATAACCAGATGTCTTCTGCAAAACTTGCGACAGATATTTGAGCATAGGAAGAGTTTAAAATCTCTTGCACATGAAGGTTAACTTACAGTTCCTTTGGCTTATCCACCTTAATCTTTTGCCCATTTCTTTTCGGTAGAAACTGTGCCTTGACTTTGAATCTGGATCCTTTCCTTGGCTAGCTCTGTGCGGTCAGATCCTCTCTTGAGATGAAGGGCAGGGGTGCACTGTAACCCCAGCTAGCCTCCAGGTTACATCAAGGACCAAAGGCACATGATGCTACCTTGAACTGCAGTTCCTAGCCAGCCCTAAGGTCATGTATGAGCACCAAAAATAACGCGGCCTTGAGCTGGACTACTCACCTTGACCACTAGTGGGTTTTCTGGATTATAATGTGTTCACTGCTGCTAGATTTATCTGGAAGTAACGGCATTGCAAGTTGAAAAGCAGAGGTATTTTAACTATTGAATATTGATCCCTTAGTAGGAATCAGACAGATCATATGTACTGTGGCTCAGTGCTTTGCTTTTTTTTTTTTTTTTGGATTTAAAGTTTTTACTTTTTAAATTTATTTAAATTTTTTTTAAAAAATTAGTTAATTTATTTACTCTTCTCTCGTACAATACAATCCGACAACAGTTTTCTTTCCCTCCATTCTTCCCAGCACAACTCCTCCCCACCTTCCCCTCTCTCCAGTTCCTCTCCCCCTCTGCTTCCCTTTAGAAAAGAGCAGGCCTCTCAGTGGTGGTGGTGGGGGGTTATCAACCAAACACACACAGCACAAGATACACTAAGACCTTGGCAGGAATCCTCATGTCCAAGCTGGACAGGGCAACCCCGTAGGAAGAAAGGGGTCCCAGGAGCAGGCAAAAGATTCAGAGACACACCCACTCCTACTGTGGAGTACCATAAAAAAAACCAAGCTAACATGTAGAGGACCTAGTGCAGACCCACGCAGGCTACATGAGTGCTGCCTCAGTCTCTGTGAGCCCTTATAAGCCCTGCTTAGTTGATTCCGTGGGCCATGTTCTCCTGGTGACCTGGACACTCCTGATCACATGAATCCTTTCTCCATCTCTTGCAAGAGAAGGGTTTCCTGAGCTCCAAGGGGGAGAATTTGACGGAGAGCTCCAATTTGGACTCTCTTGGAGGCCATATATTTGAAGGCAGTCTTCTTTTTGGCCTCCAGCAGTGAAACACTTGTCTGCCTATCTGAAAAGGGGGATGTTAGCTGCTTTTCTGACACTGTGATAAACAGCGCTTCCATGGCAACTTACAGAAGGAAGGGTTTATTTGGGCTTCTGATTCCAGAGGGATAAGAACATGATGGCAGGACAGACACGGCAGCAGGAACCGGAAGCTGACAGCTTATATCTTATAGTGAACCACAAGCAGGAAGCAGAGAGGGAGGACTGGGAACAGCGCATGGGTTTTGAAACCTCAAAGTTGGCCGCCAGTGACGTACTTCCTCCAGCAAGACCGCAGCTCTTAAACTCACCCAAACAGTGCCACCAACTGGGGACCCAGTGTTCTATCATCTGAACTTATGGGGTGCCTTCTCATCTGAACCTCCACTGGGGCCTAGTGAACACATCCATCAATAAGATAAATAGATCACCTAAACGGAAATTCTGATCATCGTGCCCACGCAGCAGCCTCCCGATTCCTTGAACGTGCACCCCTCTTTCTTACGAGAGGCTGCAGAGAGTTAAGAGAACTGTGAAATATTCCTGCGCTACAGGAATCATAAATTTAAATTAATTCATATGTCTTTTCTTCTTCCTAATTTAAGTGACTCGGAGAGATTTCATATCTACGTTAAAATGCTGTTTGCCTTTTCTCATATATTTTCATAACAAAATCCATTATTGATTTTGTACGAGGCTGTGTATATTAGAAAACCAGATTGTATCTTTTTTTTTTTTTTTTTTTTTTGCTCTATTTCAAACATCAAGTACTAATTTTTCCACGCTCTCGTTGAGCAACAAATAACACCAAAACGGTGTTCTGCCCTCAAAATGTTTACTTAATATACGGGGAAAGTGTACTTAGCGAATTAGAGCAAGGGCTGCCTGCAGATATGTAAAGTGAGAAGTGGTTTTTAATTCAGCCCGTCACACCGTGGCTGCGTCCTGTCCATTTGCTGCCACCATGTCTCTGCAGACTCAGAGCAGATGAGTTCTTCGTACGTAAAGATATAACCAACTCCCTGCACTTTAAAGCAAACTTACAGAAGGTGAGCTTTGACTTAAATTAATGAGACTTCAGGTCCCAGTGGAATGCAGCGAAGGGCATCTCTGGAAACCCCAGAGATGGGTTTGGGGAGCAGTGGCCCAAGAGTCAGAACTGTGGTTTCTTGGTCTGCAGGCCATCAGAGAAGGCTGGAAAACGTGCTGTGCCCTTTAACTTCCCCAGCTCCCTCCTTCCTTCCTACCCTCCTTTCCTTCCTCCATCCTCCCTTCTTTTCCTCCTGTCCTTCTGTCCTTTCTTCTTCTTCCCTGCGTCCTCCCCTCCCTCCGTGATTTCTGGTTTTTGTAAATTTTGGGTTGGCCAGGTTTGCTTCAAGCGCCCTATTTAACCGAGGATGACCTTGAACCCCTGGACCTCCTGCCCCTGTCTCCCCAGTGCCACCATACCTATCATTTTGCAGATTCACTAAATGCACTTGTAACCTGGCACTCCTCTGACTTGAGAAGCAGACACCACAATCTTTTATTTACAATGTTCAGGTACGAGAAGTTGCAAACATAATAACTTTATTTTTCATGTGAAGGATAAAAGTCCACCCTATTGAGCCAATTAGGATGCATCTCTGAATGGCAGAATAGCAAGATGATGGGTGACTGACTGCATGTATCAGAGCATCATCTGGTACCTCCACGTGTATAGTGATGATTGGACAATTAAGCCTTATATAAACATAGTCATTCAAGTTTTACCCTTTTTGAGGAAACTCCACACTGGCTTCCGCGGTGGCGACACCAGCGTGCGTACCCGCCAACTATGTGAAGGGTTATTTACCCCGTGCGCTCACTACTGCTTGTGTCACTTAAAATTATTATGATTATTATTAGCGTTTTGCTTGTTTGTGTACGTGCACCATGTATACGCTGGTGCCACCGAGATTTCAGAAGAGGGTATCAGATCCCCCAGATCTGAAGTTACAGATGGTTGTGAGCTGTCACGTGGGTGCTGGGAACCCAACTGAGATCCTTTGGAAGACCAGCCAGGGCTCTTAATCACTGAACTCTCTCCAGCCCCTTATTTAAATTCTAGATGATAGCATATGTGTGTGCATACATGCATGTATCAAATCGAGATTCCACATATGAGTGTAATATGACCTATTGTCTTCTTCTTCTTCCTCTGTACTCTTTTCTGATTTCCCCTCCCCCACTTTCTAGACCCTTGCACCTCCTCTCTCATTTCTCCTCCTCCCATCACACACACACACACACACACACTCTCTCTCTCTCTCACACACACACACACACACACTTTCTCTCTCTCTCTCTCTCTCTCACACACACTCTCTCTCTCTCTCACACACACACACAAATTCTCTCTCTCACACACACACAGACACACACACTCTCTCTCTCTCTCACAAACATACACACACACACTCTCTCTCTCTCACACACACACACCTGTATATTTTTTTTGTGTGTGAGAGAGGAAATAATGTGATATATGCCTCTCTGTGCTTGAGTTATTTTTCGTTTAAGTCGATAATATCCATAGCCATCTATTTTCTGGCAAACGAAATATTGTTCTTCTTTACATTGTGTCTACGTGCCACATTTTCTGCATTCAGTCTTCTGTGGCTGCATACCTAGGCTGGTTTGGTATCCTGGCTAGCATGACTAAATCATCAGTCAGTGCGGAAGTTCAAATGTGTTTGTGGTACACTGACTTAGATGAGATGAGAAGCACATGTGAGTGAGGTGAAGGCAGAAGTCGGGGGGGGGATGGGGTGGGGAGCAGAGTGACCAGTGAGGGGAAGAGGAGGAAGAGGGAATGGAGTGTCAGTGTGAGCAAAGTACAGTGGCTTATATACAAGAAAAATAGCAACTTAATAAAAATGATATAAATAAAAGTATATCAATAGGAAGATTATTACTGCAAATCCAAATGCAAATTTTGCTCTTTGGGTATCAGAAAAAGCATTGTGGAATTAATAATTGTTTGTAAGAGACTTAGCTTTTTAATGGTGAGGACATGATTGTTGAGGTCTGGACTGTGAGTAGCCAGCCCGCTCTTCCATTGACCAGCCACGACTTCTTGATAAAGCTACTGATCCTCTTTATGGTTCAATTGTTTTCCTCTGCCAGTGAGGTCAATAGCTGTAGTTAGCTCTCTATTATCCATCCAGGGTCACTGCATGGAGAGATAGATGGTTCATAACGCGATGTATTGACGTGTTAGGGAATCCTCAGCAAGTTGCAGCGACCTAACACCCCAGGCATGTGGGAGTCTTACACACTTGTTGGCTACACGAGGGATGGCCAGGGTTAGTGCTTGGTAGGGAATGTGTCCTGACTACAGCTGCTAATGACAGGCAGTAGAAAGGCCAAGCAATTCATCTCAAATGAGAATGTTTAGGCCTGGTGGTACTCAGTGGTAGAGAACTTACCTAATATATAGAAAGCTCTGTTTTCAACCTCAGCATTACAGAGAAAACCAGGCAGGTAGGAAAAAAGGAAAAGAGGGAAATAAGAAGGGAGGGAAGGAAGGAAGATGTTGAAAGACACACCTAGGTCAATACCACTTTGCTTCTCTGAACAAATATTGCTTTTTGAAGTCAGCAAATATCCAGAGATTATTTTCAAGTAACTACTCTGATAATTGAAACTTGACAAAGTGAGAACAATAATTTATTCATTTGAAAAGAGGGACCTGGGCAGGGCAGTGCCAACAAGACATTACAGGCAGATAGGCTCGCAACATCAAATGTTCTTTGTTAAATTAAAATGTTTTGCAGAACATCTTAGTATATAAATTATTGACCAGTTAATTTCAATAGTTTCCTAGTGGAAAATTCTGTGGTTTTCATTTGTAGGCAGAATATAGTTCTCCCCTTCCCATATTTTCTGGACAATATCATCTGGGTTGTCAGTCCTCTCACTGTTAGTGTCCTTTGGACCTCAGGTAACATTGATGTAATTCTTTAGGGTTTAACTTATGAGCACAGACGGACGGTACAACCATGTCTCCCTCAGTGATTCCTGTTGGCTTAGCCAAAGCAAAATGTTTCTTAATGCCAATTTTCAAAATTTATTTTAAAGCCAACTTCCAAGTGCTTAAAATTCTTGAAGCTCAATGCTTAGTTTCCCGTTTTATTTCTGAAAGTTTCATAACCATCAGTTAGTCTCTTGAGATAAAAATTAAGTCTCGTTTCCCCCAAGACTCTTTTGAGTTAAATTTGAAATGTGCTGGGTTTTGTCCAGGTATTCTTCTGTGATAGGAGCTTTTCCATTTCAGGTTCAAATGGTCTACTCTCCAGAGCACCAGTGACTGAAACCATGGGATGGTTAGTTGAGATTGTCTTGATGGGAGAAGCTTGCTTGCTTCATTTCATGGGAATCTGTTTTCAAAAGATGGCCTAGTGAGCATCTTAAATTCCTGGTGTGGTAAAGTTCAGGCTTCACATAGTAGCCTTGGCGGACTTCCGGTTTAATCTCTAGCTTCACTCTTAAGAGTTTAAATATTATCCCAAACGGTCATCTTCAATACAATTCTTGATGGTGAGCCAAAGACGATGGACTTTTAGTAGACTGAACTTCTGGTCAGTACAGTCTTAAATCATTCATGGATGTGTGCAAACAGCTTACAGTACCCTGCACTTTATGATGAGACACGGAATGAGACTCTGGTAGCACGGTACTTGTGACTATTTCCTTTGTACGTGTGTGCGTATTGGGGGACGCATGTGCATATGTGCACTGTGCTGTTTACCTCCTGTCTTGGTTGCTTTTTAACATCTGTAGTAAAGCACGATGACCAAGACAACTTATAGAGACGATGATGACAGCAGGCACAGCTGAGAGCTCACATCTGGATCCGCCAGCAGGAGGCAGAGGACACTGGGAACAGTATGACTCTTTCAAAAGTTCAAAGCCCACCCCCATTGACAAACCTCATCAATAAGGGCGGCACCTCTTCAATTTCTCCCGAACAGTCCCACCAATTGGGGACCAAGTACTTCAAACTTAGAAGCTTATGGCGGCCATTTTCATCCAAGCCATTGACATCTCCTTCCCTCTCTGTCTCTCCGTCTCTCTCACATTCACGCCGCTAAGCTACAGGAATTTCATGACAGAATTGTTGTACTCCAAAGCACACAGAGAAAGAAAGGAAAGAGAGAGACAGAAAGTCAGAACAAATTGGAGAAAATATCAAATGTCTACTTTGTAACCAGAATCGATAAGAATAAAAAGGGGTAACCCTCTTCACAGATAAAGGATGAGAACAGTTCTCTTCTCAAAGAAGATACGGGAATGGTCAGTAAACAAACGGAAGTGTTCAGCCTCGTGGGGAATTGGAAAGTGCGTGCCGACGGGCCACTGAGATGGCTCAATGGGTAAAGACCCTTGCTGCAAAGCTGGAGGACCTGAGTTCAGTGTGTGTCAGAACTACTCCAAGACATTAACCCTCCAGAATACCCACTGGTACCCCCAGAAGTAACAATGTCCAAGAAAGGAGGGTGGGCCTTGCTCTCCAGAGTCACGAGACTGGAAGTATTTATTGCTTAAGTTACCTGTTTTGTGTCGCCCTGCTGGGGAATCCCTAGGAGATTATGACAAGATTGCCGTTAAAAAAATACTGTTGCTTTAAACAAAACCCACAATTAGTGGATCCTACCACGGCATCCCTACATCTGGTATATATGTTATTCCCATTGTCTCCTTTTTCTCACTATTTTGAAATAATTTCAGGTTCACAGAAGAACTATAGAAGACTCTCATTTTTGGGAAGATGGTTTAGACACACCCTCTCTTTCTTATGGCATTCATTACAATGCAAACCTTTGCCCTTTGTATATGAGACAAACACAGGAAGCCTCCGAGAGGTGGGAGAAGTAGTCATACGGATTACTCATGGGGCAAGGAGCAAGGCGGAGAGTCCCCTGTGTTTTCTGTTTAAGGTAAGATAGGATCTTTTAAACAGCTGCTGCTGGGACAACTGGACGATCGTGTCAACAAAGATTCGAGTGTTCACAGACAGACTTTATATCTTTCTCCCAATTCATTTTAAAACTCAATAATACACTTACATTTAAATTGCAAAAACTAAAATTTCTGAAAGGCATGTGAGGAAACGTATGTGGTCTTGAGCCCGGTGATGAATTTTCAGACACAGGGTTGAAAGCACAATTTATGTAAGAAGACTTGATGGATGGGTTTAATTAAAACGAAACGCTTCTGCTCTGTGAAAGTCACTTTTAAAGGGAAGCAGAGAGGAGCCATGGGCTGCACATTATGCTTACGAGACACGTGCCTGATGGCCGACTTGCATCCTAAATGTTCGAAGAAGGTTGAAGCCTCAACAATAAGCACACGATGCGTGTGTGTGCACATGTACATGCTCACATACATGAGAGTAGGTACCCATGGAAGTGAGAAGAATGGGTAAGGTTTTTTTTTTAAGTTATTCCAGAGTTCTTAGATTACTCCCCCCCCCCCACTCTCTCTGTATATATATATATATGTATATGTATATGTGTATATATATATATATATATATATATATATATATATATATATATATATATATATATATCTCACACACACACACACACACACACACAATCTGGTTTTACTTTAGTTTGGGCAGTATTTTTAAACTAACTGGTTTCTCCCCAATCTTTATCTAGTTTATGTATGAATTCGTTCAAAGACATCCCTCAGCTGTTCGATTTTATTTTATTTTATTGTTTGTTTTTGGAGGCAGGATCACATATATCACATACAGGACACATTGGCTTCATAACTACTCTGAAACAAAGTCCGGCCTTGAACTCCTCATCTTCCGCCTCCATCTGCCCAGCGCTGGGATGGCGGGTCTGGTGGAATGTTATTAGTATTTAAAGTTGTTTTTTTTTTTTTTTTTAAATCATTTCTTTTTATTCTTTCTTGAGGTTTCTACCTCTTTGTCCACGGAGCCTCACTTCCCTTCAGTGCTGAATGCTTCTTTTATCAGAGTCCTCAGCCTGTTAATCCTGCTCTTTTCAATTCTCTGTCTGGTCGCTTAACGTCTGTGTCATATTTGAGTCTGGTTCGAAAGCTTGCCCTAGTTTTCTTTGTCTATCCAAACGGCTGGTTTTATTTCCTCTTAATATGAATTTAGACATATTTTTTTTAAACAAATAGCCAGGTTTGCTGTACTTGCTAATAGCAGCCCTAGTCAATGGATCCTTGGTGTAAAATTATTTTTATTATGAGTTGGGCTATGTTTAATTTTAAAAATATCTTTACTTATCAGTCTTCGAATTTCCGGTGCTTTTTTTCCTTTGTCTTGGGAACCCTTTTGTCTGGTTGAGTCAACCAACCTGCTTTACCTTTCATGGCTTTATCTCTTCCACAGAGCACAGGCCGAGGTGCTGTGTAACCCTCACTTGGGGTTTGACGGCAATTCCCTAGTGTTACGGTTCCTTTGAATTTTCAGCTTGATCCAATCTAGCATCACCTCAAGAGGACATGTCAATAAGAGATCTTGAGATCAAGCTGACCTACAGACATGTGTGTCAGATTGTTTCAGTTGACCTGATGCGAGAAGACCAGCCTGGTTTGGGCTCTGGACTGTATGAGGGTAGAGAAAGCTGACAGAACTCAAGACTGTACGCATCCATTCTCTGTGCTCTGGATCAGCTGCCTGGAGCTCTGGCTGTGGCTTCTCAGTGTTGGGCTGTAACCTGGAACTGTGAGCTGAAGGAAACCCTTTCTCTCCTAAGTTGCTTTATTTTATTTTATTTTATTTTATTTTATTTTTGTCTGTATTTTAACAGTAACGAACCTTGGACCCGTTGGAGCCTGTAATCACAAGCTCTGTACCTGTAGCAAGAACGACACAGCAGCATGGGTGAATCCTTTGTGGTGAATACTCTCAGAGGCTTCAATGACTGGCTCAGCAGGTATCTGCCAGCTACTCTACTACAGTTACTAGTTTCCCCATCGACAGCAAGATTCTTTGGCGGTCTTCTGGAAAGACTTGTTTAAAAGATTAGTACTGATTGGTTAGTTCAGAACCCTGTTTTCTGATGCTGGATGGAATCTCTGAAGGAGAGAAACTGCCCTTGGGAAGTGTCTAGCCTTTGATACCTGGAGTTTCCTGGAAGAGAGAAATTTCATCTGCGCATGACATTGGCTAGTGCACCTGAGTGCAATGCCATGAAGTACCTCTAGACTGTGCTAAGTGTCAATGTCTATTTCCAGTTCAGTTGAAGATAAAATGTAGCAGGGCAGTGGTGGCGCACACCTTTAATCCCAGCTCTCAGGTGGCAGAGCAGCTGGATCTCTGAGTTCAAGGCCAGCCTGGTCTACAGAGTGAGTTCCAGGACAGCCAGAGCTACAACAGAGAAACCCTGTCTCAGAAAACAACAACAACAACATGAACAAGAAACAAAAAAGCAAACACACGCAGAGTCACACGCACTCACTCACACACTTACGCATGATGCAGGGACACATGCATACGCATGCATACATGACCATACTACCTGAAAGTAGAATGAAACGTGAGAGCGGAGTGGGAAACTAGACAGGGTAATGGTGGAAAAGGAAGACATATTTCATGCAGAAGAGGGACTATTTGTGGGGGAGGAGGGAATATCAGCAAGATGGGGAGGAAGGAGGGCCAGGGAGCACAGTAGCATGGCTATGAGGACCAGGTACCATGACATTGTGTATGAGTATTTTATAATAGTATAATTTATATGTATGCTAACTAAAAGTAGAGATTTGAACAGAGGAATGGTAAGATCAGAACGTGTGTTGTAGGAGAACCATTCAGGTTGTATGAAGAATGGATCAGAGGCAGGAAAAGTAGCTTGTATCTTATCCCCATCTTGTTCAACTTTTATTTTTGGTGTTTGATGTGATATAGAGCCTAATTCTTTTGCTGTATAGATGATTGCTTTTCTCAGCATCATTTAATCTTGAAAACTAGGCTATTCTGTTTTGACTTATATTGCAAAAGAACACAAATATATTTTCCCTGAAAAATATATATTAAGTATTTACTACACTTTGGGGACTACTTTGGGGACAGTGATTCAGAAGATAATAAAATGTACAAAATCCCCAGCCCTTGTGAGACATGGGACATAATATTTATTTTAGAAAAACTGAATTATCTAATATCAGTATTTTAAAATTTCCTCAAAGACTTCAATTGATATATGCATCTGTATGTGTCTATGCACGCTTTATAATGTCTTTGTAAGATTTAATCTATGTATGCAATTGTATATTTATAGTTATATTTTATAGGTTAAAACCCCATATCTTCACACTAACGAAATCAACTCTATTAAAAACTGTAGCGTATATTATTTTAAACATCAAAACAACCTAACATTTTCCCTTTAACGTGCACATTTTGTTTCTTATGATTTCTCTTTTATTTAATATAGTTTCTGTCTCTTTCTCCTCAGATTATTTATTTATTTATTTTGAGATAAGATCTCATGTAGCCCTGGTTGACCTTCAACTTACTATGTCATTTGGGAGGATCTTGGACTTCTGCTCTTCCTGCCTCCATCTTCAAAGTATTAGGGTGACAGTTAATGGAGTGCTAGGGATGGAACTCACGGCCTCAGGCATGTGAACTACACCAGCTTAGCTCCAGCCTCAGCCCCATCCCCAGCCCCAGCTCCTGCCTCTGCCCCAGCCCCTGCCCCAGTTCCAGCCCCAGCCCCAGCCCCAGCCCCAGCCCCAGCCCCAGCCCCTGCCTCTGCCCCATTCCCAGCCCTAGCCCCAGCCCCAGCCCCAGCCCCAGCCCCAGCCCCAGCCCCAGCCCCAGCCCCCCCAGCCCCAGCCCCTCTCTGTGGAATCTTCACTGTTGCTGATAACAATTTTTATTTCTTTCTAATATTTTATTTCTACAGCATAATTCACTCCATCTCAGCGTCCGACTAAAATAGAGTGATTTGAAGAAGGTGAATCATTTATTAGTAAAGGAATTGATTTTTTTCCTTCTAGAATATGGATATTGTTAAATGCTCTCATAAACAATTCACCAAAAAGAAGAGGACTCTATAGAGAGTAATTTAAGAAAAGACAAGACAAATGATTAGGCCCAGAAGGAACTCTTTGGGAGTCCAGTGTCCTTCTCACTTGTGAGCCTCTGTGCTTATAGTCAATCGGGAATTATGTCAGCTATGGGTTCTGGGCATGCCCACGGGAGAGTATGCCCACTGTGTTAACTGAGGTGGGAAGGCATACATATTTCATGGGATAATATGCAAATCTCGCACACGGGGCTGCGGAGAGGAAGAAACAAGGTCAGGTATGGGATGCTCTGTCACAGTTCCCAGCACATCAGCTGGCGGGTCCTAAGCGCGAGGGACGATGGTGATCGAGGTGATGGTGCAGCCTGTGCGCAAAGGTCCCGGGATTCATTCCTAAGGTGCTCCCTCTCTAAGGCCTGCAGCAAACCACATTTGCCGCACGTAGGAGGTAGGAGCCGTCGCTTGTTCCACCGATGCTGAGAATTAGGGCCTGTAAACCATCAATGATTCAAACTAAAAATCAGGGATCCATACAATGACTATTTACTGAGCACTTGACCCGGGGAGTTCATTTTGTTCAGTACCAAGGTCTGACAGTGAGCTGGATTTGGTGCCTTTCCTAATGAAGCTTAGTGTGGTCTTCTGCTGAGAGGTTTGTATGCGTGTTAAATCCTTGTTCCCTCCTCTCCTGGCTCCTCTCTTCCCACCTTTCTTTCCATCTTCTGTCCTCCTCCTCTTTCTCTCCATGACCATGACTCCTCTCTTTCCTCTCTCACCTCTTCCTTCTCCCTCTTCAGTAACATTTATTTAATCAAATGTTGACTTAAGAGAAATGGAATTTTGTCTAAAGTATACTGCCCGAATAAATTTGTTCAAGTTACAAGGTGTGTTTGGGGGGGTACATCCTGACAAGGTCAAATCCGATGGAGAGAAGTAGGGATCGCACAAAAGCCCCAGTGTTCACTGGGATTGATCCAGCTGCAATCAGAAGTCCATTCCTCAGGGGTTCTTTAGCACAGTCCTTGGGTTGAGAATGGAGCTTCCCTATAACGTGGTACAGTGAAAATGAGCAGTGATACCTTAGGAACCCTTGGTGGATGGATACAAGAAGAAATGAATGCCGAGGAGACATAGAAATATCCCTAAAGAGATTTACTTTATTTTTATTTATGTGTATGTGTGTCTGTCTTCATGTGGGTTGTGGACACGAGCGAAGGCGCTCACAAAGGCGAGAAGAGGGCATTGGAGTTCCAGGTTCTGTGAGCTGCCTGACTCGGGTGCTGGAACCCAAACTCTGCTCCCCTAGAAGAACAGCAAGTGCTTTTAACCACTGCGCCATCTCTCCAGCTCCTCTTGTATGTACGGAGTTCAACTTCTATAGAATAACAATCCAGCCCCCCTTTCAACCGAGCCACATAGTAAGGTTGGTGGCATTTCATACCGCAGTGTCTCCCACTTTTGAACACCCATGTTTACAAAATTAATAAGCCACAGGATTGGCTTGAAGAAGACGTGCTGGGGAGGTAATTTAATGATGTTTTTCAATGTAACACCTGTAGATTATTTTCCACTTCTGCAACAACAACAAAAAAATACTGTATACTACCCAGGTTGTGATTATGTGTCCAACCAGAGACAGGTGGTGCTACATCAATTAAGATCTCCCCTGGATTATGGAGGACACGCTCAATACACCATGGCAGGGCAGGTGAATCAATTTTCTACCTCAGTGGGCCAAGGCACGAGGAAATATTTCTGACATAAATGAAGCTCACGAGGGAAGCTCAGCTCAGATGTACTCTCTTCCTATTCTTCCGTAAAGCCTTTGCATCTTATAGCCTTTCTGCCTTCTGTGAATGCTTTTGTTTTTGCTTACCAAAATCTGTCTATTAATAACCAGCTTATTCAAGTGGTGGATAATCCACACTGGGTGATATTGCAGGCTTCATGCTTCTCCTTTTCAGTAGGAACCACCCAGAATAGACTGGGAGACACCAGGGAGAGAGGGTAGCAAAAAGAAATATAGTCATTTGTCACAGGGAAAGCTGATTGCCTTCCCACCAGCTGCCTAGTGACCTCAGCCATGCATATAGTGTGACTTCTGTTCTCAGGAGAGAATCCTATGTTCAAGACACTGAAGGGCACTGAGTCAAGCCCATGTCTCCTCTAAGACAAAGGGGAGAGGAAGAGGTACAAAGGGGAGAGGAAGAGGTACAAAGTATATCCTCAGAACACAGCCAGGGACCAATCTTTCTCAGACCATAACCAGGTAATCAAAGCACCCAGTGTTAGCAGGGTAACTCAAATTTCTAAGAAGAAAAAAAAAATAGCACAAAAAAGGAACATATTTGCCAAGAAGCAAATCGTGACTGTTGAGCACAGAGGGAGAGGTACGGTACACTGGGCTGGGAAAGAGTCAGCTGCAGCGCCGGGCCGTCTTCCCTGTGAGCCACTCAAGGTTTGATCTGTGGAAGGTTGCATAGCGCATATTTGCTTTCCCTAGGGTGCTGATAGCCCTTTCTGTCCAATGGGCGTAATAGAACTTCTGTTTTTTTAAATTATCGGTTTTGAAGCACTGTTTCTAGGGTCTCCCAGAGGAAGGAGCACAGCACAGAACTCTATTTTGAGACAAGGTCTACTATGCTGCCCTGGTTGGCCTTGAGCACGTGAACCTCCAGCCTCGGTCTCTGGAGTAGCGTGGATTACAGGAGTATAGTATTACTCCCAGCTGGAATTAAACCTATAGTAATGGACACCTACTGGTGTAATGTGTAAGCAGACAAAATTTGTTAGTTCAGCGTCTAACATATAGCTTCAATTTATTTTTACATATTCCCATTATTATTCACTCACGGACTCTGGCTTTTTGAGGAATCACTGAATGCTAGGTGCCAAATCGTGTCCCAAGGAACTAGCTGACATTATTTCATGGAAAACATCCCCCTGTGGTAGGTATTATCCATTTCCCCATCTTTCAGATAATTGGCTTGAGGCTAGAAGAAAGTCATTTTCTTAAGTCACAGATAGTGAGATATCACAGCCAGGACAAAAGCCAAATATTTTTCTGCCTGCATTCTGGGTCCTTAAATCTTATGTAGACACCAGCTCGGCCATCCTGACAACCACAGTGGGCAGCCCGTTCACTCTTGAACTCCTTATTTGATCACTGGGTTTTTACCATGTGGCAGAGGTGGTAAAACAGTTCAAAGTAGAACTCTCTTAGGTTTTCCGAATCGTGGGTTTTGGAAACAGCTGTAGACAAAGCTAAGTAATTTCTGGCACTCAAAGAAACAGGTAGAGTCTAGAACATATAATTAATAACTTAATGAAGCTATAAACTATAACCTATTCTCAACCATTTATGTGTTTGATGTTTAGGACCTAAAGTTTAGGTAGCTAAATGGCAATAAAGCTGGCCTATCTGAGCAGAATAGGGCAGTCTAAGAGATGACTCAGCTTTGGTGAGCTCCTCTGAAACTCCAAAGCTGAGATGTGTAGGCAGAGGCAGAGTGTGAGGCAGAGAGCATTCAAGGAACTGAAGGGGAAACTCCAAGTGTTGGGATGGTTCTGAAATCGGGGTTCCTTCCCTATCTACAAAATCACAATGCTGCAGGTGACTTAGGACTTATGTCTTTTGTGGCTCAAGAGTCTCAGCACAGTTTAGCTGGGTCTTCCTCAAGACTGCAGTTAGAATGTTAACTTGGCTGGAGACCTGCCCAGAATCCCCATTGTAGAAGGCACCATCTCCAAATTCATGCCTTTGACCGAACCCCTTTTGTAGCCGGGACAGCAAGAACTCCGGCTTCTTGCTGGGGGTCACTAGAAGGTCACCTAAGTTTCTTGGGACCTTCATGCCCACCTGCTGCATTGTGTTTTCTTCCTTCTTTAAAGTCACGTGTTTTCCAGTATGGCTGCCTCCTTTCCAAAAGCCAGTAGGGGAATGGGAGACTCCAGCTCACACGACAGGACAGCTGCAGCCATCTTTGTAACTGGATCGTGTAACTGACCGTGGGCAGCTTTAGGCTCCACTTTCTGATATTTTTACAGGGAAAATGATTGCAGTGAACAGGAAGTGGGTCGCCCTGACTCACAAGGCAGAAAGAGTCAAATGTGAGGAGGGAAAGGGAAGTCAGTCACAAATACTCAAAGGAACCTTGGTGGTGTCTGTAGAAGAGTCTATTTGCAGGTCTCTCCGGATCCAATTCCCAATAACTCCATGAATGCAGGGAATTATTTTACATAATGACTCCCTACGTTTGTGCAGCTTCAAGATCTAATTCAGAGGCAAAATGGCGCTCGAAAGTACCCAGGTCCACTGTGACTTTGGCTTTGTTACCCTAGGCATACCATCTCGTTTCCTTTCTGGTCGCATGGTGCTTGGGTTAGCTCCTAGGCGCACATTATTATTGATGAAGAGGAAAAAATTCTTGCCTTTTGCTTTCATTTTTTTCTTTATTTGAGAGCTAAAAAAATTTTTGAAGAAATTCAGGCAATAGACTTCCACCACCTCTCACTGAATAGAATTCAGCCACAACCACTTTTCCAGCCAATCAGAGAAGGGTGTAGTACAAAGGCCATTGGCTTATATAAACCAGCACTTACATGACTGTGCCACTTTCTTAGATTACAAATAACTGGGACTGAAAAAGTCGGAGTCCCATTGGCAAGGAAACAAATACGCAGACGTGAGTCTCTGCATGTGTGGATGTGGCTGCTGGCGTGTGTCAGAGGTGAGAATCTGAGTTACAAAACAACTGTCCTTAAGGCAGCCGTGGGTCAACCTGTGGATCACGAACCCTTTGAGGGTCGAGTGACCCATACACAGGGGATGCCTAAGACCATCTGCATAGCAGATAGTTAGATTGCAATGCATAACAGCAGCAAAATGACAGTTGTAAGGTAGCAACAAAAATAATTTGACGGTTGGGCATCACTGCATAAGGAACTGTATTAAATGGTCACAGCACTGGCAAAGTTGAGAAACATTGCCTTTCAGTATGTATGTAAGTTTGAAGGGATGACCCTCCTAACGGAAGCTGTTGGGGTCAGTTTGGTTAGACCATGAGCCAGTCACAGACTGGCATGTGTAACCCTGAGCAACTTAACCTGTAAAGTGGGCATGCTAGTATCTCCCATCTTTACAGTCTTCCCTAAGATGTGGACTAGCCGTCCCAGCATCTGCCACGTGCCCATGCTCAGTAGATGCTGTCCCGTGAAGAGCGGGAGACGAGAATTTTTATCCTCATGCCTGGTGAGTCATCTCACAGTGATATCTCAAAGGACCATTTCAACTTCCCTCCAAAATAATGAAGATGGGGATTTTTAAGAACCTTCTAAAGGTTACACACTTTGCTGGGACTCTTCTTTCACACAGAGAATACGTCAGAAGAGTTCACATCTTGGACACGATGACATTTCTTCTCCATTTAAAGCCCTCATAGTGCTTTTTTCAAATCACCAATATAAGCTCAACACAAACACCCTTGCCGGAATCAAGGTCGTTTTTTACTTTTATACCTACTATTTCTCCCTTGACAGTCTCATCTCCCAAATCGAGTGCCATGGGCCATTGTTTGTTTACGGTGTCTCTACATCTTCTTTTCTCAGGCAGTTCCAGCTCCGGAAGGATCATAAAGTATTTGGCCGTGGTAGGTGGCTAAAGTTTTTTTTAAGAAGTCAGTTGTGAGAGTTTAATTAAAGGTATTGGAGAACTTTTTTCTGGTTGATATTTGCCCAGGATAATGGAGAAAATTTATATAAATGACTATTGAGAATTAAAAAAAATAAGTTAAATAGAGTAGAAAGCTCCATGTGCACAAGCAAATAATCTCCAGGGACTGTGTGAGGTGCTAAAAATAAAGGCCTACGACTGAGCCAAATCTTTTGGCAAGTTAAACCAGAGTTAGAGCAGTTGGCAGAGTGGACCCCAGTGAGAAGAAGCTGAGAGGGTGACAAGACAGGTGGAATTCTCCAGGGTCTGGTCATAACTAATTCATGCATACCACAAGAACCCTAATCAAAGGAGACTGAGCAGAAAAAAAATGTATTGGCCTTTGTGTACTAATTGGGTCAAAAAGTCCTGATGAAGCTACTATCGGGTCCACTATCCTTCCCCTTCCTTCTCTTTGCTCTTTTTTCCTCATGATGCTTTACTATTCACAGGATATCTGTGAGAGTTAGTTTTGCTTATCAGCTTGACACAATGTGGACTCCCCTGGGAAGGGAGTCTGAGCGAGGAAGTGTCCAGATTATGTTGCACTGTGGGCAGGTCCGTGGAAGATTCTCTTGATTTGTGGAAGACCCATTCACTGTGGGCAGCACCATCCCCTAGGCAGAGGATCCTGAACTGTTAAGAGCAGAGAAAGAGCTGAGCACTGGCATGGACGGATGCAGGAATCCACTGCTCTCTACTCTTGACTGGGGATCTGATGTGACCAGTTCTCCCATGCTCCTGCATCTGTCATTTTCCCCACAATAATGGAGCACGGCCTGGAACTGTGAGATAAATAAACTCCTTCTTCCATAATTGCTTCTGTCAGGATATTGGGTCAGAGAAACAGGAAATGAACTAAGCTACTTGCTTTTGTGAAGATGGTGGCAGTGAACTCTTGGACTCTTCCATGGTTCCCAGGAGCCTTTCAACAGTCAAGGGAATATAAAGATCAGGAATGGTTCTCTAGTTTGGTCAATCTGTGCTGCAGCTGCAAAACACTATAGATTGCGTAGCTATAGCAGCACACATTGGTTTCCTGTGGTTCTGGTAGCTGATGTGTCCAAGATCTCCATAATAACCATTTAGGTCTCTTGGCCTCTGAGGCACGAAGAGAAGACCCACCCACCAAGCATTGAACGTGTGGCCAAGGAGGAAGTCATCCAGACTGGGATTGGGGACTCTCTGTCATATGGCAATGGGCAGGAGTCTGTGTGAGCTTCATGTTTGCACATGACTTTTACGGTGTTAACCCTACTGCAGGGTCTTCATGGTTATGACCTCAAGGGAACTCAACTGCCTTCCAAGGACGCCTATCTCTGAACGTCACAAAGTGGGAGATTGTGGCTCCAACACATGTATCTGAAGAATAAGGAGCAGACACAACTGTATAAGATAAATGCATGTATTTGTATATATATTCATGCCATACTTTGCTCAAATAGTCCCACACATCTGAGGACTAGGTCCCTGGCTCTGATGCATGGGCAGGTGAAGTTAAGAAGGTAAAAGCTGCTACATCAATCAAGTTCAAAGTAAAGCCAGGGTCCCATGGGAGGAGAGACCCGAAAGTGATGGTGGACAGATACGCTCTTCTCTGAGGCCTGGCTGCTGCTGGCACAGACGACATCAGTGGGACCCTGGTGGCTCAAGGACTCATAGATCTGTGAGGAGGAGTCTCTTCAGTTCTGGGAGGACTTCAGCAAGCTCCTCAGGGAACAGTGATGGGGACCAGCCTTGCCTGTGCCCTTGCGAGTATCAAGGGATAGCCCACCGAGCACAGAGTGCACTCCCAAGGACGAAGACCTCTAAGTTGGCCATGGGGACTCCAGTGACCTTGGGCTGGAAACTTTGTGAATTTTCTGTGATGTGAAACAGATGGCTCCACACTTGGCATAGCACAGCACCCATAGACCACCTCACAGTTCTGTATTTCACAGCTCCAGGAGGGTACAGGGGCACACAACCCCCATGGGTGCTTAGCAGGAATTGCTATGCACCCTATGACAAAAGATAGATTGATCCTTTCGGATCAACAATGTCTATCTCACGCATAAGTGGGAGTCATGAAAAATGATCAGTTCTCAAAGAGGTGACTTTGAGTTCTAGTTCAGATGTCTTCATTGGTAAAGAGTACATTTGAAGAAGCATGACAGGATAAAACACTCAGACTTTGGGTTTCTAGTGGGAGCAACTTGTGGGGAGGCAAATAATAGCACCCAAAAGCTAGCTAGCCAAGCTTGCTGAGGTAGGGACTGTGTTCTGCCTCCAGACTTTTAGGTCCCAGGCGTTCTTCTCCTTGTGGTCTTTTTTATCCTTGATAACCCTGCTCTTACTACTTGGTGAAACTCTGCTTGTGAAGGGCTTACCTGATTAGGCCAGGTCCGCCTAGGGACCTGTCTCTTGGTTGCTATCTCCTGTGCCATATCTACAGTGTGACATCATCGCAGGGTAAAACGTATCACCCTCTCCAGAGAATATGTAGGGGGTATTCACCAGAGAGCTTAGAGACCTCAAGGCGTGTAACAGAAAGGCTCATGCACAAAACCCTAAATGGAGAGACTCCGTGCTCAATGGGACACTCCGGAGGTCCTATCAAGTTTCTTTCTGCAGAGACTGTCCCTTCAATCTTACATACTTCTAAATGCCGCCAAAGCCCAGAAGGAGTCATATTTCACAGGCAGGCTGATTTTTCTTTCTATGCAAACCATTTTCTGCAGGTAAACTTACCTTCTCGGTGGTTCACTCTATAATTCGGAGGGAAATCAGTCAAATTTGTGTATGGCAGAATGCCATTTAAATGGCATCTATTATAAAGGGTTTCCAGGAGGCACATCACTCAGTAGCATGATGACAAGCTCCTGTCCCATGAGTCCAGATGTGCATTCCCTTTGCTCTCTGCCATGAGTCAGCAGGCTCCTTCAGTGCTGTCAATCTCTGGTAAGTACTTGTGTCTGGAATCACATCCTGTATGGTTTCCAGCCTTCGACTATAGAAGCAAAGCCTCTCCAGCCTACTTAATCCAAGCCTCCTTGCCATTATTTTGACGATTAATCCCTTCATCCCAAGACGCTCATCAAGTTAATCCTGCGTGGACCATTGTACCCACGCACGTAAAATAACAGTCTCAAAGCTTATTTACATTTTTAAAGCAAAATGCTTGGACTTTTAACTAATGATTCTAGGCTTAGCTTTGATCAGGTTATAGCTCTTTAGTCAGACCCTGAAAAGGACAAATCAATTAAGAGAATGTACAAGGCAGGAGGGTCGTGAGAGGAAAAATCTCAGAGTAAATAACACTGAGCAGTGGGAGGGAGGGGTTCCGAATTTCTCACGGCCTGGTGTCTTCAGCGCTCACAGCCACTGAAATGAAGAAGTGGAAGCAGCCCCGCCCATTCCTCTGTGTAGAATGAGATAGAAAAGGCAGTGTTCCTTGCCAGTGTTTGTAAGTCCTTCTAGGTACCCTTTGTCAGAGGGTCACTATCCTTCAATGAAGGAGGGCAGATCCTACATGAACAGAAATGAGGCTCTCTTGTGACCTTCTGGCCACATTTATTTGTTTGTATTTACTTTCGTTTCCTTTCACTTTTTTTTTTTTTTTTTGATTGTTTGAGACAGGGTTTCTCTGCTGTAGCTCTGGCTGTCCTGGAACTCGCTCTATAGACCAGGCTGGCCTCGAACTCGCAGAGATCCGCCTGCCTTTGCCTCTCAAGTGCTGGGATTAAAGGCGTGCGCCACCACCGCCAGGCTTCCTTTCACTCTGTGACATGTTCCAGGTGAGCATCAGAACTGGTATTGTGAAGTAACTAAGAGGATGATGCCCTGGAGGATTCTATTGTGTCAAGACCCATAGACGGGGGATCCCAGAGCTGTAAGATGAGGGGAGAGAACGGTTATGCCATGTTCGGGTTTTTGAGGCTCTCAGTAGACGGCATGATGTGGAAATGGGGAAAGGATAAGATGCTCAGCTCAGAATAAAAACATGTTCCTACAAGTCTAAGATACCATGTGAAAGAATGCAGCCATGATTTGCATTTTAATAATAAAGGCAGAAAGTCAATTTTATCCATACTGTCTGCTACATTGCTATTTGGGGAAAATCATGAAACTTTTGGTGAAAAGTCTTTCAGACAATTGCATGTTTTAGCTACTGGATCCTGATGGGAACCAACTGGTCATTTGGTTTTTCTTACTCTGGTAAGTGAGGGTATTAAACACAGCTTCACGTGCTTATTAGCCATTCATGCCTTTTTATTTTTTAAAGAGCAAGTTTTAATGAAAGCAAGAAGCAGGTGCAGATATAGAAGGCTTGAAAGTGAGTTGAATTTAGGTGTTTTCTTTTGTGAATTTTATGGAACATTTTGAAATTGTTATTTGTTTATTTCTTTTTGGGGGGGGGCAGGAGCACACCACAGCACAGGTACGGAGCTCAGCAGGCGGCTTTCATGAATCAGTTTCCTCTTCCCATGCAGGTCTCATAAGAGTTGTCAGGCTCAGTAGCCTTGACCTTGACATCCATCTTACCGGTCCCTGAATTGTTTTTAACTGGGCTAGATTGTTTAAAATATTAAATTGTTTTAAATTTTTGTATGCTCTGTAGTAAAATGTTATGACCCGTACAATTATTGGCAAGCATTTTTAAGACACAGAACTCTTGGCATTTACATCCATTGTGTTTCACAATCTGGATATGTATACGGAAGATTAAGGAAATGTGCTGCACAGTTCAAAGTGTAAAGGTTATTATTATGGGTAAGAATCCGGAAAAGATTAGCTAGATGATTCTGGAGCTTTTAAAAGGTCTTACAAGGGAGACAAAGAATCATTAACAAGAAAGAAAAATAGTTGTTGGATTTTTAATTTAGGTTTTAAAATTTTATTTTATGTGTATGGATGTCTTGTTTGCACGTATGCGAATCACACGTGTGCCCGGTGCCTGCAGAGGTCAGGAGAGGGCATCAGATCTCCTAGGACTGAAGTTGTGGACGGTTGTGAGTCTCTTGCTATGATCGCTGGCAACCAAACCCAGTGCTCTGAACCACTGAGCAACCTCTCCAGCCCCTGGTTTGTAATCTAGATCACTCTTATTTTGGTGAGATTGTCTGAGCGTTCTAGATGCTTGAATTTTTCCGGACAATTTTTAATTTTCTGTAAAACATTTAAAACAAAAGAGAGCAAAATTTACTCCCTCCTCACAAACAAAAACACCAAGGCCCGTGCTGAGACTATGCGCTCTGTAGATGCAAGAAGAATCAAATCTTGAGGACACTAATGTTCCAGCCTGGAAACATGCACGCTCTCTGCATTTGACTAGATCACTCTCAGGCTCCTGTCTCCTTTTCCATGTGACATCTAGAGTTTATGCTTATATTTTTCCAAGTTTATTAATGAGCATTTCACGTGTTTCAATGCTATTTTTATTGGTATTTTCCAAATTCACTTTCATTTTTTCAGTAACAAGTACAATGCGTATTTCAAACTTGAAATTATACCTGGAGACCTCGAGTAATTGAGATATTAATTCTGCAGTTGTCTTAAAGAGACTTTCAGGACACAAATGGTTGTGCAAAAATGCTTTCAATCTTTATACTACTTGTTTTCCTTTCTTACCTTATTAAATGCAACGAAACTTTACAAGGAAGGTTGACTAGAGAGAAGGGATCATAAGTTGAGGTATGCAGCATTGGACTGACTTAATTAGCTCAGGAATTTAGATGACATCTCACAACATTGCCCTGGCTAGCCATGAGCTCTTGATCATTCTCCCTTAGCCTCCTGAGTATTGGGATTACAGCCACATGTCACCATGACCGTCACCCTTCCTAAGCTATTTTCTGAAGGATTTTGTGTAATATTGGTATTTTCCTTTGAAATGTTCAATCATCAGCAAAGGTATTTGGTTGTGGAATTTTCTTGCCAGAAAGTTTGTTGTTACAACTTCATGTTCGTTATGGATAAAGAATTACTCAGATTTTTTCTATTCCTCTTTATGTTCATTTTGTCACCTTTTATCCTTCCAAAGAATTTGACAGTCATCAAATTTACTAAAGATATTTATGGCTTGCCTTCTTCTCTATTTACTATCTGGAGAATACGTACTTCTAATGTTTCTCTTACTGGGGGAAAGGCTAGGTTTGTGTTTTGTTTTTATGTCTTTTGCTTTTGCTTTTGTCTTTCTTCCATGATCACTCTGCACACTGGTTGATTTTATTACTTATTTCAAAAGGAGAATATTTTGGATCACTCATTTCCAAGCTTTCACTTCATTGGTTCCTGTTCTTATAGTGTAAGGATTGAAGTGTGTTCCTGTGTCTGTCCTTTTTTCTGATGATGGCTCTTCTCCCTACTTTCAAGAATACTTAGCTGACTTATAAACCTCACATCCCCACTTGCTGACAGGCAGGTGCTGGTCAGGTGACACAGGCCCCTCCCTGCACTCTGTTCTTGGACTTCTTGATTGGCTCAAGGAAGAATAGACTATTCACTTAGAGAATCAGAAACCCAGATTTTTTTTTCTGTAACAATTGGAAGCATTATGGGAGAGGAGACAATGAACTAGAGCCCTGAAGGAGCAGAAGGCATATGAAATCAAGGAAGGAAGACAGAGAAGCTGGGGGACAGTGGAGGGAAGACCAAGCAAAAACATCTTACCATAAGAGCTCTTCAGCGGGGCGGAGATGGTGCAGGAGGTAAAAGGGCTTGCTGCCAAGTCTGACAGACTTGGATTCGATCCCAGGAAAATCCAAACAGTGGAAGAAGAGAATCGACCCAAGTTTTCCTCTGACCTCCACACACGTGCAACTCCACCCAAATAATAAATAGCTAAATGGATTGAGACATATGACAGTACTTTTACAGTCAGTTTTGTAAGTACCTGGGGTTGTGTTATATAAGTTTATTTTTAGTTGTATGTATATATATAATAACTATTTTATGCACTGTTGGGTGAGGGGATCCCCAGGTCTTATATTGCTTTCAGGTATTGGATTAATGTGGGGGATGTTTGATTGCTCATGATCTGCATGTGTTATCAATAGAACACCTGAGGAGTTCTGTATCAATAAAAACACCTGAGGTGGGAAACTCAGAGTTCCACTGTCAAGGCTAGTGGTTGCTATGATAGTGCTTCCCTCTGCAGAGGTCTGGCAGGGGTTGTACCTATGAGACTGCCTCCTTGTCTTGGCCGAGCCACACAGCAGTGCACTTCTACAAGTGGCGACTCCAACATGGGGCATGACATCATGCTAGCTCATCCAACTTGGAGACAAGGAAGAAAGGGAAAAGAAACTTCAGACCTCGAAGAGTCTGTTTTGTTTTGTTTTCTACAAACTTGTCGAGATACTGGTGAGGCGAGGCGGTCCTGACAAGACACATCTGCTATGGTGATGAGCACTCTGCCACATGAAGGAATCCTTCCTGCGGACAAGATTACCAGTTGTTTTTCCTGCACACCAGACTCTATCTTAAAACCTGGAAAGTGTGTCCTCAGGACTAGCATACAGAAGCTGTCTTCCAAAACTGGCTGAGGTTGTATCTGGTGCTGGTAGCTGAACTTGGTACTGAGAAGTCACTCAGGTGGTATTGGCTTTGAAGGAATGAAGCAGTCATGGAGAGCAACTGACTTTTGGCTCTGAGAGGCCAGGAGAGACCATTGGTAAAAGTGCAACTTCAGTAATATTTGAAGTCCCAGATTGAAGGGATCATGTAAAGAAGTTGAGGCTTGGCACCATGAAGAGAGCCCAGGAGAGGCTATTGGTGAAAGTGTAGCCAGTTGCAGCAGAAGACTCCAGCGTTCTGAAGATGCCAGTACCATGGGATGATCACCAGGAACAGTAGCAGCAGTGGAGTGGAGCCAGCCAGAGCCTGGAAACAAAGCTGTATGTGTGCTGCAGAGGGCAGAGCTAGAGAAGTGACCGAAGCCCTTTGGAGCAGCCCAGAATATTGTAAGTGAATTCCAGATAACTGGACAATGATAATGTTTTTTCTTCTGTCCAAAGACATTGTGAAAAGCTTGGTAGATGTTTGGTTTCATTAGGTCCTGTGCATTAGCAACTCTTGTAATTGATCCTGTTGTAAATAGTTTTGCTGGTGTAGTGTTAAATTGTGTTGTAGAGATAAATCAGTTTTTTGATTGGCTTATACAGGAAAGGAGAATTGTTGTAGAAGTTTATATTTAGTTATGTATAAAATAATTATTTGATGCACTGTTGGGTGAGGGACTCCCTAGGTCTTATATTGCTTGCAGGTGTTGGATTAATGTGGGGGATGCTTGATTGCTCATGATCTGCATCTGCTAGCGCAGAAAACCTGAGCTCTGTATCAGTAAGAACACCTGAGCTGGGATACTCAGGATTCCACTGTCCAGTATGGCACTCTCCAGGATAGTGGTTCCCTCTGCTGCGGTCTGGCAAGGATTCCACCTATGCATATGCCTCTGTCTCTTCCTTGCTGAGCCCACACAGCAGTGTACTACTACAGGGTTGAGTTTTTGTCTGTGGCATGGGAAGGATGATGATGGTGATGGTGGTAATGAGAGCATGTATTTCTGTTACTGCAGTTGTTATGGGATTACTGGAACTATTCAAAGAACAGGAAGGCATTTGATCTCTCCCCTGCACTTTGACTCTCCTCCACTGGGAGAGTAGCTGATCACTTTTACATTCCTTCAGGGATGTGGTTTCTATCTTGCAGTGTAGGGTGGGTATAAGCATCTTGCATGATTCCATTCCAAGGATGTTTTTTTAACTTCACACTCAGTTTACCCTTTGCCAATACGTCCTCACATCTACTGAGTTTAAGGAATTACTACACCAATGGCAAGACTTCTCAGGTAAGATGCTGGAGTCCCAGGCAACTTGAAGGAGCATCGTTAATCAGGCCTGTGGATGAATAAAATATCGTGTCTTCCATCACCTCCATCCAGCCCACCTAGGACTGCTTGTACGTTGAACATGGTCATCATTCTTTAATGACAACTTGTTAACATTTAGATTATCATTTTGTGTTCTAGCAAGGTATCGTGCTGGCAGGCTACAAAGAGAGACCAATATTAAAGACAGGCAGTGGTCTTCCTGACTGGAATGCAGAAATTGTTTGAAATTGGTTTGAACCAATCACCCAGGAAAGGGAAAATTTTCTCTGCTTCTCAGAGCCCGAGATGTTTCCTTCTAACAAAGTTTATTCAGTTTCCAAATTGGTATGCTGTTCCTAGCATGCAAATTGGGCCTCAAAGTAAAATATAGGTTAAGTCAAATGATAGAGGATTGATATCCATAGTTTGCTGCACAAACCACCGCTGCTATCACCAGCAGCAGCAGCACCACTACCTCACCACCATCACCACCATCACCACCACCATCACCACCATCACCACCACCATCACCACCATCACCACTATCACCATCACCACCATCACCACCACCATCACCACCATCACCACCATCACCACCATCACCACCATCACCACCATCACCACCACCATCACCACCATCACCACCACCATCACCACCATTACCACCATTACCACCACCATCACCACCATCACCACCACCATCACCACCATTACCACCATTACCACCACCATCACCACCATCACCACCATCACCACCATCACCATCATCACCACCACCATCACCACCATCACCACCATCACCATCATCACCACCACCATCACCACCATCACCACCATCACCATCACCACCATTACCATCATCACCATCACCATCATCATCATCACCATCATCACCATAACCACCATCACCACCACCATCATCATCACCATCATCACCATAACCACCATCACCACCACCATCACCACCACCATCATCATCATCACCACCACCATCACCACCACCATCACCACCATCACCATCATCACCACCACCATCACCACCATCACCACCATCACCATCATCACCACCACCATCACCACCATCACCACCATCACCACCACCATCACCACCATCACCATCACCACCATTACCATCATCACCATCACCATCATCATCATCACCATCATCACCATAACCACCATCACCACCACCATCATCATCACCATCATCACCATAACCACCATCACCACCACCATCACCACCACCATCATCATCATCACCACCACCATCACCACCATCATTACCACCACCATCACCACCATCACCATCATCACCATCACCATCATCATCATCACCATCATCACCATAACCACCATCACCACCACCATCACCACCACCATCATCATCATCACCACCACCATCACCACCATCACCATCATTACCACCACCATCACCACCATCACCACCATCATCACCATAACCACCATCACCACCACCACCATCATCACCATCACTTGGCCCCCCCATCACTACCACCTCCTCCTCCTCCCCTGCCTCTACCCCTACTACTGGCATCAGCACCAACACCATCACTATCACCACCATCACCACCATCTCCACCACCACCACCACCACATCCTCCTCCCCTGCCCCCACCACGGTCACCACCATCGCTACCACCATCATCACCATGATGACCACTAGTACCATCACATCCCTCATCCCTGTCACCGACATCCTCACCACTATCATTACCAGCAGCAGCAGCAGTAGCAACTTGTTAGAAATACAAGTTAGAAGTCAGGCCTGAGCCCAGAGTTACTAAACTGGAAGCTTCACTCTAAAACAATTGGCAGTTAATTTTCAGGCACTTGGTGTTACAGCAGAGCCCGTACAAAAAGTGTGTTCCCAGACTTAGTTGCAGGTTACACTCACTAGAGCAGCTTGTTAAGAACCTACACACTCCCAGACTTTGCTGAGAATACCATTACATGTTCCTGAACCCCGAAGACACTTTTCTGATAAGTTTAAGAGGGTTTTGGGTACTTGAATTTTTAATAAGCCCTTCTAGTAACTTGGATGCATAAAGTTCTCAGAAAGAATGAGCTGGTTGCTATGGGATACGCAGGAACGTTTAGCAAGGAGAGCAGAAATAAAGATTGAAATAATTTCTACTGTGGCTTGAGACTGGTGATAAATTTGTGTGTCAATGTACATATTTCATATATACACATTTAAGAATATGCATATACATTTATGTATATACATGTATTATATATGTATAGTGTGATGGCTAATCTTGGTTGTTAACTTAGCACACCTAGGAAGTGGGACCATTCATGGAGAATTGCCTCTATCAGATTGGCCAGTGGGTGTATCTGTGAAACAGTTTTTTGATTGCTAATTGATGTAGGTGGGCCTAGCCCACTGTGGGCGGTGCCATTCCTAGGCATGTGGACCTGGGCCTTATAAGAAAGGAAGTTGAGTTTGAGCTGAGGCTCAGCCAGTGAGCAGCATTTCTCCCTGGGGTCTGCTTCAAGTTTCTGACTTGAGTTCCTGCCTTGATGGGCTGTAACATGTAAGGTGAAATAAGCCCTTTCTGCTTCAAGTTGCTTTTTGTTATGGTATTTATCATAAAAACAGAAAGTGACTTAGAACATACTGTGTGTGTGTGTGTGTGTGTGTGTGTGTGTGTGTGTGTGTGTATATATGTAATAAGATATGTGTTCAGATGTAGGTGTATACAGTATATATGCATATAGGTATGTTATTTCTACTTGGCCAGTTCCTCATTATGTGTAAGGATACAGCAGCAATAATTATTAAATTAGTAATAGTAGTTGAGAACCTATCAATAATTAGTAATAGTAGTTGAGAGTTGTGATAGGTACTACTATAAGCCACTTTAATAATTCATTTTCCTACTATGGCAATAAAGATTATTTCCATTTAGGATGTTAATATACATATGAATGTACAGTTGTGTGTAATACATATATCTATATGTATATGAGCATGTTTCTGTCGGTTGTGGTGATTATGACATCACAGTAAAGGGAGATTTTTAAAGTGATTTTGATCTATGCCATTAAATGTGGCTCATTTGTAATTCTTCTGTTTGGTATTTTTAAGATGGATTTTAGTTGCTTTATAAAATCTTTTACTGTGAAACACTTTAACTTGTTCCTATGCATGTGAAGGGAAAGAGCAAGGTACAGATGACAGCGTAGGCTTCTGGTGACAGGGAAGCCAGTCTTCGGCTCCCAGATTGAGCATCTTTGCACAGAATTCTGGGCTTCTTAAGTTGGTGATAATTATCCTTCCCGGCTTTTGTACCATCACTCTGTGACATCACTACCTGGCACAATGTGGCTGCCACATTGACTATCACGCAGCCGAACAAGCACATTTTGATTCTGAACAGTCAATCTTGGCTTCTTGCATTGAATGAGGAAAGAGGTGAACCATTAGGAGAATAGCTATTGCTGAATTTGTGTTACACAGTCAACCCTTAATGCACACAAGGCTCACCTAGCATCCTTGTTAGATGCAGATTGTGACACAAATGTTCCGGTGCAAAATCCTGCAGCCCTAACCCTCCGGTCATGAGGGGTGCTACTGATGCTGGTATAGTGATCATGTGAATGTCACTTGAAGGAAACAGAGAGCCCTTAATTTATACTTAGGCACCCACATTCTGGAACTCAGTTTAGGAAACTGCATTATTTAATGCATTTTCACCAAGCACTCACTCTTCAACAGGGAGTAGTCCAGGCAGTAGGAGCAGTGCACACAACCTTGTCATTCAACCGCTGGGTTTGGTTGTCTAATAATCTCCTTAATTACGACCCTAGAATCCTTTCCCACAGGCTTGCCCAGGATGAAATGAGTTTATGCAAATGAGCCACCCAGGATGCTTCCTGGCATGAGGCAAGTGCTCAGCATATTATTCTTTCTGAGGACTGATGCTCGGACTCCCTCAAACTGTATGGAGGCTCTTCAGGGCTGGCCTTGATGTTGGCAATATGATAACCAGCTGGGAATCAATGAGGGAGAGTAAATCAAGGTTCCTATGAATAATACATTAGGTTAATATTATGCAGTATAATGGGGAGCTGACTACATATAATTTAAAGGGACTGAGTGACATTTTGGAGTAAATTCTTGGTCATGAATCAAAAGCTGTGATCTCTAATCTTCAGTTTTTCCATCGAAGCTTTTTGAAATTCTACCCAGATTCCCATAACTCACATCCTATTTCCTAAAAGTAGGTGCTGTGGATTAACTCTTGTGGAAACTATTAAAACACTTAATAATTCAATTCAACAAATATTTATTGAATCCCTACAAGGCGGTATTGCCTAGTGGGGACATCAATAATTTAAGCTGTCAGATGTATTCACAGGACTTTGATGATGTCAGGAAAATGAGGGTTGCATTTGCTCATTTGTTCCCCTCATTTATTTGCCACAATATTATCAAGTGCAATGAAGGAGGGCCGCAAAGCCCTCTTCTTACTGGCCATTCCCATCAGCTGGGGGGCTGGTAGGACACCTGTAATCTCAGCACTTGGGAGCCTGGGGCAGGGGGATTGGAAGTTTCAGGCCAGCTTGGGCTACATAGAGAGACAAGATTGATAGAAAAAACAGAGGGAGGGAAGAAGGAAGAACTAAAGGAAGGATGGAAGGAAGGCAGAAGGGAAGGAAGGAAGAAGAGAAGGAAGGGAGGAAAGAGAGAAGGAATGAGGGAGCGACTTAGTCTATTCCTTAGTCCTACTGACAAGAGGTGACACAGAAATGCAAACAGATTGCACATAACAGCTAAGAGGAAATAGGGACAGATAGGAAAACGGCAATTAGGATCCCAGGGTCCTAAGGATCCCATGACGTTTGTGGGAAAAGTATGTGTATGTTTGAGTGTTCAGGGGAGATGTTAAAACCCCAGAAGACTGGCCTGGGAATCACGGATTCATCTTCTGCTGGAAGATACCAAATATAACTGAGGTGGTGAGGAGATGGCTTCCTTGGTGAATGTGTGACTGAGGGCTTCGGGCCCCAGCACGCAGACTTTGTGGACTGTCAGTAAAGGAGAAGAGAGTCACGAAGTTGTGGGGAGTTGTGCTGGGGCATCACAGAGGGAGTTGGAGGAGGGAAGTGGTGCTTGGGAATGATCAGGTCTTGTATACATGTGTGAAATTATCAAAAGTAATGAAAACTAACAGTTAGAACTTAAGCCAGATGTGGTGGGCACGTGTTTGGGAAGCTGGCTCTGAGCAGCAGACATAGGGGACTGGGAGGGCGTGTTGGCCAGGTTGTCTGGACAAATCAGTGAGCACCAGTTTGCTGAGAGACTCTCTCACAAAGGAAACCAAAATGGGTGTGTGTGTCGGAATTGAGGGAGACACTTGATGTTGACCTATGGCCTCTATGCGCACACAAAGACAAGTACATTCAGCACCATTGAAGAAAAACAAGCATGCATTATTTCTGGTGCTTGCAGAGGGCTTGCTCTGTGCTAAGAACCAAGCCAAGTGGTTCTTTCTCACCAGTGGAGCACTTGCCATCCAGTAGCAAAGGTAGAGAAACTAATAGGAGTTGTACATCTGGGTATAAGCACAGGACTAAGCACAGGGAGAGGAGGAAGCACATGCATGGAGAGGTTCAAGTTTTGTAAAAGTTAGAGCTTTATTAAAGGGGGAATGCACATTAGGGAAATGGAGAAAAGCTTCTTGAGAAAGGTCTGCCCTCATGACCTAATGATCCCCAACAGTTTGCCTCCAATACCATCACCTCAGAGCTTAGCAGGAGTCATTTCTTCCATTCAAATTGCTCATAGTGACCCTGAGGTCGTCCTCCAAATTCTCCAGGACCTTATAAAAGGAGGCAAAGGGAAATCTGCTCGTGGATGCTTAGTTACTTTTCTATTGCTATAATCAGATACCACAGCCGAGGGAACTTTTAAAAGAATGTGTTTAATTTTGGGTTTATGGTTTCAGGGGTTAGAGTTCATGATGGCGGAGCAAAGGCAGTGTCAGGAGCAGTTGAAAGCTCAGATCTTTATCCAAAAGTTGGAGACAGAAAGTCTTTTTGAGTCTCAAGCCCATCCTCTGTAGCATACCGCTCCAACAAGGCCACACCCCTCAATGAGGCCACACCCCCTCCAACAAGGCCACATCCCCTCCAACAAGGCCACACCTCTTCCAATATGGCCACACCCCCTCCAATATGGCCACACCCCATCCAACAAGGCCACACCCCTCCAATAAGGCCACACCCATCCAAGAAGGCCACACCTCTTCCAACAAGGCCACAGCTCTAATCCATATCGTTCCAAATAGTTCCACCAACTGGGGATCAAGTATTCAAACACATGAGCCTATGATGGGCATTTCCATTCAAAGCACCACGCTTTAAGTCTTCAGGGAGTTGGGATAAGCTTCAAGAGTCTACCTTTCTTCCTCTGGGGTATAGCTTGTCAATCTCTCCTTAGGAGAAAAACTTCGTGGTACTAAAAGATGGTGAAATCTGGTGATTTCAGATGGAGTATTGATATGGTATTAACGATTAAACAAATTTCTTATTATACTCCTAAAGACAGAATGTTCATGGTTCAGATAGCACAGTGCATTCTGTAGTTTGTATTTTGTGACTATCCTGGGAAAACAGCTCTCTCTTCTGGGCAACACTCCAATGAATGTATAAAACATAGTGTCTGAAGCTATATGCTTTGAGTCAGACAAGTCAAGCCCTAAGTCTGCTGTCTGCAGCCAGAGTCCTCTGCCTTTCCCAGGCCCACAGAGTTGCCTGATCACTCCATGGAAACAGATTTTCACTACATCACCGGAAGGATTAAAGGCGGTGGAAGGGACTGGAAGAGCACGTGGCAAGTCGACTTCTCAGGGACGGGTGGTTAGTGCTGTTGCTTTTATTCACCTTTGTCAAGAAATTCATGTTTTAAGACATCATTTAGAGGACTAGTGTTTGTGTGTGCAGGTACACGCATGCGTGTGCAGGTACACGCATGTGACTTGTGGCTGTGGAAGCCAGAGGACAGCCTCAGGTGTTGTTCTTCAGTTTCCAAGTGCCTTTCCCTTCCTTTTCCCTTCCCTTTCTCTCTCTCTCCCTTTTTCCCTTATTACCCTCCTTCCTCCCTCCCTTCCCTTTCCTTCCCTTTCTCTTTCCTTCCTCCTCCTCCCTCCCTTCCTCCCTCCCTCCCTCCCTCTCTCCCTCCATCCCTTCCTCCTTCCCTCTCTCCCTCCATTCCTCCCTTCCTCTCTCCCTCCCTCCCTTCCTCTCTTGACACAGGCTCTTTCTAGCCTGGAGCTCACCACATCTAGGCTGGCTTCCAGTGAGCGCCAGAGACCCTCCTGTCCCCACCTTCAGAACACTAGGATCACAAAGGCACGACACCACACACAACGTTTCTTGTCGTTATTTTTTGATTTTATTAAAAAATAGTTTTTTCCTCACATAATATATCCTGATTATGGTTTCCCCTCCCACTACTCCCCCCGGTTCCTCCCCACCTCCCCTCCCACCCAGACTCCTTTCTGTCTCTCATTAGAAAATAGACTTCTAAGGGATATTGATAAAATAAAATATAATACGATAAAATAAAAATCTTCCACATCAGAACTGGACAAGGTACGACGAACAGAAAGAAAATCACAAAATCACAAAAATCAGAGACCTACTGATTCGCACACTCAGGAATACCATAAAAACACTAAGATGGAAGCCATAATGTATACGCAAAGGACCTGGTGCAGACCTGTGCAGACCTGTGCGTGCTGTCTCAGTCCCTCTGAGCTCGTATCTGAGCTTGGATCGTAATTAGAGCGTCTGTTTCCTTGGCGTCCTCTGTCCCCTCCGGCTCTCACACTCTTTCTGTCTCCTCTTCTCCAAGGGTTTCCCTGAGCCTTCAGGTTAGGGATCTCATAGAGCCAACCCTTTTTAGGGCTGAGTGTTCAAAGGTCTCCCATTTTCTGCATAATGTCTGGCTTTGCGTTTCTTCATTTGTTCCCATCTGCTGCAGGAGGAAGCTTCTCTGATGATGGCTGAGCAAGGTACTGATCTATGAGTGTCAGTAGGCGCCATTTTACTGCTATGTTCTTTTGTAGAACAGTAGTATTTGGTTTTACCCTAGGTCCCTAGGCTATCTAGTCTCAGGTTCTTGATCACCCAAGCAGGGGCGTGTATGGGCTCCATCTTGTGGATTGGGCCTTAAGTCAAATCAGTTCTTAGTTGTTATTTCCACAAGCTTTGTGCCCCCGTTGCACTAGCGTATTATGCAGGCAGGACACCATTGTAGATCAAGAGGTTTGTGCCTGGCTTGGTGTTTATGTTTCACTTGATAGTGTGCAGAATGCCTTCCTGTTCCAAAGTCACTAGAACACAGGGTTGAAGGCTCTATGTAGCACGAGCTCAACGTCTCCATGTTCAATGTGTTGCACAGGTGTTGCGTCCAGTGTTGGGGCCTTGCCGTCAGTTTGTGGAGAGTGACCTATTATGGTCTTGGCAGTGGCCTGGATTATTTGGCAATTCCCAAGGGCTTCCTTTGGCAAACAACTTAATTAGATGTAACCCAATCCTGGTCCTGGTTGCTTTACTTGGTGACAAGAGATGTCGAGTTGGGGGTTCTGTCTCCCCTGTTATTTGGCAATTTCAGTTAGATGGCCTTCATGTACGATTTTAGGAAGCCTCTACTGTATTAGGTTCCCATACTACCCCTCAAATGATCCTTAATTTTAGCTGTCTCTGCCTCCCTCATCGCCCTCTCCCTTCCTCCCCGCCCTTCCTCAATTGATCGATTTCCATATTTGAGGAACCAGCACACCGATTTCCACGGTGGCTGTACACGTTTGCGCTCACACAAACAATGGATGTAAGTTCGGCTTACTTCACATCCTCACCAGCGTGAGCTGTCTCCTGTGTTATTATTGATCTTAGCCATCCCGAGGACACTGGCAGCTTTTCCAAACATGAGTTATGCTTGTAAGGCACGGAGCCATCTCCTCAGTCCAGGATTAGGGTTCTTAATGAGGGAATCAGGTAGGGGGCCCAGCATACCTCTCTCTGGCTGCCTGAGAACCCGCTGAACTCTGCATTTGAACCGCTGACATGCCTCTCATAGAAGAGTACTTGGAGGTTCTGCTACACACTGCCAGCTCACACGTATGAATTTCTGGTGTTGACTATCATTCGTAAATGACAATTTGTTTCTAGTACTCCAGAACGTGTTCCACATTGATTGATAATTATCATATGGCAGATCTGTTTGATGTCTGTCAAGCTGCTAAAAGTCTGACAGGTAAAAAGGTGACAGGCTTTGGTGGCCTTGTCGGCACCTACCCTGCCTGGGAGATCCTTTCTTTGCATGGCTAGCTCGCACTGATCCTCCATCCTTAGAGCTCCGGGAGACAGACACCAGCTGGGCTCTTTGCTCCTTAGTATCTGCTGACAAAGATGATGGTGGCTCACAGCGACGTAACGTTGCGGATCATTCCGGGTAGGATGTGGACCTCCCAGGCTGCTCTATCTAAAACGGAAAAGACTGCAATTTGGGAGGGAACACGCTCGATGGGCAGAGCAAAACAACAGCATAGCAAAACGTTCTGCATTCATTTTGAGAATAAAAAAAATCCAAGATAATTTGAGATCATTAAAAATAAGCTAAAACTCTCTGTAAGGCCAATTATTTAAAAAATGCTAAATAAAAATAAAATGTTTGAATATTTTATTCCTACCTGGTTGCCTTCCTTTCTTCATTCCCTACTTGCTTTTTTATCCTTTCCTTCCTTCTATTTTCCCTCCCTCCCTCATTTCCTTCCTTCCTTCCTCCCTCCCTCCCTTCCTTCCTTCCTCCTGCCCTCTCTCTCCTTCATTTTCCTCTGTGGTGGTTTGAATGAAAATGTCCGTCATTGGTTCATAGGGAGTGATACGGAGGAGGTGTGCTTTGTTGGGGGAAGTATGGCTATATTGGAGAAACTGTGTCACTGGGGGCGGGCTTTGAGGTTTCAGATGCTCAAGCCAGGCCCAGTCCCACTCTCTTTTCCCACTGCCTGCTAAAGATTTGGGTGGAGAACTCTCAGCTTCCCTCCAGCACCATGCCTGCCTGCAGGCTGCCATGATGATAATGAGCTAAATCTCTGAACTGCAAGCCAACCCCAGTTAAATGTTTTCTTTATAGAGTTGTCACACATGGCGTCTCTTCACAGCAATAGAAACCCTAAGACACCCTCCCATCTTTCAACCTTCCCTGTCCTCTCCCTCCCCTTCTTGCGTCATGTCTTCTGCTCTTTCCTTTATTCTTTTCTTCCCATCTTTCAACTCTCTCCCTCTCTCAATTTCTCCCTCTCTCCCTCCTTCCTTCTGTTTTACATTTAATACAGTGTTTCTGTGTAGTCCAGGCTGGCCTAGAACTTTGAATCCTCTTGTCTCAACCTCTAAAGTATTAAGATTACAGGTATACTACCACTCCCCAGTTAATAAAAGGGGCCAGAGAAGGTTCTTGGTGTAGAATCTTATTTCATTTGCTTTCCAAATATTCAAAGAGTATTTATTTTAGGTTGGGTATGGTGTGGGGAAAATAGAGAGAAGAGAAGAACAAAAAGAACACTATGAGGAGCTCCAACCTCTCTAAGGATGGGAATGACTGCTATTGAGTGCCTACTGTGTGCTCTGCTTTGTGATAATTGGACTTTATCTCAGAGTTAATGAGGATCACTGCCCACAGGAAGATTTTCATCCGGTGGGATACTCTCATGAGTAATATTAAGTGCAAAAATTTTCTAAGAATATTGAAGGTTTATGAGCTCCTAACAAGATGGGTTTCAACCCCCTAGGAGTACCTCAGACATAATCCCGAGGACCGACAAAATTTGCAAAGCTGAGCTACTTGGCAATCCACCTAAGTCTGTGGAGTTCAATTTTCATTTGCTTTGCTTAAAGTGTGTGTGTGTGTGTGTGTGTGTGTGTGTGTGTGTGTGTGTGTTTTACTTGATAATTTCCTTATATGAATCTAAGATAAGAAAATTAACAGCAGACACTCTGAAAAACTTAGCTTGCAGAATGCACTTCCCCAGTCTCTGCGCCTGGGGTGGGCAGGGTGAAGTGCCATGATTCACCGATTGAAAGGTGGTGCCCAGAAGTCTTCTGCATTCCAGCTGGCATGAAAGTGATGACCTATTTATGACGTGGCTCACTTACATTCTTTGTCTATGTATTGAAGGATTGGCTTAAGTCTACACATTGTGTTAGGAAAGCACATGGTTAAGGATATTTTTTTTAATTTTCTTTTTTTTTGTCCCAGGGCCTAAAGAACCCAGCCTTTTTTGATGTGGGGCCCAAACCATCTGTATCAGTCAGCAACTGGAAGGGTGTTTTCGGTGACTACCTACAGCTGAGGAGAGGTGGCTTTGCCCCATCAATGGATGGTTCTCAACTATTGCTTTAGGGAAGACCTAGCTTCAGACTGTTCCATTTCTGTTAAAACAACCTGTACTAATCTTTACTTTACTTATTGAACCGATTGAATACATTCACGTCAGTGATTTATTGTTGGAAACACTTAGTTATATTCTTCAAACTTGTAGAGTAAATATCTTTTATCCTCACCAAATCAGATGACTGGAGTGAAACCCTTATCTTACTACATTGGACAGAGGGCATCTCTCATCCCTTCTCCCAGGCCCACATTCTCTTTCCTATGTTTTCATTTTAGTCCTGCCTTAGTCCTTGTGGAAAGCACCGACCTCCATGAGGCTCTATTGGGCTTCTCTTTCTTTGGATCAGAAAGCCCCACCCCTGTCCTTTCAATTCTGCTTTGAATTGTCAACTGTACTCACACAGTAATTTATGGAACTGAGGAAGACACCTTGATGATTATGATTAGAAAGAATGAAACATGTAATTAAAATTGCTCAAAATATAATTTTATGCATGAATGCATTTTGGAAAAGTGTGTGCAAATGTTGAATCTAATCATTGTGGTTTTTTTTTTTATAAATATAATGAGTGCTGAATTGCTGTTGATTGTTACTTTTTAGAAATTATGCCACCTGGGATTCTGACCCTGGGAGAGTCTACGTGTTGCTTCTACTGACATCACGTTGTTTCAAGTTTGAAGAACACAAAAGAGAGGGAGTCCTTTAGCAGAAAGCAAGTCTCACAATGAAAGCATCACAATTAACTTTTTGAATTTGGCAGAAAGCATGCTGCTTTTTTTCCTTAAAGGAACAAATGAAGATAAAAAGTAGAATTGTCATATTTTTTTTTTAAACTGAGTGTCTTAGGGGTAATTACAGAGGTATGCGATCCATTTCACTTCAGCAACTCCTGCTTGGCACGTTCACCTAGTAGTCACACTATAATTCACATTTTAGAACTCCAGAAAAATTAGCAAGTCGTGACTCTGAGGAAGTTTTTGAGAGGAGGAAGAAGCTAACTTTAATTATATGATGACTTACCTTTTACTTACAATAATTTGAAAGAATGGGAAACAGTATATAAAATGATAAGAGTAGGTTATATACACTCAAGGGATTATAAAAAAATTAATGTATTTAGCAATTTCTCAGTTATAAAATTTGTATGCATAACACATGTCCATGAAAACATCAGTAGTAATAAAACTCATCTATGTAGTCTTGTTCATCATTATAGCTGTCCTTTTGATTACACATCTAAGTATATATGTAATATGTATGTATATAAACATACATCTATCTATCTATATATATACCTTAAGAGTTACTTGTTGTAAACTATAAGTGCATACATTTGTTTGTGTGGGTTTGTGCACATGAATGTCAAGGTGCTAAAGGAGTCCAGAAGACGTTATTAGATCCCCTGGAACTAGAGCTATAACTCTAAGTTATGGAGTTGTGAACCAACTAAAGGGGGAATTTTAGAACCCAGGTTCTCTGGAAGAACAGCTTTTTCTTTGTTTGTTTGTTTGTTTTTTGTTTTTGTTTTTTGAGACAAGGTTTCTCTGTTGTAACTCTGACTGTTCTGGAATTCACTCTGTAGACCAGGTTAGCCTGGAACTCACAGAGATCAACCTGCCTCTGCCTCCTAAGTGCTGGGATTAAAGGTGTGCACCACCACTACCTGGCCAGCATATATTCTTAACCACTGAGCCATCTCTCTAGTTCCATGTGTTGCGTAGTTTTATGTCAGCTTGACCCACGCTAGAGTTATGGGGGCCAGTGGGAGCTTCAATTAAGAAATGCTTCTAAAAGATTTAGCTGTAGGGTGTTTTCTTAATTAGTGTTGCATGGGGGACCCACTCCATTGTGGGTGGTGGCATCCCTAGGCTGGTGGTCCTGAGCTCTATAAGAAAGCAGGCTGAGCAAGACATGATGAGCAAGCCAGTAAGCAGCACCCCTCCTTGGCCTCTGCATCAGCTCCTGCTTCCGGTCCCTGCCCTGCTTGAGGTCCTGCCCTCACTGCTTTTGATGAAGAACAATTGTGTGGACTCATGAGTGAAATATAGCCTTTCCACTCCAGGTTGCTTTTGATCATGACGTTTCATTATAACCATCATAACCTAACTAAAATACTCCATGTACATATTTTTAGACGCTGCATAGGATGCATTATGCATATTCTCTTTAACAATTTCACGGGTACAATCTAAAGTTATTCTCCTTAAATTAACACATTATAAAAACACTGAATAATTTGTTCAATTAGTCTTTTATTATTACAGAGTCACATTATCTCCAGCCTGTCTACATCATAAATAGAGTTCAATAACTGTTCCTATTGAAAAGAACCACATAGAACTGGCTCCATGGCCTAGGTCTTGTCTGTGGATATTAAGGATTTTCACATGCACCTCCCAGACTCCATCGGATCAGTATCATTATAGCCCGTTGAGCCTCTGCCTTGTCATTAGACTTGTTTTAATATTCTATTTATTTCTAGGTTACAATTATTTGATATAGTAAGATCAAGAAATTTTTGCCTTCTGCATTCAATTGAATTTTTTTTCTCTTAAAATATTCATTAATTCAATGTGTATGTGCATGCATATGTGTATGTTTATATACACATATATATGCATATGCATACATGTATGGAAGTGCATGGGAGTGTGTGTGCACGTGCGTGCGCGTGCACACACACACACACACACACACACACACACACACCCACACACCACATGATTGCAGTGTCCACAAAGGCCAGCAAAGGCCATCAGATGCCCCAGAACTGGAGTTACATGTGTTTGTGAGCCACCAGGAGAATGCTGGGAACAGAACCGGTTCCTCAGGAAGAGCAGTGTGCTCTTAACCACTGAGCCATCTCTCTGGCTCCGTTTGTTTGTTTGTTTGTTTTTTCATAAATAACAAAGCATACTAAACTTTGGGTATGTTTTCTAAACCAACTGGATCTGTTGAAAGAGAGGTGTCCATTCCCTCCAGAGCTTCTTTTATTTGTTCGTAGATTAATCATATGTGAACCCTGCGATCTCCAAAAATCCTGGGATTGGCCCACACACCAGATTTCATGGTGTCAGCATTATGAACTTTTATCTATATAATGCAGTCCCATTACCATTAGTTTAGCTCTTCCTGTTATACTTACATATGGAATCTTAATTTTCCCGGCATTTTACTATAAGGATTCATTTTCTTCTGTTGCCCTGTGCTTTTAAGATTCTCCATTATCTTTGCTTTATGGGAGCGGTGGACAATTTCCTGTCCGATATTGCAGCGCCAATCAAACAGAGAAGGGACACTACTGATGACAATACTGCCAGGGCGCCTTCCTCTTATTTGAATCTGATTGCTATATTTTTGTTTTGTTTTTCTTTCAGCTCCTCGGGGCAGAAGTCTGTGCATCTACCACTGAGTGAACTGTGTGGCTTTGAGAGACACGTGTACCGTCTTTGTGGTCCGGTTTTCTGTGCTGTAAAATGGATTAAAGTCCTTCCCTAGTGTGGCTGTCATTAGCAGAAAGTAGTTAAAACGGTACAAATATTCAGCTGACGCCTGTCAGGCAGCATAACTCACCAGGCTTTGATTTTTCTCTTCCACGTCATTTGGACTGTGTTTCTTACAGTTAACATCGAGTTAAAGGCAGTTTGTGTTACACTCCAAGATCTTTCTTTTAAGAAGTTCTTTTAATTCTTTTTTTTGGCTTTTTTTTTGGGGGGGGGGGGCGGGGGGTAGTGGTGGAGATGAGCTATTTGACCCGAATAGTTCAGCTTGTGATTTGCGAGTCTGTAGCGTTGTGTTCCCCTGTCAATGGGTTTCCTGTTCTTCTCTTCAGATACCATGCCAACCACATCGCCTGTAATCTGTGGAGTTAAGCAGACACCTGTTGTTGTATTGTACCAAGATTAAAACTTACCCCCACCTCACCCTTAAATAATGTTACCGGCTATGCCTTGGTCCCCATCCGCCAGCTTTTCTCAGTGGTCCCGTCTCCTAGATTTTTCATGTGTCTTTCACTTCCTTTCTTGTGTGGGGTTTCTTTCTGTGTATGTATCCTTTCTAAAAATTCAAAGCAATTCCAATGTAAAAAATGACAAACATTTGGCTAGTACTTTATGGTTTCTGGTGTGAAATACGTTGATTGATTTATTTATTTTTAATGTGCACTTGGTCATCTGAAGAGAAGTTGAGAAAGGAAAATAGGTAATTGGTGAAAACCAGACCCCAGCCGGATCAGGAAACACACAACAGCACCCAGCGGCACCTTTGCCTTCCAGCAACGCTGCTGCCCCATGTCTCTTTATTTCCAAACGGCAGCCAAGCCTGTTCCAATATCGTGTTTTATACACCTCAGCTAATAAAATAAAAGCAATCCCTGTGCTTATATGATTATGAAGAAAGCCTGCCTTTTGTGTGAGTTACTCCCAGTCTCTGCTCACATTAGCATATCTGTCATAAAGCAACATAGAAGCCAATTCAGGCACAGCTTCAAATAGGAAAGAAAAGCACCTTGATTTCTTCGGATTACATTTATTATTTAGGGCTGCAATCTTGTTTATCTTGATGAGGGGCTCCATGCTCAAGGAAAATGTAATTTCAAATAAATCTCCCTCTGCTCTTTCCTGGGGATGCTGAACTTTGGCGCGCATTTCTCCAGCAGGTGTTTTAAATCTCTGCACCTGGGGACCTGTTATTCTTCTAAAATAAAAGCCGGGTATAGATACACATTCGGAAAGTCTCTGGAAGGAGGCAACTTGCTATAACTATAGTCATGACGAGGCGACGGTTAACTAGCGTACGGGTTTGCTTTATTCTCTCATTCTCTGAGTAAGGAAGCTCCCATTTCTCCATCTCTGCCCCTTATTTGTTCTTTCACAGGCAATGCTCTCTTTATTCCTGTATTCCTGTAGCAACACACGATTAAGTTCTACGGGCCGTGACTGTTAGGGGGATTCATCCCTACATCTATCAGGCGTCCTGATAACACTTGCATCTGGAACCGGATCTTAGATCATCACTATAGATTATATTAATGTGTCTGTTGAACTAGACTCTCCTGGGAGGTGCACAATGGAGAATCTCCAAGGATGAGCTTTGGATTGATGATGTTTCCACTACCACCATGACCTCTGGCATTTTCCAGACCCCAAATTTGCTGCATATTTACACTTGGGGCAGTTGAAGAGGGAGCAAGACCCCCCTGATCTTTTAGAGGCAACTGAACTGGTTGGTGTCTTAGATAACGAACTGCACAAGTCAGCACATCACCGAGACACACTGTTTGAGCGTTATTTGCAAAATCTAAATTATGGAATCAATCTAGGTGTCCCACATGAAAGAATGGATTGAAAATGTCATTTATATACAGAAGAATATTATATATAGAAGGTGAATTAGTTTAGCTATACAGCAGAGCAAAATTATGTAATTTTCAGGAAAATAGATGCAACTAATGATCATTATAATAGGTGAATTAAGTCAATCTCAGAGAGTCAAACACTGGGTGTTTTCTCTTAATTATGAATCCTAGATGTATATTTACAGATGTAGACAATGTCATATACACACTGATGACAAGAAATTAGATGTCAAACTGTCTAGGGGACAAAGGGGGTTAATGGCATGGGGAGAGGGTAGGAAGGGAGGGGAGGGGAGGGGAGCATGAGTCAGTATGGATGGTTCAAATCCATGATGTACTTAATGGAAATGGCTTCTGTAACCATGCATCTAGAAGTAAACAGTATCCCAGTGCTCTCTCCCCTCAAAATTACTTAAGAGGACAGATAAGCTGCTGCTTAATGTCATGTCTCCTCATCATTTCTAACAAGTCATTGCTCCACCGCAGATGAAAGAGCAGCTTCTGCATCAGCCAAGAAAAACTATGTCGAGGTCATAATCGTATGGCCAGTGCCGACGGGAGTCTAAGGATGTGTGAACTATCTACATTCCTCTATTCTGCAGCCATAAATAAGATCGGGTTTTTCATACGTGCAAGGGATGCTTGTGCAACTGGGGTTCTGATGTCATTCCTGAGCGTGGAGGAGAGCACACTGTGGACAAGGAGGCCATCAGTGATCTCAAAAGCAGTCACGTGTCCCCAGCATGGCCACTGTCAGCTGCGTACCTTCAAGATGGTGGCCAGACTACTCTGAGGCAGAGATCTGAGGTAGAAGGGCAGGGTCCTTATTGCATGGGCTCTTTTCAGACAATGAGCTATTTTCTCAGAGCCTCATCAATGAGCGTTATTTTTACCTGTATAGACACCCCATGTTGTTGGAGCTAAGACTGTCCACGGGCACACAGCGTGCAAACGTCATAGCGAGGGTGCAAACTAATTGGGCACACTGAGGACTACAAAGTCTACGGTCTTCACCTTGTGAACAGGGATGGCCCCCAAAGGGAGTCTCTAATGTCCTGAACTTAGACAATATGCTAAAACGTGAGACACAAGGAGAGAGGCAGAGGAAGACAGAAGAAAAGAAATACACACACTCATCTTAAATGAAGGTAATCACATTTTTCCATCTAAGAAACACAGACTCTTTCTGCATTGCAGATTCATCCTCTTCTATAAAGACGCATACCCAAGCACAGCAGAACTGGAATGGATAGACTAAGTGGGCCGTTCTCTTCTTTCTCTGTATTATGTTTTATGTTAACTTAGCAATGAATCTCAGACTTGACTTAATTAAAAAATCTGCTTCATTTCTAAACTAGCACTCAGGTAAGTGTCAGCCTTCCAATTATACACTCGAAAAATATGTTTGGAACCTGTGCTAAAAACGGCGTTTGCGTGAGACTTTAATCACCGTGAAGGAAAGGCTGGACCTTCCAGCTACATAAATAACCACGCGTTTCTTAAGTGTGCCGTAGAGTTCTCCCCCGAGGAAACTCTACGACTTTGAAAGTAGTATAATGGTAATTAATTACTCGAAGGAGATTAATACTTCATGCCAAGAACGAGAAAGAAATGCAAGAGGCCCCGACAAATGCAGTCTGCAGGAAGTTCAGCGGGGGACAGTGTCAAGACTGTGTGGTTCACATTTCAAATCTGTTTCCAAGATGGCGATTTCTTCTATTTTATTGTACTGTCCTATATTGTGTTTTTACCAATCCCTGCAAGCAGCTCCTACGCCACATTCTCGAAGCAGTTGCATGTCCTTATGCTTTTCACGCTTATGTGTGGTGTGTGGGAACCTGGGGCAGGGGAGCATGCGCACATGCAGAGTCTGCAGGAGCTGGAGGGCATCCCGAGCTAGCGCTCTTTGTCTTGTTCTCTTGATTCAGGATTCCTCACAGAACGTGGATCGAGGCTGGTGGCCAGTAAGCCTGAGTGATGCCTCCGTCTCTGCTCCCAACAATGCTGGGTTTGCAAACTGTGCCTGGCTTTTTATGTGGGTGCAGGGGATTTACTCCAGGTCCTTGTGTTTATGCAGTACCTGCTCTTACCGAGTCATCTCCCCAGCTCCCAAATCATTTTTGACTGGACTTCTTGTTCTTAAAATTAAACCCTTCTTCTGGCGTTCCTATTGTCATGATGCTCTGCTCAGAAGCCTGTGATGGCTCTCCAGTGATTTGGGGTATATTCTCATTTTGAATGTTTGTATGCGTTTGTTCGTATGTATGTGTGTCTTTCTCTTTCTCTCCCTCCTCTCGCTGTGTGTGTGTGTGTGTGTGTGTGAGAGAGTCAGAAGACAACCTCAGAGGCTGTTCCTCAAGCACACGCCTGGCTGAGCATTGTCCAGCCCAACATTGCAGTCTTTAAAGAAACACACTCATGAGCAGGAACATTATAACCCCACCTTCCTAGACCCCAACACGCCCACCACAGCGGCCCACTGATCCCCAAACTTAACTGCAGAAAACATGATAGGGGAAGGCAAGAATTAGAAAGAAGTGTTAGGCCTCTCTCAGGAAATAGATTGTCTAGGCAAACAGACCTGTAATCTGCAATGTATCAAAGAAGCCAAAGTGTTCAAATCTGGAAGAACATTTGCTGCAAATCACACTCTTTGCCCTCTGAGGCATGTTAACTTTGCTTCCAGAACCTTTGCATCTTCCTTCTCAATGTCCAACCACATCAGGGAGTTCAGTTACATATGTGGTGTTGGTGTGGGTTTCCTCACCACAAAGCAGGCTCCTCCCTTCCTTCCTTCCTTCCTCCCTCCCTCCCTCCCTCCATCCCTCTCTTCCTCCCTCCCTCCCTTCCTCCCTCCCTCCCTTCCTCCCTCCATCCCTCCCTTCCTTCCTTCCAGCTTTGTTTATTTTTTCTTACTCCTCTTCCTCTTTGTCTTCTTCCTTCTCCTCTTCTTCCCCTTCCTCTTCCTTCTCTTTTTCTGTCTTCTACTTCTTACCTTTTTTCTTGAAACAAGGTCTTGTTATTGAGTTCCTGACAGCCTCTGAGAAGAGCTTTCTCTAGAATGGCTTCCTCATCCTCAGAATAGGACACAGTGAAGTGAGGAGCAGGGCGGCCTTGCCTTTATAACTTGTCTCAGAAGTGACATCTCTCACCACTATTGTGTTCCACACAGGCCAAAACAGCCATTAAATGCACTCCCAACTCCAGTGCTGGCACCTTAGCTTTCCACCCGGCTGTGACAAAATGCACTGACACAAACAATATAGGGGAAGAGGAGTTAATTTTACTCTGTCCAGGCTGCAGTCCACCATAGCAGAGACGTCACAGCTGGCAGGAACAGGAAGCAGCCGCCCACATCCATAGTCAGGAGCACAGAGACAGAGGATGTCTGGTGGCTTCTGGTGCTTAACTCATCCTTTCTATTCTGACTTCAAGACCCCCAAACACAGGAAACGGTGCTGCTCACTCCAGGGCCGGTCTCCTCACCTCAGTTGGGCCAACTGAGGAAATCACTCCCAGTGTGCCCACAGACTAGCACAGTCCATACGATTCTTCATTGACACTCTCTTCCCAGGTGATTCTAGCATGTTTCAGGTTGACAAACAAAACTAGCCACCATACCGGGGAGCCTTACACAAGATGAATACCGGGAAGTGGTGGCCATAGGGTCCTGTCTGAGGCTGCCCGTTGCACTGGGCTGTCTAGAGTTTTGCACTAAGATTGAACCCTTGTTTGTTCAGTCTGTATTTGCAGCTCCCCTGGTGCAGTACTTCTCAATCGATATTATCCATGTGCAACAGCCTGGAGATATTATCCGTGTGCAACAGCCTGGAGATCTTGCCAGCAGCAGTGTGGAATGACGACTAAAACCCTGGCTTTGAGACAAAACGTAAGGCATCAAATACCAGCTCCATACCCTGTGGCACTGAGTAAGCTGACTAGCCACTCTGAACTGTAACCTCCTCCTGTAACTATACCACAGTTACTATAAGCCCTTGTAGTACCCGAATGGCCATCCTAAGCCTGGAGCTGACTGGGGCTCCATACATGTGCGTCCTTAGTGATAGAAACTGCAGCATGGCATCTCCTTGGAAACAGGGCTTCTCACTTCCCATAGCCAGCAGCGACCCTGTGATCCGACGTTAGTGTTTGATAAATAATCTTTGCATTCATGCTCTGATAAAATTTCACATTGAAAGCCATTGTTTTGCATTTTCTCTGTTATATTTGCCTCCTTTGCCTACTTTTGAAAGTAGTGTGAGTGTGTGTGTGTGTGTGTGTGTGTATGTATGTATATATATATATATATATATATATATATATATATATATATCAGTGTAGAATGCATGGAAAGTGCATTTAAATAAATCTTAAATAAAGGTATCTTCCTTAAAGAATGGTCTTTTAAAGTGAATCCATGTGGAGTCCATGAGAGACAGTAAGTACCCCAACAATCCTAGACACCATTGGCTTATAGTTAATTCACCTGCTACATAGACCTGAGGGACAAGGTAAACCACCACAGTCAGGAGGTTTACAATGGTTTTGGTACCCACCTGTTTGTTAGTTAAGCCATCTCTAAGCCATGAGGTATAAGGAACCTTTAACTTGCCCATAGCTCTGTACTGGAGTCTTTCCTAGTTCTTAAAACACACGAGTCAAGATTTTTGTCTCCTAACACCAAACTCACAAACCTCATTAGATACTGATTAAACGCCTTCTCCGTGGTGTACCCTTAAGAGAAATCAGTCAAAGTGACCACGGAGCCGGTGAAACACAGAAGGCATGCCACTGAGCTTGACTATAGACGCAAGGGGACAGTTTCACGTCACCAAGGGGAGCCCCTAAAGATTCGCCCCACGGAGAGTGGGATGGAGGTGGGGGACTACACTTAAAGATTATGGATGTCTCTCTAAGGCATTTGATCTCCATAAGCAACACAGTCATGACGGTTTACTCCTTTAGCTTGAAGAACTCAGAGTTCTGAGCCTGCTCTGGAAGAGTTGGTCAATGTACTTAAGGTGTTCCCCTGACTCTGGGGAGAAATGCTCTCATGCCTCTGCCTCTGTGAGACTTGAAGTGAGCAGATGCATGCCGGCTGCATGGAGGTGATGTGGATACACAGACGGGCATTTCTGATGTCTGCTTTCATATATCACTGGAGGTGCGGCAGACAGAGCCATCTATGGCATTGCTGGGGCTCCTCGTCCACCACAGCGGCTGAGATCATGTTCTCTGAGCTTGCTGCCTGGCTTTGAACTGCAGGTTCACTGTCACACTACCTCATCTCTTTGAGCTTTAGCTTCACCATCTGACACCAGCAGATAATGCCAGGAAGTACCCAACAATGTGATTGTGAGCACTAGTGACATCTTTGTATAAAGCACATAAAACGGCCTGGCAGATAGTGTCTAGCCACCAGTTCGGCACCGTTACCCCTTTGTTTTTACTATGGCTTTGTCATAGCAGCTGCTGCGATGTTTTTTCAATGCTCTGAAAACCACTGGTTTTGTTCGCAGGAAGTGAGCCTCATGTCTCCGTCTCTCCGGCCTGCCTTACCCATTATCTTCGCCTTCGTATCTTACTTTCTTCAAGCCTTACCTTATTTCAGAGACTCAGATAGATGATGCTTATCCAAAAATTACCTGGGGAATGAGTTAAAATCAGAACAGGAGCCTTGTTTAGTTGGCTGATTGTAGGGGCCAATAATTGACATAGTGTGTGTGTGTGTGTGTGTGTGTGTGTGTGTGATTGTGTGTGTGTGTGCGCATGTGTTTGTATGTGTGTATGCATGTATGTATGTGTATATTTGTGTGTGTGCATATGTATGTGTTTGTGTCTGTGTGCGTGTGTATGTGTTTGTGTGTGCATGTGTGTGAATGTGTGACTGTGTGTGTTTATACGTGTGTGTGCATATATGTATGTGTATACTTGTGTGTGTGTATGTTTGTATCTGTGTGTGCACGTGTGTATGTCTGTGTGTGTTCATGTGTATGTATGTGTATGTGTGTGCATGTGTGTATATGTGTGTATGTGTGTGTGCATGTGTATGTGTTTGTGTGTGTGTCTGTGTGTATGTGTGTGTGTTTGTGTGTGTATGTGTATATTTGTGTGTGTATATGTGTGTGTATGTGTATGTATGTGTGTGTGTTTGTGTGTGCATGTGTGTGTATATGTGTGTATGTCTGTGTGTATGTTTGTGTGTATGTGTGTATGTCTGTGTGTGTGAATATGTATGTGTTTGTGTCTATGTGTGTATGTTTGTGTGTATTTGTGTATGTTTGTGCTCTGTATGTCTGCTCTGCTTCTAGGACTAAAAGCTCATCTCTGACCCCAAGGGTCACCCTGATTTTCATGTCTCAATCTGCACTTTATTCTCTGTTTTCCAGATTCCTTGAAATCAGTGTCCTTTGAATCTTTTCAGTTTTTTTTTTTTCTTCTTAAACTGGCACAGCACCTAAAGAACCCTGGGGAATGATCTGTGAGGCTTGGGCTCAGCCTAAGCCCTTGAGGTTTACCCCAGGGAGTACACGGCAGGCACATCTGAGTCCTTGAGGAGGGGCTTCCAGGAAGGATGAGGGGGAAAGGGAATGCTCGGCACTGCATGTAAGATGGTGAACTTTTATAGGGTGGTCAATATTGAAGTGCAATTTTGAATGACCAACCACACTTTAAGAAACCGTGGACGTGGAGATGGAAGGGTGGTGGGAAGAGGTAGAAAGCCTCTTCAGACCCTGGTGACAGAGTACAGAGTAGGGGGACACATGATGGCTGCTGGGATGAGGGGTGTGAGGTGGCCAGGAAGGTGACATGGTGTATTCTGCTCAGGAGTTGGCTGGGGTCACTGGAGGATTTTAAGCCCAAGTGGAGCATGGTTTTCAGTCATGTGATAGCAGGATGGGCTGCATTGGGATGCCATGACGAGGTGTGAGACATACGTACAGCTATGACTCACAGTTATGTGTCCTCCCTCCCTCCTTCCCCACCCCCTTCCATGTATGTGTGTGCATGCTCTTGTACATACAAAGCTCACCCTATTCTGCCATTGAGAACATTCCCTTGTGGACTATACTCTTTCATGCTTCTCTGAGGTACTACTGCGAAAGAGCAATATAAGCATTTCAGAAGTGAACTCCAATTACCTTCCTGTTAATGGCTGAATCTTCCTTATAATTTTGTCCTAAGGAATCTCTGCATGCTCCTCTTTGACAAGGATATCATTTAAAGTCACGGAGGAGAAAATGCAGCTAATAAGCTCCTTATTCCCTCTCACGGACAGATTTTTAATACAAGTGTCACAGGATGAATCTTCAAAATCCGTTCTGCTACGTCTCTAGCCGACTATCTCCACGCCAGCACTTAGGGGGTGGTGCCAGGGACATCCAGAGAGGAATGGATTTGTAACTTCTGATAACTAATTAAAATAATTTGGCAACTATTAATCGAACATTTGCCAGACACTAAGGCCTATGCCAGACAATAGAGGCACTAAATAAGTGTAGAATACGTTATTTCCACCTGCCACATGTATGAATGTATATGGATATGTATACACAGTGCTGGGGAGTTGTGATCTGACTCACAAACGATATGTTAGACCGAATACCTAGCGTTGGTTTTATGAGACTGCATGACGGATTGTAAGCACAAGGAAACATGGTTGACAAATAAGCTACAATAACAAGAAGTGTGGATTCTATTCCTTTTATCCATAGAGCAATAGCATCAAGCCTTTGAAAAGTCTTTAAGCAAAGGGCTAATACCAGATGATCATCCCAGGGAAGGCACTTTGATGGATAGTGAGTAGAGCTAGCTGTAGCACACACTGAGTAAGTAATTGATTAATGTTCTTAATCTCTGTCTCTAGGCAGAGTTCCTGAAGGGAGATGACAGTGCCTGGTCACTGGATTCATAATATACGGGAAAGGGACAGGAATGTATGGATGGAAGCCTCTGATTCCCTTCTAGATAAGCAAAGCCAGTGTGGTGGCCAGGCTTGGTGCACACAGTGAAATGCAGGCGAGGAGGGTTGAGAAGCTGAGTGCAGTAAATACATTGCATATATAGAAAGACAGAGTGACGTGGAAGTTAATTTAAATGTCAATTTGCCACAACCTAGAATGACCCTGGACGATGCCCTCAATTGAAAAAGTATCTAGATCAGGTTTCCCTGTGTGGGATGGTCTTGTTTGTTTATTTATGTAGCATAATAATTTTGTTAATTATTTGAGAATTTCCTTCCATGTGTCCTGATCACACCCACTTTCTATTCCTTCCATATCCACCTTCCTACCCCTGTGCCTTACAAACCAAACCAAACCAAACCAAACCAAACCAAACCAAACCAAACCAAACCAACCAACCAAACCAAACACCACAAGTCCACTTGTGTGGCTGTATGCTCACTGGTGCTTGGTCAGACTCCCAGTGTCAGTTGGTGTAGGAAGACCCTGCGTGTGGACAGCACATTTCATGGGCTCAGCCCTGAACTGCTTATGGGTGAAGAAAGCTAGCTGAACCTAAAAGAGCAAGTAGGTAGCGTGCCCTCAGTGATGACCTGGAATAATGAGCCAATAGCTCTTGCTTCTACGAGCTGCTTTGTGTCTGATGCTATCACAGCAGCGGAAATAAAACCAGAAGAGCTGACAGCATTAATGGGACTCGGGCTTTATTGACTATTGAAGGGTGATGATAAAATGAGGGGTGTTTGGATCGAGGCCAAAGTTTCTGCCTTGATTGTCCCAAAACACACTTAATAAACACCTCTCTATGAGATCATGCTGACATCCAGGATAGCGTATGCAAGATGCATATGAAAATGTTACTTAAATTTTTTTCACTATGATAGTCTAAGGGAACTTCACTCAATAGGTCTCTGACCACTGCTAAATATTCCCCAGGCAGAATAAGCAATTTTCTCTGATTTCTCCTCTTCTTTTGATGTTGAAGGAGATCCTATCTGGTAGCCAACAGGTATAAAACAGGTATACATTTTCCTGATGCTTTGATTCTACCCCCCTCTACAGACCGCTCCGTGTCGGCTCCCACATCCTCAGATTGCCTTCCTTTTCTTGATCTGCAGACAGTAAGAGAGCTGTCCCTGCAAAGGTAACACGCTGCCATGCCCAACACCATGTCCAGTGGTGGTTGGTGTGGAGTAGAATTTACCTGTGGGCCAACTCCTCCCCTTAGGAAGTGAGAAAGACACCATGCAGCAGCTTCTTCTCCATTCACCGCCTGCTTGTATGGCCATATAGCACATCACACATCTGGCTATATCCCCCAATCCTTCTCAGTCATTTCAGATATTTGGTGGAAAAGGAAAAGCAAAAGACCCAGCTATTCAACATTTAGGTAGTTCTAAATGTTAACTTCCCTAACTATATAATTTAATTTAATACTCATCAGGTCAATTTCCCCACAGAATTAAAACATCTGTTTCTCTGCATTATAATCACATGCCTGGTCTGGTCCAGATCTCAGATGGTGACTCTGTTACTTTGCTCTCGAATTCGTCTCATAACCAATCACATAGACGATGACGATGACCACAGCCAAAGCAAAATGAAAATCTAAAGAAGAAAAAGAAATTCTTTCCGGAGCAGAGATTTCCTGAAGTGTTCCCTTGGAGTGGGCCTTTTGTTTCTCCAAGGATGAGGGGTCGGGCTGAAAAATAACAAATAAATACACGTTTCTCTCCTCGTATAATACCTGACCTTGAATGAACACCTGGCCTCTCAGAAGATGGATTTGTTGTGTAGTCAAGGAGGCTGGGATATGCCTAGCTTCCTCTGAGAGCTCCCTAGATTCTGTGAGAATTTTAGGTCAGCAGCTGTGAACTTTCTAGAAGCTCTGGAAGGAGGGAAGGAGGCCGAGAAGCTGTTTGTTCCAAAGTGCCCCAGGAACAGACATGGAGAGTGCTAGACGCAGGGTAGATGATTCAGGGTCACCCTCCTGTCAAGTGGCTCTGCCTGTTTTCATTTTATTTTGTGATTGCTTGAATAGAGAGCACAGTGTGGCTGGTGGGGACAGGAATCCATCTCCAAAGTGGAGAAACCGAGGTGGTGACTACTTTGGTGTTGTTATCATGGTAGCTGGCACTTGAAATGGACTATTTAGCCATTTTAGTTTACATTGGGAGGAGAGCAAAGTAAAACTCTGCACGACCGACTGTCTGTTTGGCCCCCTGCTTCTGAAATTGCTTCCTGCTCTCTATTCTAGTGAGAACGGCCATTCTGGACTCTGCTTTGTTTCTCTTCTCATTCCCATTATTTGTTTCGAATATGGTTTCAACTACCTGATGGCCATCGGGCCAGTTTTTATGGAACTTCGTCACAAAACACTTACAAATTTCAGGGTCAGTCATGTATGAGGGAAGATTTCTTCCTTCATCCTCACCGTCCCTGTGATAATCTATGGTCCATTTGTTTTACAATGGGATAAGCCAATATATTTTAAAGGAGGCAGGTAACACAATTGCATGAGCCACAAGGCAAGGGGCATCATGTTGTGCGTATGTACATCTTGCACACATGTTTGAGTCCTATTTCCTTAAGCAAAAAGTCTCTTGAAGGATCCGGAGGAGGCCGGTCTAATTCCTCTATACCTAAACTTCCAACAGAGACAGATGAAGAATCTAAGCAAAGACTTCTGAATAATTCAGCGAGTTGAAGTCCTCTTTGCCTCTTTGTGGTGACAATGCTATAATGCCATTTCCAAGATAACACTGTTCATTGTGTCTCCATATTTATTTTCCAATTAGGTGTATGTGTGTGTGTGTGTGTGTGTGTTTATGACACAGCCCATGTACAGAGGTCAGAGGACAACTTGTGGGCGTTGACTCCGTCCACCACGTGAGTCCTAGGGATGGAGCTCAGGCCTCCGGCTGGCAGCAGCAACTTGACTCTGAGTCATCTTGCTTGCCCCCAAGGTGATCAGACTTAAACGTGCTACAAAACATATATCCTATGTGCCAGACACATAGTATTGGACAAATATTTTATGGTCAAACTCAATAAACACACATGGGACGGGGCATCATACTTACAGTTCTCAGCTCAATATCACAAAATTCAGTAAATTTGTGTAACAAATGTTCAAGAGACTAGTTCATAAGTGAGTGGAATTAAAACTGCATATTTTTCCACATAAATGTTTCGGGATAATCTTACCACTTTGGGAGGGTATTTGAGGATGGACTGCCTTTGAAGATGTATGGATAAATGAATTTGGATGTGGGCATTTCAGTAGACTCCCCAATAAAACTGCCATGACCCAGATGTGGAAATGAGTACTAGGCGCATTTCCTGTGCCTTCCGGTCCCCGGAGGCAGCTTGTGTTTTCGTCTGTGACTGTGGAATGGCAGCCTCACTGAACCCTTTACGAAGTACCCTGGACAGCCACACAGATGTATGCTCCTTAGTTCAAACACCGGCTTATTATGTGGGTGGCTCTCTAGGGCTGCCCAAAGGTGAATGCTAATAACCATGTATTTGAATATTTAATAACAGCTTTTAATTCTCCCGAAGAGCAGCGATGGTCAGGAAGCTGATTCTGGCCGTGGTAAATGATAAGGTGGGCGAACTTTGCAAATGGTTTGTGTCCGTTGTAAATTAGTAGTGCCTCAAATTACACTTCTATCATTTCTTCCTTACTGTGTCCTCCTGAGTGCAGAGTGTGTGATTTCACCAAACATAACCTAGCATTTGTGGCTCTCAGGCGATTGTTCTTTGTGTGTGATGTCCCAGAAGGTAGGCAAAGAGCTTTCTGAGTCCTCTCTTTGGAAAGCATAATTCTTGACAGTGAGCAGTGTGGATGGACCATGGCGGCAATAGAGAGGAAGACACTGGGGCTCCTTCCCAGACCTACTGAGCTAGAGTTGCATTTCTTTTCCCTCAATATTCTGATAATTCAAGTGCCCAGTAAACTCGAAGAAGCACTGGCATTCTTGCTGGCTTTCATGTTTTATGCATGGTCTTCTCTTTGCCAATTTCCCAATGAGGTTAGAACGGCAGAAGAAGTGGCTCTCCTCCACAAAAACATTAAAACAAAATTGAAGACACGTATTTGGACCTGGCATGGGGGCTACAGGGTGGTTGCCTTGGATCTCAGAGTCAGTAACCATGGTTTCATAAACCCCAAGTTTGTTCTTTAAACATCCAAATGCATCCTGATCCCCAGATGTCTCAGCTCAAACTGATGGCTTTACTTTTTCACAATATTCTGGAGAAACAGACATGTATTTTTTAAATGCGTGTGTATACCACTTCCTTAATGAAAGTTTTACCGTGAAAACACTTTGTTCCTAATGTATCCTTAAGTGAAGGTTTATATTCTTAATTTTCCACTCAAGCCATTTAGAAACCATTAGTTAAAGTGGATGTCTTAGAGCAGGAGCCTTGTAAGTTTGTTTCTTCTGAAGATTGCTCTTATAATTGGCAGAGAAAGATACATTCTTAATTGCATTTCATTGCATCTGGGCAGCAGATGCATATCTGTGCTCCAAATACCTGTCTGGCAAGGACTGAAGAAGAGGGAGAGGGGATGTTACTGGAATGTCAAGCTAACATATTCTAGAGTTTGTCAGCCAGGCAGGGGCCCCCATGGCTTTCCCTCCCTGCTTCCTAGGAGCCTGCTTGCACCTCCACTCTCAGAGTCAAGTCCCAGACATTCTGTCTCCCTGTTGTCCCTCTTGCTCCTGTGGTTTACTGTGTAGATGGACAAGAGAGAGATTACCGCTTTGGAGGCTGGAGACGGTTGCCGGCACCTTCTGAAATTGGCAATCTTGCATGGTGTCAGCAGCAATGTCAGAAGCAACTGCCCTCTACTTATCCCTCACCTCAGAACTGTGCTTTTTGCCTTGTGGCTCTTTTCAAATCTCATCTGAAAATCTCTTTCTCTTGTGCCTGAACGGTTTGATTTTTCTTTCAAGTTAGAGGTCTCCTGGAGAAAGACTTTGAAGTACAATCAGATCTGAGTTTCAAAAGTAAAGAGATGTGTCTCACTGATCTAAAGGAAGGGATTACATTTGCAAATTCCCATATTTCCCTGCCACCCTTCCCAAAAGGTGAGGTTTGTCTGCGTAGATCATTCTGAATGTGGGTTTTACAACTGTACTTTCACCCTGAGATTAGAAAACCCCTTTCTCAGTACAGACCCATGTCACCTGCTCCCGAATATCATTTGATTCTGGTTCTCTTTTTCAGGACAGTAAGAAATGGGAGAAATTTTTGTTACAAATCCCCCCATAGACCCTAGTTCAATACGCTGTACTGGAGGGTGCTGGGTATATTTCTATATTAGATCATCAGAACAAAATGCAGATGCTTTCAAAATGCTACTGAGGGGTCTGCGTGCTTACTGATATTTTTCTGGTCGATTTGTTTTGGTCTGGGAAGGGAAATTGAGAATGAAGGGGTATGTTTACATCTCAGTCAAATGTCCCTAAAATTTGAGAGAACTGAGAGAAACTTGAGCTCAATACTCCTTAATATGTGCATATTGTGTTTTCCTCTGACACAAAGGTATATTCTATTATACCTTCATCATGTTGCAAAGTTTTTGTTGAATAATTATGATTTCTTGCTTGAGTCATTCAAAGTCCATTTGAACATCTATCTATCTATCTATCATCTGTCTATCTATCATCTATCTATCTATCTATCATCTGTCTATCTATCATCTATCTATCTATCTATCATCTGTCTGTCTATCTATCATCTATCTATCTATCTATCTATCTATCTAATCATCTATCTATCTATCTATCTATCATCTGTCTGTCTATCTATCATCTATCTATCTATCTATCATCTATCTATCTATCTATCTATCATCTATCTATCTATCTATCTATCTATCATCTATCTATCATCTATCTATCTATCTATCTATCTATCTATCTATCTATCTATCTATCTATCTATCTATCATCTATCTATCAATCTATCATCTACCTATCATCTATCTATCTATCTATCTATCTATCATCTATCTATCTATCTATCATCTATCTATCTATCTATCATCTATCTATCTATCTATCTATCTATCTATCATCTATCTATCTATCATCTGTCTATCTATCATCTACCTATCATCTATCTATCTATCTATCTATCTATCTATCTATCTATCTATCTATCTATCTATCATCTATCTATCTATCTATCATCTATCTATCTATCATCTATCTATCTATCTATCTATCTATCTATCTATCTATCTATCTACCTACCTACCTACCTACCTATCTGTATATGGATGCTTTCCTGGTGCTCACAGAGTCTAGAAGAGGGCATTGGATCCCCTGGAACTGGATGGTTACAGATGATTGTGAACTGCAGTGTGGTTGCTGGGAACTGAACCCAGATTCTCTGCAGAATAGCCAGTGCTCTTAGCCAGCGAGCCATCTCTACAGCCCTTCAACTGGCCGATTATTAGATCCATTTCTTTTAAAGTATTTCTGTGCCGTACACGTATATTGTTTCTGTGTTGTTCATGCTCCGCTCTAGACAAGGCAATACTCAGCTGAGAGAGAAGTATGTAGATTTGTACTTAATAAAAGAGAAATATTTACCTTTTGGGGTTTGCAATCACACTGTTGGGAGCTTAGTCTTATCTGTTTCTGTTCATGTATTGTTTATATGCACATGTATAACACACACAAACGCATGTGAACAGGGATGTGGGCTATGGTGTTATATAACTGTGTGTATGAATTTTTGTTTGTCCTTAGTGTATGTATATAAATATATTCATCTATAAATATATATTTATTTGCATGTCTATGCATGTTTATCTGAGCATGTATACATATATATATTTTTATACATGTATATACTTATATATACATATATATTATGTGACTCCATGTACAAGTGTGCATAGGTAATTTGGAGGTGAGAGTATTTGTGTATGTATAGGTAGTATATATGTCTATATGTGTTTGCAAAAATATATACATCTGGTTGTGTGTTGGTGAGCAGTAGATTGGCATGTAGTTTTCCTTTCTTGCCTATATATACACATATTACTCTTTTCCAAGCCAGAATCTTCTGGTTGTAAGCAAAGCATCAGGGAGGCTGCAAGAGCTTCAGGAGACCAGGTACAAAGTTCACAGGAGTGAGGCGGCTCCCTTCTCCTCAGCAATGTTGAAGGAAGAGCCTGAGGAGGGGCCTTGGCCTGTGCTGTCCTGGAACCAGTTGCTTCCCTAAGGCTGAAGATGCTTCCTATCCGCAATGTCCCAGTCCCACGAAGGCAGACATCGTGTGGTTTCTTTCCTAGTGATTTGGAGCCTCTGTGCCTAGACGGTCTCTGCTGGTAGACGGAGACGTGATTGATTATAGATGTCCCGCTTCCTGCTGAGTGCTTGCTTCCTGTGGGAGTCAGAAGCTGTGGGATTGGTGATGGTTTTGGATACTTGGTTAATTCTCGATAGAGCATGATATTCTATTTTCTTTGCCCAGACAATCTCATTACTCAGAACCTTGGGGGAAAGCATGTTATTAAGCATCTGTGAAATGTGCTTCTTCATTGACTGGGAGCAGAAGAGAGAAGCAGAGGAAGACCTTCCCGTGCCATTTCCTCACAGACACTTGTGAAGGAGCTAGGTCAATCCACTGTAATTCTCTCTCTAACTTTTAATATATTCTGTTGAAAATATTTAGAATAAATAAATGTTTTCCGTATAATTTTACACAGTAAGCATAGAATGGGCGAGTTCCCTGCTGTTTAATAACTTTATTCCCAACCATTAACTTGTGAATGACTTCATTTAAAAGCTCAATAAATTATTCATGACATTTAAAATAAAACCTCTGTAAGCCAGGGGGGACTATTGTTTTTCTCCTAGCATTTTTAAGGTGCTGTTAAAATTGTATTTTTTATAGTTGATCATACAGACACCATTTTAGGGGTATCTTATCTCCCATAAACCACAGTTAACCTTATGTACTCATATTTTCAAATAAAATACACTTTTTAAAAAAATTTCAAGTAGTACAGTTTAGGGGCTGGAAAATTGTGAATGACATGGTAGCAAAAATATCTAAATCATAAACCTATTTCATTGGATGATCTTGGAAGAATCCTCCTATGTATCGTGTAACTTTTATGCTAGTTCAAGAGGAATGTTATTTCTAACAGAAAAATATGGAGATCTTTTAAGTAATTTTCAACTTTGAGGATACAATCAATGAGTTGGAATAAATGTGGGATTTGAGAAGAACCTAAAATTTCTTAAAAAAACAAAACAAAACAGTGTCTTATTTATGATGAATTATCAGACACTATAAACTTTTATTCTGATGATGTTGTTGGACTTTGACCTAACTGATGTTGATCTTCATAATGATTCTGAAATAGTAGGAGTACTGCTATCAATATCATTAAAGGAATAATGGTCAAGTTCAAAACTGTAACAACTGATCACATGCCAAAAATTTGTTTCTTGGCCCTATTTGTATGGAGCGTTTTGACCATTGTCGCCATCTTGTGCACTGTGATCTCAGTTCCTTTCCTTTAAGCTCAATCCCACTGTGTCGCTGAGTTCAACTTGGCTCTCATCTTGTTGTGTCAAATGTTTTTCCTATGATGCTCTTTGCCCAATCTACATCACATTGTCAACAGTAGAATCCGTCCTCCTCTCTGTGATCTGTGTGCTGTTGGGTTTTCTTCTCTTTGCCCAACTATGGCATACAGTATTCTGTTGAAACCATCTGAACACTCCCACGGACTGTCACTGTAACTAAAGCTGAAATGCATTACTAATTAGTTAAATGTGACAAATATTCAGCAGCTGACTGTCTGCATGTGCTAAATTCAGGGCAGATGGAATGCCTGTCCTTTACCCTCAGAAGTTTCATTGGAATGGACTAACCACAGACAGTAATAGGAGGAACTGTCACATGCATTTGTTAATTTTCAGAAACACAGGAGTTATAGATGAAGTGCCAGTGAGAGAGCAGATGATCAGTGTCTTGATATCATGTTGCACTGCAGGAGAAAGTGGAGGTGTGAGGCTCTGGAGGAAGACGGTGGCCATGAAAGCAGGAGGGGAAGGATTGCTGTGTGAACAGTGTGTGTTGGAGTATGCTGGTAAGTCTCCCACATAATTTCTTGGGGGAAACCCTGGAGGCACAGACCACAAGTCTGGTGTTCAGCTTTTCTTCCCCCATTGGATATTTTCCCTTGACATTTGATGAAATAATAAGAGAAACCATGGAGACCATGAGGTTTTTTATAATCGGAATGTAAAATGTCTCTCACAGGTTCATATGTTTGCATAATTGCTACCCAGCTGATGGTGCTACTTGGGGAGGGTGTGGCATGTTCTAGATATGAAGGCAAGCTAGTGGACACAGGTCATTGTAGGTGGGACTTTGAGGGTTATATTACAGCCCAGCTCCTAGCTTCACCCTTTAACCTTCCTGTCTGCTATCAAGATGTGATGCGCCCCAGATATGTATTCTGCCACCATGAAGCCCACCATGCCTTCATCACCATGCTGAACTGAATGCTCTGAACCATGATCTAAAATAAACTCACCTCCCTTGAAGTTCCTTCTGTCAGGTATTGGTCTCAGAGCCAAGAAAAACAACTAACAAGGAGGGTTTAAATAACAATTGAATTTTTTAAAAGACGTTTTCGTAGACAACAAAAACTCTAGAGAAATCTTCATCCTGCCTGTGAGAGACAGAGGAGGAGGTGTTCTGGCAGGGCTGAGAGATTCCTGGATTCTCAGCCTGACTCTCCAGCTTGGCATTTCACAAACATTGGGCTGTTGTTTGCTGCATCTCAACCCTGGATATACCTTTGGGTTATGCTAATGACTTAGACTTGATTCATGACTGAGGACCACTCTTTGTCTAAATAGAAAGGATCTGAATGAGAAAGCCATACTAGAATAGGATAGAATAAAAATTCAAGAGAAAAAAGGTAATCTAAACTGTGGCACATGAAGTTTCTACCAACCAGCTCAGCTGAGTACAATGACTGGAGGTACCATGACTCAGTAGGAGCAAAGATGAATATTAGAGTAAAATCACCATAATAGCTATACTTTTGTTCATAATTCAAGTCTGCCCAACAACTGTATCAATCCATTTATTGCTGTCATCATCGACTATTAGTGACTATTTTAAATAATTGATCATGTTAATCACTGTAAATATATGACATACATTGCATTAATTACTTTTCTCTTGCTTTGACAAAAATATCATAAGCAAAATAAAATCAGGAGGGAACTAGGTTTCTTTTGACTTACAGTTCCTGGAGGGGAGTCTATCAGGGTAGGAGAAGCATGGCAGCAGGAGCAGGAAGTTGGCAGATCACATCGTTATTCATGCATAGGAAGTAGAGAGATGGGACAGGAAGTGAGGCCAGGCTTCCACTGGTGTACTTCCTCCAGCAAGGCTCCAACTCCCAGTGATTCTATAACTTTCTAGAGCAATGCCTCTCTGCAAGTTTGCTTTCCTAGTGTTGTGATAAAACACTCTGGCCAACTCAACTCAGGGGAAAGGGTTGACTTCAGCCTACACTTCCCAAGTCACAGTCCATGAAAGAAGCCAAGGCAGGACCTCAAGGAGGAACTGAAGGAAAGCCACAGAGGCACGTTGCTTACTAGCTTGCTGTCAGGCTCACGTTCAGCCAGATTTCTTATACAACCCAGGATCACCTGCCCATAATGCCTGGGTCCTCCTGCATCATTCACCAATCAAGACAATTTGTCATAGATATCACCACAGGCCAATCTGATCTGGGCAATCCCCCAACTGTCACTTTTCCAAATAATTCTGGACTGTGTCAAGTTGACACCTGAAGTGAGGACAGCCACGACAGGCAACCAAGAGTTCAAATACATGAGACTATGGAAGGGGGCATTTGTTATTAAAACCACCACAAAAATATTGATTTTTTTTTGGAAAGGTACCTCCTGCTGAACAACTACTAAATCCTGTGTGCACATTCTCATATTTAATCCTAACAAAGCTGTTTTAGATAAGCACCCACAGAAGCTCCAAGCAGCTATCCATCCCCGAGAGCACTCAGATTGCCCGTGGAAGAGCTGAGTGAGCCCCAGTGCAGGTCTTTGGGACTCCGACATCCCTGCTTTTCCTCTGATGCTTGTCACTTCTGCCCTGTGATTCAGGCAGGTTATTGTGGTCCAAGCACATGGAGTCTCATGGTCCCTGAGAGAGAGATGAGTATAGGAATCTCATGTTTTATTTCACAGGTATAGAGATCTGTAGGCAAGACGTCACATAGGCACTTGCGTGTGTGTATGTGTATGTGTGTATGTGTGTGTGAGTGTGTGTATATATATGTGTGTGTGTGTATGTGGTGTGGGTATATATATATGTGTATATGTGTGTATGTATGTATGTATGTGTGAGTGTGTGTGTAAATGTGTGTGTATCTATGTGTGTGTGTATGTGTATATGTGTATCTATGTGTGTGTGTGTGTCTGTATATGTGTGTACGTATATATGTGTATGTGTGTGTGTCTGTGTGTGTATGTATGTATGTGTGTAAGTGTGTGTGTATATGTGTGTACATATATGTGTGTATGTGTGTATATGTATGTGTGTGTGTATATGTGTGTGTGTGTGTGTGTGTATATGTGTATGTGTATGTGTGTGTGTGTGTGTGTGTGTGTGTGTGTGTGTGTGTGTGAACATGCCACAGATCACATAGAAGTCAGAGAATAGCTGGGTCTCTCCTTCCACCTTGTGGGTCCCAGGAATCGAACCCAGGTCCTCAGGCCAGCAGCGGCTCCCTTACTCTTACTCATCTAGCTTGCCTCCAAGGTGATCAGATTGAAAATCGCTACTAAATGTTTTCCCAACTTAAAATAAATGGCAGGTTCTTGTTGCCTTACAAGAGCCCGATCATACATTCCGATGGAAACCTGATCCCATCACAGGAAAGGCGGAGCCTGTGGCTGCCTGCAGGCTTCTCCCTGACAAACTTGATTTCTGGTTGTGAACCTTCTTTACAGAATCTTATAAGCTGTCTGAGAACTATAATTTTGTGCTTTTTTTTTTTCAAAGATTACTAGGCTCCAAGATGACACAAATATTCAAACACACATATTTTTATCCAGTGCGTGTTGGATGTGTAAATTATATGCTGAAGTAATTGGGAAAAGACAAAGGCCCAGGAGAAGGGAAACAGAACGCTGTTCGCTCTCAGGCTTAAACAGAGGTGGAGACTAACAAACTTAGGATGGCTTTGTTTAGTTTCTTCTGGTCCTCCAAAGAGTCCTTCGTAAGTCACTTCTCCTCTCCAGGGCAAGGGATTGTTGGTAGGACAGAGAACCTCCCTTTTTATTCTTCTTAACTGAACTGATTATATATGTTTATTACTTATTTAGAATTTTCCCAGTGCTGTGTATTGGCTAAGGTACCTTATAGGGACAACTGATTAAAGAATAGACTATTGCTGAATCAGGGCAATTTTATTGAGATTTTCAAATTTAACACCCCATAAAAATGAGCTTCCAAACCTATATATCTATAGGGCTCGCTTAACCAATACCTTCCCTGATTTTCTGCATTGGGTTGGGGGAGCGTCTTGGGAAGTAGGAAGTGGACAAATTCAGAGACCTGTTTTGGATGAAACCCTGGCATTTGTTTGAATGTACAGGTCAGAGAAAGACAGAGGACAGGGCCGAGCCAGGCAGAGGGTGCAGGCAGATCCTCGGAGGGCTGAAGCTGGGGCCTGGTGGGGGATGCAGCAGAACCCTCTCAGGAGTCATTAACTCAGCCTCTTTCTCCCTGCTGTGACTGCTGCATTGGAGTCAAGGAACATTACCACGTTAAATGTGGCCAGAACTCCTGATAGAGACTCTAATTGAAAGAGGAACTCTAAAATCACCTTACTTTCCTCGCTGCCCTCAAACTTTATCTTAGTTTAACAGAGAAGTACGAAAACCTGAGCAGAAGATAGAGAAAGCAGTGTGTTGCTTTTTCTTCTTCTTTTTTTTCTTTTAACACCATTTACACAATCTTCTCTTTTGCTAGCTGTAAGTCCTTGTAACTCATGAGCCATCTCTCTAGCACCACACCTTGTATTTTGAGGCAGTGTCTCTCATGGGCTAAAGTCATGGGACAGGCTAAGTTGGCCAGCCTATGACCCCCGTCTCTGCCTCCCCAGGGCAGTAATTGATTTTATTTTTTTCAAGGTTTTTCATGAATTGTAAGTGACATAAGATAATTTAGATTGGTATAGGAAAAGGAAAACTATAAACGAGTATTTAGGAAAGATGTTGACAAACACCAGCATACTGGGCACACATAGGGTTGTATTATATAATGCTATCTTCCTTGTTATTGTGGTAAAATACCTGGCAAAAGCAGCTCAAGAAAGAAAGGCTTCATATCAGAGTCCGAGGGCACAATTCATCACGGCAGGAAAGACATGGTGGTAGGAAAGTGAAGTGACTCATCATGTTGTGTCTGCTGTCAGGAGGACACACAGACAGACAGACAGATATACACAGTGACACATACTCACACAGACAGACACACAAACACAGAAACAGATGGACAGACAGACAGACACACAAACAGACACACACATAGCCAGATAGGTAGACACATAAATATATACACAAAGAGACAGACAGACAGAGAGACAGATAGACACACACAGAGACAGATAGACACACACAGATAGGCAGACACATAAATCTGCACACAAAGAGACAGACAGACTCACACATAGAGATAGACAGACAGACAGACACATGCACACACAAAGATAGACAGACAGACACATAAATATATACACAAAGAGACAGACAGACAGACAGGTAGATAGACATACAGACAGATACATACACACACACACACAGACAGGCAGACACATAAATCTGCACACAAAGAGACAGACAGACAGACACACAGACAGGCAGACATACACACACACACACACACACACACACACAGGTAGATAGGCAGACACAGAACTCTGCACTTAAAGAGACAGACAGACAGACAGACACACAACCACAGCTAGACAGGCAGACACATAAATATATACACAAAGAGACAGACAGACAGACACACAGACAGATACATACACACAGATAAATAAGCAGACATATAAATATGCACACAAAGAGACAAACAGACACACACACAGAGATAGACAGACACACAGAGACAGATAAACAGACACAGACACACAGATAGACTCACACAGACAGACAGACAGACAAACACACACACAAATAGACATACATACACACAGAGACAGACACACACAGATGGACAGACACACAGACAGACAGACATACACATATACAGAGACAGACAGGCAGACATACAGAGAGAGAGAGAGAGAGATGGAGAGAGAGAGAGAAATAGAGAGGAAGAGATGGAGAGAGGGAGAGAAATATATAGAGAGAGCATTTCCTAAAAGATTCTAAATCCAATAAAGTTGACAAGGAAGATTAAATATCTCAAATCCCCTGCCTCTTCTGAAGTTAACAGCTCCATTGAAAGTTGAAGAACTACAAAGAGATGAAAACAGTTTCTCTTTTCAAAGAAAATTAGGGGCTATTTCTTATCAGAACTAATAATAGTCATGCTATAGTCGTAATATCAAGGCATAAAGGTTATGTAAGTCCTATACACGCCAGATACTTTCTAAGTGCAGAATCTAATGACTTCTCTAATCTTCAATGCTTACATTTTGCTTACTTGGGACCCTGAAGAGACCAGTTTGTGGAGAAATTGTCTGGGGTCACGATTTAGAAGTCAGTGGTATATGAAAGACCCGTAATTGTTCAACCTGTGCTTATTTAACCAATTACTTATTCAGTCCCTACTAGGACTAAGGTTCATTTCCAGGCTCTGTTGAGTAAGAAATAATGACCCGTATCTTCATGGCCCAGAGTAGGGATGAAAGACTGTGTTGGTTGGCTTCCTGTCACTATAACTAATCCATAATAATTACTCTACAGCCAGCAAGGGCTAATTTTGGCCTGTAATTTTGAGGTTTCAGGACATGGTTGATTTAGTTCTGTGGCTGTGAGGTTGTGGTTCGCAGTACATTATGATAGAAGCCAGGGGTGGGGCAAATCTGCTCACCTAGTGGCTGGGAAGCCAAGGAGAAGCTTCCTGAAGAAGCTTCAAAGAAAAGGAAGACTAGACTCCCACACTGCCTTCTTTTTTTGAGTCAGTCTCACTACATAGCCTTGGCTGGCCTAGAACTCACTATGTAGACTAGGCTGTCCTGGAACTCACAGAGATCCAGATGCCCCTGCCTCCTGTGTGTTGGGAGTAAAGTGTGCACCCCAATGCACATCTTCCTGCATGCTTTCAATGACCCTGGACTTTTCACTAGTCCCCTATTAAAGTCCCACCCTATCCACACTTCCTTCCCTGAGAACAAGCCTCTGCTATGTGCAGTTTTGGGGTTGTTCAATATACAATTGAGAGCACAGAAAACACATCTTGTGGCCAAATTCCCATCCTCTATCTACCCATTGAATATATAGCCAAGAGACATCCAACACCTAGCTCAGGGGTAGAGTATTTACCCAGCAAGCACGAAGCCCTGGGTTTGGTCTTCAGTTAGAGATGGGGAGGGGGTGTCAAGGGTGCAGATGCAGAGATTATTTGTTTCCTTTTTGTTATTTAATATAAAAATGAGATCTCAGTGAGGAGACTTAACACAACAAAAGTCGCGCAAAATGCCAGTAATTGTTCATCAAAGAAAGCCCAGTTGTTTAAGAAATTAGACCCTTTATCCTTTCCTTGAATTGATTTTTGTAAGAACTGAAGAGGGAGCAGAAGCTGGGAGGTAAGAATGCTTGAAGATTGTTTATCTAGAACAGATGAATAGCAAGGAATTCTAATGTTAATAGAAAAATCGGAGTTCAGACTCTCATTTTTCTCTGATTTAAATACAATGGTGCACTTAAAAGACTCAAATAGAAAGCCTCAGGATTTGCTTGTCATAACTTACAGATGGCGTGCGCTTCAGATTTGTGAAGGTTTATGAAGGCTGTTTTCCCTTAATACTAACTAGAACTTTCTTAGCGTCAATTTGGGATTTTTATTTCCACTCTGAGGACTTCATTTAAAACCTTAATCTTAGTTGTCTCTTAGTTAAAGCACTTGAACACCTTGGCTCATTAACGAGGTACTAGAAGCTTCGTTTCTATGCACATTGGCCACTTTTCCCTGGGCAGCTGTTCTGAAAAAGTTAGTGTGTATTAATAGCCAATTTCACAAGAGGGTAATTAGTAGATAACTTAAAAATGTGCTTTGATTCCAATCAGAAAGCCCACAGGGTGCTACTTATAAGATGCTCAGAGATCCACGATGTGTTGGAAAGCATGGCTATGCTTGAGAAATATCTGAAAATCAAAGTCAAATTCATATTGAAAGATTTTTTTCCAATACAGAAATATAGCGTATCTATTTTTTCAGCTTTTATCAACACGTCTGAATAATTTTTCTAATGTGTAACTTACCCCAACCTCGTAGATATGATTTCTTGTTGCAATGATGCCGATAAGGTCTGAGAAAGGGACAAAGAGACTTTCCTTCATATTTCTGGGAAATGAGACTTTAAAGGCCACTGAAGCTTAATAATGCACACACAAGCAATTGTGCTGTGGACTTTTTGAAGCATTCGGTACTCCGTATTTAACCAGAGACCAGAGTTTGTAAATTAACAGACTCTGGGTTTTCTAGTGGGTTTTGCTAGATGTGCGCTGTGGTCTTCTAATTGTCATTTTTCATAAACGGTTGCCATGTGTGTATGAGGCCCTGTTGGATCTGTCCTGATAAATGGCTGGAGTTGCAGAATAACCTGGAATAATTTGAGGCAGGCAGCAGCCGCTCTTCAGGCTGCTCTGCCTGTGACATGAATTCCGATCAGATTTGGAGTTGCTGCGGAGACGGCAGGTGTCAGGGAGGGGACCATCGCCTGCGTTTGTTTTGCTTTTCTCTTCCCCATCACATTCCCAGGGTCACGGGTCTAAAGATGATGCATGGCGAAATTATGGCCATGTGCTCCCTGGAAGAGAATTGAAAGCCTATCTCTAAAGGTTTTAGACTCCCCACCACCCATCTCAGACCCAAAAATGTAACTTCTGCATTATGAAACACTTCGAGTGGGGACACAAAAGGCCTGAAAGTTCTGAAGTTCCTTTGTTTGCTTTCCCTTGATACGTGATGAGGGATAATGTACGCGCTTCCATCCTTTCTTATTCACCATCTGATGCTTGGACATTGTGCAGCCAGGGTAGAATAAAAATCAAACTAAACCGGACAGCCAAAGGACCCTAAATTACATGATCAGGCTTCTAGAATCACAGTGAACACACAGATACGTGGACACTGCTCTATGTGGACACTGAGTGTAATCATATGCTTATATATGGCAAGAACAAGGCGACACACAAATATGTGGACGTTATTTCTCCAGTTTTTGCTGTTGAAATTGAATTCACATATATATTCAATATATATGTATATATATATATGTATATATATCTGTTGAAGTGGAATATATATATATACACACACACATATACACATACATATACATATATTTACACACACACACACACATATATATATATATATATATATATATGAATAGGGCTACATTCTTTTCTATATGCTAAGTATGTAGACTAGACTATGGCCTAGCACATTAGACAGCATAATGGGAGTGAAGATTATAGCAACACTTCATGTCATGCATTTGAAACATACGTGTACACGTGTGTACACACATGACCACTCACTAGTTGTTTGTAGCCAATTTCCTCCCTGCAGCTATGGACACCGGCAGCTGCAGGAGACATTAGCCCCACTCAGCTCAGTTCCTGACCCCTGCACGATCCGTTCCTCCTTGGTTTCTGCAGCGCTCTGGGTCTTGGCTGGGACAGAAGCTGTCTGCAGTGAGGGTGACATCCCTGGGGACATGGATCTCTGGGGAGACGGAACAGAGATGAGAAACAAAAAGGAAAAACCTCCATATCTCTGGAGGGTGACTCAGGCTGTTCGAGGTTTCTCAGAGGTCCCCGGGTGTTTGGCTCCAGGTGCCGCCATTGCTCCAGGCCTCCTGTGTGTCCTTCTGTTCCTCTGTCTTCCTCAATGCTCTCCATAACTTATGTCTCGGATGAGCTACTTCCCAAAATTAAAAAGAATCCCAGCTTTTCATCTGGGGGGGGGTACCAAGTGGACATCGTATTCACCAGATTTTGGAGCATGAATGAACAAAATGTGGGCTAACTGCTAAGTGAACCAGAAACTGTTGCTTTTTTATAGGCTCCTCCATTAAGGGGCTAAGTGCAGACTGTGACGTAGCTGCCAATGAAGCTGCAGGAGTTAGGCATTGGTGGAGATGCAGCAATGACCAAGGTAGCGCAGTGCAGCAGTTACTGGCAGGATCCGGGCTGGGTTAGGCCTGCACAGCAGCCTGAGACTTGCCAGCCACACCTTCCTGCACGGGGACTGGAGAGATGGGTCAGCAGTTAAGAGCAACGGCTGCTCCTCCTGAGGACTCCAGTTTGGTTCCCAGCACCCACATAGTGGCTCACACTCTCCTGAATTTATATTAAGAACTGGAGACATTATTCAAGACAATTATGAAGGGGCCGATAATTGAGATGAAGTAAGATGCCAAGATTGAGAATATTTTCTTTCTTTCTCTCTCTTTCTTTCTTTCTTTCTTTTCTCTCTCTCTCTCTGTCCCTCCCTCCCTTTCTCCCACCCTTCTTTCTTTCTTTCTTTCTTTCTTTCTTTCTTTCTTTCTTTCTTTCTTTCTTTCTTTCTTTCTTTCTTTCTTTCTTTCTTTCTTTCTTTTCTCTCTCTCTCTCTCTCTCTCTCTCTCTCTCTCTCTCTCTCTCTCCCTCCCTCCCTCCCTCCCTCCCTTCCTTCCTTCCTTCCTTCCTTCCTTTCTTCCTCCCTCCCTCTCTCTCTCTCTTTCTTTTCTTTCTTCCCTTCTAGCCCTGGATAACTTTGAACTTGTGGGACCATCCTGTCTGAACCAGCCGATTCTGAGATTACAAGTGTACACTACCACACCTGACTTCTAATTCAATGTTTAGTTTACGTGTATGAGGGTTTTCCTGCAGGAATGTATACACATCACATCTGTGCCGTGTCCACAGAGGCCAAAAGAGGAGGGTAGATCTCTTGGAACTGGAGTCATGGGTGGGTGTGAGCCACGACGTGCGTGCAGGAAACCAAATCCTGGTCCTCTGTAGGAGCAACCAGTGCCATGCCAGCTCTCTAGCCTTTCTGAAAAATTAATTCTTTAAAATAAAAACCTCGTGATATATATATATATATATGTATATATATATATGAATAATATTTATTTACCATTTAATTTTGCTTTTGTTATTGTGAAAGAAGCTATAATTTATTTTGATCTGCTATGTTCAGGAGTAATGGATGATTCTAGATGATTCTAGTGAGTGGTTTGATTGGCACATGGAAACAATAACAGCAGCCAAGAGACACGCTGCTGACCAGTTCTTAAATGAAGTATTGAAGATCTTCTCCGTGCTCGTTTTTACTACAGCACTTACATAGATCACGTGCTTTTATCACCACCGCATCCCAGTGAGAAGAGATACTTTTTCCCAGTTTTATCCACGAAGAAATAGAAGTACGGGAAGAGGGAAGCGGATGAAAACTGAAATAAAAGGAGGAGGATGTGACATATGAAGGTTTAAAATAGATACAGAGAAAGCAGTGCAGGGAAGAATCCGACGGAACATGGCTGACCAACTAAACCAGACCTGAGAGGAGAGTGGGGGATGGCGAGCAAGAGAGGAGTCAGAGACAGCTTGAGTGAACAGACCTAGATCACTGGTGTAGCCAAGATGGTTGAGTTATATAGGGATCAAACATGGCTGGGGAGGTGTGGCTGGGGAGGTGTGGCTGGGGCAGCATGGCTGGGGAGGTGTGGCTGGGGAGGTGTGGCTGGGGCAGCATGGCTGGGGAGGTGTGGCTGGGGCAGCATGACTGGGGAGGTGTGGCTGGGGAGGTGTGGCTGGGGCAGCATGGCTGGGGAGGTGTGGCTGGGGCAGCATGGCTGGGGAGGTGTGGCTGGGGCAGCATGTCTGGGGAGGTGTGGCTGGGGCAGCATGACTGGGGAGGTGTGGCTGGGGAGGTGTGGCTGGGGAGGTGTGGCTGGGGAGGCTGGTAGCAGGAGCTTTTTGTTGCTGTTTTAGCAGATAGCAGGAAAGAGTGAGTTTATGTTAGAAATAGGGTTAGATTATGGCTTCTGTGGCCCGTAGGTTCTGGGCAATGACCTATTTCCTCCAGTTAGGCTCCACCCACTAAAGGTTCCATGGTTTCCAAAAAACAGCACTGCTGACTGGGAACCCTGTATTTAAATATATGAGCTTGTTAGGGTTAGGGTGAGGGTTAGGGGTTAGGGTTAGGGTTAGGGTTAGGGTTAGGGTTAGGGTTAGGGTTAGGGGTTAGGGTTAGGGGTTAGGGTTAGGGTTAGGGTTAGGGCTAGGGTTAGGGCTAGGGCTAGGGTTAGGGCTAGGGTTAGGGTTAGGGTCATTTCTCTGGAAAACAGGGCTAGAATCCTAGTCAGGAAATAGTGCTTCTCCCAAGGGACTTGTCTCCCCAATTCAGCTAACGTTAATGAAATCATTTTCATACCCATAGGCATGCTCAGAGTTTATTTTCCAGGTGATTCTAGATTATTGTCAAGTTGTCCATAATACTATCACAATTATCAATGAGTATTTTAAAATTCAATTCAATTCTGATACCATGTACCTCGTGGTCGCAGTAGGCGCTATGGGCTGAATGTACCCCAAGACAACCATCCTTTTAAATAGTAACTCTAAGTCACTGAATACATGTGACGTGCACTTTTTTTGATCCAGTATTTTTCTTTCAATGGCCCCCTTCTTGAGTTAGCATAGTTTGCTAGAATATTTCACAGAACATCTTTGTTAATCATAGATCTAATAAAGATTGAAGCTGAACAGCCAGATGGAAACCCATAGAGACCTTTCTGGAAGGATCCCAAAGGACAGAATTCTGTCTCTACGCCATGGAATATATACCCCTATCCTAGCATGAGTATAGATTCTCCTACTTGGAAGGGCTCCAAACCTTGTAGTTTAAGGATTTTCATGGAGGATTTATAATGCAAGTGCAAACACTTATGAACTAAATTCTCCAGCTCCTCTGTACTTCCCAGAGGATGAGAGGATGGTGGAGTTGAACTGTCCAAGCTTCTAATCTGGATGACAAGACCCCATCTACGAGCCCAGCTAGAGTTGCCTCACAAGATGCTGCTCTCTTCCAGGAGTCTCTGAGGGATCTAATAGCTTCCTGTCAAATGACCTATTGCTACAGGAATGTAAATTCTCCTTTTTTAAGGTATTTGAACCAAAAGATACTGAATTAGTAATCAGGTACATGAAAGTGAATAGGTCGAAAAGCCGGGCCAAAGAAGCAATATGTGCCAAAATGGTAAACAGAGTCATGGGTGGAGAGTTAGGAATGAGACAGTAGCAGAGATGAGAAGTTCTGTATAGGGTAGGAATGTGACACTGAGAGTCTCCATTCCATTCCTGGGATGAGACCATGTATTTCCTGGCTTACCAGTAGATGACTATAGGTTCACATTTTTCTCATAGCAGCTGGAGCTTGGAGTAAAATATTTCTACACACCGCACTCAAAAGACTCTTAGAGTGTTCTCACCTAAGAACACTGAAGTTGCTGTGGGGCTAGATTGGCCATCCTGGGACTGAGGCCCCAGGAAATAAAACAAGGACTCAGTTTTGGTTATGCAAAAGGAAGCTGGGGATGAAATTCAATGTCAATTCAGGAGAAGGTCTATAGGCTAATGACTTTGGCCAAGCTGAAAACTAGAGAAGGGAGTGACTGGGAGAGAAATTTGTAAGGAGGTTTGGCCTTCAGTCTCAACCATGCCCTTGCCTGATCCTAAAAGTGAGTGTTATCCCTCGCCCTCCTCTCTGACTGATTTATACTTGGACAGATAGTTATTGAGCGTCTGCTGTGTGTGAAGCAATGGAATCAGACTGAGAATAGAGTCTTAGTCACAGTCTTGACTTTCCAAGCAGGCAAGAAAGGAAAAATGAACACATAATGTACTTTGTGCTTTGAAGAAGACAAGAAGAAAGCAGAGATAAAGACAGACAGATAGATAGATAGATAGATTTATCAGGAATTTGGGGAATGAAGGACTTGCTCTGAGGAGTTAGATGTTACATCTAGTTTAGAAGAATCAGAAATGGGGGAAAATTCTGTGTATACATATGTTATGTAAGACTAGGAAGATTAATTTATGTGTGTGTGTGTATGTGTGTGTGTGTGTGTGTGTGTGTGTGTGTGTGTGTATGTGTGTGTGTGTGTGTGTATGTGTATGTGTGTGTGTGTGTGTGTGTGTACGTGTACGTGTGTGTGCCTGAGTGAGTTTATGTGCATCATTAAGTGTGCAGTGCCTGCAGAGGCCAGTGGAGGGCAGCAGGTCACCCGGAACCAAAGCTATAGGTGTTGTGAGATGCCATTTGGGCTCTAGTGACTGTTCCTCAGTCCTTTGCAAGATAAAAGAGTGATCTTAACTGCTGATGCATTCTTCCAGGCCTCAGATTGGATTTGGTGGCTATAATTTGGCTATGAGCAGCTGTTTTGCCATGTGTAGCTTGTCCTTATGATTTGTGTGCTGCTTGGACTTCTGGGAACTTTGCTTAGAGTATATAAGAGTTGAAGTCCAGAGAGCCAGGGTGGGGTGGTTATTGGTTGTTGGTGGGTTGGTTTGTTGGTTGGTTGGTTATTGCTTAGAGGAACTTCAGTTGGAGAAATTAGGTTAGGGGATATTGCGCAGAGACTTTGAGTCCAGCTCACTATCAGCTCCTATTCTTTAAGCTGTGGGCAGCCAAAAATAGCTGTGAATACTTTTTCCTTTCTGTCTCTCTTTCAGGGCTGAGAGGAGGTGAAGATTTCTTTCTTTCTATCCTTTGTATTGCAATACTTTGTTTTGGTTTCCTTAAAAACACAAAATGCATTTGAGCTACATTTATGTTCCCAACCCAGGTGTGGTGGATGATTATGAGTTGGATTTGGAATGCTTGATGCAGGTGGCTATAATTTGGTTAGGTGTAGTTGTTTTGGCACATGTAGCTTGTTCTTGGGATTTTGTGCTGCTTGGGTTTATGGGACCTTTTGCATACGGAATAAGAGGTCTGAAGCCCTGAGAGCCGGAGGGAGTGTTGGTTGGTGGCTCGCTGGTTGGGTTGTCGTCGTTGGTGTGTTGATTATTACAAAGGTTGGAAGTTTGCAAATAGTGAGCTGAGATACTAGTTTGACTCACTGTCAACTCGTCCTCTCCAAACTTAGGACAGCCTAAATACATGCCGCGAAGCTTTCTACCTTTCTCTCATTCTATATCAGGGCCGCCTGCAAAAGCAGTGAAAATGTCTAGCCTTCCTTTCTCTTTCCCTAAATTGAGGGTCAAAGATTGTAGTTAACAACTACAATCCTTCCTTTCTCTTTCTCGAAATTAGAGGGTAAAAGAAAGCATGGTAACAACCTGCTACACCATGAAAAATAGATAGAAATGACGAACAATATGGCTTTGTGTGATGGGCAAGTAGGGTTTGTGGAAGGCTATCACAGTGTCTGGGTCAGAAATGACCCATTTGGGCAGTGCCGGTGGATACACTGAGTATTTATTTTAATGAGATAAGATGTATGACGTAATTGAATGCCATTTGCTGATGGATTGGCTGTGGTGTAGAGAGTACAGGAAGGACCATAAATATTTACTCTGAGTTTTGGTGTTGAATGACTAGCCCCTGTGCGAAATCATTGATCAAAACTTATTTATTCATTTGTCAGGAGTCTGCAGTGGGCAAGCCCTTGTCTTGGTCTGTGGCTTCTAGCTGAGAGTTGTACATTAGGGGGTCCCAACTTCCATTATGTTTTCATTATTCCCAGGAGATGTTGGATGTTGGCAGAAGCGGTGATGATGCAGCAGAGGAGGAAAAGAAATGATAGGGAGATGACAGTGCTGGTGACCTCACTGCTTCCTGGTGAGCATGACATTTGGGCAAAGACATGTGGGTGTGGGAGGAGCTAGACAGGGAATGAGTTCCAAGTCTAGTGTTACTGAACTTGTCTCTTAGGCAGAGGGTGGGCCATACAGCTAACATATGACTCTCCTGAGGGAAATGGCTTATTGTTAGAAATTCATCTTCAGCCTGTCCAAGGGGGACTTGAAAATACATCGAAGTTTTCTTTCATTCTTCGTAATAAAGTAAATTTGCTGACATTTTTCTAATGAGGAGTCAAAAGCTTCAGTCAGGATTTGAACTAGTGGCTCCTGGGACTGGCAGTATCATTAAATCAGATTTAAGTCTCCTTAAACTAGCTGCTTAATCCGTTAAGTCTGCTCTTTCATTTGCTAAGCCACCTCTCTGTGTCTGTTTAAGGAAAGGGATATGTGTTTGCTCCCCAAGGTTTTCTCAAAGTCACAGCCAAGTGGAAGCCAGCTGCCATTGCAACTTGCTATGAGGAAAACCACAAATTCATTGATTCTGCTGAAATCCGACTGTGGCAGACGGCACAACGGAAGTGGTTGTCTGGAGTTCAGTTTAATGGATAGTATTCTCATTCTTTCTCCTTCCCTCCCTCTCCCTCTCTCTCCCTCCCCCCTCCATGTACTCTTGTTGTTACATGTGTGGCACACGTGTGCATTTGTGTGGCGGTTCCCGTCCCACTGCACCTGGGCTTTTATAAACGTGCTGCAGTCCAAGACCAGGTCCTCACGCTCACCCAACAGTCACTTTACCGATGGTGCCGTCTCCCCAACCCCTGCTGTCAGAGGGCAGTAGTTTTGGAGTTGGAGGATGGTCCTGGGTTTTGATCTTAGGAAATCATTATCCGGTCAGCAATATTCACTCTTTTCTAAAAACACCTGGGCATTTTTGTTTGATTCGTATGCATCATGCGTATCTTAGGGTAGTTTTGTAGAGAACTATCACAGAGAGATGTACTTTCAAGGGAACCTGAAGTTAATATATATAAGCGAAGCAATCAGCTATAAGAATGGCCACATTCCATATGTTTTAGAGTTTGATGGGGGCTTAATACTGTCTAGCAGTTTTGGCTGAGGAGTGTGGGGTTCTGATTTGCTCTCTGACGCTTTTGACTCTTTGCTAATTAAAGCAATTTAAGGTCTGTCAAGCCTTTGTTTTCTCACCCATGGAGAGGGATAACAGTTCCTGTCTTGCTGTGTAGCTATGTAGTCAAGAGGTTGATACTGCTAGGTTTGGGGATGTAGCTGAGTGGGGAGAGTGCTCTCCTAGAGGGCTCAAGGTTCTCCCCAGCAACACATGAGCTGAGTTTTGTGGTGTACCCAGTAATCTCATCAGGCAGAAAGTGGAGGAAGGAAGATCAGAAGTTCAGGGTCATCCTCAGCTACACTATATAGGGTGTTTGAGGACAGCCTGGCGTATATGGGACCTTGTCTCAAACAAACAAAAGGATGTTTTTTGTAAATGCTTAGCAGAGAGCTTGGCCAGTGAGAGGTACTTGATCAATGGTGAATGTTACTGTTTTCGTTAAGATTCGTGTCAGTCATTGCCTTGTGTATAAATATTCATATTGCTTTTCCTATATGATTTTGTGGCCTATCGAATACTGTTCTGACTCTCCACTCAGCAGCCAGACAGCAACTTCTGAATCTTCATTATTCTTTCTCTAAGAATAGGAATATTCTTTCTGTAAGAATTTAAGGATCCAGTCAGGAGCATGTCTTTGATACATATCCAACCAATCCAGGGGCAGACCGCCTCTGTCTGATCTGTGTGCTCCGTGAAGCCATCTTCTTTAGCCTTCATCATCCTCACGTCAATACCAGAAATTAAGGACCATGTCAGAAGCCCAGAGAACAGCAGGATTATTCAAGGCAGCCAATTCCACCAGTCTGTCCCACCCCTGCTGGCCTATGCCAGAGTCCCTCGAGCCTGCTATCATGACTCTTGGGGTCTCTCTCATTAGCCCTGCCTCGTTCTGTCTCTAGCACCTGTGAACGCGGTAAAGTTGGCTTTCTGAGTCTCCCCCAGAGTCTCCTGTGTGTCCTTAACAAACCATTACTTACATAAAAGACCACAAAGCAACATACTTTTGGGAAACATTTGTGCTTTAAAGAAAACCATGGGTTACCCAGAGTCCTTTTTGTTTGGTTATCTGATCTTGATTTTGGTGGCTATTCTTCTTACGATTTACAATCCTGTAATAGACAACTGTAGGAAAGGCACAAGGACTTGTGTGTTTACACACGCAAATAAACTCTGCGTCCCTTTCTCCAACAAAAGCCAGTCTTGCTGCCCATTGGGATATTCATTTTGATATTTTACTCTACTCAGATATCTGTGCTTCTTTGACTTTTCTGTTGCACCAGGTCGTAACATTTGTCTGGCTTTCTCATTCAGTCAGTGGATGTTAAATTTGATCTTTAACATGGGTTAATTTTTACATTTGAATGAAAAGCATGGTTTTACCTGTTTCTGAAAATTTGCTTTTAATGGAACAGAGATTGTTCAAAGGAGTGGTAAATGAGAGTGGACCTTGAAAGATCTGATTGAGATGTGGATATTCTTGAATACAGAAAGCGAATCCCCAGTAATAGATTCTGTATGATTAAGTTCCCAAATGAATGGCAAGGAAATATGAGTTTAAGGAGCCACTTTATCCTGATGCTGACAGGGGCACAATTTCACCGTGAAGGTCATCATTTCACTGTGAAGGTTATCTGGTAGGTTGCAGTTATTGGCATTTCTTTATTATCTTTTATACCTTGTGAAGACAATAGAAGGCTTCTCTAGTGTGAACAAACCATGGCTATTCTTTTCTCAGAGCTGGGTACAAGAGAGGAGTTAGCAACCATTGTGTGTATTTCGTAGAAGCTTAAAGGCAGGCAGAGGCGTGGGAAATGTGTGGCAGAGCTGGAGGGAAGCATGCTGGGAGGAGAGGTCTGTATCCTGGATGGGTGGGGCTGAGCACTGTATGTGATGGATTAGGGATGTGTATTTTAGGAGTAGACGTTTTCCTGGTGCTGGTGTGGAAGCAACTCCTAATGTGGTGGGAACAGGAATCTGTTTGTCAGTGTCCCCTGGAAAGGCCAGATCTTATTAATGTTGTCATTCTTTGCCAAATAGATTGGCTACATAAAATACGTTCACCGAAGGAACGGATGAAGTAATGACATTAAAATTTCTGATAGAAGTTGAATGCCTTATTGTTTTATTAGACTCTACCACCAGTGACATCAACACAACTTAACAAGGCTTCTGAGAGAGATCTGTGAGCACATACCTAACCTTAAATGAAAGCTCTGAGTGAATCTCTTCCAGGACTCACGTTATTTTACCCTCCCTGACTCGTCCTCCCTCTCTCCCCGATTTCCTCTACATCTTAGCAGCCACTGTTCTTCACTCCAGGCTGTTTCATTTCAGTAGATTTGCTCCTCGCATGGGAAGATGCTTATCCCATTCTCAACCGTTTGTTGCTGCTTGGGGCTCAGTGCTCTTCTGTGGGTGGAAGGCAGCAGATCATGAGGAAGGAAGAAAGTGGGAAGGAAGTTGGTGGAGTGGAAAGGAGAAAACAGGCACATCAAATTTCACTAAACCTGGAACAGGCATACCCATGAAATATTGCTCAAAACTTGGATTCCAAGTGAAGTCAAAGGGAACTTTTAAGCATTTCCTATGACTTTATTTTTAAAATTTGTGCTCACAGGTATAACTTTTCATTAAAGGTTGTTTATTGGTACCTGGGTTTGAAAACAAAATGTCCTAAGTTGATCTGAAAGTCTTGATCTTTCATTTAACAACTCATCAGATTCTGTAGAGTTAGCTCTGCATCTAGGGTGAAGATGTGATCCCCAGGGTCCACTGGGCGAGCTGTGATGAGACAGTTTCTGAGGTTGATCCGATCCAAAGAAGGCTGAGCACACAAACAAGGAGTCCAAGTTCTCTGGGCATCAAACCCTACCCGGGCTTGCTCTCCAGCCACGCCAGTCTTCAGCAGTTCCAATTCATTTCCAATCCTCTTGAAAATACTTACCCAGAATACCCTTCGATGAATAGTCATGCAATTCAAATGACATCTCTTCAGACTATTGTTCTCATAATTGATCTGATATGTTTTCGGGGACTTTTCTTAATCTGTGGAGATGCTTTGTAGCTGACATTCTACTTGAATCAAATATAGGAAATGGAAATACTAACTCTTTGATAACAATAGATTAAAAATCAGAAGTTTGATATCATGCAAATGATGGTTCTTTTTTAATTTGTTTCTTTGGGGAAAAGATTTGTATCATGACATACACAAATGAAAAACCTGCATACGTAATTCAATGAATTATGTAAAACTAACGTGTCTTTCAAGATTGTTTGTGCCTAATGAATTGCAAACGTGTGTAGTTGCTCAGGATATTTGACCTGAAAGTTTAAAGTATGATTGTACGACTTTTGTTTCCTGCTTGCCCAAAGTTTGGGATTGGGTGTCTACATAAATTTTGAAGGGAATACCAGCTGCCAAACAAAGCAGGCGATGTTTTTACAAAACACAGGAGGAACATTCAGCGTGGCAACAGTTGGAGATTTGTACATTATTTCATTAATTACTTCTTTTGTGTAGAAAGCAGCTGACCTTTTAACCCCCAACTGTCTCCTGTGGAATGTACACACTGAGGTCCTTTCACTTAATTTGTCCTTGTTCTACTCCGTGATGTTGGAGATGAAGAGATGTTTGCCACAAGACACTGTGAGATGGTAGCATGGTGGAGTCCCGCCAATGGTTCTCAGGAGGTGGGGAACTCATGCTCGTAAACCTGACCAAAGATCCCTTCCTTTTTTCTATGTTATTGAATGATAAGACGTGATTCTACCCTCCTAAGAGGAGAGGGGGGCGGGAGGGAGGGGTCGAGAGGGAGAGGGAGAGAATGAGGAAACTGGCACACAGTCCAGAGTACACACAGCAGCTACACAGGATGAAACAAAGAGGAAAGCAAAAGAAGAACGTGATGCAGGAGAAAGCCAGCGGGAAAGGAAGGAACGTCCCAGAGAGATGGAGAAGGTGGCTAATGACACAGGGGAAATAAGATATCAAGGGGGAGTGAGGCAAGGTGAGCCAGCAAAGGGGAGAAGATGGGGCGTGCAAGGCTATGGGCTGCAGAGTGACTGACAGGAGCCAAAGGAAAGGCAGAAGTTCTTTCGAGGCAACCCGGGTCTTCCCAAGTTACTTGATAATCTCTGCTCTAAAGAGAATAAATGTATGTTTATTATGTTTATTTATATATTATTTATGTTTAATAAATAAATGTTCCTTGAAAGCAAAAATCAAAAAAAGAGGAAGACCCCCGTTCTCTGACATGCATAGCGACACGTATGTGATCTGTCTAGATTCGGACACTGATGGCAGAGGCCTGAACGTGGACATCAGAGACCAGAAGCCCTCACTTCCACCAATGGATCCATAACTGATGGCATTGGGAGATGATGGAAACTGCCAGATGTGGCTCCTGGTTGGAGGAAGTAGATCAGTGGGGGTTGGGGACAGGGCTTTGGGTACTGTATCTTGTCAATGGCTCCCCACTCCCCTCAGGAAAGCAGTCCCAGGAGAGCAACCTCAGCCACACAGTTGCACCACCATGTTCTGGCTCACTGCAGACCCAACGCAGTGGATCCAGACAGACTAAGCACCCTGAAATCATGAGCCGAGATATCTTTTCTTAGGGATTTGTCTCAGTGGCATCCGTCAGGTATTTTTGCGTAGCAATGAAGAGTCTGAGTAACACAGATGCTAGCCTCAGCCCTCTTGTCGTATGCGGGGGTCCCACAAACTGAAGTCCCTCGGTTTTCTCAGTCAGCTGAGGCTCCCATTTAAGAGACAGAGGAAGGAGACAAGATGAGAAATGCCAAGTCTGCCTTCGACTAGAAATGGAGAGAGAATCCTCCATCCGTGGTTCAGTGCTTTGATTGACTGGGATCCCTTTGAGCCAATAACCTACTAGTGATAGAATCCACTATGTGAGAGCCAAGCCCCCAACTCAACACAGGAGCCTTTTGAGGGAATACTGCGTATTCAGATCATAATGGCATCTTGCATCTGTCTGGTTCTACTTCATCCCATTGCCACTAGCTCAATACCAGCTTACTGATGTAGTTGTCCAAGTGTCTTCCTACCTCCATAGACTAGTATTTTAGGATCCTCGTGAATGACAGCAATCAAGGGTTGATGTGCTCTGTGATTCACACCCGACCCCACAGAGTCCACTTTGTTGATTTTCAGTATGTTTTATCCCTTCTTGCCGATTTATCGATCCTGTAAGTAGATGCCATGTGGTTTTATTTTCCCGGGAGCCTCGTGGGTTTCTTAGGAGATATTAAGCATTCCATAAAGACCTGTTGACTGACAGCTGTTAGCATCACTGCTCCGAAGATGAAAAGCAACACATGCAAATGGGGTTCGGTGCAATCCCTATGCCCTCCAAAACAATTCATTTATCATCTGCGGGCCCCCTGTGATTGAAGCTCTTTGAAAATAGTATAATTTTCATCTCGCCTTTCAAAGCCTTCATGACAACACCGCTATCTGTGAAGACATCTATATTCCGAATGCAGAGCAAGAACGGAGAGCAAAGGAGAGAGTTCCCATCTTGTATGTATCATCTGCCTGATGAAACACAGGTGTAAATATCTATAAATTAAAGGTCGGATCAAAACTCAACACTTTTAGGGGAGAAATGACTGTCTGGTCTTTTCATTCCGGTAATTTCCCCAGGATATTAAACTCGAAACAGTCTCTCTGAAGCTACAGGTATGGTCTCCAAGCTATTTGAAATCGACTGATACGAGTGTGCTAGAGAGGGCAAGGTCTGCAGTGTGGCGCTCGACTCTGCGTAATGAAAAATCAAATTTGAATATTAAATAAAAAAATTAATTCAGCGGCGGCAGAGAGCGGAACTCGCCAGCACTCAGCTGTGGTGTGCGGCTACTGCGTGGTGATAAGACCCGGCGGAGAGAAATGTTCTGCACCCTGCCTGGCTAATTCTTTTGTTGCTAAATAGAGGCTTTGGAAAAAGCCACGCTTGTCTAACCATTCCGTAAACACAGCGCATCTGATCTGATCCTGTCTAAATAAACAGTCTGAGTGCGTGGCTGCTGTTGTCCCAATCAACGATGTTTACTCTGCCTGACCATCTTTGGATAGGCACTGATTCAGAAATGGAATTTCACAGCCTGCAACTCATCCTTTGCCACATGCAGTAACAAAGACCAAAGGCTGCTTCCCCCACAAGGAGGATACCTCAGCTGGGGTAAGCCATTATAATAAATGTAGCAATTTGAGACGAATGAGCAAATCAGAGCTAATGAGTTTGGAATCAAGTGAAGAAAACGCAATCACTCATGTGGCAGGAAACACAAATATTCACGTGCCTGAATTCTCATAGCTGGGATACTTCGATTTTTGCTTCACTGCTAAAAGCTAGGTGACACTGTACATCCAGTGTGCCAGAGTCGCGTGGTTCTCATAGTTAACGAAGAATTTTTATTTGGACCCTGGAGACATTGCTCACAACCACCTGTAACTGTAGCTCCAGTGGATCCAGTGTCCTCTTCTGTCCTCCAAAGGCACCTGCAGGCACATGCATTTGTATACATGCACATACATGCACCTGCATGTGCACACACACAGTAAAATAAGTCTTCAACAAACAAGAAAAAAAAAAACTTTGTGTGTCTGCATATGCATGTGCGTGTGTGCATGTGTGTACCCATGCAGGTAGAGTGGAGATCAGAAGACAGTCTTGAATGTTAATCCTAGATTTCCACCTAATCGACACAGGGTCTTTTGTTCTTTACTGCGCACGTGTAGCAAGCTGCCCTGAGCTCTGGGGGGGTGGCCTGTCTCTCTTCTCCCTGTAGGAGCCCTGGGATTAGAGATGAATGTCTATAACCTGCTTTTTGTGGGCTTTAAGGTCTGGACTCACTTCCCCACTTGTACAGCAAACACTTTACCCATGGAGGTCTCTCCCCAGCCTGCAAGCTTCGTTCCTTCTAAGTGACAGAAGGCGGTCACGTGGGCTGTCACCAAGACATCAGCTAATATTTGGAAACACCAGTGATGTAATGGTTTACTTTGTTCTTTTCAACAGGGGAGTGAGCAACAGCAAGTCCACACCGTTAGGAAATGCCTACCTTCACAAAAATTCACCTTTGGAAATATCTATTAAAATGCCTACGTCTTACAGAAATTGTGATTCCAAGACAGACCAACAATGAAAGCCAAGACTGGACCGACTGGGGTCATCTTACGTACAGGGTTACCAAAATGCTAGTCGGATTTTAATTTTCTGTAAGTCGACTTGCTGACATCATGCCCAGTCTGAGCTTCATCTATGACTAATAATCATATTCCAAAGTTTCTGCACCTCTCTTCTTCTTCCCACGTTCTGTGGTCATTTCAGCACTGCTGGAGGTCCTCCAGGTGATGGGATTGTAGCTCTCTGAGCTTTTCCAACCATCTAGAGGGGACGTGTTGCTTTCGTTACACCCACAACACACTCATAATGGAATGGCCTCAATGTCAACCTTCCTCGGTAACGTAACCCGCCACGGTGAGGTAAACCTGCCACCACATTGCATTTGTCCTGATATAGCAACCATTGATAAACATCAAAACTTCCTTTCTTTCAGTGCAGGATGGTGAGGGCTCCACTACCCAAGCACTGGCCTTGGTGTCTGGAAAGTGCAGCTCACTTTCTCCAAGATGGCACCTCCTTGTTTAAATGTCCTCGCATGGTACCCCCCTTCAACCTTCATCCCATTTGCAAATGTCCCAGTCTCATTCCTTGAGGCAGATTCTTGTAACCTAACCACCTCTCAAAGCCAATCTCCTTTACTCCTGCTACGACAGGGATTAATTTTCAGCATGGATTTTGGAGAGGACGCTGTCATTCAAGTCACAGCCTGTACCCCGTAACCTTTTCCAAACACACAGATTTATAGCTGTTCACAGATATTAGGTACAGATGGAGTTCTAGAGTTAGTGAGTCCATAAAACACAGGTCGTCTTGCCAACTCATTTCTGAAAGAACATGTGTCTGAAGAATATTCCAGAAGGCAAGACCTCTGTGGATGGTGCACTGGCCGTCGAAGTGGAGGAAAATGGGTAACAGTGAAACTAGGGAGGGAAAATAACATGAAATGGGTGAGTTTTGAACCATGAAGCTTTATTTAGTTCTGAACTATAGGGTTTAATCCCCAGCCACAACACTATGGTATTTGGAGAGAGAGAATTCTGTTATGAGAGCCGTCCGGTGTGGGCTAGACTATTGAGTGGCTCCTATGAAGTCAACCGCAACTAAAACTGTCTCTTGACATTTCCAGATGCTCCCTTGGAGGTGAGGTCACTGTAAACTCATGATTGTTCAGTCAGTCAACGGAAACGTGGATTTGGCTACTAAGATTTTTTCAAAACAGCACGTGCAAGACTGCGGCTTTCCAACTCTTCCGCTCTGGGTTGACTACGGATGGCCAGGGATCTGTTTTCTTCTTCTGATCTTTCGAGGCAACTAAGGAGCATGGACTAAATTTTCAACCACTTGATTCAGAGACCAAGAAGGCAGCGGAAAAGGGGGAAGATGTACAGTGGGAGAGGTAACATGCTTTCCAAATTTTTAAACATCTGTGTGCTCTGAGGTAGACATTATTTGAAGAAAAAAATCTTTCATATCTACTATGACCATGACTTGGGATGGGTAAATCAAACCCCAAAACTCCTAGAGAAAACTAAGATCCTCATATAAAGCTTGAGCATCTGTCAGTCTGTAGGATCTGGAGTCACTGGGCAGACCCCCTGCTGTGTCTGACAGTGTGCTTCTGAAGGCTGAGCCAAGGAATGAAGCCTACTCAGAGTGAGGGCAGCGCCATACCCTGAGCTGGAGTCTCAGACTGGACAGGAAGCAGAAAGCATGCTGGGTACCAGCACGCATCACTCTCTGCTTCCTGAAAGCAGAAGCAACATGACCCACTGACTCCCGCTACTTCTCCATGTCTCCCTCTCCACGAGGTTCTGCACCCTTAGGTTATGAGGCAAAGATAATCACTCCTGACATTCAGTTTGCTTTTCTTACCTATGTTTAGCATCGCAACAAAAAAGTAGCTAATTCATTTAACATTTCCACCTTAAAGCAAAAAGCTTTGCGCCTAAACTTTTGCGTGGGAAGTTTCGTGGAAAGGCAATCACAGGGTGTTTCCTTCTGTTATAGGGGCTCGACGCAGAGGAAGGCTGGGGTTTTTGTTTGTTTTTGGTTTATTTTTTTTTTTAGTTTCAGGTGGAAAGCCAGTAGAACAACGTTGGGATTAATGTTTCTTTGGGGATTCCCATGTGCTCAAGGCCATCCAACTGCAGGAAAGAATCGGCTGTTATGTGTTACAGGGAGACCTGCCTCACAGCATGCTGGTTAGTTCTCAATAATTGGGTGTTCAGAAAACAAAATAAGAAAATATGTGAAGAGATGAGATGACTATGTGTTTTAATATAAAAGATGGATATCAATTAATACTAATAAAATGCACTGATGACTACTTATAATACATCCCATATACACAGCTACCTGATCCCCACGGGGTGGTCTCTATGAGTTTTTCCTTAAATAATTGTGTTTATAACCATAAAATCATTATAATTGTCCCAAAATGAAATTCTAATAGGAATGGGTTATTTTTCTTATGACAAAGTCAAAAAATAATTACGTGAAAAACGACTGAATCAAAGAATAGTTTGAAAATTGGAAAAGTGATTTCTTAGTTTAGGTGTTGTTGGTGTGTGCTTGCGCGTCTAAGTTGCATATTTTTATAATGTAATGGCTACAAACTCAGTGAATTTCTAAGTCTTGTTTACATTTTCTTCATCCTCCGTATTGGGTGTCATGCCTAGGACATGACAGTTCTTCTAGCGTACAGGAGGCTGAGGCAAGAGAGTTGAAGTTCCAGGCTAGCCTGGACTGTACAGTGAGTTGTAGAACAGCCTGGGCTATATATCAAGATCGTATCTTTTTAAAAGGGGAGCGTTTTCTGAATCGCCACGGTCTAAAGAAGACATCCCCCACCACGACTACCATTGCTGACCTCAAGCCTTGAAGGTGAGGACACGGTGTAGCTGCAGGAGCTGTAAGACTAACTATGTCATAGTATCTACATCACACGAACAAAGGAACTCAGGTTAACTCTGTAAATTATAGCAGTGTGTCATCGAATGATTAAGACGTGATGAAGCACAGCCTTTATTTTCAAACATAGCTGATCCAATTACAAGTTATTCAATTTTGAATAATTAAGTTCATCAACTAACTGCAAACTTCCAGAAAGTTGGACAGTGAGCCCTTAATAAGCTCATGCAGTTCAGTTTTGACACATGGTTGTCTGGGCCCCTGTCCTGCATGGGACCATGTACTTGTAGGAACCACGGAGACTGCTAGGTGGCACCTTCTAATCCGGTGGAATTCTTTCTGTTGCTGTTTCCTTAGTTTTACTGTAGCCAAGTTGCCTGCAACAACAGACCACAGTGGCACACAAAAATGAGCTTCAGGGACAGAGACCAAGGTCAATGAAAACAAAAGATTTTTCCCCAGGCACCGATCTGGACTCTTTATAGATCATTTCCTACAACCCTTAATGATCATCTGATTTCATTATTGGTGAGGGAGCCCCAGTAACAGCTGGGAAGGGTGACGGAGCCTTAGTAAATCTGACCTGGAACTATGTACCAGTCCAATCAAGGGATGCTTAGATTCTGACTGAGTTCCATCCAGAATAGTGGGGATAAAAGTGACATTTCTCACACCAAGTACAACAGAATAGGATTTGTACTCACAATACCCACCGGATCATTCTCGAATAGTAGCCTTTGAATACATAAGCACACTCTGACCTAGGCTGCATAGCATCCTTAAACACATCCACTGAGACTGCAGGGCCTCCACTCTGCAGAAGATGTCACTGGAGTTGAAGTTTTGTTTCTATGCCTTCATCTACCTTCCAGCAGACAAAGAAGAGCAAAGCCCTGAAGCTTCGTGAAATACAGTTGGTTGAGGAGAGTTAGGAAGCAAGTGAAGAGAGAAATGTGAGGGGAAATAGTTATTATTAACTTTTAAGGGGTGATGGCTCCCTTAAATCTGGGCTAGTGTATTGAATCACACTGAAGTATTTATTTCTCCATCACCATTTCAAATTTTCCTAGTGAAAATACAATAATTTTTCCTAAAAGCATGTCAAGTGTTCTAGTATATCAGGTCTTTAAATATAACTGTTAATAGACAAAATTCAAATAACATTTATAGTGCCATGAAATTCCCCTATGACTCTTGGAACTGTGCTATTTTTTACTGACAGTTAAGCTTCTCCCTGGACACGGGGAACTTTCTTCATTCGATTTTAAATGCTTCATCATTCTACTAAGACACATCTTAGAATGCAGATGCAATTCATAATCCGATAGAAAGGCACATAAAAACTGTGGAAAATCATGATGCAATGCTAAACAAGTTGAAAAGATCCATCAAAATGGTTGTTATCACCAAGTGACCCAGATTTCTTTACAATATTAAAACTGGCTAACTAGATTTAACACTAATTTGAAAACCATTGATTCAGACTAGGATGGAAGTGTACACATAGTGACTTCAGACATAAATAAGCCGTCTTCAGACTCATTATCTAGACTTGTCACAATTAAACATCAGATGGAAAGCGGTTTCTTCTGGTGACATGTGGTCAACACACGGTCTAGGTGTCACAGAAACATCCGCACCCAGATGGCTTTCATCACATAATTGTGGATTTCTACAAAAGCTATTCCCACTTCCCCTCTTGTTAACATTTTGAATAGTTTTGTAATTTTTTTCACAACCAAGAGATTCTTTTTGGCACAGGCCATCAACTGAACTCCAGACCTTCTTCATTCACTACATCCATTCTCCCACGAGGGCCTTTCATTCTGCCCCAAGAAGAATCCAGAATCCCATACTGCACTGAACTGACACATTAATTTCATCCGATCGGACGACTTTCCTCGTTTTTCTGTGACAATTTTGAAGGATATTAATGAGACGTTTCAAAGAGTCCTCTTTAGTTTGAGCGTCTCTCGTTTTTCTCAAATGTCAGGACTGGCTCTCCGGTGTTTGGAAATGGAGTCCATCAAGGTTCAGTGCCCTCCTTACCTGATGCCCAGGATGCATAGTTTCACAGGCTAGGGAGACATCTTAGTAGATAAAAGGCACACTGGATAATAAAACAGAGCCGGAACTGTGGTTCCCTGAGCCCATGTAAAAACCAGGCACAGGAAGTGCTCTTCCATCATTCTCTCACTCAGGAGCCAGAAACACACTAGCTGAACCTGTGAGCTCTGGGCTCAGTGAGAGACGCTGCCTCAATGATCACAGGGGAGAGCAACTGAGAGAAGCACTAGACAACAATTTCAGACTCCCCTCCCCCACACACACACAGGCACAACACACAGACACAGACACACACACACACAGACACACACACACACGCGCTCATAGACATATGTCCAGGCGTACACCACACATTAGCACACATTGAAAAAAGAATACATGGCTTCTACCTAATTTCGGCTGGACATTGGCACCATCTGTTGGTTTTTTTCTACGTTGTGAAGTTTCTCATTCTCTGATCCTCGGGAGTGACTCACTCACATTTGGACAACTTCAGGCATGTGTACGATGTACTGTGACCCAGTCCTTGCCCTTTCCCGCCCCACTTCTACCGAAGCCCTTCTTTTTCCCATCTAGTCCCCCTCCTTCTTTCATGACCTTTGGTTGTGCAGGGTTGATCCTCAGTAGCAATGTAAGTTTTTTTTATGCTGGTCTGATCTTCGTGGGTTTTGTATATGCATGTGTGCATATATGTTATCCACGTACATATGTGTGGATGAGCATATTCATATGGTTAAGTACACTTTATTATTTATATAACGTATCTTGACATGTTTATTATTTAAAAATATTTGCTGAACCTTTTAATTATAGGTTCATTTTTAAATGCTTTTGAAATAATTTATTAATCCAAAGTTTTTCCAGTTCATTTATTTCTTGATTACATTTACATTTTTCCCCCTACTCTTCCTGGTTTTAGATAAAATCAAATTGCCATTCTTTCTAATTTCTTGAGTAAGTTTATCAGTTCATTTCCATTCATTACAGTTAATAATAATGTTCAGAGTCATGGCTTTTATCTGATTTTAATTTTCAACAAATGGGGATACATTTATTGTCTTATGTGCTTGTTTAATTATAATTTTAATAAATTATCTGAATACAAATATTTATTCCAGAAAAGTAGATAGGCAGTTTTAGACATACTCTGTATTTAAGCAGATTTCTAGATTTACTGCAAAGTTATAAAGATGGTACACAGGGTACTCACATCCTTAAATATAGTGTTGATAATGTTAACCTTAACAATATTTTTGTTTAATCTTGAAATTTTCATACAAGGCAATTTTGATCATATCCATGCCCACGTGTCCCCCTGACTTCTCTCAGATCCATCCACCCCTATTCTCCTCAGCTTCTTGTCCCCCTTCTTGTTGTTATTGTTTTGGTAATTCATTGGCTCACATTTGTACTGTCCATATGCCTCTAGGTGTGGGATCTTGCCCTGGAGCACGGCCAACCTAACAAGGTGTAGAGGAGCACTTGCGATTTTTATGCTAAGAAAAACTTTTTTGGTTTAACTGATGAGATGCTAGAGGTTCGTGTTCCCACTCCAGCTATAGATGTTTACGAGTTGGAATTGGTATGCTTGATGCAGGTGGCTATAATTTGGTTGGGTGTAGTCGTTCTGGCACCTGTAGCTTGTGTACTTGTAGATTGCGTGCCTCATGGGTTTATGGGAACTTTTGGCTTAGGGCATATAAGGTCTGAAGCCCTGAGAGTTGGGGTGGGTGTTTGTTGGGTTGATGTCCTTAGCGTGAGAACAAAGCTTACAGAGATTCGAGCTTAGGACAGCCTAAAAAGGGGCTGTGAAGATTTCTACCTTTCTCTCTTTCTGTGTTAAGGCCACTTATAAAAGCAGTGAAGATTTCTGTCTTTCCTTTCTCCTTCTCTAAATTGAGGGTAAAAGATTGTAGCGTCCTGCTACAACAAGGGCCGTAATGAAAGAAAGAAAGCTGACTCTCCCTCTCCTGGAATCCATCAATTGTCCACAGCTCCTGAGTCAGGGATGGGGCTCGTGAAGCTCTTCCCCTTCCATGCTAGAATATCGAGTGGCTTGACCTTGAGCAGGTGTTGTGCAGACAGCCATCAGTGCTGTGATTTGTGAGTGCATCGGTCCTGTTTACACAGGATGACAAACTGTGACAATTAATTAACAATACCAGCGAAGTCTTTAACCATATTTTCCTTTTATTTCCGTGTTTGGTGTGTCAGGTGGGTCTCTCTCATCCTCTCTGTGTATGTGCTGAATCCTTCCCCGGGAGTCGTCCATCCTATTTTAAGGGACTGTATCTATCACTGGTCTGGGTTTTCCAATTAGACTAGCTGTCTTGACAGAGAGAGGCAGAGATGCCATCCTCCTGTCTCCAGCTCCCCAGCCCTGGGATTACTGGTGTTTACTATCATACCTGGCTTTTATGTGGATTCTGCAGATGAAATTTAGCCCCTCATGCTCACACAGCAAACACTTTACGGGGCTGTTTCTGAACTGCTCATTGTCCTTTTGCTTAATGCCCTTTCTGTTCTAAGACTCTGTCTAGGACGACATTCAGGTCACTCATTATACCTCCTTAAGCCTTTTTCAGCTACGGAAGCTTTTTTTATATTTTCCCCTCATATCTAACAGCTTCAAGAATGTTGAGACACGCACCCAAAGTGCTTTAAAGAGTATTACTTAATTTTTATCTGATTAGTTTGATGGATTATTGGGTTGAAAGACTAAGTTTGTACTCGAGCCCTCTGTGATTGGGTCATACCCGGTATTCACACTCCCAATTTCATTTGTCACCATTGCTGTTGCTTTGCTTGGGTTGCTTCAACCCTTTGGCTGAAGTGTTGCTTTGTTGCATCTTTGCACTGGGAAGTAGATTTGCTCCTCCTGGGCCAGATGCACTTTGTGGGGTCGATGCCCAGCACCCTCGTTCACATGCTTACTTGTTATCTTCATATGCGAAGATGCTGCTTCAGAATTTCTTGTTTGAATCGTCTGGGAAACAATATCGTTAACCCGAGAGGAAGTGTTTGTGTAGAATTTGTTTTGCTTTACTCTTACAGAGATCGCTAACAGAGAGAAATTCTGGGATTTCCATCTGTTCTTGGTGCGAGAGTATTGATTTGTACACACACAGTATGGGGACGCTGAGGTGGTTCGGCAGGAAAAAGGGACTTGCATGGTGACCTGAGTTCCATCCTCAGAATCCAGAGAAATGTGGAAGGAGAGAAAGGATTCCACAAAGTTGTGTCCCGGTTTCCGTGTGCTCACAGCGACACACCCCTCTGTGCACGTACATCATGCATACTTAGGCACACACACATGTACATGCACACATCATACTCACACACACATACACACACACAATAGCAATATAAGTAAATAAAAGCAATAATGAACAGAGTTTTACATTTGGATCTTTCATTTTCTGAATGATTTTTGTCTTAGTTCCTGGTGTGTATGTATGTAGTTACATACCCTAAAATATCATAGAAACGAGTCCCTTTTAAAGAATCTAAATACATGCTAATGATCTGTTGTAGTGTTTTCTTGTCCCTTTTTAAATATTTTTAATGTTATTTTCTTAGACTTCACCTTTAAGAGAAGAGAGGGGAAGGGATGGAGGGAAAGGGGGAAGGAAGGAAGAAGGGAGAGACAAAGGGAAGAAAGATGAAGGAAAGGCCTTGTTGGCTCTGACCTACAGTTCAGTTTCTTTATATTTCACTTTATAATGTTATCACTGTTTTAATTTCCCTGTGCATTGCAATGTTTCCAAGCTTGCTTCTTTCTTCCCATGTATATTTTTCATCTCTCTCTAAACTGCTCTCTAATAGATTAGAAATCAGCATTTAAAACAATTTATATTTTAGAAGTTAAGCGGATAACCAGAGTACAGCCTCAGGAATAAAAAAAAAAATTGGGTTTCAATTTCACTTTATCAGAATTATCTCGAACAACATAGCAACTTATTCTTGCTTGATTTGTAGTTTGTGAAATGAGTATGCTAGCGATTCCTCCTGACGCGAATTGGAAATTACTAGTTGAGAACTACACAAGGTTCTGAAGAGCGACAGGAGTCAGGTCCCAATGGCACACTTTGGTCCAGTGTGTGATATTGATTAGTGACAACTGGGAGATTAATAAAATAAAGCTGAACATCCCTCAACAGCGACTTTCTTCAGTTAGGATCATATTACTGTTTCCCATGCAGATTAAGAGAGAGCAGTTCAGCGCTCACTCGCCAGTGTTGGTAACGGCACCGTGCACATTAACCAGAGGCTGGAGGGGGTTAGAGAAACATATGGTCTGTGCACACAATGAGAGAGGATAAGGCCTTATAAATGAATAAAATACTAAAAACACTGCATTGCAAAAACTTCATGCTAAGTGAAATAAGCCAGGCAAACAGAGGACACACGTCATATGGTTCTGTTTACACAGGGCGCCTGACATAGGCAAAATCATTGACACAAAGAGTAGCTCATAAGTTACCAGGGGCTGGAGGAGCCGAAAATGGGGAGCGATTATTCATGTACACAGATGGTTTGTTTGGGATAATTAAAAGATTGGACAATGGGCAGGTACAACTATACAGCACTGTGAATGCATTTTGCGTGGGTGAATTCATGTAATTAAAAATAATTCACTGGGGGCTGGAGAGATGGCTCAGTGGTTAAGAATGCTTGCAATCATGAGGACAGGAGTTCGGTTCTCAAGGCCCTTGTCAGGCAGCTCACAGACGCCCAGTATCCAGCTGTGAGAGATCTGATGGCCTTTTCTATCCTAATTGGGATCGTAAACATTGGCGTGCAAACACACACACACACACACACACACACACACACACACACACTCCCTCCTCCACAAATAAGTCTTTAAAATAATTTATTGGTAAATTTTACGTCTTGTGCATTATAGTGCAAATAATGTGTGTGTGTGTGTGTGTGTGTATGCACATATGTATAAAACATAACACAAAACAAGGGTGTATACCTTTTCGAAAAAGCCACATAGCTCTGACCGTCATTGGACATTAGTGGTTTCCTGCTGGATGTGCAATCTGTAAAGTTTGAGTGATCGCCCCTCCCAAATCTGGCAGTGTGTTAATCTTGCTTTTCTGTGTCTACTGGGTGACTGGCCTCGTATCACACTAGGACACTTAAGAGACGCAGGGATCAAAGGTTCACTCTGAACCTGGAAAGGGCTTTTCAAGAGAGTTAAACGTCCCTGCAAGCCAGGGCACCCTTCTAGGCTCGTCTTTTTTGGGCGCCGCCTTCAGCTTTCCTACTGCTTTCCACAAGCACACCCAAGGTACACTGTGCGTTAGAATGCCTTACTGTGGATTGAAGTAGAAATTTTACCCTAAATTAGTATGAAATGAACTTAACTTGAAACATCATAAAGCTGACATGCTAGACGTACCGGGATTTAATCACATTTCCCGTGTCTGCAAATTCAGAAATCAAACATATTACATTAATAGGATTCTGAAGCTCGAATCTTCTGGGCTGACAGAGAAACCCTGCAATAATGAACAAAAGGCAGTGCTCATAAAAATCTTTAATATTGAGAACCAGGCTGGAGTGCAAAAGATAATTATTCTGAAAGACTATTGTGATGATGGGAGAATTCAGACGCGACGCACCATCTCTGTTTTTAAATATGCAAAGTAAGTCATTTTATTTAGACAAGGTTTAGCCAAATTTACATTTTACACATTAGAATTACGCTCTTATAATTATTATTAAGGGAATGGGAAAATAATTCTTCACATTGAAGAGAAGAATCGGTCAAGAATTTTACCAGGACTAACTCAGACCCAACTGAATAATTTCCCAATTTAAAATGAGGTAGGGGAAAGGGTCAAATTTTTGCTTTTCATTGCTACTGGATTTGCTTGTTTAGTGTCTTTGGAATCACATGGTCAATCAGTGCTTCAGTTAGCTAAATATTAAATTCTTTCGTTCATTAAAGAGGTTTAACATACTAATACACACACACACACACACACACACACACACACACACACACACAAACCGTATATAATCTGATAAAGCCTTGGTGATCTCATGCCATGATGTGATTGATCAATGAATAATTTTACAGTCATTTTATGGTTCTTTTATTTTGGGTAGATACTAGTTTGATTTGGGTCCCTTAGATAGCTAGATTCAATTTATCTGTATTATCCTACAATTCTAAGAATGAGGATATATAAAAATCTGTTTTTCCCCATTAGCAAATAGGCCAATGTGTTTGAGAAGAGATGAAAGGCAAAATAAGCATCTCTATGAACACCCTGTGGGCTTTTGCTGAAGTGCAACCCTTTCGAGGTTCTTGTCAGGTGGAGCATGCCCGCTGAGCTGAAACTTTTCACTTCTAAATACTGTACATAAATTATGCGATCGGGGAGTTTACTGGCGTTCATTTGATTCAGCCTTTGCATGTAAAATAGTGGCTTTCCCAACTGCCGACTGTTAAGCATGCATTGGAGGTACAAATAATCTCAGAATAACAGGCCTCACAGGGAATCACGGCTGGAAGGCCTCCACCGATGAGTCGCTAGCTACAACTTCCTCTGTGAAGAGGGCTTAGAAAAGTTATGAGCATGGAGTGCCTTTCAAAAGTCCAAAGAGTGAGAGGTGGGCTAAGTACAGAAATGACTGAGCCTTTCCTGGTGGTCATATTCTTTGTGTAGCTTTAAATAAAAAGTTATATATGCTCAAGAATGTGAGAGTTCAAGTGGCCAGAGACGAAGACAAGAGGCTTCCAAACTCTGGCATATTTATCGGGGAACCTTTTAACACCTGCCGTCCATCAACTTAATTCTTCAAAAATAGATTTTTAGATTTATTTTTTTATCTTATGCTTATGAGTTTTTTTTTTTTGTCTGGCTGGCTGTCTGTGCGCATGAACATGCCTGATGCCCACAGAGGTCAGGAGAGGGCACTGGATCCCCTGGAACGGGCGTTTTAGATGGTTGTGGGCTGCCATGTGGGTGCTGGGAACTGAACTCGGTCCTCTGCAAGAGCGACGAGTGCTCTTTCCCACCAAGCCATCTCTCCAGCCCAGACAACCAATTCTAATGAGTACGTAGATGGAGTGGAACACCACAGCCAAAGAACAGGAGAACATTGTAGAAGCCAGAAACCTGGTTTCAGAAGAAGTATTGTGTTGTTGGGGCTTACAACACAGAGGTGATTTGATTTAAAATTCTACTTGCTCTGTTCCTGACCCTGTGCTGGGAATATGTCCAAGTTCTTTGAAATATCTGCGCTCCCTTTACCCCAGCTGCAGAGTGTAGATGACGGTGTATCCGTTGCTCTAGGAAAACACACATCACCAAGGGGCTTTGTGAGGACTAAGCGAGTTGGTATGTTGAAACAGCTCCGGGCAATGCTTTTTGGGGGCTGTAACCATGGCATGTTTAATAGTGTCAGTATCACACCCTTGTCACTCACTCATAACAGTGCAGGCTTTGATACCTCAGGCCCTCAGTTATCCTATTTAGAACATGGCTTGAATATTCTAGAAGGGTGAACTGCATCCACAGGTTCCAGTCATACTTGAGGGACAGGGAATATTCTGGAAGGATGAACTGCAACCACAGGTTCCAATCATACTTTAGGCACAGGGCATTTCCTTGAGCAGCTCTTAGCTGTGCGGGCTACTCGAGTAGAAACAGACATGAGGCAGAAAGCCCTGATGATCCCTTCCTTTCCTTCAGAAGTCTGGAGGGACAACTTCTCTGCAGATCTGCTGGTGTTAATGTGTTCTCAAAGTCCTGATTTTAAAGACAAGCACTGCAGCTTATTAGAAAAGTCATGCATTCCTCTGAACTTACGGATGTATATTCGAATAGGAACGGAGGACTTGGGAAATGCATGGAGGAGGGGCATGCAATTAGCACCATGCGTGACACTGGGGAGTCTTAGTTCGGTCAATGAAGTTCGGATCATCTTGCCACGACAGAAAGGAAATAGGAAGCTTCTGTTCAAGTAGTTTTCTGAACGGAGTGGCTGAATCTTAAGTACATTTCAGCCTGTATTTAAAGAAATACATGCACACTGGTGGCTGTCTCAGTTTGCATCCATATCTTACTTCGTTTGTCTGCATGGATCCCCATTACTCTCCCTTGCCCTCTTCACCCCGCCCCCTTGTTCCTAGCAGAAGTTTGCCTCTAGTCTGGGTCTTGTCTCAAATCTTGTCAAGACAAAAAAGATCACTAAGTCTCATGACAGGTCATCATAACTAGGAAATAACTCCATTTTTTTCTTGATAAGGAAAACATTTCATTTTATTTTCAGTTAGTAAGTTTTATGACCTCATGAAATTGAAGATGAGATTTTTTTTTTAATCATTTCTGCTCCTAACTCCAGGTGTCCATGTCTTCCTCCTTTGCAGACACTTGGGCTACAAGATGAGGCCAAGCTAGGTTAAATCATTGATTTGGGGAATTCTAGCCTTTTGGCCTATAGAAGGAGTCCTTAAATTCCATACAGTTACTGGTGTGTCTCCTTTATGCAAAAGATTTTCAGTGTTTCTGTTTGGGGGAAGTTGGGTCTGAGAAGCATTACAATATAATCCCCAGAAGAAGAATTTTCTTGGGAATTGCGACTGTATCAGTAAGTCTGAGGTAGGATGATTTGTTGCTATGTTAAGTTTCTTGCTCAGTAAGGATTAGTGCATCCCATAGTAATGCTTTTCTTCTGTGAAATAGCCTGGAACAAGGATTGCAATTAATCGAATACAGCATGCGTCCCAGGAACAGTAATTTGTATGGTCAGATAGACAGACCCTGAGATGGCTGAGCAGATGAACATGTCACAGTGGGGATAAAGCTAAGAGCAAAGTCACTGTGAACCCCAAGTCCACTCTTTCTCTAGTGTGCCCACAGCATACAACGCTGCATAGGAAGGGAGAAAACAATGTAGCAGTGAAAACAGACTCAAGCTGTACAGGTGAGCTCCTGTTCCTTCTTTGTAGATTACAGGATTTTAGCTGTCTGCTGTGGCATTTTGCTCTGTTTTCTATGCAAACGTGACACCTTTTTATTTGAGGAAGTAGCTTCAAATGCACAAGGCTGGCTTGGGGAGTCGGCTCAGTGGGTGAAGTTTGCCACCCAAGCATAACGACCCGAGTTTAGATCCTCAGGAACCCACATGAAGACAGTACTACACATCTGTGATCCCAGTGTCCTACAGCAAGACTGAAGGCAGAGACGGGAGCATCCCTGTAAGCTGAAGGGCCAGAGGACAGGGCAGCTCAGCATAGGCAGCAGCAAACAACAGAGAACCTTCCTCTCACAAAGCAGAAGTCACAGAGGACATTGGAGATTGTCCCCTGACCTACACACACACACACACACACACACACACACACACACACACACACACACACACGTCATAGCATGCTCACATCCACAGTCACACAAACACACATACTCACCAATGCATAGGATTCTGTATGATGATAAATATTTGCTAAAGTAAAAGGAATAGAATCAGAAAATGAAATAGCGGAAGAACCCCACTTCCAATTTGCTTTTCCGTTTTGCAACTGAAATACAGAGTGTTTCTTTCTCTTTTTTTCTTTTTCAGAATTTTGCTGACAAGATCAGTGCTAACTGGGTGCTAGTGAAGATTCAAATTAAAAATATATAGGAACAAAAGCCTTTCGCTTTTGTCTTTTACTCGGGTTTCCATTCCATGAAATACCCCTCCCTGTGAATGCTGGCCGTAATGAGCTTCCCTTCACATTGCCTCTGCGGCCCCAGCGGCATCTTTTCTCACTCCTAAGTAGTTCTTTACGTTGGCGTTCGTAATTATCATCTCAGGCATTCACAATGAAGTGCACTTATGAAGGGTAAAATAGTATTTTAAGCCACCTGCACCGAACATCCCATATCGATGCTTAAATGTAACGCGGTGCTTTGAGTGGTACTGTGTTTACCTTGAGGATTTGAGAATGCCAGCGCTCCCAAGGAAGCATTCCGGAGCTGGGGGTCACTCTGGTATAAAACTCAGGTGAATTCAGTCATCCCGATGAGGACCTGGGACATTTCTTTTTTCTTTAGAGAGGAGCAGTTAAATATTCTTGAGAACCAAACTAAGTACTGCATGACTTACGTGTTGTACAGACCGGTGTTACACATGGCTGTTAGCTGCCATGCTGTTGCTGAGAACCAGCCACGTGTCTTCTGCAAGAGCAAGTGCTTCTAACTGCTGAGCCATCTCTCCAGCCCCCGGTGTAGGTTTTAAACCCGAGGCTGCTGCTTTTTGGTCTTTCCAGATGGAACTAGAAACAGTAGCTACATTTTCACATTTAGAAATACTTTCAGGGCCTGGAAGGATGGCTCAGTGGTTAAGAGCTCCTGTTGTTCTTCTGGAGGACTGGGGCTAAGTTCCTAGAACCCAAATGGAAGCTCACAGCTATCTATAACTCAATTTCAGAGGATCAGATGCCTTCCTCTGAACTCAGTAGATACCAAGCACACATGGTGTACAGACATACACACAGGTAAACCACACACACACACACACACACACACACACACACACACATAAACAAATCCACAAAAAAAGGAAATCATTCAACATTTTATATATTTAATGAGAGTACCATTGGACTCCAATAGAATGATAGGTCCTGTTGGGCAAAATCAGGCATTCATAGATTACGTAGTCAAGACCAAAGACCAGCACGTTACATCCTCCAGGTCAAATCTGGTCTACTTCCTGTTTTTGTAAATAAAGTTTTATTGGGATAAAGCTATACTCAATTGCTTAACTGTTGCTTTTTTCAGTACAGCATTAGAATTTAATATTGAGGTGGATTGGGTGCCCTTGAAAGCCAAAATTGCCTCTGCCTTCTAGTCTGATGAGCTGACTTTGGTGTATAACAGCCTCACACTCCCAGGCATTGAGGACCAGGCAAAGCTTTATGAGGGAACTTGTCTCTGAGATATCATCTCAGATGATGGAAAATCTATGGGAATGTCAAGAGTGGGAAGCAGGGAGCAGGAGACACATAAAGATGGTCAGTGTCGGAGAACTTTTTGTGGAATTCCACTTTAAGATACATTAAATATTCAATATAAATTGGTGATTGATAGCTTTTATTCTAATTCAGGAGCTAACACTTTCAGTCATTTATCAATGTAGCCGTGTGGTTCTCTATCAGCACTAAAGCCCACATGTCTACAATGATCTTAACGCTGGTCTTTGGTGAGGGTCAAACCTTTGTGAAATACGTTCCCACAAGGCTCATCTAACTGGCATGGACTAAAGCAGGGTTAAACTGGTGCTCGGGAAGAGTTTCCAACCAGGGATTACAACAGGAGGAGATGGACCAAGCAAGCATGCATGGAAGTAGAGATCCTTACTCCCATGAAGCCCCTGGGCATCCAGCTAGCTGCTTTCAGTGATGTCCTTGCTCTCCATAGTCCTGGGAGAAATGCGCTGCCCCAATTGAGAAAACTTCCTGGTATCTAGCTCTAGTCTACTTTCTCAGACATCACTCTTCAAATCCCTAATAATCTCCCTTCAAATCTCTCTTGTCATGACCAACCCTTTAGAAAGGATCAGTTGTCATTAGACAAGAGAAATGGCCACTGAAGGGTACTAGATAGGAGATGTGGAAGAGACAGTCCTGATGCCCAGCTGCCCATAAGATCTTTATGATCTTGTACAAGGTTAATGTGTTTCCCTGGGATTATCTGATGCAAGCTTAAGAACCCACATCATTATTTGTATTTGTGTATATATACATATGTATGTATATATACACACATGTATACGTTTACATGTATATCTAGGATATACATGTATATCCTTAAGAAGTGGTGAGTCTCTATAGTAACCACTGTCTGCTGCAAAGAAGAAGCTTCTCTGACAAGGAGAGCTGATCTAATCTATCAGAAGGGAGATAAAGATTTAGAAGGAAGTTTGATGTTATGTCACATATACATAAATATGTATATATGTGTGTGTATGTGTATGTATGTGTGTATGTGTATATACGTGTGTGTGTGTGTGTGTGTGTGTGTGTGTGTGTGTGTGTGTGGCTGCTTGGCTCAGAGAAATGCTGTGAGAGAGTTTGTGTTTATCATGCAATGGCTGAATACCCAGTTCCCCTTTCCTAGATAATCAGACTTCTGATCTTCAAATGTCCCAGAACTCAGATGGATGCTACTAGCCGTCTAAATCAGGCTTCGTACAGAAAGATATGGATACTAAGAAGAACCAGGGCCCCGTGGTGCCCTGTTCTCCTTGAGAGGCAAAGCTAAGGATGTGGAATGAGTATCACTACTGTTTTGCTCAATTGACATAACATCAAACTTCCTTCTAAATCTTTATCTCCCTTCTGATAGATGAGATCAGCTCTCCTTGTCAGAGAAGCTTCTCCTTTGCAGCAGACAGTGGTTACTATAGAGACTACCACTTGTAAAGGTGTGGGGAGTAAATGTTCTTGGAGTGCTCAGCCCTAAATGAGACATCAAAGTCACTTGCCCTGACCCCAAGAATCAGGGAATCTCACAGGATGGGGGTGGGAAGATTGTAAGAGCCAGATGGAGGGGGAGTCTGCATCAAAACTGTGTCTCTAGGACTTGACATGGCCATTTCACTCATAAGCTCACAGCAGCTGTGACTTTCTGCACAGGATCTGCACAAGATCAAGCCAGCCAACACTGCAACAGGGGTGGGGGAGGGGCTCAGTTGATGACTGTTGGTTGAAGGGAGAGAGTAAGTTGTTCTTTTTAAGGGTGTGGTCCATGCTAGGCTGGCCGTGCTCCAGTGAATGGCTTCACATCCCTGCTCATTTCTGTAGTACTCATCTTGGACTCCGTGGGTTATTTAAAGTAAAAAAAAGGAAAAAACAAGAGGAAGACATGAAGTTGGGCGGGTGGCATGGGGAGGGGAGCCCCGAAGGAAGTGGAGGTTGAAGGTAAGTAAATATAGTGCACATGTATGAGCTTTAAAAAATGAAATTAAAAAATTATCAGTAATCAAGACAAGCAATGTTTAAATGCAATGTTATTTAAAAGTTAAAAATAAATGCAAAAATTCTTTAATAAACCAAATATCAAAGTTTGAGATCAAGCAATGCCTTAGTTAGCCCTATTGGTGCCTGAGGCAACCAGGGAAAATGAATATCAGCCACGTGGTAGGCATCTTCCCTCTCCAACTTCACGTGAAAGGAGAAAGAGCAGTGTCCGGATTGCAGCAGGCTGAGGGCCATGAGGCTCTGCTGCCTGGAACGAAGATCCTGGAAAATGAATACAGGGCGATAAAGCTGGGAGAGGAGCAGCTGTTTGATCAGGCGTGTCGGGGATGATAAACTTTATCTATGAAGCACAAGGGCTACTGCAGGGCTTTAGCTGGGAAGTGACAGGATTTGATCCTGTTGGCATAGAAATCAGGGAACTTCAAATCTGTAGATTCTGCAACATGCAGGATTTAAAAAAAAAAAAAAGATTACTTTGTTCTTTGGAATCCAAAACTAACAAGAGACTTTAAATAGAATAAATTTACACGTTTGGTCTAAGGAATAGACTTTTATGTCGGCGAGACATAGATGTGATTCCTCATTTGGGGAGGGGATAAGCTGTTTCAAATAATCTTATTTGTAAAGCCTCTCTAATGTGGTAATTACCGATTCTATGAAAATTTTCTTGAATGTCTGTGAATCAACTGGGGATGGGAGTCTGCTAAAAACATCGTGATCTGATGCTATGCTGATCTACGTTTCAGGATGATGGTTTTGGCAGGAAAGGATCCATGATAAGTGATCGTTTTTGTGTTGTAGTTAGAAATTACCTGATGGTAATTCTTTAAATTTTTCATTTAAAATGAAAGGTTAATAGTTATCCTGCACAGCTCTTGTGAAGTGAAAATGAGATTGGAAAGTTAAAATATAATTAATTTACTTTCCTATTATCCCTTCGGTTGGAGGAATATTCATGCCGTCTGAACAGATAAGTTTCAAAAGAGGCACTAAATTGCAAGTGTTCACACTTGGATTCCGTTTAAAAGTTAAAAGCTTTCAGACCAAATAAATTAGACAAGCCGGAGAGATGAAGCTCCATTTTAATATTAATGAGTCCACGTTCCCCTTTCACAGTCTCCTGTTTGTGGCTCCCGTACCAGACCCGAAGATTGTCTTCCAAGTTATGATGGGATGACATTGTCCTATACTTTGAGAATAAATCATTTTAATATATACCTGACCCAACGTCTGCCATGATCTTTGAAAATACAGAGTGCTCCAAACTGTCATTGAAGCTCAGCTTAGGAGTGTTTCTGCAGTTTGCTTCTTATCTCCTACTTAGCTTGCTCTTTGGTCATCTATCAGTTAAGGCTTCACTGGTTATCAGCATGAGAAATGATGTGTCAGGAATATGAATGATTTCCCAGGACCACTCAAAAGACAAAAAGTAGTACTGAAGCTATTGAGAAGACACAGCCAATCAGATGCTAATGAAGATGATTCGTGATTCGTGAAGATGCCCTTTGCAGCTGCGTAGGGTAAATAGGTAGTCTGATACTAGTTTGTCATTGCCTTCGAATTCCTTGACAGCCTTCACGGATGATATTTATGGGCCAAATGATAGTACTCTTTCCACCTGGAAACGATGTTCATAAACTCCTGATGACTGTCCAGCTAGTGTTCACAATACCCGGTTTGTTGTAGAGTAGAAAAATGATCATCCTGCGTCGAAAACACTGACTGAAAGAGAAATGCCTACTTGCTGATTCATTGGACCAACCACAAACAAGAATTGGCCACCTATGTGCTGGGTACCATGTGGTACTGCATCAAACAGACCTGGAGGAATGCAGGCAAAGCAATAAAGGGGACTTGAGAAAAAGATGTAACCAGAAGGTTAAATGTATTATAAATCATGAGATGGGGAGACAGTCTGAACAATACAGTGCTTGCTTGACGTATGTGAGGATGTGTTTGTTCCCCAGATCCCTGGAAACATGCTGGATATGGTGTCACATATTTGTAATTCTGGAGAGGTGGAGACAGCAGGATCCCTGGAGCTAGAGACTGTCTCAAAGCTAGATACTGTCTCAAAGGAGATGAACAGTTTTGCAGACAGTGGTGCTTGAGTCTAACCTCTGCCCTCAGCATTAATGTATACAATATGCACCTGTACACACAAGGATACACACACACACACACACACACACACACAGCCCAGAAAGTAACAGAAGAGGCAGGATAGAGGGAGCCCAGAGTCATTCTTGAGAAATTTGCATTGGTGTTCTGGATAGCCTGAAACAAGCCTGGGAAAGTCTGGGAAAGAATATTTCAGGTAAAGAAAGCCCACTGACTCAGGGTTGCTGAGCAGGATCAACCCAGTGTTTGAGCTGAGGTCCCTGCAGCTTGTGTATACTCAGAAGGGAGGCAGCTATGGGAGAGGACAGGGTCCGCCAGCCCGTGCTGCATTCAGAAGGTACCAAGACAGCAACATCCATCCTTCGTGTCTGGCTGCTTCTCTGCTCTACCTTTAAACCAAGAACTTTTGTCAATGAGAACCTTTAGTCTTTAAGCCCAAATCTGGTCCTGAATCAACACTGATACAAGCTCACGGAGAAAATAAAAATGATTTAAGTAGTCCTCCCAAGGATGTGTGTGACCTTCAAGCCATAAATAACTCAGGTGTTGTCATTAAACTCAAAACCATGACAGCTTTCATTTGAAATCCGGCAATAATTGCATCTGATCCAATTTTGGCCAGGCAATAAGACATTGCACAATAACTTGACGTTTTTCTCCTTTGATTTGTTCCTTCCTTCCTTCTTTCATTTCTTCCTTCTTTCCTCCTTCCTTCCATCCCTCCTCTCTTTTAAAATCCAAGGCAGCATCTAAGTTATCCCAGGCTGACTTTGATTCACTGTGTAATTGTACTCCTTAGGATTTTTTGTCATTCTGGCAGAAATTAGAGAAGTGGGAAGAGGTGACCTCAGGTGAGGAATCGCCTTTATCCTCTGTGGGAATTTTCTTGTTCTTTGAAGGGGGGGGGTGTTTTCTTAATGAATGATTGATGTGAGAGAGCCCAGCCCACTGTGGGTAACAACACCCCTGGACACAGAGTCCTGGGTTTTGTAAAATGTAGGCTAAGCAAGCCACGAAGAGCAAGCCAGCAAGAAGCATTCCTCCGTGATTCCTGTCCCTGCTCCTCCTTGAGTTCCTGCTCTGACTTCTTTCATTGATGGACTATGGTGTGGATGTTTAGGAAAAGCAAGCAAACAAACAAAAACCCTTTCCTCTGCCAATTTGGTTTGATTAGTGTTTTATCACAACAGAGAAATCTAAGTAGGATGGAATCTGGGGATGACCTTTAGCTTTAGGCCTTCCTGCCTCCATCTACCTAAGCTGAGAATACAAGTCTTGCTGCCATGCTCAATTTATCCGGTGCTGGGACTAGAACCCAAGGCTGTTCACATGCTATGCAAGTATCCTTTCAACTGAGTTCCCTGTCTGTCCCTCCTTACAGATTTGTATTCTCAAATGTCTTTGAATGTCTGTGAGTGTAATTTTAAAGTGTTCCTAAGATCAATGGAAAATTAAGCCTGGAGATCATTAATTTTGAAATTTCTTATTAAATTTTCATATCTTTAGTAACTCATAATGAAGTCAGGAGATCTGTTTTTAAATTAATAAACCATTTAGCACAGTCTGAGCACATGCATACCTGTTTTTAATGGATTTGGTACAGGTAGGTGCCACGGCTGATTTTCTCATTCACTCGTGGATACCATCTCACTTGTAAACAGCTGCAGTTAACAAAAGGTAAGTGAAAGCTTTCTCAGCATTTATGTAACTTCACATGTTTTTGGATTGTGGGTAAAACTGGTTCAAAGTAGCTGTAGACCACTAATGCCAGAGTTCTCTCTTATACAGCACTTAAGAGATGGTGAAAGTTTGTCTTGCTTCTGCTTCTTGAAATCAGGAACTTTGCCTGTAGTAGCTAGCCCACTGTGGGGGCTCACTAAGAGAGGCACGAGACATTTTCATAGATATGAACTCTGGCAGACCTCATCAGAGGGACCTACTACCCTGAGAAGTACCATATTGGACAGTGGAAACCTGACCTCTGAACTCAGGTGTTTTTATTTATTCAGAGATCCTTGAGTATTCTACTGATAGCACATGCAGATCATGAGCAATCAAACATCCTCACATAAATCTAACAATTGCACACAATACAAAATGTCAAGACCTAGGGAGCTCCTTACCCAACAGTGCACAAAGCAATTATTTTATATATAACTAACTAAAAATAAACTTCTACAACAATTCCTCTTTTCTATATGAGCCAATCAAAAAAATTGCTTTATCTCTACAACACAATTTGACACTATACCAACAAAACCATTTACAAGAGGAACAATTACGAGGCTTCTGATGCACATGACCAAATAATACCAATCATATATCAAGGTTTTCACAGTGTCTTTGGGCAGCAGAAAACATTATCAATGTCCAATTATCTAGAATTCACTCACAATCTTCTGGGCTCCTCCAAAGGGCTGAGATCACTTCTCTGTCTCTTCTCTCTACAGCACACACAGCTTGTGTTCCAGGCTCTGGCTGGCTCCCCTCTACTGCTGCTGCTGTTCTTGGTGGTCATCCCATGGTACTGGCATCTTCAGAATGCTGGGGTCCCTTGCTGCAACTGAGCTGCATTTTCACCAGTAGCACCTCCTGGCTTCACTTTATGGTGCCAAGCCTCAGATTCTCTGCATGACCCTTCAGTCGGGGCCTTCAACTACTACTGAAGCTGCACCTTCATCAGTAGCCTTTCTCTTCATGGTGACAGCCTCAACTTTTTCCATGATGCCACCATTCTGGGCCTTCAACTGTTACTGAGCTATATCTTCACCATTGGCTCTCATAGTACCAAGCCTCAGCTGTGCTCCATGACCCTTCAGGCCTTTAAAACCAGCACCACCTGGGTGACTCTTACCGTACCAAGTCCAGCTACTAGCATGAGATACAACCTCAGCCAATTCTAGAAGACAGCTTCTGTGTGCTGACCCTGAGGAAACACTTTCCAGATTTTAAGATAGAGTCTGGTTTACTGGAAAAATAACCAGTCATTTTGTCTGCAGTAAGGGTCCCCTCATGGGTGGAATTCTCATCACCATCACCAGTATCTGAACCTCTTGTATTCAGGTTTGCATAATAAAAAAACAAAAAAAACAAAAAGGACTCTGTGAGGTCTGGAGTTTCTTTTTCCTTCTTTCCTGTCTCCATACTAGATTAGCTGGCATTTTGGTGCCCCGTGTTGCAGGCACCATTTGTAGTACTTAGCTGCTGTGGGCTCACGTGAATGACAAGGATGCATATTCATACCTGCAAACACTGCAGACCTCAGTAGAGGGGACCACTATCCTGGACAATAGAACTCTGAGCGTCTCATCTCAAGGGTTTTTACTGATACCTAAGCTCCTCAGGTGTTCTATTGATAGCATGTGCAGATCATGAGCAATCAAACATCTTTTGCATAAAGCCAACACCCACAGACATGACAAACGCCAAGGCCTAGGCACCCCTCACCCAACAGTGAACAAAATAATCATTTTACACGTAGCTAAATATAAACTTCTACAGCATTTGCCCTCCGTCTTCATCAGTTTGGGGGAAAGTCTTAGTCTTTGTGCCTCAAGACTGTGGCTGATGAGTCATCTGTTGCTTCTATATTCAACAAAGCAGAATAAGAAAGAAAAGTAGAAATGGATGGTTATAATGTTGGGTATCAGCCAGCATTTATGACAAATTTCTAGAAGATACTACTTGCCCCAGCAGCACCTTTATCTAGAACTTTCTCACATCCTCACAGCAAGCGGCAAAGGAACCGGAGCATGTCGCCATCACTTTTGCTCCTTTGTTTTAATCGTATGCACCAGTAGAAGTGGAGGGAGCCCTTAACGCAGAAGGACCGAGACTGTCAAGAGAGAAAATGGCACTTGCAAAAAGGCACACACACATTTTGAATTCCCCTAAACATCTGCAAATCCATTCTGTACAGTATTGTATTAAGTCAGGTAACCCAGACTTGTAGGTCGGTTGGATGAACTCTCTCTCACTCTTCAGTCCGCACATGAACAGGATAACCTAATTACTCCTGGGACTGCCAGGTGTTGGTGGCCAAAAGTCAGTTTAATGCAAGGGCTCAGGTGAATTTACTTGGGGTTCAGGGGCGGGGGAACAGGTGATCAATCCTGCCAATTGCCCTGGCCTTCTCCAGGGGGTCTGGGTGGACCAGGTCTGTAACGCAGGAGGGAGGGGCCTGTGTTTCTCTTCCACACTGGGAGCAGAAGGCACTAATGCTCTCAACTGGCCGTGTGAGGTTTTGATCCGTTTCCAAGGTACCACACAGACTCAGAAAGACATATTCTATGTCATATGTGGGTCCTAGCTTGTAAAGCACACATCTATGTATGTAAATGGGTCTAAATGAAAAGTGGAAAGCTTGAAAAACTAGAAATGAGGTTGAGAGGAGAAAAGGATGCCGAGGTGGTGGTGGCAGGGAATGGCAAAGGGACCCAGGTGACATTAAAATCTGAGAAGACTCGGGACCTCTTGCCAGTGCAGCTGGGGTTACAGGGATGGGAGACCAGAAGTGGAGAATTGCCTAAAAGATACTTCGCTTGAGAATACCACAAAGTTATTTAAAACTCTGTGAGTTATTTTAAAATATAAAGAGAATTGGTAAATGAAAACCATAGTAAGAAACCGTGGTTAAATATTTAAATATTAGTTTTATTGTCCTTATATTCTCTATACAGTTTTTTGTTTCTTTTGTAATGAGTAGCAATATGAATCTGAATCTGATGAGAAAGGGACTTTTTCTCCCTTGAAGATGAAAAAAAAAAAAAACCAGAAAGAAAGAGGCAGACTAAAAATAATCAATGAGGAGAAATGGAAAAAGCTTAGAAATCATAAATTTGGTCATTTTCTTTGAGGATGGTTCTGTCTTTATGAGCAGTTTCAGTCGTCAATATTCTACTGTTTGATTTGAAGTCCTGTTGTCTTTGCAAATAGCTGTGATCTTGAGAAAATTACCAATTGAATAGTCATAGTAACAGTAATTGCAGTAAAGGTGAAATCATTGCCATCTTACCATGAATACTGGGACCTCAATTAAGTATTTACCTTGTTGGGAACTCGGAAAAGGAAGCGAATCTGTACATGCAACACTGCCTTTAAGCTGCCAGGGTGACTCTCTCATCCAGAACATTTGACCTTCAAAGGAAGTTCCTTGAGCATCTACTCTAGGTGCGTGTGTGCGTGTGTGCGTGTGTGTGTGTGTGTGTGTTTGTGTGTGTTTGCTTATATGCAGGTGCACATGTGTGGAGTCCAGAGGTTAACAGCAGGTGTCTCCTGAAGTTACTGTCCACCTTACATTTTGAGACAAAGTTTTTCATTGAACCTAGGACTCAGCAGTTCAGCTAGACTGGCTGGTGAGCAAGCTCCAGACATTTGCCTGTCTCTGCCTCCCCAGAACCGGGATTACAGATGCATGCTGCCTTTCCCAACTTTTTCTACTTTTTTTTTAATGCTCTGGAATCAATACTCAGGCTGTCATATCTATGTGATAAGCTTAATGTCCCCAGCCACGTCCCCAGCACCTGATTTTGCAGTTGGAGCTAAAGAATTAGCACAGAGGTGCATGGGGACAGCTCATTAACAACAAATGCTTGCTGTGAAAGTGAAGGGACCTGAGTTAAAATCCCTGGCACCCACATAAAAAGCCACACATGGCTGTTCATGAGCCTATAACCCCAGAACTGCAGGTAGAGATGGGAGGTTACTGTGGTTTTCTGGTCACCAACCTAACTCTAGGATCAGTGAGAGATTCTGTCTTATGAGGATAGGTGAGGAGTGTCAGAACAGGATACCTATCCTCCTCTTCTGTGTGTGCATGGGCGTTTGCATACATGGGCATATACATGCACACACATGCACACATATACATGCACACACATGCAAACACATGCACTCACATGCACACACATGCAGACACATGATCACACATACATGCACACATAGACAAACACATGCATACACATACTTGCACATGCATGGGCACACACGCAGAGAGAAGAATTAACACATAACACAGATTCTAATGGACCAAGATGTTTTTAATCTCTGAATCTGTGTACAAAGAGACCTCTTGATAATTTCTATGCTGGGCTCATCAGTCTTTTCCAACATCTGTTGACCATCTGTCAGCAGAGCCTCTCTTCCTCCACCTCCAGCTAAAGCCACTACAAAGACCCTGTGCGTCTCTAGTCGTAAGCAAACTGAACAAATATGACACAGCAGGCAGGTGTTCTCATGTGCTCTGTCTCCAAGATTGGGGTTAAAGAGAACACTCCACTCTCGAGGTATTTGTGGCCTAAGATGGAAAATAAGCTACACAGCCATTACTGCACGGTTCGGCATTTCTACTCAAGAAAGGTAGTGGTAACTGTAGCATACAACTCCTGAAATCCAGGTCGCTTTCAGCAAATTAATAAGACTTTCTGTCTTCCAGGAAGATTGTCAATATTCTGATGACTGTAAGTGTGTGTGTGTGTGTGTGTGTGTGCATGTGCTTGTGTGTGTGTGCATGTGTGCACGTGTGTATATGTGTGTGCGCATGTGTGTATGCAAGTGCATGAGTGTGTGTGTTTGGGGATCTATTTTTGTCTTCTGACCATGTCTGTCTCCTGAAGGAAAGACATGTGAGAGGGAAAAAGATTGATTTGTAGAACAATTAAAATGCAAGTTATTGTCACCTATAAAAGGCAAAATCATCATTTAGGGCATTGTAGCCATACAGCGTTTTCTTCTTGTTTTTTTCTACACTGGTACATCCCATAGATCATTTTACTCCTCTTTCATAATGCATGATGTGGTGGAGTGGCTATAACTCGTTGGAATATTAATTATCCATGGATGGTGGTATTTTGCATATAAATAAAAGTAGTTTTCACCATTAATGCATGGTGTAAAAATCTTGCTTCCTGGTGTCGGCAGGAAGCACTAAAATAAGACTGAGTTAAAATTAATGTGTCAATAGACCTTAGGAATCTGGGGGTTTGGACTTCAATAAATTGTTGTAGGAATGGAAACAGTATTAACGTGCTTTTGAGGAAAAAGTATTAACAATGTATGCTTCTTGAGAATATGGCAAATTTTGGTAAATTATAGTCCAAGGTTGGAATAGGGCCTGCTTTAGTTTCCTTTCTGCTGTTTGGATAAAATACCCCAGAAAACAAATAAACAAACAAAATCCAAATTAGGGGAGAAAGGATTTATTTGGCTTACATTCTTGGTTACAGTCCGTTATTCAGAAAAGTCATGGCAAGAAATTAAAACAGCCAGTCACATCATGTTCAGTCAAGAACAAAAGGAAAATAAATCCCTGGACCGTGCATGCTTGCTCTCAGCCAGTGTTCTTTCTTGTACAATTTAGATCCTCTGTCTAGGGAATGGTGCTGCCCACACCAGGCTGGGTCTTCCTAAATCAATTAACAACCAGCACATTCCCCACGGCATGCCCACAGGTCAACCGCATCTAGGTCGACTCCCCGTTAGGACTCTCCTCCCAGGTGATTACAAATCGGGTTCAAGTTGACAGATAAAGCTCACTAGGTGGACCTGTGTGTGTAGAAGGTGGTAGTATGGGCTGAATAGCCTCTTGGGAAATGAATTTTTCAACCAATCACCTTAGATCTTATTCGGAAGCTGATTTAGTATATTTTCCTATCATTTCTGTGATAAAATATCCTGATTAAAGCTGCTTACCGGAGAGAAGGGGGTTTGTTGTTTTGCTTTGCTTACAGTTCAAGGGTGTGTCCATCATGCTGGGGAAGTCAGGGCAACAGGACGTGGAGGCAGGAGATCCCATCTGTCTACCGTCAGGGAGAAGAGAGTGAGGACTGCTGGTTATCCCACTCTCTCCATTTTCACGCACACTTAGATCCCTGACCAGGGAACCGTGCCCCCCACAGCCAGCAAGCATTCCCGTTTCAGTTAATCAAATCAAGATAGTCTCCCACGGGCACGCCTTAAGGTCTGTCTCCCTGCTGGTTCTAGCTTTCATCTAGCTGACAGTTGAAATGAACCATCACAGAAGCTCTCTGAACACGTCAGACATTTATAGAGGCTCCCATCATAGTCGCACATGAGCCATTCTTTCGTAATTTCAAGGATGTCCTGCCCGTCAGGGGTTCTAACTGTAGCGGCACACTGCAGTAGTTTACCCTCAATTTAGGGAAAGAGAAGGGAAGTTTTAAAGAAACCAAGCCCACAAAAACTTCTTCCAAGTGTTCCAGTACACCTAACACCTTTGTGAACTTATGTGTGTGAGGTGGAATCTGAGCTTGCCGTGTAAGCCGAGTGTCTTCTGTTGTGTGCCCTGCTGTCCCACGCTGGAGAGTGTGGCTTCGTGCAGCTCAGCTCATCCTAGCGACTTATCTGAAGTTGAATCCACTTACTTAAATTTCCTGCCTTCAAAGATATTTTTTTTCTTGATAAAAGAGACTATTAAATATTTAATATGGCCATGTGTGTTCTGTTTATGGAATATTCATTACACACTTTTACGGTGGTGTTTTATCTCCAGTTTTGTCACTAATAAATCTTATGACAGAGTTTCTGATCAGCTCTACTTTATCTCACTATTCTTTTGTGACGAGAAGCAAGCATGATAGGAGTGTTTGTAACCCAAACTACGTAGCTGGACAAAACCCAAAACGTTTTGCCCAGCTCTCCTGCACTTTCCTACCAGCAACCATTGTCTTCCTTGCTGTCCTTGGACAATACCACTCTGTTTCCCTTATTCAATTTGTCAAAGAAAAGAGAGTGTCCACATCTCCTATTAATTAATGACATTTGCTTGCAATTATTTTATTTTCAAACATTTATTTAGTCTGCATTACAAATGCGCACGCGTGGTACTTGTGTGAGTTTACATGTGTCAGGTGTGTGGCTGCCTGAAGAGAACAGAAGAGGGTGTTGGATCCCCTGGAAGTGGGGTCATAGGCAGTTGTGAGTCTCCAGGTAGGTGCTGGAAGCTGAACCTGGGTCAGCGAGCTGAAAGAGCTCTTAATCTCAGAGCCGTCTCTCCAGCTAGAAGCCTTGCTTTTTAAATAACTAGATGGACCCTTTAGTTTATTTCCACACTGAACAAATATTTATTGAGTCTGTTCTATGTTCCTGGTTGGGTTGGAGCAGGCTAAAGCTGTGAGTGAGATCTTTCAGGAGGGAGGTTGCTCAGCTGACTATTCACTCTCTCTTTGGAGTTTGGGCTCCAATATGAAGAAACGTAAACTAGGTGAACCGGAGAGTTGAAGAGTGTCTCAGAACATTTCTTGTTAGCATATCAATGTCATAGGTTGGGTGATTTCTAAATGATATGGGTCCATTTAGGACACCGTTCAGGAGGCTGGGAAATTTGAGAAGGTGGATGGTACCAAATTCTCGTGAGAGTTTCCAGTTGTGCTGAGTTATCTCCTCTTATGAAGCCTCTGAAGCCACCATGGGGCACCTCCTTTGTAATCTCGTCACTGCTGCTTAATTACCAATGCTCACCTACAAGCCCCATTAACATGAATTTAGGGATTACATCTCCAACATGTGATTTGGAAAATTACAAGTAAAGCATAGCACCTTTCCTAATAGAATTCCTAGCTGAACACTTCAGAATTCTACTCCCTTCTAGAAAAATCAGAACAAAAAATGCCTGAGTATACATGCACAGGATATGTACAGATAAATAAAATCTGCATGTCAATAAGTTCTCATTGTACGCTAATTGCTTTATGAAGCACATTTAAGCCGTAGCCTTATTTCTACGTGAGCAGGCTGAGTTCCTTAGGACAGAGAACTAATAGTTGATGGGTCTGGCTTTTAGCTACCATCTTACTGGAGGCATGAGACACTTCAGTCACCCGCATCAGATGCCAGAACCTTCTTAACAGAAAAGTGTATTTTGTTTTCCAACACTTAAGAGATATCAAGCAAGCAGGGCGTTGGTGGAGCATGCTTTTAATCCCAGCATGTTGGAGGCAGAGACAGGCAGATCTCTGTGAGTTTGAGGCCAGCCTGGACTACAGTAGTGAGTTCCAGAACAGCTAGAGTTGCAACAGAGAAGCTCTGGCTCAGAACAAATCAAAACAAAGTGCGAAATAAAAGAAAAAAAGAGAAATATCGAGAAACAATGGAATGATGTTCTGATTTCCACTTGCAGAGGTAGTTTCTAGCTTTGAGCATACTCATATGTCATGGGCATGAAGGGAAAAAACATCTCAACCCAAGAACATCGTGTCCCACTGGCCACATTCGAGCTGCAGCTTCGTAGGGCAGAGGAATCAGGACGAATGCGGGCCGTGAGCCTGTGCACCTCATATCACACCTAAGACTCAACTCAGAGTAATTTTGTTTCAACGCTTCTGCAGTCAGGTCCGAGAGCATGTATTTTTAGTGAACTAAACACGCAACCCTTGTGCTTCTATGTCTAAACATTTAATTTGTTTTACTGACACATTCAAAGCTTTGTCTCCACCCTTACATTCTCATTTCAAAGACTTACTACCTCTTTCTAACTTTTTTTTTCCCTTCATCATCTTAGAGACTACGATTCCTCCAACACTCTCTCGGGTTTTTTCTTTCTGGTTCCACTTTCTGCTTCAAAGTGTGGGACATACCATCTCTAATGCTCTCCTTAATTAGAGGCGGATTTTTACGATCTTGAACTTTTACAAAGTAATATTGCTATATTTTCATACTTCATACAGTTACTAGGAAATTTCTGCAATTAAAGCCTGAGGGGGTCTTGAATCTAATCATGCAGCTACAGTGGAAAAACAAAATAAAGGAAGTTGGTATACATCGGTGAATTGATAGTCTGGTTTACAAAATCCTTGCCCCACAAACAGAAGGACCTGACTGCAGGTCTCTCAGATCCATGGGAAAGCTGGGAACTTCAGAACATGCCTGTGATCCCAGCACCAGCAGGCAGAGCTGGTTGGGTTCCTGGAGCTCCCTTTCCAGTTAGTGTAGCTCTGTCAGTGAATTTCAGGTTCAGTCGGAGACTTGGCTCTATAAAAACCAAAGTGAACAGTGGTTGAGGGAGACAATGTTGGACTCATGCCTCCACATGTGCGCACGTGCACGCACACGTGCACACACACAAACATGCATGCACACACTCACACACACACACACACACACACACACACATGCACTTGCATACACACATGCATCCACACATGAGCGTGTACACATGCACATCTACCACAGGAGTGCATGCACACATACTCACCCCCCACACAAGCACGCACGCGTACATCAAGGAATGCTGAATTAGAACTCTTACAAGTAATAGCATGTAAAATCAGAAGCGGACTTTGTTCTGTTATCTATTAGCATAGGTATTTCTCCCTGTATTAAGCAAAGGTTGTAATTAGGAAGCACTTCAGATGGAAATGAAATGACATTATAGGTACTTCGCTTGAATTCCAGAGTTTTTCATCTCAGAGACAAAATGATCAAGGAAAATTCCCTTTCAAAGTTGACCCAAATCACTAAGATGATCGGTGCTCAGAAAAACTGTGGCTTCTCCTGTGTTACCAAGGGGCAAGGAGCTAAATTGAAAATGTTTAGAAGTCACTTTTTTAAGTATTTTATTTAATATTACCTGTGTGTGTGTGTGTGTGTGTGTGTGTGTGTGTGTGTATCTGTGTGTATGTGTGTGTGTGTATCTGTGTGTATGTGTGTGTGTGTGTGTGTGTGTGTGTGTGTGTGTGTGTGTGTAATAGTTTCTCTAAAGGCCAGAAGAGGTGGAGCTGGGGTTACAGGCAGCTCTGATTTATTGTTGTAGGTGCTGGAAGCCAAACTCCAGTCCTCTGTTAGGGCTACAAGGGCTCTTAACCACCGAGCCCGTGGAGCTACCAGATACGCCCCAAAACTTGTTTTTAATATGATGAAATACTTGTTTGCTTCCAGCTCATTCTAATTATTTTAATTAAAAAATTTAAAAAAGGGAATGTTTTTGGTTCACGACATGATGTTCTGAAAAATCTACGTACTGTGGAGTATGGATCAAGCAAGATAACTGATATATCCATTATTTCGTACATGTATCATGTTGCGTGTGTGTGATGAGAACACTTCAACCCAGAACTCTTAGTAATTTTGAAGAATACGATGTGCTGTTGTAAACTTTAGCATCTGATGTAACAGACCTCTTGAACTTATTCTATAAATTTAAGAAATAGTGTAACTTTTACCCAGCTCCTCACCTGCCTCCAAACTCTAAGACCAACGTGTCAAATTTGTATGCTCTGTTACTATGGACTCAGTGGTTTTTAGATTCTGCACACATATGGGGTGTCAGGCATTATGTTTTTCTGTGTCTGGCTTAGTTCATTCAACAACCCCCCCAAAAAAGTCTCTCCCAGTTTATCCATGTTTTCACAAAGGCTGACTAGTATTCCTCTATGCACACGGACCACACTGCTTCATCTATTACTCAGCTGATGGAAACTGAGATTGGCCCCATTTTTTGGCACATATGTGTATTGCTTCTACATATCACTTTAGTGTGCTGATTTCATTTCACCTGGGTATATACCCATTAGAGGGAAGGTAATACCTCTTCCCTCAAAATGATATTTTGATTCTTAATATTTTGAGGAGCTCCTTTTAACTTTTCCACTAGCAGAGGACAGGAACTTTCAATTACCCCTTGTCATTATGTGTTGCATTTTGTCTTTATAGAGTAGCCACATTAATGGAAGTGGGGTGGTATTTCAATAAGATTCTGATTTCTATTTTCCTGATAATATTGGATTTATTTTAATGGTCATTTTCTTGTGGCCACTTTGTATGGCTTTATCTGAGACACAAAAGTTCCATTGCATACTTTAAATTGTTTTTTTCCTGTTGAGTTGAGTTCTTCAAACATCTGTGATATTAGCCCCATGTCACATACATGATTGCAAACTCTTTTTTTTCAGGCTTACAGGCTGACTTGTCATTATTATTTCTTAGGCTGTGTGGAGGTTTTTATATAGCTGTATTTGTCTGGATGTCCCTTTCTTCTGTTCTTCTGGGATCATATTTATAACAATGCTCACATCAATAGACTAAACAGAGCGCTCGTCTCTGAACCTGATATCAGTTTACGCATCACCATGTACATGGCTGTGGCTGGTTCCAGCCAGTTATCACCATGCCTGTTGTCATCCCTTCTCTCACGGACAAAGATTTTGTTTTATTTTATTTCAGTGTGTTGTTCGTTGGGAGCACTCCCACTGCTTGTCCATAAATGTTTATGGTTACTTGGGTTGTTTCTGGCTTTTAAACATCGTGACTATGATGTGCTATTGTGAACACTTATTTTAGTGGGCTTAGATTCTTGTTTCCCTTGGCGTACAACTGGGAGAGAGTGGAGAAAACACATTGACATTGCCCAACAGTTTTCTAAAATGGCGCTGTGAAGCCCACACTCAACAGTGGCTTGGGGAGATCCCCATCGTCGCTAGCACTTTGGTCAGAAATCATTTTAAGTTGTGCCTGTTCCGGGGAGCACACAGTAGGACTCCACTGCACTTTTATTTTTGTGGCACAGATAGGTCCTCGTTCTCATCATGACCATATGCTTCCCTATGTAAGATTACTCTGTGTTTTATTAACCAACCATCCACTGAAGGGTCACGAGGCTGTTTGAAATATTGCTCTCCTTACAATTTGTTTTGATACTTGCACATGTCCTGTGATAGAGCCCAGGGCTTGTAACAATGCTTCGATAGTTGTTTTTGTTAAAAAAAAGAGAGAGAGAGAGAGAGAGAGAGAGAGAGAGAGAGAGATAATTATGGCTTCTACAAAGAATACATATCCATAAATAACATTCATTACAAATAGATGGTAATTCTTTCCTCCCTATAGAGACAATACAGAATAATATCACTTAAAAGTCTATACAACCTAATCAATAAAGAGTGGTAGATGATGTTTTTGTTTCAGAACAAAGGCAAAGGCAGAACAAAGGCAAAAGGCAGAAAAAAGGCTATTGGTATTCAGCAGCACTTTGAAAGTTATCTCCTATTAATTATCTAATCCTGTTATTTGCCTGAATTTTCTTTGGGATGGAAGGCATTAGAATTGGCCATAGGAGTTTTTTTTTTTAATATGTTTTAAAATACATACTTTTGTCACTAAATTGGTTCGCATCATTTCTTTGATCAACGGCATTTTAAAGATAAAGACACAACACCACTGAAGCTTAAACCTCTGTCTCAACATTTTAAACGACAGAATGTTTTGCTTGCTCAGAGCACACAATGGCAGGAAGCCATGTTTGCTTCACCAATTATCACCGTTTATGGGGTACATGTTTACAAGTGTTTTCATTCCGTTGTTACGGCAGTATTGTTAATTTAAGCCTGTGCTCTCTTACTAAGAGTTTTAAAAAAACTCAGATTTTAAGTGGTTCGATGGAGATTGCATGCCAACATGAAGGAGACCTTCTCTATGGCACCTAGCTCCCTATGCGTGCAGTTTCCCAGGCTTCTTCCCACTCCTGATACTATGTCACCCTTCCAGGTCACACTGTTCTTCTTTATTGTTGACCCCATTCGTCTCTGCTCACACGAGCTCCTTCTAGGGAAGAGCTGGACTGGAATGAGATAAAGAAGAAAGCATGGATTAATTAGACCTCGTCTGGCCTGATTAGAGAGTAATTAGTAGTTCACAGTACTGAGAAATTGAGATCAACCAAATATGCCAAAATAGGAGATTAAATAAATAGGCTGGGGCCGTGCGTTGTGTGTATTATGAAATTCCCTCTACACATTTCATATGCTGCAGAAGGATATTAATAGGATCAGAAGTTCTGGTGAATTTTTTTTCCAAGACAACCATGCAGGTATGGTGTGGCTTGGCTGTATGACATACTAATATATAATAAATGGTACATACTTAGAGCTTTCTGTTTGTTGAGCACAGACCCAAAAGTTATTCCTAGTAATCTGCTGAATCTCCAGAATAACTTTGAGATAGATACTTTCAGTATAAAGTGTGGACTTGCTCAGATTCAAAATTTGCGAGTGCCGACACTGGGAAACTGAAGAAAATTATTAACATGGAAAGTGAGGAAGGGGAGGGACCTAAGGAAGAAGGAGAGAGAGAGAGGATGTAACAGTCGCTAGCTCTGAGGGACAAAATGAAGGCTGTGATCTGCCTGTCTTTCTCCTTCTCTCTTTCTCTTTCTGTCTCTGTCTTCTGTATTTTGGGATAGACTCAATACAGTAATTCCCCAGCCTCCCAAGGGCTGGGAAGCAGGCATGTGTCCTATGTCTATCATGTTATTTTGGTTATTGTTACTAGTTCACATCCATTACTTAGGTGGAAGTAAAATATTTCCTCACAGTTTTAATTAGCTCACTCCTAAGATTTTGCTGAACTATTAGGGATACAACTGTCCAACTGGAATTGACAGAATGCTGGTAGCTTTTTTGCGAATACTTATTTATTTTTATTTTATGTGTATGGCCATTTTGACTTTATTTGTGTATGTGCACCATATGTGTGCCTGGTACTCATGGAAGCCAGGAGAGGCCACCAGATCCCCTGGAACTGGATTTACAGATGGTTGTGAGCCAGCATGTGGATGTTGGGAACTGAACTCAGGAGCAGCCAGTGCTCTTAACTGCTAAGCCATCTCTCTAGCCTACATTGGTGACTTTTGAGTGTTATGAAAAGCTTTATATTCACTATTGGTCCATGGTATCACTGAGACAGAAGAGTCCTACTAATGGCTATTGAAGTCAGAATTATTGATAAGGCGTTTTTATTTGGATATAACAGAATGCTTTGCATTCAGTGCCAGGTCTCGATCTGAAGTGGAGGAGATGTTGTTTGCTTTCTGATGTCTGCATGCACTTGCTTTATAAATCCAGGCTTTATTGTATCCTCTTAACTGAATTTTGGAAATGTTCCCTGAACACTTTGTCCCCATACACCAGTTGATCAGACACCAGGATGTGACTTAATATTGGGAGGGCTAATTATGATTAATCTGGGATACCAGTGCAGGGACGTGGGCACTCAGGACTATCTAAATGGTGAGGGAACTAGATATTTTCCCCATTTTCTCCCATCAGAAACTTGGCATGCTTGTTCTATTATCCTTGTTTTCACAAATCCATTCCCAAAGCTTCAGCAGCGCTCATTGTCAAAGAGAAGTACATGGTAGGTTTCAAAGGAAAGAGGTGCTTGCTGGTTAGCTGGGTTGGTATCTGAAATCAGAGGTCTCTCAGTGCAGTGTCTCAGATTTCTCAAGTAGCTAGCTATATCTGGGAGATTCTTAACTTGCGATGAAGAATTTTCGGGAGAATATCTGCAGGTGCAGCTTGTTCCTTTTAATTGAGAATTAGCACACACTACTTCCTCCACCGTGGTGGTGTTGGGGTGAAGAACGCGGGAGCTCACAACGTCCCATTCACCCGAGGTAGACAATCTCGGTTTTAAGAATGTTTGGGGGTCATCTTTAGAACTTTTCAGCGATGAATCAAGCATCCCAAATTCATCCAGAGATGAATATGGAGGAACAAGATATCCAGAGGCAGTTACAGAGCCAGGCTTCTGTATTTCTTACGCAGAGTCTCAACATTTGTCATTTTTGTTTAAAAACTTGATTTATCACATTCTGGGAGCGGAACTTGAAATGTGTTTTTATTTTACCTTGCAGAATGTCTTGCCTTCAGGCACACAGAATGTTGGATTAAAACTTTTAATACTCTGGGGCAAAATCTGCTGGCTTTAATAAGAGGCAAAGGCTCATTTGGATCTTTTTGTCATTACACAAACGAGCCGAGCTCCTGTTTATCATGTTGATTGCTTTCGTTCTGGGTGCACGGCATCGGGAAGGAGCCGGGTGTCAGGGCACACACGGCCTGCGATGAACAGTAAATCTGAGAATCTGTCAACAGATGCACTTGCTCTCCCAGGTAATTGTCTAACTATCTATTCTTTCATCTGTAGCCAACCCGGCTTGCAAATGGAGATTGTTGACAAATACATCATGTTATGCAAATAGCTTAGAAAGGAAATGAAATAGTGTGTGTGTCACACAGGAAGCATCCGTGAGGTCATCAGGCTTAGAAATATAAAATTCATTATGACCAATCCCTTCTGGATGAAGGGCCTCTGCTGAGCACCTCCAAGTGTTTCTATCTATTAGTCTCCATGAGAATCTTTGTCCATGAATATTATTCGGTTCTGTAGTTCAGGGAGCAGTAAGTCTTGGCAACTGAAATGACTTTCCTGCAGTCAGAGAGGGTTTATCCCAGGAATCTGACTTCTGGACTCAAATCACCAAACGGGAAGCTCCAAGTCATCTTGACACAAGAATGTAAGCATTTTTCTCTTTTCTTAAACAGGCTTCTGTGTATGTGGGTGTCTGTGTTAGAGTATATGTTCATATGTATGTGCAGACACGTGTGTGCAGGCCACAGGTTGATATCAGGTATCTTCCTCAATCATCCCCTACCTTGTTTTCTGAGACAGGGTCTATGACTGGAGCCTGGAGCTCAGCATTTCAGCCGGACTGGCAGCCTGGGGAGCCTCTATTCTCCAGGACTGAGATTCCAGACACAAGGCACTTTGAGGCTGATGACCTCGCTGATGCTATCTGTGTGACACACTACTTCATTTCCTTTCTAAGCTGTTTGCATAACATGAAGCATTTGTCAACAATCTCCATTTTTTTTGACGTTTTTATGTCACTGACAAGGATCCAGGCTCAGTTCTTACAGTCGCACATCCAGCATTTTACTGACTGAGCCTTCTCCCAAGCCCAAGAATTTCTATCTCTCTATATATAAAGAAAGACCATGAAGGATGCGGACGGACTTCACTGATGTGTGCCGCTCACCGCATCGATGGGCATTTCCCCACACAGCATCTCAACATCTTACAGTGAGTGCTGAGAGTTGCAGTCGGTTGATGGCTTCATATCTTACCTTCGCTGTGCCCCCTAAATAGCTGGTTTGGGAACTTGAACAACTGCTGCCATTCCTCTGAGCTCTGATGTCCTCATCTTCAAGTGAGCACCGTCACTGCACTTGGTAGCTTTCTTGTGAGGACAACGAGACGGTATTTGTAAATCGGTTTTGAAAAATAGCCTAAGGCGTTGATGAGCGGACATATCTTCTCTAGCACCATTCTGTCATTGCACATGTCAGTGGCAGTCCGTGGATAGCGTGTGTTTGCTGCCTAAATATTCATCTACCACAATAGTGGTTTGAATCTAAAACGATGGTGACGATTGTGTTTCTATTCACTCAGAACAGAATAGCCTTTCCTCTGCTTATAATTTAAGCACTGACAGGGTTTGCTCAGTATTTCCAGCATTTTGACTTTTAAGCAGAACAAGTTTGTTCCATTTTAAGATCTGTCTATCTAATGTGGATAAGGTGCTGCCAATTGGTTTTGAGACAAAGATACATTTCTCACTCTCAGGAATTTATATTACAGGAGCAAGCATAGCCACAGTGATACTCATCTGGCCAACCGTGTACTCATCTGGCCACCCGTCATTCCACCTACCACCATCTGCCTATCTACTTATCCACCCCAACCATCTGTTATTCTATCTAGCCACCCCTTCCTCTACTCATCCATCCACTAGCCACCCATTCACCATCCATCCATCCATCCATCTATCCACCATCCATCTATCCATCCATTCACCATCCATCCATCCATCCACCATCCATCCATCCATCCATTCACCATCTATCCATCCATCCACCCACCCATCCATCCTTCCATGCATCCATCCATCCATCCATCCATCCACCCATCCATCCATCCATCCATTCACCATCCATCCATCCATCCATCCACCCACCCATCCATGCATCCATCCTTCCATCCATCCATCCTTCCATGCATCCATCCATCCATCCATCCATCCATCCATCCATCCTTCCATCCATCCATCCATCCTTCCATCCATCCATCTATCCTTCCACACACATTCTGCCATTCACACTTTGATTGTTCTACTCATCTATTGATCTTTTTAACTTCGTCACTTCTTTCATTATTAATCCCTCTACCAATGAACTAATAGATAATATGAAACAACAAGTACATGCCATTGAACATATTTGATATCTGAGAAGTCTCTAAAAGGAGGGTGGTATTGGATTTAAACAGGATTACAAGGCACCGAGGTAAGAGTATCGGAGATGTTGTTGGATTCAGCTACCTTTTGGCAGGGATACTGATGACAATTCAGGGCATAGAGGTTATAAAAGCAAGAGCTGATGTCCTCAATTTCCTTTAAATGACTTTTTCTAGTGACACTGCTAATTAAATAGCAGAGAAGGACATCGATGAAATTCAAGGGGATAGAGAATTGTAATATCTTGGGTGCTATTTCATGGTGAGTAAATATAAAACAAGAAAATATGAATCATGCACGGAGGAGCGTCATCCGATGACTTCATGTTTTCCTTGTAATCTGTATGCTGCCCGCATTGCATTCATTCAACAAGAAGAGGTAAGCTATAGGAAGTTGTTGTTTCCTTGTCTACCCAGAGTATTCAGACTCGTAGCTATTTCTAAATTGTGTTACTCAGAAGGATTAAAATGGAAATAGAACCCACTCTCCATCCTAAAGAGTGGATGGATCTTAAAAAATAAAGCATCGAACAATCATCATGAAGATGACAGCCTGGCATGCACACAAAAGGAACAAATTCTAATTTCAAATTGTGCAGCCAGGCAGCAGAGCTAAGCAGAATTGAAGGCTTTGTGGCACCCTCATGTCATAGTCTAATTGTGCACATTAAACACCTGCCCACCTGAAGAACAGATTTTAAAAGTCCTTAACCTTTGCAAATCTGTGTCAGAAAACTCTCTGCACAGTTCTGAGAGGATGGCTGAGATCTGACTGTCAGGTCAGTAAAAACCAGCTCTCTCGTCCCCAGCATTCAAAATTTCTAACTTGCACAGTGGCTTCCATGAGAATCAGGAACTTGGCAAAGCCAGTGCAAGGGAGATGCTGCCAGGTAGAGTAAGAGTTGCTTGACTTTCCAGTACATCTCTGGAGCTTCTTACAGAGAAGCTCCAACGGTGACTACACGGTGGTAGGAGAACTGAGTTCATATCCCAGAGCTATCACTCAACAGCATGCTCCACGTAGACATTAAGCACCTCTCCAGAAAGTCTCAACTTTGCTGTCTTTCATCTGAAAACAATACCAGCCCGAAATATATTTTCTATGTTTTAAAACTAGCAACCACAAACTTAGTGGCTTTAAAATAGCTCTTGTGTATTTTCTTACAGCATCAGAAGGTCAGAAACATGGGCACAACCTTCTTAGCTATGTTCACTGCTCTGGTCTCAATAAGGCTGACATTAAAATTGGACCAGCTTCTTTCTGTCACTTGCTGTTTTTCCTTTCAGGTCTCATGGTTGCTGGAAGAATTGTAAAACAGATCCCCACACCTGTTAGTGAGGGTCTGCTTTAATCCTTCATTTTCTGAAGCCTCCAGAGATGTTGGCCATCTGGTCCTCTGTGAGCCTTCTTTCAGCACAGCAGGGTACGTATTCAAAGTCAGTAGGGGCAGCTCTCTGACCTCCAGACCCTCTTTTAAAGAAATGGCTCACTAATCTTCCTTTCCGTTAACACAATGTCAACTGATTAAATGTTTTAATTACATTTGCAAAGTCCCTTGATCTTTGCCAGATTCTGCAGCTTATAATCAAGTAACAAGTTTGGCTCAAATCCATGGAGATTGGGACTGGGCACAGGGCAGCTAGTTATTAAATGGATCTTAGGATTCAGTCCACTACAAGGCTGTACTTCTCTGGTCTTTTCTTAAGGATCAAGTGAGGTCACAATTGCATTATCTAGGATTTAGACAGGCTGCATATCACCAAGACTTAGATTCTCAGTGTTTTAGGCAAACTAATTACCAGAACATCAGGATCTTTGGACCACACTGTATATTTTGGCAGAGTACAGGAATGGAGGCTCAGTTTCTTAATGAAGGAGCTTTGCCTTTCCTCTGTCTTGTTGAAGATTTGGAAAATTCTCTAGGTGACCACTTTTTTCCCCTAAAAATGCCCTTCTTGGGGCTGGAGAAATGGTTCAGCAATTAAGGGCACTTGCTGCCTTTGCAGAAGACCCAGGGTTAGTTCTGCTAGCTCAAAACCACTGGTAATCCACTTCTAGGGGATCTGATGCCTTTTTTGGTCCACGTGGGCACTGTATACCTGTGGTTCACTTACATATATACAGGCAAAAAAGGAATGCTTTCCTTAGTTTTATATATGTTGAAAGAGATGACATTTTGAGGAACACCTGTCAAGCAGGAACGTGGCATAAATTTGGTTTCGGTGGTTTTACAATTCAACAATAAGATGCCTCGATCAGTTATTGATAGGGTTCTATGAACAAATACACCAGATCAAAGAGATGGATCTCCTATTCTCCTCACGTGCCTCAGACCTATCAACCAAGGCTGTGATCAATGGGTGCAGGCAAGATGGCAGGAGGTAAAGCGAAACCTCCATCTGAGTTGGCAGCGCATCTGACACATCCTGAACTTTTATTTCGGTATGTGAAATACCAAGATCAAGCGCCTTTAATAACTAAACTTTCAACACTTAAGCACCAGATGATTTCTATCAGTCAACCATAGTATGAATGTTTTAACTAAAAACAAACAACAAACAAAGTAACAAACACATTTTCAGCTTGGGGAGATGGCTCAGTGGTAAAACACCAGCCACAGAAGTGTGAAGATCTAAGTCCAGATTCTCAGCCAGGTCCAGTAGTAGGGATCTGTAATCCCAGGTTTCTGATGGTGAGATGGGAGGCAGAGACCAGGGAATCCCTGCAAGCCTGCGGGTCATCAGTCTAGAGTAGTTAAAGGTGAACAAGAGACTGTGTCTTAAGGTAGAAGGTGAGGACTGACACGTGAGATTGTCTGAACTCTGTGTAGGCTCCTGGTGTAACTGTATGCTCGTGTATATGTGCATGCACAACAGAGAAATTAGAAACTAAACACATTGTCACGGTCATCTACAGAGGCAGAAAGACCTCTATCCGAACTCTGGTTATAATTTGCACTCTGAAGTTATTATATTGTCAAGTATGCATCATGAGCCTAGGTCCACGTTAAAGTGAAGACAGCCAGACACAGAAGGATACATGTTGTGCGATATAAATTTATATGTGGCCTTTTAAAATGTTGAACTTGGAAGCAGAGAGCGGACTGGAGGATGCAAGGAGTCGTGGACCAGAGTGACATAATTGGAAGCTACTGATCTGAGGGGACAAGGTTTGCTGCTGGGAGCTGCACATTCTGGAAAGTCAATTGAAATTTGCCGAGAGCTTAGTTCTTAAGTGTTCTTAGCACAAAAGAGTGATGGAATTATTAATTAGTTTGGTGTTGGCAACCACTTCACAATGTTTAAAAATCTCAAAACACTCTACTGTACCTTTTAAATGCATGTTTTCTTCTTTGAGAATTCCTTAACACACATTTTTAAAAGATGGGACAGTTTACGATGTAAAAGGTTGGACACATGATTCTGGGCCAGGCTTCCAAAGCAGGTTGGAAATGAGCTTGAGAGATCAAGCAAAGAGAACCTGCTTGGGATTCTTTTGTGGTTCATAGTGTTGGGGTCAAAGTGTGGGTCCAAGAGCAAGAGGCTCCCATGATTTTACTCTCTAGACAGTGCTAAAAGTGAGAGGATAGAATTCATTATCAGAGTGGGCAGATACGGTGGGCAGCAATGATAGCTATGGGTACCAGAAAACCTAAGAGGCAAGTATCAAAGGCAGGCATCAGATCTCAAAATAAAAAGCCGAGTCTTCATTGCACACATGTGATAGGCTGTGGTCACCATTCAGAGCTAGCGTGGTAGGGCTACTCATCTGGGTCTCTGTGATGTGGCTTCTCCCATCTTTCTGTTGATCTAGACATACATCATTCTTCCCTCCTTGGGGTCACTGTGGGATTCCTGACAGCCTTTGCTGTTTGCTGTTTTGTCCATATTGCAGGCGGCTGGGAAGAGAAAGGAGATAGAACTCTCAGATGTCACCTTCTTCCCTTTCTAGTCACCATTCAGAAAACTCTCCTGTAACTTTGGCTTAGATCTCATTTCAGGGCCCTGAGTCATTAGGAGCTGCAAGGGAGTGTGGGAGAGGCAGCTTTGTTGTTAGCCTGGTGCTTACCCTACTAACCTGGAATTTGGTGAGGAAGTTCGCATTTTAGATATTAAATATGTTTTCTGTGAATGGATTGTTTCTAGAAATACTGCTCATTTAAAAATACATTGGTATTTTTCCAGTATCCTTTTAGACAAATAGGTTTATTACAAAGGTGGATCAAGAGTCATTTCTCATGAGCCCTAGCCCATTTCCATTCTCCCCATTGCTGTCACCCTACAGGGTCCTAATATGTTTGTCAAAACTAAGAAAACTCATGGGGGCCTCACCATGAACTTCGCTGTAGACGTCACTTCGATTTCACCTTCTTTTCCCTCAATGTTTTTTTCTGTCTCACACAAGCTGGCTAGTTTTATGTCAACTTGACACAAGCCAGAGTCATTTGGGAAGAAGGACCATTAATTGAGAAAATTCCCCCACCAAATTGGCATGTAGGGAAGCCTGGGGTATATTTTCTTGATTGATGCTGATGGGGGATGGCCCAGATCCCTGAAAGTGTGAACACCCCTGTGTTGGTTGTCCTGAATGCTATATGAAAGCAAGTTGAGAAAGTCATGAAGAGCAAGCCAGTAGGCAACACTCCTCTGTGGGCTCTGCATCAGTCTCTGCTGCCAGGTTCTTGCCCTGCTTGAGCTCCTTCCCTGCCTTCCCTCAGTGATGGACTATGATTTGGAAGTGTTAACAAAATACAACCTTTTCTCTCCGTATTGCTTATAGCTGTGGCATTTTATCACAGCAATAGGAAGCCTAACTAAGATACCACATCTTCCACAGTCCACACTGAGATGCTTTCTTGGATTGGGCTTGTGTATTGAGCCTTTGACAGCCTGGTAGCTTACGGCTCAGCTGTTGTTCAACTGAGATTTTTTGGGATGCTTCTCAGGGTTAACACCTCGAGGAAGGATGCTGCAAAAGCACTAAGCCATTCTTATCTCATCCCGTGAAAGGGTCCTTTACATCTGTAAGGCATCAGTGAGATCCTCACCATGGCCTCATCCCTGGCTAGGTAGTGTTTTCACATTTCTGAAGTTATTTTACCCACCTTATTCATATGCTATTATTTAGAAGTGAGTCACTCCATTCAGCCCATAGTCCAGAGCATCTGTGTGGCAAGGGTGGGGATTAGGAGCCATTTTTTTCGGGAGAAAGAATTACTTGTCATATGCTGGTTAGTTTTAATGATCTACTTGGCATAATCTAGAACCACATGGGAAAAAAGTCTTAATGGGGAAATTGTTTTGATCAGGTTGTTCTGTGAGTGTGCCTGTGGGAAATTGTCTGGACTCTTAATTGATGTAGGAAAACCCAACTCATTATGAGCAGTACCATTCCCTAGGCAAAGGAGTCATGAATAGTATGAAAGCTGAGAAACTGAGCTGAGCAGAAGCAAGGAAATAAGACTCCACACATTCAATCCCTCTCTGCTCTCAGCAAGGAATGTGATGTTTCCCAATAATAACAGACTATAACCTGTAATTTTAACTCACATAAACCTTTTAATTCTGTGGTGTTTTAGGTCAGGGTATGTGTCAAAGCAACAGAAATGAAATTAGAACATGTAGCATCAAGAATTTCCAGCAAGATAATGTCTGTTTTCTCCCCTTGATGTATGTAACTATTTATATTATTTGGGAACTAGATTTTTTATTTTGTATGTTTTTATAATCAATATTAAATCACTGTATTTCTGATATTGTTCCATTCTGGAAACTGGAAGCTCTCTTGACTCTTGCCAGGCATCTATCTTTTTTACTTATTTATTTCTAGAACTTTCTTAATTTATACATGTCCAATAGGATATTGGCTCATCTTGAACTTGCCCAAGCCTTAGAGTCAGCCATTTCTCCAAGGAACTATAGTTTCTTTTATTGGCCAGTGATACTAAAACCTAAGATGTGGACACCGGGTGCACTTTGAGTTTTATAAATGCCAGCTGAATACTGGCTGACATGAGGAAGATGGTTCCATAAAGTCATGGGTATGATTATGAGTGGGTTTGTCTATGCATTGTCTCATTTATTCTCTCACTGGCACAAGTAGGAGATGCATTAAGTCATAAAATGCGACACATTATGCATGAGGGAGTGGCACTAAGGGATGGAGTGCCTGCAAGCGACATATAACCTGTGAGTGACCATGGGATTTAGTTATTTTTGTTTTTAGGGATATAGATGTCTTTGTGTGCATGTATGTATATGCCCCCAGAGGTCAGAAGAGGGCATTGGATTCCCTGGAACTGGAGTTATAGATGGGTGTGAGCTACGGTGTGATTGCAGAGAGCTGAACCAAGAACTGAACCCAAGAACTGAACCCAAGAGTAGCAAGATTTCTTAACCTCTGAGCCATCTTTCCAGCCTCTCAAATGAGGCTTTTTATGGGCATGCTCTCCAGATTGTTCCCTTTTCTCATCATGACACTGCGCCATCTCAGGAGACTGTTATTTTGAGAAACACTTGCTTCTAAGTACTAACTACAAAGTCCTTGGTTTCCACAACAAGCCAACAAACTGACCGAGTTCCTGCTAGGCACGAGACATTGCCCTGGGTCCTGGGCATCAGACCATGGGCACAAAAGTTCCCAGTAGCTGTGTAGTTTATATCCCTGCAGAGAAGAACATAAACAAGAAAAATAGAAGTAACGGATTTCATAGAGTACTAAATACTGTGCATAAAGTCACATTTTCCAGGACACGATTGATGAGAAATAGCCATATTAGGTGGTTGGCTGGGAGCCATGCTTTTGTTAGGACCAGGTGGGTACAAAAAAGCCATACAAAGGTAGTACAAGCACAGCATCAGGGAAGTATCCAGGCTAGCATATTTTTGACATGTTCTAGGAAATATAATAAACACCGGTGGGACCAAGCTGTGGAGACTTGGTGGGTATATGGAAGAAGATAAAGCCAGGGATGGGCAAAGGTTCGATAATGGAAGGTTTTGTGGGGCTTGCTACGGTGGGTATTTATTATTTATCTCTCAGAGCAGTGCGAAGCTATTGGGACAGTTTGTCAGGGGAGTTCCACAGTCTGATGGGAACTATAAAATTCTTCTTTTTCACATTTCGCAGAGACTACATGCTTCAGAGTTCATCAAAGTTAGGAAACTATTGATTGCAATTTCTGCTCTTATTTTTGCTCCGTCTGAATCTGAAAGGAAAGGGGAAAGAGAAAATAAGTAGCATGATTCTGAAGTACCATTCACTGATTGTCAGACATATTCCAATCCAGAGGTGTTCAGTATGTAAATGAGTGTAAATTTCAAGAAGGCACAGCGAGGGCAGCAGCGGTTGACGGAGCCATGAGCACTGATGGCAGTGGAAGGCTCGACCCTGCAGGTGTGAGGCAGGAAGAGGAGGGGTCATTGACATCAGAACCATTAAGTGTATTCTGAGGAAAGATGAGGTAGACAGGGCTTATTGCAAATGAGCTGCCAGTTTGAGGAGGGAGCAGGGTGACTTCTGGTTTGGATGTTGAACAGCAAGAGGGTGGCAGTATTAGGACAGAAAATGGCATATTGAAAGACTTCCGGCTTAATTTTTGATTCATGATTTTCTTTTGTAAATCAACTTTCTTTTTGGTTTGTAGGCTGGGGCGGCTAGTAGACTCCCAAATGAATTCTCAAAGACACTGTTGAACCAAGACTTCTCAACACAGCAGATAAACACAAGAGCTGATGATACTGATTTAGGAGTCAGTCCTGGGACACAGTGAGCAGACAAACAAGGAGGAAGAGACTTGAAAATCCTCAAACTCGGTCCTGGGAAAAGGGGGGAGGAAAGTGTGTCAGCTGGCAGCAGAAAGGGGGTGGGCCGGACAGAGGCAGGGAGAGTGGGTGGTGTGCCACCGAGGCTGAGCTTGATTGGGACAGGTTGGTGACAGTGATACGCAACATAGAAACTGTTTACAACGCTCCAGATTTGTGGCACGGCTCATATCTACAGATTTACATCTTGGACGAGTTGGTAACTCTTTCGGGTATTGGTAATGCTGGTCTCAGCTGTGTTGATTTTCCTCAAGTTTTTCTCTCTTTGATGGCTCAGACACTTCAGTTCAGAGTTACATGAGGTTCTCCTCACCTCTTCACTGGGGTTAAGATTTGGAGGTTCTCATCATGTTGTATAAAGGATACACTGTAAGCATGACTCTCTACTGTCACCATGGCTCCACTGTCAACTTGGCTCCACTGTCAACATGGCTCTACTGTCAACATGGCTACACTGTCAACATGGCTTTCTGCCATCACCATGGCTCCACTGTCAACATGACTTTGCACAGTCACCGTGGTTTGCCACTGTCGCTGTTCACCTCCATCTCTGTCTGGGACAGTACTTGTCACATCTCTCTGCCTGCAGTTACTCCATTCTTCTTTCACACTGAACTCATTGAAGGAGAGTCACTGTGATTGGCTCACTCTGTGAGGAGTCTGCACTTTCTCATCAAAGGACCCTTCGGTGTTGAATACTTTCCCTTCTTCTATATGCTTTTTTTATTCTGACTTTTCCCTCTTCAGCTATTTAGTTGGTGTCGACCTATGGATGCATATGTTAGTATTTGGGGTTAGAGCCAAAACAACCAAAACAGCTCTTTCAGTTTGTTTCTCCTGTTCATAGACATAAAAGTGCCTCAGTTCCCCTTTAAACAAGATTTATTATTTATTTATCCTTATGTGTGTGTTTATGTATGTGTATGTATGAACATGTGTGTGCAGACCTGCAGAGACCAGAGAAGACATTGGATCCCCTGGAACTGCAGTTAAAGGCAGTTGTAAGGCACCTGATGTGGATCCAGGGAATGAGCTCTGGTCCTCTGCAAGAGCAGCAAGTACTCATCATCTCAACCATTGCTCCTGTCCTTCCCTAAGTTTCTTAAATCGTTGCATATGATTTCATTAGTTATATGTATAGGTGGCATTAACTAACTCAATATTAATGGCCAACTAGTTGCCCATTTACACAAATAAATTCCTGTGGACACTTTTACAACTAGAATAACCGAGATTGGAGAAAATGACCAAGATCATACTTCTCTCGTTCATACTGACATGAAGATTTTCTAAAGAGCCAATCACACTCCCTTAGCTCGGATGTTATTATGATATTCACGCGAAAGAAGCTCTCCTAAAGACTGGGAATGGTCCCAGGCTCACACAATTCAAGATTATTTTCCCAGTGGCAGTTGAATGTGCAGGATGCATTCTGAGAGCACAGGAATGTGAGACGGTCCTTACATCTGCGCACATTTGTGCTGATGCGTCTTTAAAGGACCACAGTATGTTCGCTGATGTTCCATGTAATGATATTGTCTAAATGAATAGCACAGCATGCTGTGGTGATTTCAACTCCTTCCTGACATCTTATCACATTAGTGATCATTGGTTTTTTGTTATGATTCCCAGTATTAGCAACAAAACAAGTGTCACTTAGTGGCCACCTGGGATGCTGTGTGAGGGAGCCTGCAAGTGTTTAAGTTGTAATGGCCTGTATTAAATCACAGCAAGAGCACCACACTTTGTTGTTTATAAAACATTATACGCCACGCAGTACTTCCAAAGCTGAGCAACTCTTTCCAGTCCAGTCGCCAGCCAGCTGGTGGGGTTATGTATGATGGGAGAGTCAGCGGCAGGTTAAAATCCCTGTGACCATCTCTGAAAACATACTCAGTTTGTGGTTTCCTGGGATGCTTTTACAATTTAGAACTGGGAATTATGGGCTGGGACCTGGCTCCACTGGTAGTGTTTGCCATGCAATCGTGAGCTCTGAATTTGGATCTCCAGGACCTATGTGAAATCTGGGTACAGAAATATGCATAAACAACTCTTGTATCAGTTCGGGCAGAGACAGACTTTTTATTGATGGTTCTCACTGGACAGCCAGTCCAGATGAATCAGTGAACTCCACATTCAATGAGAGACCCCTTCTCAAAAAAGAAGGTGGAGCCTGGCGGTGATGGTGCATGTCTTTAATCCTAGCACTTGGGAGGTAGAGGCAGGCAGAAGTAGGCAGATCTCTGTGAGTTTGAGGCCCACCTGGTCTAGAGAGAGAGTTAGTTCTAGGACAGCCAGAGTTACAACAGAGAAACCCTGTCTCAAAAAATGAAAAAAAAAAGGTGGAAAATACCTGATGAAGACATCTCATATTTACCTCTTACCTATACACATGTACCTACTCACACCCACACACAGAGGAATGCTGGCATCTGCATACATGAATGCAGCCATGAGCATGTATACGTGTGGAGAACACACACACAATTGAGATTTATTACTTTAATATCACAACATTTCAAATTTACTCAAGTTATATATACTTAAATGGGATTTATTCTATTTGTATACAACATCCACACATTTATGTAACATTGTATATTAGGTTTATATATTTAAAAATAACTCCATAATAAGACTGTGGGATGCTTTGATATAGATTATTTGACCTGGTTTACCTATTTTCTCTTGCATTTTAAAAAGAGCTGGCTATAGGTATCATTTTACATGTGAGTACAGACACATGCAAACATAGGTGCTATGCATGTTTGTGTGTGTGTGTGTACGTCTGTGTGTGTGTGTGTGTGTGTGTGTGTATGTCTGTGTGTGTGCGCACTGTACTGAAGATGTTATTAGACATTCTTCTTTTTAGTTAATCCCATTTCTATCATACCTTGCAGTAAGCACTATATAGAACAGGTTTTAAAGGATAATACAAGACAAAAAAACATTTGAATTTGTTATAAAGAGAATTTGTCTTACAAATTTACAGACTATTTCACGTAAGTATTTAAAACCATATACATTACAGTTAAGTCTTAGCAGTGGCTTGCAAATTCATAGATTTGACCATATGGCTTTTAACAGTTCTTCATTTTTTTCACTATAATTTTCTAATATTTTAATTTTTAGGAAATTCCAAGTAATGTAAAATATCCAGGTGTACTTTATAGTTAGTCCAAAACTTACTAATACCCTCTCATAACACCAAACTAAATTTTATTTTTGTTGCAAATTTGTCCATACGAGTAAAATTACTTAACTGGAGGCATCTCACCTGCCTCTAAGGCATGAATTAGGTCTAAGTGTGAACCTCAGTTTTCCCACTCCACAACTATTGGTGATGATCCTTAGCACTGCAGCAGGATCTGTACCAATGCTTCTCATCTGCGGTCATCTGAATGAAAAGTGCCCCCACAGACTCAGGGGACCTCTCAGCTTCTGCTTCTACCCCCACTCCTCCCAGTTCTTTCCTCAAGCTGCCATTGGTCAGAGTGATTTATTACAGCGAGAAAGCACTAATGTCACATAGCATCCCTACAGTCTCTGGGCAGTGCAATTAGCTTTTGCTTTCACCCTTGTTTGCAATGCAGTTTTATTTCCTGTGCTGGGAATAGAACCCAGGACCTCACCCATGCCAGACAAGTTCTGTACTACTGTGCCTCAGCCTCAGTCCTTTCATTTTCTTCTTAAAATCTCTCTCTTGCCTTGTCCCCCATACCCTCTCTTTGCTTTCTCTTGCTTCTGAGACTTGAAAGAGGAGGTGATCTACAGCCTTCCTTTATCCAAACATCCTGCTCACATATATTCAGTGGTAGGTGACTTTTCTCTTGTTCCTCTGAATGCTATTCATCCTACTTTATGTTGTAGAAGTTTATTTTTAGATATGTACAAAATATTGTTTTGTGTACTCTTAGGTAAGAATCTACCTAGGTCTTGGCTTTTTGTATTGTCTGTAGGTGTTGGATTTCTGTTGGAGATGTCTGATTACTTATGATCTGCACCTGAGGTGTTCTGAATCAATAAAAACACCTGAGCACAGTTGCTTAGGGGTTTCACTATTGGTGCATGCCATGACAGTTGTTCCCTCTGCTGAGGTCTGGCAGAGTTTGTACATATGAGAATGCCTCCTTGTATCTCTTGGTGAGCCACTAAAATACTACACAATTAGTGCCTGAAACATCAGTTCTGAAAGTCATGCTCATCCTACATGGAGACAAGGAAGAACAAGAAAGAAACTCCAGACCTCACAGAGTCTGGTCAAGTATGTTCAGGGCAACTCCTAGAGGAGAAATATATATGTGTGTGTGTGTGTGTGTGTGTGTGTGTGTGTGTGTGTGTGTGTGTATATATATATATATATATATATATATATATATATATATATATATATATGCAAAATTAATGAGTGGAAGTCTCCTGAAGGAAGAGGAGGGTAAGGAAGGAATTAAGCCTCTATTAAGAGAAAATTGTGAAAATTAAGTGTTGAAAAAGAGCTCAAAAGTGAGAGCCACAGAATAGAGGCCTTCAGAGAAAGACATTTTCATGGTAAAAACACAGAGTTCAGCTGGAAGCAGGGGAGAAGCAAGGTTTCAATTGCTGTTCCTAATCATGGAGTTAGTGTTCCCTCCAGCTGCTGGCAGCCAGGGCACAGGAAACAAAAACCAGGGTGTACTGTTCTATAAACTGAGTTTGTTGATGGCTTTATATGTGTGTGAAGCCCAAGTGGGTCTTGTGTTTGAAGTCTATGAAAAAGAGTACATGTTTCCCCATAGTGGTAATGAGAAAGAAGACCAAACTGTCAAAATGTTTCAACCAGTGATTCTTCTCACTGGCCTAGGAACCACTGCTGTACTGGAAGCCTTGACTTAGAGCCAAAAAAAACCTCTTAGTTAAACTGAACAGTTTTTTTCCCTGCAAACCTGACTACAAGCAATCTAGGCACCGGTGATGGTGATGATAATTCTATCCACAAGGGAACCCTTCCTGCAGACAAGGTGACCTGTTATTTTTCCTGGAAACCAGACTCTATCTTAAAACCTGGAAAGTGTTTCCTCAGGGTCAGCATACAAGAAGCTGTCTTCCAGAACTGGTTGAGTTAGTATCTTATGCTGGCAGCCAAACTTGGTACTGTAAGAATTACACAGGTGGTGCTGATTTTGAAGGCATTGAAGGGGTCATGTTAAGAAGTTGAGGCTTGAAATCATGAAGAGAGCCCAGGAGAGGCTATTGGTGAAAGTGCAGCCCAGTTGCAGCAGAAGACGTCAGCTTTCTGAAGATGTCAGTACCATGGGATGACCACCAAGAACAGCAGCAACAGTGGAGTGGAGCCAGCCGAAGCCTGAAGAACAAGCTGTGTGTACTGTAGAGGGCAGAGCCAGAGAAGTGATCTAAGCCCTTTGGAGGAGCCCAGAAGATTGTGAGTGAATTCCAGATAATTGGGCATTGATAATGTTTTTCTGCTGTCCAAAGACATTGTAAAAATCTTGGTAGATGTTTGGTTTCATTTGGTCCTGTGCATTAGCAACCCTTGTGATTTTTCTTCTTGCAAATAGTTTTGCTGGTGTAGTGTTAAATTATGTTGTTGAGATAAAGCAATTTTTGTCTTATACAGAAAAGGAGAGAAGTTGTTTAAGTTTATTTTTAGTTATGTACAAAATATTCTTTTGTGTACTCTTGGGTGAGGGTCTGCCTAGGTTTGGCATATTGTTTTGTCTGCAGGTGTTGGATTTCTGTGAGGGATATTTGATTGCTTATGATCTGCATGTGAGGGGTTCTGAATCAATAAAACACCTGAGCTCAGATGTTTGGGGGTTCCACTGTCAAGTAAGTGTTAGCCATGAGTGTGGTTCCCTCTGCTGAGGTCTGGCAGAGTTTGCATGTATAAAAGTGCCTCCGTGTCAACCTTGGTGAGCCTACATAGCAGCCTAACAACTACACCTTTTATCACCATCTATTTGCTTCTAATCAACTCTTTCCTAGTCTCGTGTCTTCCTGCACACATCCCCCTCACAAACATTCATTCTCTGTTATATCCAAAATTCACATTTCTCCTTGGAAAGCAAGTCTGCTTTTCCAAAACCATCCAGTGATGATGCGCACACATGCAAACACACATACACACACACACACACACACACACACACACACACACACACGAATGAACAAAAGCCATTTTGTCTTATAACATTGAATTAGTGAATATGTGTGCAGTAAGGCAAATTATCTTGTATAATGTGAGTGAATTTAAGCCCATCAGCTGAGGGCCTAGACAGAACAGGTTTTCCCTTCCCTCATCAAGTTTTTTCCTAAACAACATCTTCTGGATTTGTTACAGTATGGACTATTGTATTCCTCCAAACTCGAATGTTACACGTCATTATCCCTTAGTCTGATGGTGTTAAGAGGAGCCTATCAGGATTATGTGAAGTCATGAAGGTAGAACCATCATGAAAAGATTTATAACCTTATCGGTGGTTCCTTAGGTTCCATTCTCTCTGTTCACCAAGAGATGACACAGCAAGAATGTCATCCATAGATCAGGAATCAGGACCCCACAAGATACCAGTCTTGCCTCTACCATATCTTGGACTCTTAGGCTTTAGAATTCCCAGAAATAAATGTCAGTGGTATTTCATTCTATCAGCTCCAGCTAAGACAGATTTCAGTTGCTGTATTGGCTTTGCTTGGGATTCTGTGTGTGTGTGTGTGTGTGCGTGTAAGTGATGGTGTATACATAGATACATGTGTGGGTGCGTGTGTGTATGTACATGTGTAAGTGATGGTGTATGCATACATACATGTGTGGGTGCGTGTGTGTATGTACATGTGTAAGTGATGGTGTATGCATACATACATGTGTGGTTGCATGCGTGTATGTGCATGTGGAAGCCTGAGGTTGACTGAGAACCTTGGGTTTCTTCCCCAATTTTCCCTCATCTTATGTTTTGAAACAGGGTCTCTGACTGGGTCTTGAGCTCACCAATCTGGCTAGAGTAACTTGCCGGAAACCCCAAGAACCCTTCCATCCATGCCTCCCTGGTTCTAGGCTTACAAGCGAATGCACTGCTGCACCTCACATTTTACATGGATATCGGAGCACCAGACTTGAGTCTTTATGCTTGTACGGAAGGCAGTTTCCCAGCTGAGGCATCCTTTGCTGGGATCCCTGCACCACTAGGCCACGCTGCTGATCATGACCCCATGGTTAAATTCTTTGTAATCTCCGTTTCTCTCACTTTCATCTCTCCCTGTCTATTTGTCTCTGTGAACCTTACTGGTTCTGCTTCTCTGAAGGACCACAGTTAGTATTCTCCGTGTAACACCACCACATCCTATGCTCTGCCTAGAAACTTCACTAAGCAGAGGTCACTGGCTACAAGTTCTTACGTTACAGATCTTAACTTTATTACCGGCTCACATATATAAAGCTTCTCACCAGGCTCCCTGAGGAAAGAGACCAACGGGAGCATCTTCCTTCCCTGGTATTGATTACGCTGATGATCTATGGTTCTCCCTGCTCCTGCATCAGGCCAGAAAGGTTCCCGTCCAGTTTATCGTCCAGCTTATTTTAAGTGTAATGTTTATTATAAGTAGATATTTTTCTACTATTAGCTTTATACTTAAAGAATTTCCTTCTTGAGAAATGATCTAGTAATCCAACAATTTAGATTTCATACATCTAAGGAGAACATTCTAGCCGCTGACAAGCAGAGAATTTTCTGTTGTCTGTTCTACATCCAACAGCGTATTTTTCAGTTGTCAGAGTACTAGAATCAGGAGAAATCAATGAAAGGATCAGTTAGTATCTCTTGGGGAACAATGTCACTGGCTGTAGGTGATTTGTTATAGCAATGACTTTTGCATTATATCCTAATAAGGTACTATAGCCAGCTGTGGAGTGGGAAAAATAGATAGATTTGGTTAATAGGTTTTAGGGAGAACGATTTTTGTTCTGCTACAATTGTCAATAGTGCTTGAAAGACAGGTTTATTCACCTCAGCAGTACTAAGCTCTGAGATGACATAACTTTCTGTTATGGAAGGAGAAAGGAAGAAGGAAGAAGAAGGAAGGAAGAGAGAAGGAGGAGGGGAAGGAAAGGAGGGAGGGAGAGAAATTCAGGTGAGAGTTCACTGGCTGCCATCTATGCAGTTGGATTAATTCAAAATTGCATAGAATACTGTTTTCTTTTTCTTTTAAAATTGGATGATAAAAACTAAAATGTATTCTCTAAGATGGTCAGCATTCTTTTGGGAAATGGATTTTCAAAAACACGTTTTTTTGTTTTTTTTTCTCACATCCTTGTTTGGAGGAGCCAATAACTCCCTTCTAAGAATAAAGGAGATTGTGATTTGGAAAATGGCTCTGGGCCCATTTCCCTGCAGAACACTGTGAGAATTTCTGACTAGTTTCTGATGATTCATGAAAAAGCCTTTAATAACTCCCCGTAACGCCCTTAGCAGTTTCCAGAGGCAACTCTGGATCTTTTTCCTTTTTGCTAAGTTGAGGGGGACATTTTCATCTCTTATGTAAATAAGTTTATTTTTTCTCCGTTTGCCTCTTGTCAATAGTGCTCTGTATATTTCCTTCATGTTTTAAATCATATATTAAATCATATTTAAGTCTATTTTAAATTGGAGATTTTTTTTTTCTCTCAAAAACTAAAATGCAAAATCCAACCCAAATTTTGTCTCATTATGCAAGATGGCGTCCCGAATGCTGTAGTGATCTCAGTTCTGTGAATCCCTGAGCTCTCCAGTGATGAAAGGCGGACACAATAAAGGCAAAGACGAGAAGGTGAGAGGGCAAAGGTCTGGGAGGTAGAAGTTCAAAGGTAACAGCTCGTCAAGTTACAACATGATGCATACTGTGAATTGTTTGGTTGAGGTTTGAGGAAAGCTGTTTCCTCCAAAGAGCAACATTTCCTTTTGGGCAGATTGCAAAGGTTCCCAAGGCTCACGAAACTCAGAAGAAATGACAGGGCTCAGACAGAGGCTCCGAAGACGCACAAGACAACAGGAGGGTGCTCTCTGAAGTTATGGAAGAAGTAAGCCAATTTCTCAGGGAGAGGAGACTCTTCAGCGGAGCTGTCTATGGATTGTGCAGGGAACTTCAGTGAGTCACCGTTCGTGCTGGGGTGGACTTTTTGGTGAAATAGCTTCCTCAGTCCTGTAATATCTTGGAGATAATCTCTCACATGTACTCCTGTAGGTAACTCTAATACATGTATTGGTTTCCTGAACTGAGTATGGTTAAATCATTTCTTTGGTTTGTGGTTGTTCTATCTATCTGGGGTGAACAGCCACCCTGTTCCAGGAAATGTCACACACAGGAATGAGGTGCGATTATCACTTAAGTATATGTTTTAGACTGAAAATTTGAAGATGCTAATTCTTTTACTGCTGTACAGTATTTGTACAAAGCAGTGAGTTTCTTTACAACGTTTTTATGTCTGTATAACAATAAACTTTGGTCATACTTACTGTGCCCTCCATCAGACCCTCTTAGGTGCCCCCCTTCCTCCTGCTGGTCTTCCCCAAAAGTGTTTTTTCTTTCTCTTTTCATGTAGGTTACTCATATGAAAGAAAGCATATGATAATTGTCTTTGTGAGCTTGGCTTAATTTCTTAACACGATGATACCCAATCAAATCCATTTTTTTTTGCAGATCTTCTCTGAGGCTGAAAAATATTCCATTGATCCATTCATTCACAGGACACCAGAGGCTCACTTCATATTTTGATATTGGGAATAGCTTCACAACACACCTGCAGCTGTCTCTATGATACGGGGACCTTGATTCTTTGAGTGGGGGTTACACCCAGAGTCATATGGCAAGATCATTTTCTGGTCCTCTTTTCAATTTCTTTGCAAGATGGTGACCCTGGGAAGGCTAAATTTAAAAGCAACTAGGTCTAGCATTGTTGTTTCCACTGGATTCCTTATTTTTTAACTAACCGTTCCTGTAGCTAAAAGTTACTACTGCTTTAAATCTATGGTTGAAATCGTATCCAGCAGGTGATTTAGTTAACGCTAAGGTAACATGTTGCAGAAGAAAGCACCGCTCCTCATGTACCTGGTGAATTCTAAAATATAGATATTTAGGGCGGTGAAATGACCACTTTAAATGTCTACAGCTTTGCATTTTCCCTTCTTGTGTTGATTAGCCTGAGAAGCAAGTTCAGATATCCTCAGCCTCAGACTGAACTGCAGCTTTGGGCATCCTCTGCAGTGTCTGTTACGTAATAGCGGATAATCATGGACCAATTTTCCCCACATCACAGGGCTCTCTGAAAATGCCCTGCTTGTGTTCTCCTCCCAAACGAAACACTGCGTCTTTCTTATTTGTCATCCTTTCTTTCCCCTGCCTGGGATTTGACTTGTCTCTTTTCCTTTATAGCAGTGAACCTGTCTCGTCTTTTACTGCTATCCCAAAGTAATTTTTTCCCCTTGTCCTTTGTCTCCCAAATGAATAATTCTTCCCTGAAGCCCCTGAGAAAGTGGGTTGGTGTGTGCGTTCTCTGCACTGAACTACCTTCAGTCCTCACTTCTTGAAACTAAATCTCTCTTTTCTGATTTTTAAATCTCAAGACAGTACTTCTCGATTTTGCTTCTCCTGTTCCCCAGGCGGATGATTTTTAAAATGTGCCCCCCCCCCACCCCGGCCATGTCTCTGCTAAAGCTGAAGTGCTAAGCCCTGTGTTTGAAGTCATAGATCTGTCTCTTCTGCCTCTACATCTTCTCCTGTGTCTCATTGTGTGGCCTTACACAAGAAATTAATTGTCTAGAATATTATTGGTTAGACTATTCCTCCTTTCCTTACTATCTTAAGTGCCTAAAATTGAATTAACATACTGTTTTTTTTTAATTGAGGATGACACCTTTACTGTGGTTCCAAGACTTGCAATTGTCTACTGACGTTTGACAATTGGAATGATGTCTTGGCTGCCCTCTCTATCTGGGATGAACAGGTCTTTTGTCCCCAGAAAAACAAACATAGTGGTGTGGTATAATTATGAGTCAGGAGCATGTTTGGGGCTCATAAAGGCTGCCTAAAGAGGAACTAAAGTTATTTTTGAAGACTTCCTGGGAAAATGTAAGTTTATTTCCACTTTTCTTCTGGTTTCATAATAGAAATAAGTCATGAAAACTCTTCCTCTTGCCCTTCTTGCTCTTATAAAATATATTTATTCTTCATCGAATACTTGGAAGTCTATATTGTTCTGGACATGGGGGCTTAGCGTACCTAATTGTAAAGATCTGGGCCAATTCTCCTGAGATTAATAGGTTAGTTAGGGTCCTGGGTGCATTTTTTGATGCTATGATAATGTACTCTGGCAAAAACAACTTAAAGAAGGCTCTATTTTGGATCACACTTGAAAGTAGAGTACATCATGGCAAAAGAGTCACAGCGACAGGAGCTTCCAGTCACATGCAGTTCACAGCTGGGAAGAATAGAGCAATTGGAGCCTTCACTTAGCTCATTTTTTTTTCCCTTTTCATTTAGGCCAGGATCCAGCCTAGGGAATGGTGCCCACCCCCACAGTGGGTAGGTCTTCCCACCTCATTCATAACAGCTGCAGCAGAGCAAAAGAAAGTTCCTTGGTGCATGGAAATGCAAGCTGAGTTTCAGAGTTAATAACAGACTTTAGAAGCCATGGGTGACCAAGTGCTAGCGGGAAGTTCATAGCCTAACCTAGGGACTTTGTCTTTGGCACTAGGGTTTTCGGTCAGAACAAACTTTATGGTGAGGGGTTTTCTGTGTGTTGTGGCATATTGAGCAGCACGGATGGCCACTCCATATAAATTCTAGTTGTATTCTTTACCCTAAATGGTGATAATTAAAAAATGTTCAGGCTTCAGCAGGTGTTCCCTTCAACCAAGATGCTCTTAGCCCTGGTGGGAAACCATTGGTTCGATAGTTAAGCATGTGGCTTTCTAGGGTGGCAGAAATAAGGACCAGTAAAGAGTTGGAGACAGACAGTGGGTGATTCCACTTCCCAAAAGCAATTCTGTTCTGGGTGTGGCTGTGCATGCCTGGAATCCCAGCACTCACGGGGCTGAGGCAGGAGGATTACGAGTTCCGGGCCAGTCCAGGCTTTAGAATAAAAATGAAAGAAAAGAAAATCTTGAGTTATTCTCATGAACATTTTCCAAAATGGAGCAAAATTATTTTATTTTAGGCTTTGTTTTCTTGGGACTGATTACTAAAAACAAACTCAGCTGTTGTTTCTTTCTTTCTTTTCTTCCTTTCCTTCCTTTCTTTTTTTTTTAAAGACAGGGTTTCGCTGTTGTAACGCTGGCTATCCTGGAACTTACTCTGTAGTCCAGGTTGGCCTTGAACTCTCAGAGATCCACCTGCCTCTGCTTCATGAGTGCTGGATTTAAAGGCATGTGCTACCACTACCTGGCTCAGGTGTTGTTTCTAAACAAGAACAATCTAGAGCAATGATTCCACATGGAGCATTATCCTTTGACATCACTACATATGTGCACATGTGTGTGTGCACACACTTTGTTAGCTTGGAGTACTGCAGTCAATCACGTCAGATGAAGATGCCAATTTCAGAGTCTCCGAAAGACCTGCTGTTGGCATGCAGGTACTGCTGGCCGCTGCATACACCACTGCATATTAGAGAATGATTTGTGAATGGAGATTCCCTCCTCTAATTGGCAGAATGCTCTTTGAATGTCACTATTGGTTTCTGTTCCCAATATATTCACATCAATTAAATAAGCCCGATTCAGTTCTGAGGCTGTCAAGAGTCTACTATGTGAAAACACTGGATAGCCCAAGATAACACAGCTTGTGGCTCCAGAAAGCAGTGTTGCTCAGGCACATAGGATTAGGGGTTATTTTCAGTTCATTTGCTTCCACTTTTCAGCATGAGATCGTGTACAAGTCATGCAGCATCTGGGAGCAATCGTTTCCTTCAGTGAAAAACGGGGATACTATTAGAAGAATCATTTATGAAGGTTAGTTCCTTCAGGTTGATGAAACTAGGCTGATTGGACACAAGACTCTGGGCACGCCTGTGAAGGAATATCCAGATTAGGGCCATTGAAGTAAGAGGACCCCCTCCTTAACTGTGGGAAAAAGGAGAAAGGAAAGTTGTTTCTATTGGGGTACATCAGTAAAGAAACATGAAAAGACAAGAAATATGGCATATTAGACTTGATGTTACAACATGGCTCTTCAGTGTTCCTGAAAGATGTTTCTAAGGGCTTGTTCTGCTTGACAGTGTTAAGAGGCATGAAAAGCTTTGAGATTTGGCACCTAGCTGGAAGTCATTAGGTCACTGAGGATATATATTGGGGTACATGGGACCTGGCCCTTTCCTTCCTTCCTCCTTTCCCTGTCTTCCTGTGAGCAGTGTTGATCAACTGTACACTTCAGCCTGAACTCCTTCCACAGCTTTGAAGCAATGAGAGTCAGTTCACTATGGACTTTGGATCAGATTTTTAAATTTTATTTTTCATTGCAGTAACAAAAAACCCGACAGAAATAGCCTGAGGAGGAAGGATTTATTTGGCTCACAGTGTCAGAAGGTTCAGTCCACCACTGTCTGGCTTCAAGTACTTGGTTGTGGTGCTGGGTCTCTATGACTAACCAAGAAAGTGCTTCAGGAGCTGGCCAGCAAGAGGCAGAAGGAAGGGAGATGAGCACAGGAGTCAGGATAAGATATAGCTTTGGACAACAAATACAAGATACGCCATCTACACCCAGGCCAAGTCTCTGATCTGTCTCGATTACCCAATTGTTCCATCATGTTATGAACCCATCAAAGGATTGATCGATTCATCAGATCAGCGACTTCATGAGATCTAGCTGTCATGCCTAGAAGGTGTGCTTTAGTCACCATCTGGGCAGTTTAATCCACGCAAACAGACATAAGTAAGTGCTGTGGGACTTGAAGGACAGCTCAAAGATAGTAGTAAAGACACTTGCCTCCAAGCCTGACAACCCGAGTTCAAGTCCTAAAAACTGCATGCTGGAAGGGAAGAACCCCAAAGCTGTTATCTGACCACCGCACACATGCCAAGGCATATGTGTGCACACACACACCATACATACAGATAAAGTAAATAAATGTCCATTTTGTAACAAGCAATCACTGTAGACAGACATGTCTAAAACTGTGAGTCACACTAAACCATTTCTTTCATAGTCGATCAATTCAGGATGCTGTGAGATCAACTGATCACTAACCAACAGGATTGTTCAGACCAAAGAAAGGACCAACTTTGCTGCACACATGCCCCGTGGTTCTCCTGTGCCTGGAAAGGTGAACTCCAGTGGGATATAAGTGCCGTTCCCACTCAACAAGGTGAGTTAGCTGCAGTATCACACAGTGCGTCCACTCAATTATAAAAGGGTCTCTGTCAAATAACAAGGATCATGTGCTCATGTACTACGCCATTTATGAAAGCAGCTTGAAAAGTTAAGAGCCAACACTTCAGACTCTCTAGTCAATTTGAACTTCAGATAAACAGTATTTATCTAGATATAGCTTGAGTAATACTTGGGATTTATTTATAAGAAAAGTAATATGCACTCTTTTGCTTATATGTTATTTGGTTTTTTTACTGGGTACATCGTGTGGAGTCCGATTGCCAGAGAAACTTCTGGAACTGTTGTACAAATTTTCTGGCAGTGAAAATCACACTGGGGGCTGGGGATGTAGCTCAGTGGGTAGAGTTCTTGCCTGACCTGCACAAAGCCCTGAGCTCCACAGACTGGGTGTGGTTGTGCATGCCTATAATCCCAGCACTCTGGGGAGCAGAGGCAGAATTTGAAGGTTATCCTTAGCTATATAACGAGGCCAGCCTTGTCTTAGTTTCTTCAGTAGATACTGGGATTGATGCATCCTCTTAGAGGGTAGATTCAGCAATGGGATTATTGAAATCTGATTCCATCTTTCCTGACCTCAAGTAGAGAGTCTCAGTCAGTGGAATGGCTCAGAACATGTCTCCTGTGCCATGGTAGACAGGGACTGAAAGCAAGAAGTGCTGGACTCAGCAGAGACCCAGCAATTATCACCCAATGTTGAGTATTGTCTTTGCACCACAGGATGAAATAGGAATCCTCATCAGGTAAAGCCTTCCTGTCAGTGTACTACTGGCTTGAGAGCATCAGGGAATACCAAAGGTGCGCAAACTATTTGTGCATTAAAGCAGAGATGGCAGGCTCCTGGCAGGGGAGATCTGGTTTCTTAAATTCTTGGTGTTAAGAGTAACAAGAAGGAGGAGGAAATTTGAGATGTGAGAGGAAAGCCTGCGGTCTACTAGTTACATTTCCCAGCTTCACACAGATCCTGGGAGTGACGCATAGATACGTGTCACAATGAGGACCTGTCACACTGTGCCAAAAGAAATGTCACCTGCACCTCAAAACAAAAGGTTTTAGAGCTAAAGAAAATACACATGGGACATAATATACATACCAAGGCTGGCATTAAATCAAAGCTATTAGAGGTGTCTTGACAGAAGAGGCCGGTCTGAATACTGTCATTCTCTCTGGGTTCCCAGCCTGGCATGATACAGGAGGAGTTCATATCAGTTGTGTGGAAAATCCATCTGTTGATCTTAGAGCAACTGCCATCCTGTCTCTGGGACATGACAGCTTGGAGAAATTTCCTTCTCAAATAAGAGTTCCAAATGCAGATGCTCACTTGATTGGCTAAAGAGGGAGAAAGGGTAAGAGATGAAGACGTGCAGGAGGGTGACATGAGAGGTAAAGCAGCTGGAGTAGATCTGATGAAGGAAATGAAATGAACTTTAAGTGGCTCGTAAAGGCACCGCTGCAGGTTTCAGATAAGCCACTTGTCATAAATCATTTCTTACCGGACCCCTGTTGATTATGACAGGTTTCCACTGGATGCTAAGCCAAGCACCCAAACTGGATTGTCACCTTTATTTCTTGAAACAGAACATTGGCTGGATAAGCTCAAGAGACAGGCAGAGCCCCTCCAGTGTTGGGTAGGGAGTGTGTTTCTTGCCAGGGAAACCCTTATGTGTTTTCTTGTCCGTGTGTCCTTCAATACCAGCTCCATGAAAACATCTAAGGAAACGGAGCCAGCGGGCAAGACACAGCAGGTCTGTTGGAAGCTTTCTTGTGACCTCATGATTGTTCCTCTGTAGAATGCTATGTAGGTACAGAATATCCACACCCTGACTGCTGTGTAAACACCACGCTTCTTATTCTTATGAAAAATATTTCTAGATCTTTAGCAGAAAACAAGCAAACTACATTATCTCTTTTATTTTTGAACTAACACTTTTTCATTATTTATTGTTTTTTTTTTCTTCCCCTTCCAAATAAAAACTTGGGCCCAGAGAGATGGTTCAGTGGTAAGAGTTCTTCTTGCAGAAGAACTAAGTTAGGTTTCCAGGACATAGGTTAGGCAGCTCACAATTGTAGAATTTTGTTTTTAGTTGTGCTTAAAATATTGTTTTGTGAACTGTTGGAAAAGGGGGCTACCCTAGGTCTTGGCGTTTTGTATTGTCTGCAGGTGTTGGATTTATGTGCGGGATGTTTGATTGCTCATGATCTGCAGGTGCAGAGCAGCTTAAGGAGTTCTGAAAGAATAAAAACGCCTGAGCTGAGATGCCTGGGATTCCACTACGGAGTCTGATGTTGGCCAGGATGGTGGTTCCCTCTGCTGAGGTCTGGCAGAGTTTACACCTATGAGAATGCCTCTGCATCTCCGTTGCTGGGTCACCACAGCTGTGTACTGCTACCGATGGCACACCAACATGGGACATCATGCCAGCTAACCTAATGTGGTGACAAGGAAGAAAAGAAAGAAACTGCAGACCTCACAGAGTCTGGTAAAGCACGTTCATGGAAGCTACCAGAGGATAGAGTTTGATATAAGGCTCCTGAAGGAAGAGGAGAGGGAGAAAAGGAAATAAGCCTCTAGGAAGAGAAAATTGTGAAAATTAAGTGAGAACAAGGGCTCAAAAGGGAGAGTCACAGAAGAGAGGCCCTTAGAGAAAGACATTTTCGTGGTGAGAACAAGTATCTGGGATCAGGGAGAATGCAAGGTTCTAACTGCTTTTCCTGATCATAGAGTCAACATTCCCTCTCACCACTGGCGGCAGCCAGGGCACGGGAAACAGAAACCGGGGCATACTGTTATATAAGCGGAGTTTGTTCACGGATTTTTGTGTATGTGAAGCCCAAGTTGATCTTGGGTTTGAGGTCTATGAAGAAGGTTGTATGTTTCCCCATAGTGGTGGTGAGAAAAAAAATCCCAAACTTCCAGAATGTTTCAACTGGAGAGTCTTCACACCAGTCCAGGACCCCTGCTGTTGTGGAAGCGGCAGCTTGAAGCCAAACAGCCACTTAGTTAAACTGAACAGTGTTTTTGTTTTTTGTTTTTTTTTCCTGCAAACCCGATTATAGGCGTTCCAGGCACTGGTGATGGTGATGAGAGCTCCACCCACGAAATGACTCTTACTGCAGACAAGGTAATCAGCTATTTTTCTTGCAAACCAGACTCTGTTAAAATCTGGAAAGTGTTTCCTCAGGGTCAGCACACAGAAACTGTCTTCCAGAACTGGCCGAGCTTGTATCTTGTGCTGGTAGCTGAACTTGGTACTTTAAGAATCACCCAGGCGTTGCTGGCTTTGAAGGCATGGAGGGGTCGTGGAGAGCAGCTGAGATTGGCACTGTGAGAGGCCAGGAGAGGCTATTGGTGAAAATGCAGCCCAGGGACCCCAGTATTTTTTGAGATGCCAGTATGGGCTGACCACCAAGAACAGCAGCAGCATAGAGTGGAGCCAGCCAGAGCCTGGAAGACAAATTGTGTGTGCTGCAGAGGGCAGAGCTGGAGAAGTGATCTAAACCCTTTGGAGGAGCCCAGAAGATTGTGAGTGAATTTCAGATAAATGGATATTGATAATGTTTTTCTGCTGTCCGAAGACATTGTGAATGCTTGATAAATGTTTGGTTTCATTTGGTCCTGTGCATCAGCAACCCTCAGTAAGTAGTTTTGCTGGTATAGTGTTAAATTGTGTCGTAAAGTTAAAGCATTTTTATACAGAAAAGTGGAATTTTGGAAGTTTATTTTCAGTTGTGTTTGATATATTGTTTTGTGAATTGTTGGAAAAAGGGGTTACCCTAGGTCTTGGTGTTTTCTATTGCCTGCAGGTGTTGGATTTATGTGGGGGTTGTTTAATTGCTTATGATCTGCAGGTGGTATCAGTAGAACACCTAAGGAGTTTTGAAAGAATAAACATACCTGATCTGAGATGCTCAGGGTTCTACCATGGAGTCTGACGCTGGCGGGGATGGCGGTTCCCTCTACTGAGGTCTGGCAGAGTTTACACCTGTGAAAAGTGACTCCTTGTCTTCTTTGCTGAATGACACAGCAGCTAACTGGAATACACAACTGCCTGTAATCCCAGCTTCAGGGCATCGGACACCCTCTTCTGGCCTCTATGGGCACTTGTTCTAACGTGCATGCACCCATGCACAGATATACACACAAATATGTAACTAAAAGAAAAAAATTTTTTTAAAGGGCTACATTGCTTTTATGGTTTGGAATTATCTATCTGACGTCTGTCTGTTTGCATACCTGTCTAGTACCCTTAGAGAGAGACAGAGGCAGAGAGATGAAGAGAGAGAAGTTAATATACTAACCACACACATAGTGTGTGCTTCATTACATTAGCTTTGGGATATTATAGATACTTCACGTGTAATTTACATGTTAGTGATTTCATTCTCTTCAGCACATCATTATAAATGATTATTTTAATGAATTGTTAAATAATTGACAGATTTTGCTAGACTTTAAATACTAAAGCAATTGAAATGTCTATAAGCATGTCTTAGGTCACAACCATTGTATTTCTTTAGTGAGAAATTCCTGACTGTGAAATAGTTGGATCAGATGGAGCTTGGAAATTACTTTCTAATACTGTCCGAGTTATATTTCTGTTGCTGTGATAAAATACCCTGACAAGAAGCAACTTAGGAAAGGAAGAATTTTTCTTTTAAGTCTGTAGTGCTATGTTGTAGCTCATCATTGTGGGAAAGTAAAGACAAGAACTTCAAACAGTTAGTTGCATCTTGTGCAGTTAAGAACAGAGAGAAAATATTCATACATGCTTGCTTGGTTGCTTGCTTGTGTTCACCTACCTAGGGAATGGTGCCACCCACAATGGACTGGCTCTTCCCACATCATATAATTAAATTCATCCCCTATAGACATGCCCACAGTCTAATGCAATGTAAAATAATCCCTCATTGAGATTATTCCTAGGTGATTCTAGATTGTGTCAGGTTGTCAAATTTAACCATCACAAAGTCCTTATGCAGAGACTGTTCAGTTTTTGACACCCACCAAAAGTATATGAAGCCACCTGTTTCATCTGAGATCCTGAAATATCCCCATAACAAAAAGTCAAATGCTGAAAGAGAAGAGGAAATTGCATTTGCCAACACACACACACACACACACACACACACACACACACACACACACACACAATTTCCATAGTTTAGAACTTATTTCCTGTGGTCTGTTGATGACTTTGCTGTTTGAAATTGTCTAGGAAAGAGTGGGATATTGTCAATACAAATTTAATATGTCCATCAGGAATCCAAAAGGTTCTATTAGAGAAGAAGAATAAAACAGTAGCTGACATTCTGTAGGCCAGATCTCTGACTCAGATATTTAGTTTCTCACTAAACACCATGATCAAGGCATTGGGAAGGATACGGTTTTGTCTTCGGGCTCCAGGGAAGCATTAATTCCAATTCTATCCAGGTTGTTGGATGAATTCAGCCTGGAGCGCTTACAGCCCTGAGGGTTTCCTTCCCTTCCCTTACTGGCTTAGCCAGGAACTGTTCTAAGGGTTCCAGAGGCAGCCTGCGTTGCTGGCTCATGGCTCACCATTTCTGTTTCCAAAGTCAAAGCAGATGGCTTCTCGTCATCTAGAGTTCTCTTCTGACTCCTATCCTCTCTGCTCCTCAACGCTTCATGACTGTCTTCCCATTCTGCATCGTAGGGCTCACGTGATTACACCGAACCCACACGGATAGCTGAGATTGTGCTATCTGAAGCCACGAGCGGGAGGCTGAATTTCATCAAGACCATTCGTGTTCATTTGGAGTACTACCCTATGTCTCTTGTGCAGCTTTAAAAAAAGCATGCCAGCACTAAATACCACAGACTATTTTGTAATTTTCAAAACTATTTCAACAGGGCCAATGAGAAGGCTCCGTGGGTAAAATCACTTACAAGTCTGATGACCCAAGTTCAAACCCCAGAAGTCATATAAAAAGACAGATGCTATGGCATACGTTTTCAATCCCAGTGTTCTTGCAGTGAGATTTGATATGGAGTCAATGGAGACAATTGACCTGGGAGGTCTCAGGCCCATTAGCCTGAATTATGGAGAATGATAGAAACCATAAGAGAGATTCTGTCTCAACAAGGTAGAAAGAGAAAAGAGACTCCCAAAAGTTGTCCTCTGACCTTCACACATGTGCCATGGAAGGGGAATGGAACATCCCCCCCCCTCTGTATATGTGTGTGTGTGTGTGTGTGTGTGTGTGTGTGTGTGTGTTTGTGTGTATGTCTGTCTCTCTGTCTGTCTCATTGCCATGTACATGGACATGGTTCAATAAGGGTGACCAGATGTGCAAATATATAGCCTGGGTCTTCTGAGCATTTTTTTTTCTACAAGCTGTTTAGAAAAACAAAATTAAGAAGCATATTTTTATTCTTTCCATTAAAATACAAAAGTATTGAGACCCTATCATGTATTAATCTCCATTCCAGGGACTGAAGACATTTAAGAAACACTCTCATTGTATAAAGGTTGTATTGATGTGGGGAAAAATGGTGACCATTGAGAACAATGTACAAATGGGAGTATTTATGTTACATAAGGCCATTCATGCTGTGCATCAGAAATGAACACGGAGACAGGAGCTATAATTTTAAATGAAATGGACAACAGAGACCTCATTGGGAATACAAACACGTGAACAGAAAATTAAGAGAAGAGCTGAACACATCTGGGGGAAAGAAAACTGAATAGAGCCCCCACCCCCGCCCGTCTTTTAACCTATAGTCACTCAGTAGTCACCCACTAAAAGCAACAGGGTCTTCTAATCAGCAGTGAGGACTACTGTGGAAATAATAGTGTAACTCAGTTAGAAGGCATCAGGGCTTCTTCTGAGACAATAAACCCTCATTTATACTTGTTGACGTGTGTATTCAAACAGATTCCTCATTCTCCAAGAACTGCCATGAAAAGTGATTCACGCTCCTGCTCTCTTCACGAATATGTTCAATGATCCAGTTGTTCCTGTGGTTTCTGCAGGGGCTTGTCTCCCAGGGTGGCAGGGTGTGAAAGCTAAGTTTCAAGGAAGCAAACACTAATAATTTGCTTCCCTTGTTTGAAAGCAGACTACCCCACTTCCTGTCACAGAAGCGGGCAGCTTCCCGGATGGATGTGTTCATTTTGGTTTGTATCTGTTTCGTTGCGGAGAAGGTAATATGAAATAGGAAGACAGAGTCACAGAAGAGGAAACACCCTGATGTTAGAGGAATTTGCCATTTCCATATTGGAGAGGAGCCAAGGAGGACACCTCGTGAAAGGGTACCATAAGGCAGTATTGTGGAAAAAACACACCTGTTTGCATTCTGCGTCTCTAGTTTGAAAGCAGGCTATTGGGCTAGCACTGTAATTCCTTATTTTCTCTGCTGGGAGTCTGAACTATGTGTGGAAGCTTCAGGTCTGTGCTCTGGCCACTGGGCATATGATGTTAGGGTGGAGAAATAAGGAGATTCATCCACTTACAAATATCAGAGTATACAGATAGGAATTCATTCGTCTGCTCAAGACAGAAGATAGTCCCATCAGTCACAACACACACACGCACACCCCACACCACAAGGCATAAACAGGACAGATATTTATTTCTCTCCCCCAAAGCACAGCCAGAGGTAAAACACACTGATATGTTGCATGCCCCTGTCAGACACTAGAGCTATTTCTATCCTGTGGCTTTTGCTCTTGACCCAGATTTTCTAGTTCACAATCCAAGATGGCTGACTTGAGTTCTGATCAGAGTATTTGCAGCCTTGCTAGCAGGAGCCCATGGCCTGCAATTCATATTTTCTTGAGATATTTTAGTCATATACAGAAATTGGACATCTGTCCATTTTCTGTGAACTTAGTGACATAGGTTTCAAGTCTATACTTCAGGAGAAAACGACGTCCAGTTGCAAGTCAAGATGGTTATGAGGAAGGAGGAGTGCTTCCTGGTTCCTGGGGGGTGCGACTCAGAAGGGTCCCTAAAATGTTGAGAGTGTTTTGATGTTCAAAGCTTGCAGCACTCTGTGATAATGGGCCTAGTCTGTGTAAACAATGTGGCTTAATGCTGTAAGTAGTCAATCATGAAGGTGACATGTGCTCATACTACAGACTCCAAGCGACATCCTCAGTTCATTGTCTACGAACAACACACGTCTCATGAAACTCCAGGGGAGAACATAGATACTCCCTTGTGTGATGGTTGGATCACCATAGGCTTGCATATGTGACCGCTTGGTCCCCAGTTGGTGGAATGGTTTGGAGAGGTTATGGAACTTTTGGAAAGGGAATACTGGAAAAAGTAAGTAACTGAGCATGTGCTTTGAGATTTTATAGCTTTGCTCTATGTTCCCGCCCCAACACCCCTTGATCCTGTATGTGGATGAAAATGTGGCCATCCAATTTCCTATTCTTATGGCCATGACTTTCCCTCCATGATGGATTCTTTCTGGCATCACTTCTCTTCTGAGTTGCTATGGTAATTGTATTTTTATCACAGTAACAGTAACTTAAACATTTCTGACTTTTCGACTCTGCCAAATCTACCTGTTTCCTGTCCGTCTTCTTTTTTATCTTCGGTTGTAAAAAATTTTAGTGATAAGTAAAGCAATTTCCGAGTCTTGTGGACAGCCATGTCCTAGTATACATTTCAGTTTTATGGAACTTTCTAAAAACTTACAAAGTTATGATCCTTATTATACCATCCGCGTTGTATAGATGAGAATCTGAGAACTTTGGGAGATCAAATAGTCTGTCTACTATTCCAGTTTGCTTTTCTGATGCTATGATAATCAACATGAGTAAAATCAACTTGGGGAGAAAAGGGTTTATTTAATTTTAAAAGTTACAGTTCATCATCAAGGAAAGCCAAGGTGGAGACTTAAAGCAGGCATCGCGAGGCAGGAAATGAAGTAGAATTGAGAGAGGAACACTTTCTACTGCCTAGCTTACTGTGTTGCCTTTTCTGTTTGTATACAGTACCTAGTATCAGACCAGGCTTATCTGCCTAGGGATGGAACTACCCACTGTGGACGGAGCCTCCTCCATCAACTAGACGTTAAGAAAATACCTTGCAGACATGACTAGAGGCCATTCTTATCTAGGCACGTCTTTATAACAGGTTCCCTCTTCTCAGTTGATTCTAGGTTAGTACCAAGTTGACAGCTAAAGCTTAACTATGGCATCTATACAGAATCTGACTATTTACTGGTGTCTGGAAATCTGACGTTCTACTAGGAGATAAAGAATGACTTAGGTGGATATATGTCCATTTTTGACAAGGTGGATCAGTCAATAGCAGATTACAGTGTCAGGCCGGGTTAGTTTCCAAATTCTCCATTACTCCTTTCTGAGCTTGCACACAGAACTTGTTTTGTCCTCTGCAATGTGAGCACAAGTCACAGTGTGTCACAGTGTCTAAACTGAAAGCAGAGCCTCAGAAAACCTCCGTGAATCATAAATAATCAATTTGAATAACGTAGAGGCCATTTGTTCCCACATGCATGTGCACTCCCTCTTTATAAAGGTCGTCTGGGTGACAGGAGTATACCACATAGTCCAATATCCACGGGCAAGCACACGTAGAGTTATAGTACAACAGAACATCTGTTACAGAGAACAGACGGTGACTGGAAATACAGCATGTCATCACCTTTAAGTTTTTAGTGAACTATCATTAAGTAAATCTCGGTATGATTTATGTAAAGAATAGTGAAATAGCATTGGGTGCTAAGATCTTATCATTCTATCTCTTCAAAATTCATTTTCCCTCATGACATGGGGTATGTAAAAAAGGACATTTTATGATTCTTTTCAATCCTTTCATATTTGATGTGCTCAGAGACTAATTCTTTCATACAGTGCTCTTTCTCTCTCTATCAGAGCCATTAAAGTTTCATCACTTTTACTTTATAGGGACTCATTTTTACTGCAATCTTTGTTTTGCAAGCTATGAAACTTAATTCCAAGTTTAGATTCACCAAACTGAAGAAATCGATATTTTTTAACAATTTCTATTATTTGAAGAGACTCATGTGTAAAATAGACTATAATTAAACAGTGGTATGCATGAATTTTCCAATCAGAGAATTATGTGTACATGGATTAGACAGAAAAAAATTACAATTAAAAATAACAGTGGAAAAACCAAGTTCAAAATTTGCTATATTGGATGCTCTAGGATAGAATGAATGTTGGTACACACCTTTAATCCCAGAATTCAGAAGACAGTTGTAGCACATGTCTTTAATCCCTAAGACAGAAGTGGAGTATGGCAGCAGACACAGAAAGCAGAGTTCAGGAGTCAGTGTCACATAGGAAGTGACATCTGAGATGAGTCAGAGTGAAGGACAGGCAAAGTGACAAATCAAAGGAAGAGTTAGCAGAATGAGGACATGCCCAACTCTCACCATATAACAGCAGTTACAGTTCAGTTACAGTACGTAGTATGGAGCAATAAGTTGCAGCAGGCAGTATGGGGTAAACAGTCTGAAGCAGGCAGATGAAAGCCAAGACATAGAGACAATGAAGCAGTCTGATTGAGGATCAGGGAGGCTCACTGAGGCCTGCTGAATGAGAACTCATGGAGAGATAAGGAGATCCAGAGGCAGCTCAGCAGAAGAAGTCAGTATCAGAAGGGAAGAGAGTCAGTTTGAAGCCAAGCAGAGCAGTTCAGTCTGAGGCGTCAAGAATCAGCCAGAATCCAAAGAGTTGAGTCAGAAATAGCCAACAGGTTCAGAAGATCAGTTTGAACCAGTCAGCTCACAGCAGTGAGTTCAGTTGAACCGGAAGAGTCAGAGTTCAGAAGGAACTAGTAAGAGTAGCTCAGTCAGCAGTAACTCTCAAAAGTTGATTAGATTGTATAGAGCTTTAAATCTTCTATATTATACGGAGGCTGAAGCCTTCCAGTTCTAAAGTTTAAGGCTCAAGATTGAATGGAGGCCAAAATGCTCCAGGACTCCATCACTAGGACTGGTGATTAAATTAGCCAATGAATTAACAGCCTCTTAGCCCTGAACCAATGACTACATATGACATCTACATATGCATCATATGTATGATGCAAAGACCATGTGACCAGTGACAATCTGTGATCAGGCCATGATGGCTAGGATTAAATGCCTTCAGTCCTGATATAGTTAACTCTCTGAGGGTATAGTTGAATGTCAGCTATCTGTGTTTGGAGTGTGCATTAGGTTTTTCTATTTTTGTTGGTTTTGCTTATTTGTGTTGGCCTCATATTAGACAGGGTCTAACAATGTAGCCAAGATCATTTTAAATTCACAATTCTCCTGGTTCTGCATCCCAAGTTCTGGAATTACAAACATGAGCCACCATGCCTGCCTTAGGGTTCATGTTGATGCTAGAATATTTCAGTTCCCTAGGAAATCAGATATCAACTTTAGATGCCCAGAGTCACTTTAGATCTTTAACATGATCCTGATGTCTGAGGCAGTAAACTGTTCATTGATGTATGTCATAGTGAACCAATCACTGAAGCCAAAGTAATGGTTATTTCTTCTTCGAATGGTGTTGGGAGATACAACTTCAGCACAGAGGAATGCCAATCATCATTTAACACTACATATTAAAAGGTGGATATTAATTCAGTTTGAAGTTCCAAGTTTTATCCTCACAGTATTTTATAGTGACTGTGTACTTCTAGTTGTTATAAATACTTTGTTTCTCCTCTCAACTCCCCCTCCCTCTCTGTGTATGTGTGTGTATGGGTATGTGTGTGTGTATGTGTATATGTGTGTGTGTATGTGTGTATGTGTATATGTGTGTGTATGTGTGTATGTGTGTATGTGTATATGTGTGTGTATGTGTGTATGTATGTGTGTGTGTGTGTGTATGTGTATATGTGTGTGTATGTGTGTATGTGTATGTGTGTATGTGTGTATGTGTATATGTGTGTATATGTGTGTATGTATGTGTGTATGTGTGTATGTGTGTGTATACATGTGTATGTGTGTGTGTATGTGTGTGTATGTGTGTATGTGTTTGTGTGTGTATGTGTGTATGTGTGTATGTGTATGTGTGTATGTGTGTATGTGTATGTGTGTATGTGTGTGTGTATGTGTGTGTATGTGTGTGTATGTGTGTATGTGTGTGTGTATGTGTATGTGTGTATGTGTATTTGTGTATGTGTGTGTGTATGTGTGTACGTGTGTGTGTATGTGTGTATGTGTATGTGTGTATGTGTGTATGTGTATGTGTGTGTGTGTGTGTGTATGTGTGTGTATGTGTTGTGTGTGTGTATGTGTGTGTGTATGTGTGTGTATGTGTGTGTGTGTGTATGTGTGTGTGTGTGTGTATGTGTGTGTGTGTGTATACATGTGTATGTGTGTGTATGTGTGTATGTGTGTGTATATGTGTGTGTGTGTGTGTGTGTGTGTGTAGACTACAGCTGGGAGTCTGCTCCCAGGCACCATCTGTTGTCTTCTGAGACAAGGATTCTCTTTGGAGATCTGGGCTCTTTGCGGTCTCTCACTGACTGGCCAGTGAGCCCCAGGAGTCCTCCTGTTTCTGATACCCTAGTGCTGGGATTGTAAGCACAAATGTACCTTCATTCCTGGCTTTTTATTTGGATTCTGGAATCAGATGTCCTCAGGCTTCTATGGCACGCATTTCCCCGCTCTCTCCACGCCTTATGATTATTGTGAATACAGCCAGTCTTCACGAGATTCCGGGACAACCACACACAGTGTTCTCTCCAGCAAGCCTTTTCAATGAGATATTTACTAGTGAGCGTCAACAGCCTGATTAGTTCAGCAAATTAGTAATCAAAAAGTCAGAGAATGAAAACATGAGCAAATTTCATGCAAATGACAAGCCTGAAATAAAAACCATAGAGAAAGCCAATCAGAGAATACCAAGAGAAACCACAGAGCCAATCGGAGAATACCAAAAGAAGCCACTGAGCTTTCTTCCTCAGACCTCACAAATGCGCAGAAATGTTACGCCTACCCTTTGAAAGGCTTGACATTTTCCCAAGTTGTAAGCAATTTGGTTAATAACGCTGTAGGGAAATTGAACTTGTCAGTACTTTAGATGTATTTAATAATGGCGGAGTCTGATTAATGTTGCTTATATGAACCTGGGTGTGGGGCCATCCATGGAGTGTGGGCAACACAGCGGGAGCCACATCCCTGAAGGAGATTCCCTTCCTTAGCAGCCATCAGCAGCCAATAGCTCCTAAGCTAATGAAGTCCTTCCCCTTCCATGCTCTTTTGAACTATTATTTTTAAAAAGACGGAGGCAAACCTTGCAACCTTTAAGACATGTGCATCCGAGCAGCAGATAAACACACTGCCTGGTACGTTCTTTTCTGTTATCATTTATTGTTTGGAGCCTTTCATAATGAAAGATGTTGAGACACAAAATTAAATTTCCTCTGCTGTGATGTGTGTGGGCTTTGCATCGGGGCTCGAGCACAGTCAATTTCCTGGTACTGTCGTTTCACACGAATTACCAGCTTCCTGTTAGCATCTCACATTTGTTAATCACCATCAAGCATTGCGGTTTGTAATTACAGCATTGATGGCGGAAGTCAAATGCAATGTGTGGAACAAGAAAGATTTCAGAAGCTACACATATCATTCAAGAGGACCAGGGTTCTGGTGCAATTGGAAGCTCATCCAATATGGAAGAGTGAATTCCATTGGAATTCCACTGTGGTTGTTAATGAGATGGCAAACTTGGTGGTCCTTGCTGGCTTCCCAATCAACAGCTTGAGAGACAGGAAGATAGAAAACACACACACACACACACACACACACACACACACACGGGGGTGGGGAAGGGGTGGGCAGGGAGGGACTCTCACATTCAATGTACTGAGATAGAAAGAATTAAGCAAAGCATTTCCCAGGAAAATCATTATTTAAAATATCAGGTATTTATGCAGTGATAGTCATAACAACCCAAGCATGGATATAACCTAACTGCATTGGCAGATGAATAGATTAATGTGGTACACTGCACACTCAGTAGAATACCATTCAGCCTTAAACAGGGAGGAGATGCTGCAGCATACAACAGTACACAGCAACTTCAAGAAGTTTTGCTAAGGGAGATAAGCTGGCCACAGATGTGTGTGACTTTGTGTATAGGAGCTCTGGATTTGTAGTCAGAGAGGAGCATGTTGTCACCAAGTCCAGTACATGGAATAAATGGGAAGATACTGAATGACAAGAATAAAGGTTTAAGTTAAACAAGATGAACAAGTTCTGGAGACCCTCTGGGGAGGGACTGGGAAGACTGCTGCCCTACAGGCACCAGAACCTCAGTCCACTGCCTGGAATGCACACGAAAAGGTCAGACATAATCTCAGCCTTAGGGAGGTAAAAAAGATGGATCCCATGAAGCTCACCAGCCAGCTAGCCTGGCCTCCTGGGCAAGTTCTGTGTCTACGACAGGCTCTGTTTGCAAAAGTGTTGGTGTCAATGCCTGAGGGACCCAGCAGTGGTCCTCCAGGCCCTGTACACACATTTACTCATGTCTGTGAACTCCAGCACACTCATACAGGAACTCCACCACACACAGACACTCACACACACACACACAATTAATAAAACCTCTGTTGAGTGCTAGATTTCATGTTTAGTGTTCTAACCACAATACAATTAAATTTTGGGGAAGAAGAAGAGGAAGAAGAGGAAGAAGAGGAAGAAGAGGAGGAGAAGAAGGAAGAAGGAGAAGAAGAGAAGAAGAGGAAGAAGAGAAGAAGGAGAAGAAGGAGAAGAAGGAGAAGAAGGAGAAGAAGGAGAAGAAGGAGGAGGAGAAGAAATCAGCCCGTTGCCCGCTGCAGCCTCCCACCAAGGAGATAAAAGTTTCTAAAAAAAAGAAGTTTAGAAATACAAGTGGAGACTTGGCAAATGCAAATATGAATATTTGACTTTTGGCAAGAGGAAGGCAGTTGGAACTGACAGTTTTCCCTTTTAATGTAAGATGACACTCTAGGGACACAAATTATCTGTGATAGAAATATGGATGTGTGCGCTATTAAGCCAGGTTTGTTTTGACCTCACCTGACAAAATAAACAGCTCCATTGTGAATAAGCCGTTACTAGATGGAGACAGAAAATGCATTACAGTGAATGAGTTGCAGAAAAATTACTAATGGAAGCTTCTGGGGAGTAGTTAACACTCAGAGTGTGAAAACAGCAGTTCCCAACTGTGCTCATCCAAGTCACCCCATCTTCACGCTGCCCCCTCTCCCAGTCTCTGTTCATTTTCTCCTGATTTTACAAATTAAGGAAATACTGGTTTTCCCCCACTAAATGCTCCCTGTTTTTTATTTACTTATTTGACACTGAATCAGATTTTAATATCCACACTTCCTAGCTTCTGTCTGTCTAAGACAATGGTGCTGCATGCTGAAGGCTAACATCTCAAGTCTGAGCATCTCTTTCTAGATATTTGGCCCCACACAGGTTGTTTTGGTTTTGCCCAGATACACTGTAGTTAACCGCATTAACCAAGCTCATTTTCTTTGACTCTAAGAAGAAATCATTTTACACACTAAGAGGCTAACCATTGCATTGCTTTAAATTTTAATTATTTGTTGTTATTTTTTCCTGCCAGGCAGCCTTCCCACTATTTCAAGTAATAACAGCCCAATTATTTTTCCATTCAGATCCACTGTCTTTTTATTCTTGTGGTTCGGACGGGTTTCAGTTTACATCTTTGCTTTCTAATGGAGTACCATTTAGCCAGATGTGACCTGGCCTAGGTGTCCCAGTTACATTTGGTGCTGTGATAAAGTCTCCTAACAAAAGCAGCTTATGGAAGAAACCACTATTGTGGAGAAGACAAGGATGGAACTTAAAATACCAAACCAACAGTCAATAATAGCCAGCTCTTGGGTATTTTTCTCCTTGTCTTAGACTGTGCAAGACATCCCCTGGCTAGGTGATGGGGCCTGCCTTAGTGAGCAGTGTGTCTTCCTGTATCAACTAACAATCAAGGCAATCTCTCACAGACACCTCCACAGGCAAACTTGACCTAGATCTTTTCTCACTAAGACTCTCTTTCCAGGTAAATATAGGTTGTGCCAAAGTAGACAGTTAAAACCAACCAACAGACCAGACAATGCCTTTGACTATGAGATGGTGGTGTCACTCACAAGGAGAAAGTCTTATAGCAAGGACAGTGCTAAAGGGTTATGTATATTTAGATTCGTTAGAATTGCAGAGCTGGGCCCTTGTGATGTCATTGAGCTTCTGTATCCATATAGAAATATGCCAACCTTCTACTGAGAAGGTTTAGATGTAAGAGTCAACTACTTTGCCTGCCTAAGGTCATTGGGATATTTTTATGATTCAGAACTGCAAAGATCTAGGTCAACACATATCTTACAGCTGGGTTGTAGGAAGGACTGTCACAGAAATTTCTTAGGGACTTTTATGATCCTTGTCTCTAAGATTTTCAGGGTTTCAGATGAATTATCCTTCTTTAGGTGAAGTGTGAAAATTTCCTTTTGTCTTTTTCCTGAGACAGGTTTTTTTTCTCTCCATCCTGTAGAGAAGCTTAATGATGTAATAAATTTGGGACACAATACTTACACACACGTGTATTTTGCAGACATATGCACATACATGATTTGGTTCATACAATTTGAACAGTTAGCAAGTTAAAAATCTGTGGGGTTGGCTGGCAGACTGGGGAAACCAGGAAGAACTGGTCTAGCATTAGTCTAAAGGCAATCTGAGCAGAATCACTTCTTCCAGAATGGCTGTTTAATTTAGGCTACCCACTAATGGAATGAGGCCGTAAGGGGATGGAAAATATGTCCAGTTTGTGTTTTTGTAGAAAATCCCCAAGTTAAAAAGTTTATTTTGTCCACAGTAAAAGTCACCAGAGTCCCGTTCCAGCAGAAGTTCAGGGAGAGAAGGGAGAGAGGTGAAATTGGTGGATAATGCAAGTAAATACACACATACACACACACACACACACACACACACACACACACACACACACATCTATTATGAATGGTTTATTTATTTGTTTCTCTATTTTTTTCCAAACACACATATACAGGCACATATATACATGCACACACATCTTATGGATGAAGGCAAGCTTCAACAACCTTACTTTTTCCTATATACCTTATATATTTTCTAAATAAAGCCCTTCATACAGGAAAAAAATCACTTCATGATTACAACCACATCATACTCTTAAATTTCAGTTTCACATAATGATCACAAATTTTATATTTCAATGATTACACGTTCCATATTTTTTTTTGAAAACACGTCATCTTAAAACCCACACACGAACACTCAGTTCTCTATATTTTCTCACCACAATACATCTATACCCAGAAGCAATATTTTTCTGTCATAGATTTAAAGAGTTTAAGCAAGTCAAATATTCTTTAGTCAATTTCTTTTGTACTGACAGGCAGCAGTTTTGTGGTTACCAGGAAGCAAATAGACATCATATTATTTTAACTTAACACACTTCTTACTCAGCTAACATAGTCAATCATGCATTTAACTAAGAACTTTAGATCAGAGGTCTTTCAGTGTTCTCAGGAAAAGGGAGAATGTATTCAGCCTACATACTACACAGCCCTATGTCCTCAAGGTGCACAGCAAAGCTCATCAGCAATCCCTTAATTGTAAAAACCAGGAAAATTAGATTTAACTGTAGCCAAGGAAGTTCAAACTTAACAGCGGGCACTGAAACTCATTTGCTGTCTTCTAATCCTAGGCCTGTCTCTCATAGGTGAATCCCATCGTTCTTTAGTAACAGAGCTTCCTTTGATTTTGTTCTCTAAACCTAAGAGTCCCTCACTATCCATCAAGAATGTGTCTTCTTACTTTCACGCTGCTCCCTAGGTTACTTGCTCCAAACCAGCTGATAAAACACCCCGAGCTGATCTTTTTATCTGTGCTTGAAAATTTCCTGGATCCAATTTTTGTAACTATAGACATGTCTTAGTTTTTCTTAGGAGTTTCAATTGTATCATTAATCCATCTGAGTGGCATTGCCTTTGGAAAATCACCACTATTGTTATGCATGGTGATTACATTGCTCAGTAGGGGACTGGACACTCCCTGCAAATATTCATACCAAGTGAGAAACAGGGTTACTAAAGCAGAAACAAACACAGGGAGGCCTAACAACTGCAAGGGCTCTTCAGGACACAATCCCCTCAGGTTCTACCTTTAGGAAGTGCCCACATCCTTGCTTTGCTGACTGGTGAGCTGTATTCCTTAGGCTCCACTACTGATTGCAGTGCCTCCTGCATTGCTACTGACAAAAAGTTTTTGGTCCATGGCCAGCTGGCTTCATTGCTTTGGGCTTCAGGTGAGGCAGAATATCATGGTGACAGACAGAGGGAGAAAGGACAAGGGCCAGAACACACCCTTCAAAGGCATGAACCTGTGACTCAGTTCTTGCCACTAGCTCCCTCTCTCAACATCGCCACCACCTCCTAAAGGTGCCACCAGCTGGGAAACAAGCCTCCAACACACAGCTTTTGAGGACCAAAGTATTCAGAGAGTAATACTCTATGTCACTCAAAACATTTCTATTCAATAGTTTATCTTAGCTGTAAAAATACCTTCAGAGAAACATCTGGTGTAGTGTTTGCCCTGATACCTAGGTAAAGTGACCTAGACAAGTCAATACAAAAATTAACCATCACGGTAAATATGTTTAAATGATCTAATACAAAGAAACAATATATGCATACATTATGTAGCTAGATCTAGCATATAGGTGTATATTCTATGTGTTTTATTCTACATATATAGAAGCTTTATATCTATAGCTATATTGAAATATATGTATATATTCTTACATGAATTATATATCTGATATATTTTGTGCAAGAAAAACATATAAAAGAATTCTTCACTAGGCACCAAATCTATCAGCACTTTGAGCATCAACCACTCAGCTGCTGGTGAAGATTAGATTTCTATGTAAAATCAGTTTCTGTGTTTTCTAAATTTTTGAGGTATGGTATTTTTGATTTAAAGCTAATGGACAAAGGTCATTAGAAATACAAAACTAAGCTTCAAATTGGAGCAGAAATTACTGGGTGGGGGTCTCTTGGTGGCTCTGGTATCCTCTCAAATGTGAACCCTGAGTACAGGGAAGGACTTAGTTGTTTATTGTTGACTCAGTTTCCCCTATTTGTTAAATCTCTGTTCTTACAATACCTTTCCGTTCTATGACACTTTAATTTCATGGTTTCATATTTCACGTTACTAGTTTTGAGAATCTTACAACATTCTTCTAAAAGTTGATTTCTTCTTTCTTAGTCACTAAATCTTAATCGTTGATTTGGTAAGTTATGCCTTCAGGATTAATTTTAACTTCTGTAATCGTTTTTACCTTCTTCACACGTCTCAGGTTAAATATTTTAGGTTTTATCTCATGTTTACTTCAATTTCTTATCTTTGATCTGGTCTTCGTGAACACCTCCCATTTTTTGCATTTTTCATCTTATTCCATGTGTTCCTTGCGAGCTTATTACTTTGATGCATTTCATTTTTACTCCTGACAGCAAGCAAGCCTGGAATGCTGGGGATAGAAGACCCAGGCTCAATTGCAAAATAGCTGAGACATTTTTCCTACGAGCCTCCTTCATACGCTTCTCGCCACCCCCATGACGCAGGGTGGATCTCCAACAAGCAGAGCAACGTGAGACTCTCTCACCTCTGCCCTCTTGGCTCTCTGTCTAGGTGGATTTGATGGACAGTTTTAACAGCTTTTTAATAACTCACACTTGGTTCCTTTCATCAGCTCAGCCAAGTGGACTAAGAAAAGTAATAGACCCCTCTCCCACCCATATTTATACTGAGGCAGGCCATGGCCCTGGCTTGTTCTCTGGGACCACATGCCATATGCCTTGGACATCATAGTGGTAGGCTCAAATGAGCCTGTAAGAAGCAATCCACATACATTTTTAGAATCCACCGGTACCAAGAGTCCCAGAACTCACAATCCCAGCGAGGAAATGAAATCTGGAACTCTTCCCAGTCTTTTATGTAAAGACTAGTGTTGGTCTTTTCTGATACAAAGGAAAATGAAGAAATGTGTATAAGAAAGTGATAGTGATTATGGGTTGCCACTTGAAAGAGAATGGGGAGATGGTTTACTGGATAAAATGTGAACTCAGAGCTCTGGGATCTGTTTAAGGCCGGATGGACACGATAGGCTGACAGCAATGCCATTACATGGGAGGCAGAGACACGAGATCCCTGGAGCATGCTGGCTAGCTAATAGCTGAATCAGTGAGCTCTGGGATTGGTAAGAGAACCTAGCCTCAAGAAATAAGGGGCAGCAGTTAAGGACATCTCTAGACATCGGCCTCTGGCCTGTATGTGCACATGCACCAACACGGATGTAAACATGTACACACACACCGCACATGAATATGCAGAAAAAGATAAAAGATTTGTGCAAAATTTTAGAAGCAGTGCAGTGCAGGAATTGAGAGTACAGACTCTTTACCCAAATCACCCAGCTGTGTGACAATGGGCAGGGGGCAGGGGGCTGTGAGTCCGTCTAGCTGCATGATGCTTGGTATTTCACTTAACTTCTCATACATAAAATGGGGATACTGACATACTGACTTAAGATTAAATGAGTCATAGTATGTAAAATAATTAACATGCGACCAAAAAGCACATAAATAAGTGTGTTATTTAATTATTATAATCATATAATTCACATATAACTATAAACCCTTAAAACTTAGGAGCCATCTCTAGCTTTGGAAGAACAGGAATTTTTCAGCCAACGCTTTTTATTATTTTAAAATTATTTTTTCGATTTAATTGGGAAATAATTTGATTTCCCTAAAAAAAAACCTTTTAATAATCTATAAAATATTAATGTGGCTTTTATTTATTTGATTGTGTTCTGAAGAGCTGCAGGCTCAGGAAGTTTCACTCAGAGCCTGTGTGTATGTGCTTTTGCAAACACACACACACACAAACACACACACACACACACACACCTACACACAGCGAGTATCATAAGAACAGCCTCCTTTGGAATATATGAACTTACGCAAGATACATACACACAGAGTTGGACTCAGGACTTAATTTGCCTCTGGATTTTCCACTAATGGCTTGGAATCCTTTAATGAAGAATGCATACTAAGCTGAGTCACACATGTTTGTGTTAGGGGATAATTTGATTCATAAATAAGTTACTAAAGCTGTGATGGGTTATGAATTAATGTTCACCGTAAGCATGCTGGAGTGTGGCTGCCCTCTGAGAAGGGGAGACTTGGGGATGGGTCATTATTAAGATGAGGTCTTCCTGGGCCTCCTAAAGATGTAAGTAATATTTTAAAATAAGGTTTTGGGAACACTGTGCCAATTTTTCTCAAAGATCCTCAAAAATAATCTGTAGAGGACTGGGTCTTGCAAGCAGGAGGACCCGGGTTTGATCCCAGAGCTCGTGTAAGAAGCCAGGCCATGGTGGAGTTGGTTCTCTCCTTCCACCTTGACATGGGTTCTAGGGATAGAGTCATGTGACCAGCTTGCTAGTCAGCACCTGTACTCACCCAGACGATACACACAGACGACGCTGGGAAGAGACTCGGCAGGCTGCGTTTATATATTTATTCGTTCATGTGTGTACTTAGCAACAGCGATTAAAGAGGAGGAGGCCAGGAATTTGAGAAGGAGGTCATGGAAAGGGTAGGGGGTGGAAATTATATTTTAGCTAAATAAAAATAAACTAAGTGATCTCAGAGCAGGGAGCCAGGCCTGGAGGTCAGTGTTGATAATCCTAGTCTTTGAGGCAAAGCTAGGCAGATCTCCCGGGGTCCACTGGCCTAGTCTACTTGGTGAGTTCCAGACCAATAGGAGATCCTGTCTCAGAAAAAAAAAATATCCTGGGAGTGGCACACCCCAGGCTATTTTCGAGCCTTACACACACACACACACACACACACACACACACACACACACACACACACACACGACTCCATAACCATAGATGATGGAAGCAGTGCCTTTAGAGAGTTTTAATGATGATTTTGCACACAATGTTCTGTGATAATATTCACTCACTGTTCTCCGTTGCCCCTCTCTTTACCTCTGAACCCCCTTTACAGAAAGTTTCTGAGGATGCCTGAGAAATGGTGAGCCCCAGGACTGAAGAGACTTGCCTGCAGTGTGTTGCCACAAACAGTTTGTCTCATGAGAGATGCACCAACCTAAACATTAGAGGCAGAGGGAGGGGGGCTTTTCATTTTGAACACTTGTTGGTTCTCATCATGGCAACTTTTCTTGGGTTTTGAGGGCTGGAACTAGAACTTGAAAAGAAGTCTCATGCCTCAAAGCAGCCCTGAGCAGCTGGTGATTGGTGGCCTTCTGGTGTGTGCTAAAAAGGAATGAGAAGCTGATGCTCAACTTACAGAGGCTGCAATCAGTTAACTGCCTCACACTGAGAGTAGGATTGATGTTTCTGTACTCCCCAGCTACTGGCCCACCCAACCTGGACTTACATGTGGGAAAAACGAGGAATCCTTTTCTTCAGCTTTGAAATAAAACTCATGAGTCTGGATGGACTTTGTCTATCTATGCATTTGTCTAATTGGAAAGGTTGATATTCAGTAGATTGTGTGTGTGTGTGTGTGTGTGTGTGTGTGTGTACACACGCATGCGTGTTCGGATGTGCATGTGTGTGTGGTGTGCATCCCTGGGCTTGTGTTGCAGAGGCCAGAGGTCAACATCTGGTGTCTTCCTCAATCATTCTCAACCTTAATTTTTTGAAGCAGAGTCTCTCACTGAACCAGATCACCAGTTAGCTACCCTGGCTAGCCAGCAGAAGCAAGGGTCCTCTCATTTCCACCTCCCGGCACTGGAATTACAAGCAAGCATTTCCATGCCCTGATTTTTGCATAAGATATGGTGGTCCAACTCAGGTCCTCCTGCTTGTTCAGCAAGCACTTTAGCCAGGAAGCCAGCTCCCCGACACCATTGAAAATACCGTCATGACCTCTGAGCTATGTTCAATCTCAGTGCAAGGGGCACACGTTTAACCAACTTCTCTTTCCCATCAACATCCCTGATGTACAGTAAAGATCCCATGATACCTTGTTAATGCTCTAACGATTAACTGCCTGTGGAGAACTTACTATATGCCAGGCACTATTCAAGAATAAATAAGACAGAGGCCTTAACAAGAGGTGAGCGTCTGATACATGAAAACATGAATTGTGTAAATCTTATGAGGTCAACGTACTAAGCTCAAGAAGAAATAGTAATGTCGGGGCCTATGTGGAGAGTAGGTTTTGAAGAAAGACTTATTGAGAAACGGATGATAAGCTGAAATTAGAGTGTGGGTAGGGATTGCCAGCTAGAGACTGGGCATTTGGAAGAGTCATTCAAACACATGGCACCATATGATCAGTGGGCAGGAAAGTTTTGGCGTAGGGTAAACACTGGCTTGGTTGAGGTATAGTGAAAGAAAGAAGGATCCCCTGGGCCCTCGGACAGGTAGGAAGAGACAGGCTCTGCTGCACTCGGATGCCACGCTACAGGTCTGGGATGACATCGGGAGCCATAGAGATCTAGTTAAGGTCTGGAAGCGGGCTGTGTAGCAGGCTCTTTGACTGGGATGCTGAGGAAATGGATAGTTCGAAGGCTGCCCCTTCAGACAAAGAGTGAACGCCCCAGATTGCGAGGGTTCACCCCCAGTACTTTGTGCTGTGACGGGTGACAGCAGAGAGGAGCTGAACTCATGACTCAGGTCCTCCCTCCTGTTCCAGGCTACCTGGCTACTCGTAAAAATGCCTCTGTTGTCACTGGGTCCTTCCTGCCTTGAATAACCCCAGGTAACACATCCTCTAATTTCCTTTTCCATACCAAAAAAAAAAAAAAAAAAAAAAAAGAGTAAAAAGAAGGGAGCCTAATTTTCTATCCTTAATGGAAATACAATAGTGACGACAAGGGAGAAAATTGCCCATTTGGTTAAAATCCCATGATGCCACCCTAGCAAATGGCCTAGAAACTGTCATTTCAGTAAACTCCCAAAGCTTACTTGAAGCCAAGCTTAGCAAAGGTTGTAGGTCATGAGGTCTGAGGGGATATCGGCTTTTGTTCCAGGTGTCCCTCCCACCGTGTTCCTTAGCATGTTTTTCCTCCTTGAAGCCGGCATGTACCCTCTGACCTTCTCGAAGGCCTCTGCCAATGGGTACACCAGTGAGCATCTTAGAACTCCCATCTGAGTTGTTTTGATATGAAATGGGAAAATAACTTCCAAGCTGGAGTCCCTGGATAGGTTCTGGCCTGCGTTTCATCGATGCAGTTTAATAACCTTGGTAGATTTTGTTAAATGAGAATTACGTTAATTGAATCAGCAAGAAGCTACTTGGATGCTAAATTGCAATCATTTGTTCTTTGGTCAAGACTTTCGTTCTCAAGTAAGTTGGCTAGAGAATAAGACTTTTGTTGTTCACATAGCCAGCAGCAAGAAAAATCCATTTTTCCCCAACCCAGTGATGTTTAAATACATCTTAATTGTCCTGATTACTCCGAGAGTTTTATTCTTGAGATTTGGCTCCACTTAGAGGGATGAGGACTTCTTGAGAGCAGTTCTGTATGGGGAGCCAGCCTCGCTCAATTGAGGCTTGATGTCTCATTAACTGGTTATTTTCTCTCTTTTTCGACCTAAAAAGTAGTGCAGCTGCATTGTAAAATGGTCCAGCAACTCAGGAGCTCATCTCCTGAGAATGGAGGCGCCTCTCACTTTGGCATCACCTGTTCTGCCACGGTCAGTGACATTGACTATAAGCTCTGTGACTCCTTCCTACAATTTCTGTGTGACCAATTCTGATGCTGCGTTGTGCTTTGCTTCACGCGGTTCGTTACACGGTAGAAGAAGTTTCAAGCCCCCTTAGGCCATTCTTGTAAGGGATCTAACCCCCGCACAGAGACACACAAATATACACAATTGTAAAACAGCAAAAATAAATATTTTAAATATGATGTCCCATCCTTTGCTTCTTTACACCACATCCCTGAAATATTTGCTGACACTTTTAGCTGGGTGACAGACTCTCTTAGGCAGATGAGTCCACGTGTCTCTCTTTCATCTAAATCACCCCTTCCTCCATATGAAAAGCCTTCACAATGACTAATATGAAACGAAATAAAATACTGGCACAGATGTGTGCAGAAGGGCTGTACTGTTTTTTTTTTTTTTTAATGCATGAACATGCCAACCAAACAGTAAAGCAGTACCTATACTAACAAATAGCCCATGAGAAAGAAGTCAGTAATAGTAGTATTTCCAATCTTATTTTAATTTGGGGGATAAGCTTTCACTGTACTTCCATATATCCATGTCTCCATTTAGCTCAGGCTGGCCACACATTCCCACTCCTCCTGCCCTAGCCTTCTCAGTGCTGATTAACAGGCATGCGCCACTGTGCCTTGCTCATAATAATCGTTTCTAATTATACGAGTGCGTGTTTCGCAAGGGGGATTTGTACATAGGTGTCTTTCTACAGAACACGTAACCTCAGGGCTTCTGTTCATGAATATTTTAAACACAAAAGCTCCAGTGGTCTGATAAAAAGACAAACTTACAAGATCCTTGTGCTCCACTGTTACTTAACTGTAGTCTCTGGGCAAGTGGTGTTTATGTCAACGCTACTGTCTTAGTGCAAAAGTTCATCGTTCCACAGGGGCTGAGAAGATGAGGTATGCACAAAGCAACACTGAAAGGGCTCCAAATATTCTAGAACTTACTCTCGTAATACATGCAAGCAGCCGAATCTGCAGGTGTGCAGGGCCAACTTAGAAAGAGGATCTCCAAGTTAACGCGCAGGGAGAAAGGTGCTCCTAAACACCGAATGACAGCAATGGGCTGACATGAAAAATTTCATACACTGTGAAATAAAACCATGCTCACAGCAGTTAACACAACTACGAAGAGTAAGAGTGTTTCCAGGGAGAATTTATTTTATGAGTAGACATCTTACCGCGGGAAGAGTAAAGAGTCCTTCTCTTAGTCACTTTGTCCCTTAAACATTCTCTGTGGACAATTGGTCCCTCTTGTACGCATGCAGGACAGACCTCTCCCATTACTCCACCCCTGGGTCTATACTCAAGGAGCCCACGGAAACAAGTGTCCCATGACACCAATGGTTGTCCAAAGCTTGCCTGTGATGTCTGAACTCACAATGAAGCATTCAAAGTCATGGCTAAAGACAGGCTGGCTCTCCCGAATCCTTTATTTTGGGCATCCTGAGCTTTGTTCTTTCTTTCTTTTATTTATTTATTCATCTATTTATTTATTTATTTATTTATTTATTTATTTATTTATTTATCTGTTTATTTATTTATTTATTTATTTATCTGTTTATTTATTGAGACAGGGTCTTTTATAGACAAATTTGGACTCAAACACACTGTGTAGATGAGGATGGCCTTGAACTCTCTACCCATTTTCCTCCATCTCCCAAGTGCTGGGATATAGGCATGCACCACCTTACACACTATGAGTTTTTAAGTTGGTGGCAGCCATTAACAGTACAGTTCACACAGAGACATGCATGGCCGGCCAGTCTTAAAACCCTGATAGCTGCTGTATCATGCATGAAGATGATACTGGCAGAAAACCACAGATGATGAATGTGAAATCTTCAAACTAAGCAGTTTAGCGGGGATGGCAAATTGATTGGTGGTTCCCAGAAGCTGGGGGAGGGGGAAGGGAAGGGAAACGATTGCTTCTGGCAACAGGTCTTCATTGGTGGGATTGCAGACATGATCTACATTTAGGGTCTGATTCCAGTCTCACTACTCTACAGTGCACTAAAACCGCTGATTTGCTGCATCTTAAACAGGCGCATTTTATACTATGAGAGTTGTTGCTCATTCGTGTTGTTTAAACAGACTAAGAAGGCAAAGAATAGATGGGAGATCAGGTAATAGCTGTGCTACAATCCTGTTGGCTAAAATTGCCGGTTTTCTAGTTGGATTTTCTTCATTGATCTTCTTCAGTCCACCTTCACCCTTTTCTTGACTAACTCATGAACCAGAAGCCAAGTTCTAGCTGCTGTTTTTTAAATCATTAACAAGATGCTGTCTTCCTTATGAGGCAGCTGAGATGAAATTTAACACTTCTCATTACCCTTCTCCAGCAAACAGAGGATGCTGAATTACAACTAGTGACGAGCCATTTATCCCATGATTAATTGAGAAATACCAATGTCTTCGTTCTGTGCCTCCCAGCCTACCACAATGACTAAAAACTGTTCCTCAGCATTCTTTTAAAGAAAGACAAGAAGAAGGAGTGTCATCAGAGTATCCATGGCAAGCCTGAATCCTGGATGCCTGCAGGTCATAGCTGCCAATGGACCACAGGACCTCCTGGTGTCCAGGCTAAAAATGGCTGCATCTGCCTCCAGGATACTGCTTGTTCTCTGTTCTTCACGTTAAATGTTCTAGCCTGAATTAGGAGCCATCATGGCAGGAACAGGTAGACCTGGAATGGCCCAAGTGTACCCTGAAGTCCAACCCCCAATGACTGAGAGATCAGAGCTCCTTATAGTAAATGTGCTGGCTGAGACACTGCCCAACAATTCCAAGGGTTGGTGGGGTGTGAGGTGACCTGGAGAACAAAGGTGTCCTGAACCAGACACATATCTAAAGTCACAGATGGAAAGCAAAAATGAGCTTGAAAAGCAACTGTTTAGCATCAGCTTCAAGATGAAACTCAGAAATTGCCCAAAGGCAAAAGAATGGTGACCTCAGAATTCCTATGGCTCAGGAATCTACACAGGGAGGAAGAGGACTCTGTGAACCTGGAGAGGAGGGTTCCTGAGAACTCACACATGCTTCCTGTTTGATGCTTCATCTGAACATGGATGCATTTTACAGCAGCAAATTGTTCTCACCTAAGTGTACTTACTCATGCTTAGTAAATCTTAAAATTCTCTATACACACACATACATGTACTATCTCTCTCTCTCTCTCTTTCTCTCTCTCTCTATATATATATATAATTATATGGAGAAATTATTTACAAATAAAAAGAACTTGGTCAATGAATTTATCATTATATCATAAAGTATGATTTAAACTATATGTATTTATTGGAGCTTTATTTATGAGAAGAGCCCTGAAAATAACTTTGCAATTTTTATTGGCCCATGTTCATCGCACACAGTATTGAGTAATGTATGTATAACCCTGTTTCAGTGCATCATGTACTTTGTCTTCACCCCTCCCACTCACCCTCTTGAGTCCCTCCCCTTCTTTTCCCAATAACACTAGTCTCCTTGCTTCCCTTAGTCTCCCTTCTACTTCCATTGTGTGTATGTGTGTGTGTTGGGGTGTATGTGTGTATTAGGGTGTAAATGTGTATGTGTGTATACATGTGTGTGTATACATGTATGTGTGTATATATGTATGTGTGTATATTTGTATGTGTGTGCATTGTTTTATATAACCATATAGAATTCTAGGACCCACAAGTGAGAAAGCACATGTGATGCTTGTCTTTATGTATCTGACTTGCATCACTTTGTGTGGAGATTGACAGCTGCACCCAGCATGCTATATGCTTTAATTCTTTAGGACCAAACAGAACTCTACTGTGTGAATACATCACATTTTCTTTATCAATTCTTCTGTTGGCAGGCATGTAGGCCAGACTTTGAAATGATTTTAACCCCTAAAAGTAAGGGTTTAACTGAAATAGTTGTTACTGAATGCATTGAAAAATTTTCATTTAAAAAAACAAACAAACAACATATCACATAACTAAATAACCCATAGAAGAACATGAGAACTTATGGAATCTTTTGTGTTAGCTAGTATGTCTGCAATAATATCTGATTGGCAAATGGAAATGATGACAATATGAAGATTTACATAAAAGACTGTTCTGCATTTTCAAAATTTTCTGCAAAGAATTCTATTATCTATATATTCATCAAAAAAATGAAAATCAGATTAACTCAACAAAAACAGTATTTCATATACACAAGGGACAAAGTCTTAGTGTCATTTTATTTTAGCCTATAACAAAATTAAAGAGAAATATTTGAATAAATAGAGTAAATATATATATATCGTGACATGTTCCCAAAACAGCTTGAGGGGAATTCACCCATGCAAAGAGGTCACAGCAACCTGCAGGATCTTATAGGTTTGATTCAGACCTGACACCCTTACAAAGCTATCATGATACTCTCAGGGGGGTTCTGTGATGTCACCTGTACCATCATAGTTTTTCCCACCAATAACTGGAAGAGGATACTTGATCCATTCCCTTTGCTGTGTGTTGTGTCCTCTCTAGGAAGAAAAGCAATTAAACAGGTACATTTGAACTTACACCCTCCATCTCCATCTTCCTAGGCACCCTGAAGGTGATTGCAGAGCTAATTTTCTGGGCTAGCATCTTCCCTATCTGAGAAAATTCTCTAAATTCATCAAAAAATGGTCAGAGATTTATTCACATTAAAATAGATCAAAATCAGGATTGCACCAGGCGCTTCTCCCTTTACCTTTTGTGTTGCGTTGTGGAGTTGTGGGTGTGTTATCTACAAGATGTGAAAACCAGAGACACAATCAGAAAGCAAGAACAATCAGGAGAGCTCAAAGGACAACTATCTCCTTCTCTCTTTAATTTTTCTTAAACATCCTGTGTAGCTTCTTTAGTAGATACCATAAAACCCAGGAAAACACTCACAAGGAGATAGAGACGCACAGACAGGAAGACAGACAGACAGACAGACAGAGACTCATCGTTCCTCATAGACAGGCTCCATGCAGGTAGAAAGGGGATTTTTCTTTTCCAGTCTATTACCTTCTTTCTTTGGAACAGTGAGGAGCACACAGGACATGGTCCATAAATATTTGGCAAAGTGAGGAGTATGTTTTTATGGTAAGAAGAGAAATACTTAATTAAAATGCCTCTCTGGCCCCTCACAGAAGAGAAATCTCACATTATTTTAATTTGGCTTGATTTTTATGAGTCAACTAAATGCGTTGTTCAGAGAATTTAAAGTGGTACCTATAAGCATTCCTTCAGTTTCAAGATGGTTTTAAAATTAGGTAAAAGTCTAGTGCAAATAGTTTTCTCATGCATCATTAGAGGCTTAGTTGCTGACAGGCCGCCCCCACCCCCACCAAGCTCCTACTGGTTAGTACAAATCCCAGATCTGAGGGTGTTCTTCTACAGAAGTGCAACATGCCCGTCAGACTCAGGCCGTTGACACCGACACTCGGATTCTGTTGCCTTCATGCATCTAATTCTGATATCTCCAGGATTTTCAATAATGTCATTCAGAACATGGGGATCTGGTCCAGTGCGACACCTTGAGATGGCTTATGTCCCTTCTGTCTTCTTAACTATGGAACAGCGTCTCCGTCTTGGCTTCATGTCCACAACGTCCATTTTGTGTTACAGGGGACCCTTGTTTCAGAGGATCTGCCAACCAGAGTTTGCCTGATGCTTCCTCGTCCCTTCATTCAGGCTGTATTCTGGGGGCCAGAATGTCGAGGGATTTCCTCCACATGCTTCTAGTCGGTGTCCGTAGAGGACATGTGTTCTGTTGGTGGTGGTATGCCCTCCAGTCCCTTCCAGATTGTTCCTATAGTGAATGATCTCCTCCTTTTGTAATTACATGGCTGTCGCACACATGAATTCACACCAACTATGGTCACTTGCTCCTGACCTGCACAGGATCAACCATTAAAAAAGAAAAAGGAGAGAGTGGGGCGTGGCTCTTGAAGCCCCATCCCTTCCTGAGGACCTATTGACAGTCAGTAGGCTGGTACAGGAAAGGAGAGTTGCCTATCTCAGAAGGGTGGACATCGGCAGGTTCCCTATGTCATAGTTGGTAACCTCATATATAAACAGCACGAACTGGACTCAGTGGGTAAGGAATAATTAAAAGGAGACTTGAAGCTAGAGGGAGATATATTGGAGACAGGATCTAGGAAGGAATGGGGACTCGATAAATTTAAGGTACATGACACATCTAGTGAGTTTTCAAAGAACATGACAAAGGGGAAATATGTATGTAACTTGAAATGAAGGAATATCCAATTCCTCATCAAATGTTTGCTACCTAGCTCAATATCCACACATTCCGCGACTGAGTTATTACACACGACTGTCAAATGTGTGTCTAACTTTGTCATTCTTTTTACATTTATTAGCTGATATTCCACTATAGGAAATAATTTCTATTGTTCCTACTCATTTGGATCAGCAGAAGCGTAGAGGTTCATATTTCATTCAAAGGCTGTCGTTTGCTGTCGTGTCTCACCTCCTCGGTCCAGCTGTCGCCTGGGGTTAACACAGATTCCATCATGTTATTTTCAGAGCACTTGTTGCTCTCTGGCTTCAGATGCTCTAGTATCACCTGATTCTGTCCTGTCCCGGTCTTCGCTTCCTTCCAGAAGAGAATAGTATTTAGATACCACAGGGTGGGCACCAGATGTGTTCATTGTCTATGGGATGTCAGCTCTCCTTTACCTTTCTTACTAGACAGACCCAGGGTGTGTGTGTGTGTGTGTGTGTGTGTGTGTGTGCGCGCGCGCGCGCGCGCGCGCGCGCGCGCGTATTGTCTTATGGTATCTTATGTATCAATCTATATTTATTTTTCTGACTCAATCAATTCTCATTTTTTCATATGTGTAAGGTCTTTTTTTCCTTTAACAGTGAAAACGCAGCTACTGACACCCTTAATAAATTTACTGACTGAACTCAGCCCAGTGACTTTTCCACATCTACCTTCTTTGCTTGGAAGCCTATGCGCTCAGTCATGATCTCTCTCTTAGCCTTCTTCCCAACTCCTCACAGTCGGCCTCACCTTTATAGCTGCCTCCCATCCCTCTCAAATTCTCATTCATGTAATAGTTATGGACCACATTCAGAATGACATCCAGTGTTCTCAGGGCAGGAGATAGAGGAAGGAATGAGATGAACTTCATTCCTGCTCACACGCAGCCTGCATTCTTGCTGAAAAGCACTGGGTTGCTTTTGGATTTTCAATCATCTTCCAGTGGACTCAAAACTCCACGCTCCAGTCATATAAACTGTGGTGGAGTTAGATACCAACACATACAGAAGCATAAACAGCTTCAAGCTCAGCTTAACCCTCGTTTGGATTTCCATTTATAATTCTTTGGGAAAGATTTAGAAAAGATACAGGTCAAGTGGAATAGCAGTCATCTGTGAATGCTATTCACCCACGTTGAGAACTTTTATCAGAATTATCAAAGCACAAACTTCTTTTTAATAAATCTCCTTTCTTCCAGCTAAATGTCCCTTGTCTGGCTTCACTTGGATGCAAATCTTTCAAGTGAACCCTTGCTGAGAAGTTTGAATTGGGGAAGACAGGTGAGAGGCCATGCTCCCTGTGAAGCTGGAGTCCGGTACAGAAGAAGCTTTGCCTGCTTTTCTTCTGGCATTCTCCACGGTGAAGTGCTGCAGAATACAGCTTGAAAATGCAGGTCGACACAAGTGCCAAGGATCTCTATCATCTTTCCCAGAGCTGACGGATTAACAGGCATCTTCCCTGTGTCTGCACCTACAGTGGGTTCTTAGAGACAAACATAAGATGGGAAAGATTAACTGCCGTCTCACTGAGTGTGAAGCAAGCTGGGAAATAGAGGCAGTGCACAAGTGAAAAAAGTAGGTATCTCCAGACTGTTGTACAAAAGCTGTGAACGAAACGCAACAAGGTAGCAGCATGTTGGAACTATGCTTGTTTTAGGAAGCTCTCCTTACAGAGTTGCTATTGAAGCTGAACCCTAAGTACTACAGACCCAGACATGGGAACGCTGGGCTAAGGAGGTAAAATAGATGAGAGAAAACGAGGCAAGAAAACACTGGGGCAGCAAGGAGGTGGTACACATTCAAGAGCCTAGCAGATAGGCTGGAGAGAGGGCTCAGAAGTTAACTGCTCTTCCAGAGGATCTGGATATGATTTCCAGCATCCACATGGTGGTTCACAATTATCTGTAACTCCAATTTCAGAGGATCCAACTCCATCTTCTTCCGTCTGTGGACACTGCACCCATGTAGTTGTATGGACATATATGCAGTTAAAATATCCATACAGTAAATTTAAAAGAATCTAAAACAGCTACTATGGCTGGAAACTACTGATCAGTGGTAACAGGAGACATTGCAGAATGGAAGAGACTAGCTCTTGCCAGGACTTAGCTATGATTTAGGATTTTTATCTTTGAAGATACACAGTCATTAGAAAACTTTTGCGTAGAACACATGCTTAACTGATGCTTGTTCAGTTTTGGCTGCTCAGCATCTTTCCTCCCTCCTGTATTTGGGAGAGTTCTTTATTGGATGCAACTTGACACTCAGTGTTCATCACCCATCTCCAAGGCAAAGCATCGTGTGCCTCTCTAAGTTCTGCACACATTGAAGGCCAGATGAAGAAACAACAGGGCCAAATGCCCCCATGGTTCCTACAGAGGGCAGATTGGAGGATGTGGCTGGAGTTCACATATAGCACAGGATCAAGTCAATGTTCCCTCTTCTCCCATGCCCAACTGGGTAGAGCTTTCTCTGAAGAAGCTGGACAAATGGCTCCTCCCTCAGATCTGGCGATTGCTCCTAAGACAAAGGATGCAAATGAGTTGAACATGCTTGTATTCTGCCTGAATCTGCCACCTAGATATTGCTGCACAAACTATGAAACAAAGGGAACAGAAGAAGGAACCATGCCAGACATCATACTGAAAGACATGCATCACAGGAAAGAGCACTGGAAATACAGAAGGACAACTCTCTACAGAAAGAGAACTCTCTACCAATTCCCAAAGCACATACAGGCCTAGGACTCATGCATCCATGGCTTCCTCTGCCCCAAACTCTTCTGTGTCTCTGTGTCTCTGGTTTGTTTCCAGTCTAGGTCAGAGTGGTCTTTAAAGAGACCTTTCCCTGACCCCTCTATTCTGTTGTGTCGACCTGATCCTGGATCCCATTTTAGCATACCCATTTGATTTGATTTACTTCCTGGAATATCTACCTATATCACCTTTAACAATGGAACGTAAGTCCTTTGAGGAAAGCTGTGTGCCGGCTAGTTTTTGTGGGCTTGACACACAAACTAGAGTCACCTAGGAAGAGGTACGCTCAATTGAGGAATTGCCTATAGTAGATTGGCCTTTGTACATGTCTGTAGGGCATTTACTTATTTAATTGATGTGGGAGGGCCTAGTCTACTGTGTGTGGTGCCACTCATGAGCAGGAGATCCTGAGTTGCATAAGAAAACACATTATACAACCTATGAAGAACAAGACAATAAGCACCATTCGTCTATGTTCTCTGCTTCGGTTCCTGCCTCCAGATTCATGACTTACCTCCTTTCAAGGCTAGTTATCTGTTACCTGTAAGTAAAACAAACCATTGCTTCCCCCAAGTTGATTCTGATCATGGTCTTTACCCCAACAACAGAGAAGTGTGCTTTTCTGAGAACCTCAGAGTTTTCCAGGCACAGAAGAAGTGGGTATCTCTGGTTGTGCTGTCCAACTGCAGAAGTTGAGGTGAGATTTCTTGCGTGTGTGTCTATTGGGGGTTGGTGGAGTTCTAAGGCAATAACAGCAGGATGTTAACAGGACAAGAAGTGAGTAGCAAACATGGGGTTTCATTTCTGGAGTGACCAGTCTTTCCTGTTTGTTATCGATGGGAGATTCACAGAACCTTTAGTGCTAACACCAGGACAGACCCAAGAATACTGGAACTGTGGACTACCCATCTTCACCCCATTCTCATGCATCTCTGGAGCATGGACTTCATGGAACAATGGCCTCACTTTGAAGAAAACAAACCCCCATCAAGCACAGGGGTTACTGTCACAGAAGACAGTTCCTCGGGGTGGGTCAGTTTTTCAGAAGGGCAGTCCATGAGTTGCTGATAGGCAGTGCGCTCAGTGTTTGGGATGGCTACAGTTCCTAGAAAGGGGGATTTCTGAGGCAGTGAGAGGGGGGAGCCTGTAGGAGAAAACCGGATTTGCAACAGAGCAGTACAAGGCCTGAGACCTGCGTGGACGTATCCAGAGACCTGCCCGGGCATGCCCAGAGATAGAACTACCCGAACATGCCCCAGGAGCAGCAGCTGCAGTCTGGCAGCCAATGGGATGCTGGCCTGCGTGGAGGGAATGATAGGCTTCCCCTCCCACAATAAACTGAGTCTGTCTTTTGCTACTCACCTGGCTCTTGGAGTCTGTGTGTCTTGGCTCCTCGCCATCTCTACCCCCTCACCTGAAGGGTCCCGTAGATGGGTGCAAGCAACAGGAGCCTGCCACCTGAAGTCATCACAGCACGCTGTCAATATGTGTTGAACGAAAGCTTGGCATCGCGCACGATCCCGTCCCGCGTCCATCCAAGTGACCCAAGTGTCCTTCACTTTGAGGAAGTCTGTGTGACTGAGACATAGGAGTTTTATGGAGCTCTTTTATCGTGCGCCTTGGTAATAGCTTATCTTTTACAACTAGAACATTCTGTGCGTCCGATTCTTCTCTCTCATTTGTGTATACGCACAGTTTATGACTTGCTGACTCAGAACTGCTCAGTCTTGTTAATGCTCACTGGGGGTGAGTCAGGGACTCTGAGAGAATGTACTAAGTTCTTAATGAATCCAGAATGCCTCGTAGGGAATGCTGGTTCTGTTCCAACTTGACAAATGGCATCCTAGCGGGGCAATAGAGGGTGACTGTTCACAACTCGGAAACAGCCAGAGTAAAAACAGAGACGATGCAGGTAATCAATTGGTCTTCCCGTTCAGTTCCAAACGACTTATTCTGAACGTCTCACCTACTACTTCCATTTAAATGGCCAAGTGATTTTAAAAACAGAGCGTGGACATATCTGCAGGTATGTGAGCATATTTATATGTTTATGTGTGTTTGTGAGTGTGTGTGTATATATAATCATGCACCTGAGAATTCTCTCCTTTCTTTAGACATCATGAGTAGCTTAGAGGAACACATACGAAGCAACAGGATCCCAGGAGGCACAGTGGGGCTGATACAGCATCCACACTAATCGTCACAACACATGAAGCAAGAAATAAACTTAAAAATACATCCCTACCCATGCATTTGATAGTTAGAATGTGCCCTAAATATTTCTACATGCCTAATGTCCAAAGGTAAATTTCATAGTTTACCTTCCTCACAGGATGACGTCATTCTTTCCAAGAGGCACCAGCCTTCCTGAATTGAAGAAAAGGTAAATGTCTCATGAGAGTCCTTCTCTGATCTATACACGATATATACTGTTCATCTGTATTACTAGACTGCAGCATGAGTTTTCCCGAGAAGCCTTGCAGAATTACTTGGTAAAAATAATGGGGCTTATGGGGAAAATAAAGTTAGGCAAACCACTCAAACGATGTAATCAGAATGACAATAAAAACAATAACTCTAAAGCCTCAAATGCCAGCACACATAAAGATGTTACCTGTTAATACAGAAATATGACAGGAAACATAGAAGTTTATATGGCTTATAAAAGATGAAGAGAGCTTGTTAGGAGAGGCTGTGTGGTGCTTTAAAAGAGAAATGTCCTTCTAGGCTCCTGTGACTGAACACTTGCTCCCCAGTAGGTGGCGCTGCTTGGGGAGGTTTAGGCGGCTTGTCCTTGCTGCTGGAGACTGTCTTTGAGAGATCATGGCCTTGCTCTAATTTCAGTCTGCTCTCTCTGCTTCCTGTTGGCGTTGAGGATGTGATCTCCCAGCTCTCCTCTCCTGATGCTTGCTGCTGTGCCTCCCCACTCTGATGGACTCATGGAACTAAGGTGACACCATCTTGTCCCGAACCCATTTCGTGTCTGCTTAGGCTTTTCTCAGCCCTCTGTCCACACAGCAGCTGTCTGTCTTCACTACACTTTTGGGATTCTTGAGATTGTTTGTGACCTTGACCATGGTCCGGATGGACTAACCAAAATAATTAATGCTTGGACAACCTAAACATAAACTAAATGACTCATAGAGGTATAAATCAAACTCAGTTGCCACGTTTTTCTGACTTCTCATCGAAGATTGATGCAATCGTGGTCTGGGTGGTCTTTATCCTTTACAAATTACTGCATCCCTGAGCTTCGGTACTAAGAGTCTTTCTGAGCTTCTAGCCCATTCTTGTTTTGTGTTAAAAAATAAATGTCTCTAATTTGCCTTCTCTTGGATTGTGCTCTGGAACTTTCTCCAAAATGAACTTTTTCCCCATAGGTTGCTTTTGGTCATGGTGTTCTCTCACAGCAACACACAGGTAACTAAGACAGGAAGTAAAAGGTTACAAGTGGATGCCGACTCTGTAAGGGAACACACAGAGAAGGAAGGACCACCTGAAAACTGTTCTTTAAAACAGAATGTGAGCTCTCCGACCCATAGAGAGAAAACACGTGAGTGGGGACGGCGTGTCCCTCTGTGAGCTGCTGTATGCAGTTGTCTGAGTATGAGCCACACCCACACCGTATTGTGTCCACAGCACATCCTTGCTCATGGTCCTCTTGTGTTGTGGCGTAGTACACATCTCAGATATGGAAATGCAGACCAGGACAGGCATTTAACATGACAAACACATGGGTGATTTAGGGCCCACAAGCGCTTTTCCACACAGATGTTAAGTGAAGATTTTCTTTGTTTGCACACATATACCTCAGTTTAAATCACCATGCTTTTGTCTCGTTGTGTGGCATCTGGCTCATTGTTCATAAAGCCACATCATTGATTTCCTGTCCAATGAGAGGTTTGCTGGGTTTGGCAATTAGCAAGCAGAGGATGTATTTCATAACGAGAACCCCTGTGTTTCCTGTTTTTAGAAATGGTATTGACTGATTTCTCTGTTCGGGTCTGAATAGGAGTCAGCAGATGAGGTCCAGGATGGATTGCTACTTTCTTCACTACTGTATGGTTTCTGATGAGGAGCTCTTTGAGTATTTCCTGCTTCTATCCACGCATCCCAGTATTAGTAAGATAACTATCAGGAAACAAAGGAAATTTCAACTCGTGTAGGTCTATCCCAAGGTGTTTGAGGATAGTTTAAAATGTAGTAGATTTTGGCACGTTTTCCTAACAAGTCAAGATCGATCCCCAGGAAATGAGAAATCAAAGTCCCTGTATCCTGTGGGTTGTTCCCTTAACAGCCCTTGAAGAAGGGTGAGCATGGACAGCTAGTCTAAATGTAAATGGCAGCTTCAATTGGGAAGAAAGTGGCTAAAATGCTGGAGGACTGTTGAAAAATATGCCTGCAATTGTGCTTAGCCTTTCAGCCTACTGTTACAAAGCAATGTGCACACTGCCCTGTGGCATTTATCTCTGAACTTACGAGCAATGCACGGCGCACACCCTGCATGTCTCCTCCCTTACAGGCCACTGATACACGGAATACACAGAGATACAAACAAATGGATCTCAGAGAAATTAAAAGGGACACATCCTTGTCAACTGCTGAAAAATTACTCAAAAGGCTAAGATTTGCCTCTTGGAACCAAATTAGTTCTGAGAGAACACGCCACGTGTATTAAATTTATAGGGCGGTGTAGGTTTTGTTTCAGCAAGATTTTGACTTTTTCCCTCCTTTCTCCCTTGAACTGATTTTTTCTGAGAATGTATTTCTAAGACTGTGGAGAATCAGGAATCTGATGATCCCGGGCTGACTCCATCAAGGTAGACAGCTGAGTAATTCAGGAAGTTTGTCATCCTCCCTGGCACCCAGGATGGTGCTTGAAAGTACAGGTTTGGAGCAGAAAAAAACTGCCTCTTATTCTGTATGTGTAGAGCATACATGTCAGTCAGCAAGGTGAAAAGGAGGTCTGACGTTTGCCCACGTAGAAGAATGAGGTGGGGCAAAATTCTAAGGGAAATAATAGGTTGTGAAACTTGATTATTGACTTCTCACCTTGACATTATTTTAGTTTTGTCCTGTTACTAGTGTTTATCTCTCCCATAGTCTATAGAACAGGACGACTCTCCTAGGATCCATTCAGATTGTCCGAGGACCGAATGTAACAAGCACTCAATGTTTCTAGTAGAGAACCTGCCTTGGGGGCTGGGAGATAGCTCAGCAGGTAAAATGCTTGCTGTGTAGGCACACGATCCTCGGTTTGAATGCCCAGAACCCACATAAAAATTCAGTAGTGACTGCATACACCTGTAGCCCCAGTGCTGGGGGATCTGAGGGGGGCACAAGAGCTGGGGGATCATGGTCACTTGCTGGCTACCAGCCTAGTTCCAGGCTGAGTGAGAGACTCTGTCTTAATGGAACAGTGTAGAAAGTGGTAGTAGGACAGTTGGCATCCTCCCCAGGCCTGGGATCACTCATAGGTACACACACAAACACACACACACACACACACACACACACACACACACACACACACACACACACACCTGCTCTATATTCATTAGCTGCCATCATTAGCACAGTGGCAACACGGATTCATTCTTCTAGGACAGCGGAAGCAACCCTTGGAAGGTGGTAACTAGGGGTCCAAACTATCCTCACTTATTTAGCCTTGCAGTTTCTTCACAACTTGTGTGACTCTGACTGGGTTTGCCTCACTTGCCAACAAGCTCTGACAATGTGAATAGCAACTCAAGTTGCTATTCCGACAAACCACCTTGGTGGCAAATACTACATCAAATCGCCGTCATAATAGATCAAGCACAAAGAGATACACTGTGTGATCAGTATCTCCACACACTTGTTCAGACGAGGTCATGGGTGGAAACGAATGGCACTATGATCTAAGAGACTCTGTTCCCTGGAATGTGGCTGGGATCGAGTCAACTCGGAAGGCCCAGAAGCTGAGGGCAGCAGCTGTCTAAAGATGGCCTCAGTCTATAGGAAGAAGCCAAGCCAAATACAGACTGCTTTTCCCTCAGATGTCTTTCATTCTAGGCCACTGATTGGAAGGTGCTTTATTAAGAGTGAGTCTTGCCCTCCTAGGTTAATCCTCTCCTGGATACGTCCAGAGGATGTGTCCTAGGTGTTTCGAAATCCCATCAAGTTGCCAACACCAACACTTAGGAGCCCACCCCTTGTCAACCTGACAACCAACCTTATCCCTCTGTGTCATGCTTAATTTCCAAGTAAAGATAAAAAAGGTTACGATTTTATCTAACGTGTTGTGTAGATTTTTCTTTTGAAATGAAACATTCCCTCCAGGAAGATGTGGAGAGGCTCATAAAACTCAAGAAGTGAACGAATCTCACATGTCTGGAAAAACTGGAACTTACCAAAGAATTCTAGAATTTACCAGATGCACAAGAATTCCTCCCCAAGGTTACAGAAACAGTCCACAATGCCTGGAGGAGGAGGGGGAGGAGGAGGGGGTAGGGATGGGGGAAGGGGATGGGGAGACTCTACAGTCCAGCTGCTGAGCAGGAGTCTCCAGGCTGCCCTCTGGCCTGCCTAGTTGACTGCAGGGCATGCAGGGAGTTGGGGGTTGAAGTTTTCATGACTTGCTGCCTGTGTTAGAGTAGGATTTTTGTTGATGCAGTTGCTGATTTTGATTCTTCTCTGCTCCTGTGAATAACCACTCACACATATGTAGCTTCAGTAAAATTGGTGGTTCATCAAGTTATACTTCGATATAATAATTATTTTGATCTGTCGTGGGTTCTCTTTCTCAGATGATCAGATGTGTGTGTGTACCCAAGAGAAGTCTTACACAACCCATAACTATCCTGTGAGTTACAAAGGCACACTCATTCTTCTCCCAGAAGAAAGGGCATGTTACCTCTTTTCACGTGTGTAACTTAAATATGATAATGTAGAGTTAATCATGCTTCAGTATTGATATTAACTCAATCAATTTTATGAAAAAATAATCTGTGCTGTTGGCAAAGATTTAAAAACCTCCAGGATTCTAGGAAAACAAGTGTTACTGTTTTGTGTTAAATTAAATTTCACACCCTTGCTGATAGTGAGGTTCTCGTCTACATAGTGTTTAGGACTTGCGTGTTATTTAAGAGACAAAACATAACTCATAACAAGCTCTTCATCACAAGAAAAGTAGAAATGTGGCACTATGAGCCTTATTCAATTGTAGTGAATTAAAGGAAGCCAAAACATGCCGTCATACATTTTAATCTTTCATGAATTAGTCTTCCTTTGCTATTGGATAGGGTGGTCAGTATTTTGTTTTAGATGAAGAATGTATGTTCAGGAAGATTAGTGAGTGTTTAAAAGAAAGAATACATTAACAATTCAACATGCAAGTGGATATTTTTTCACCCAAAATGTAATCAACTAAAGAGTGTCAAATTCCTCTTCTTCCACAGCTGATCCCAACTGCCATAGTATGTTTTATTTTTGTGTTCAGTAACTCCCATTGTGCTCATTTGTGTCATTTGAGATAATTTCTATCTCTGAATCTTTTCTCCTCTTTTCCTTTATTAAATAAACCCAATGAATTGCATTCGTGAACCAAAAATCCACCATCATGTGCGGCCAGTATAGCTCCATTTAAACACATGTCCATTGTACCATTCTTCACTGATTAAAGCCATGATATGGTTCAGGGTGGCAGCCTTCACAGACTCGTTTCCTGACTCCTTTGCAGCTAGGGTTGGCTGTGCGCCATGGAGATAGCAATGAAGATGGGAGTAGGAGTCTTTTGATGCTTAGGAATCCTGTGTTTTCCTGAAAGAGAATCCTTAAGTCAGGACTAACCTCACCCTTGTGATTTGTTGCATGAATGCCCAAGAGGAGAATAAAAGCCAGTATAACAAATATGGCAGCAAAAGACAGAAAATGCTGTATTCCAGTGGTGTCGCTTAGCAGCTAGATCAATACCTATAGGTACTTAACTCTGAGCTTCCTTTAGTGAGAGAGAGGAATCTCTGTTTCACTTGCTGCTCGTCAGTTAAGTGCGCCTCTAGCAAGCTTGGCTAGCCATACTCCTACAGGTACATTAGCAGTGGGACCTTGTCAAATAAGGCCCCTGTTTGTGATTGGTCTGCATTCTAATTATGGTAATTATGTGGAAAGGGCCACAGCCTCCATTCTTTTTATGCTTTCCTGGTAAGCGTTGAACTTGCTTTTGTTTCATTTGCCTCCATAATCACGTTTTTTTTCTCTGTCACCTTGGAATCTCGCTCAAGCTTTTTTAAGAAACAGAAACCCTCTGGAACGTTCTCCTGGTCTTTCCATCATGGCCTCCTCACCCTTGCATCTCCCCCACCAGGATCCTTCCCTTGGTCATTGCTCTGGACCTGCAGGACCTCTGCCTTCTGCCAGGTCTTTGCTCTGTTCTTTTCTCTTTCTCTTCATTTCCCTGCATCAATGATCTACCTCTCCTTCTAGATCATTACAGTATGCAGAAGTATTCCCCATCCTTTTCCATCTTTATACTAACTTGCCATGGCTGTTCTTCCTCTTTTCCAGTCTGTTTCTCTGTTCCCCTCTCTAGTCAAAAACTAGAACCTAATTTCTGCATGTTTCCATTGTTTTCCACAAGTCTTCTCCTCTGCCCATTACGAACATTAAGGAGCAGACTGGAAGTTTCTGGAGTGTGGGCAAGATTGTGTTTCTTGTCTTACATTTGTGTTTACAACTGTGCACTTGTATTGGTGAATTAATCTCTAGTTTTGGCTCCGTGTGCTTTTGTATAGAAGTATTTTATTAATTTCGATGTGTTTATACATATACATGCATCATATTGTATAACAAAATATACAAATGTAAAGTAGATAAATGACTTCTCCAAATAAAACTTCCATATGGCTAAAGCCTTATACCTGCAGTCTGATGCACCCCAGCTCGGCAGGACTTTACAGCCCATCACTGTCTGTACACCGCCCTGACTCCCCCTCCATTTCTGCATGTCTGTGAACACGTAGTGGCCTTTGCTCCCTCACAGCCTCTTCACTGGCGGAACTCACCTGATGCTCTCTCGGGACCTACCTGGTGACTGTGGATTTGCTATGCTGATGCTCAGCCTGAGTCAAGCGACAATGGCTGCCCCTTGGAAACGACATCCCACCTCAGGATTCTGTCTTCTCCTCTGGCACCCCGCATCACTTGTTTCTCCGTTGTAATTAGTTTGTGTGGTTTCTGTTACTGCTTACTAATTGGCTAACTTCATCCCTAAGAACTCTCTAGATACTGAAATGCCAGTGACCTTGTTTGTTTATTATTGTGACCTGAGAGCTTGGTGCACACTGATTCTTGGCGAAACAGCATGTCAGGAAGAAATGAATACATTGGAGTCCAAAGATATCCCATTAGCTGACATATTTGTGCAATATTAGCAATGAGGGAGGAAGAGGAAGAAAGGAGAAGAAAGAGAAAGAAATGGAAGAGAAACCCAATCACAACTTATGTTCTTTTTATGTTTCAGCTGTGGAGAGATGAGATTAAACTCAGCCAGGATCAAAAATTGAGCGACAGATGCGCGGGGGGTGGGGGGTGGTGGGCATGACTGGATTTCTCTCTGTGTGCCCGTGTTTCTTGTGAATACACATGATTATGTGTGAGAGGAGCTCAGCCATTTCTTTCCAGATTATCTTTGGAAGAAAGTGTGAGAATATGAAAACAGAATTTCCTTCAGTTTCAACAGTGGTTCTTACTATCCTTAAGAAATAACATCTCTAGGATGAAAGGCCCTGACCTGGATGTCAGCCTCTCAGCACCCAGAAGCTGCAGGCCAGGCCTTTCGGACTCTGAAGATCCACGGCCCTCAGCCATAGCCCTGGTTTCATTGCAGGATGGCCATGTAAGCTTACTTCCTCTGGCAATGGTGCAATCACGAGGCCATTGCCAATGTGCGCAGACAGGTGTGTAAAAGAAACTAGGCCTGTCAGTGGGCAGAACAAGGCCTGAGACCTGCCCAGATGTGAAGGGAGTTGAGGAGAGCCACAGCAGTAGCCTGCAGTCTGGGAGCCAATGGGACGCTGGGCGGAGGGTGTAAAAGGGCTTCACCTTTCTGAAAAAAAGGAGTCTGCTTTTTGCCACTTACCTGACTACCAGAGCCTGTGTGTGCTGGTTCTGTGCCAGCTCTATCCCTGTCCCCAAGGGTCCCATGGCCAGGCACAAGCAACATAAGCAACACAGGTGAAAGCTGGGGAAATAATAACTCACCTGCTGGTTAGACTGTCCATAAACTAGTCAGTCTTGAAAGTTCAGTGTCTCTCTTCATTTATTTTCAGACTAAAGAGAAGCTGCATATTAGAAGTGGAATCAGAATGCTAATTAGTTTAATTCAGCAATTTTCCAAACACGTTCTTCACAGCCATAAACCAGCAATATTTGAAAATTAATTTCATAATATTAAGCTTTACCCTTTTGTCTATTACTCACAAAGAGGGGAAGACATGTTGATGCTGCTAATATATGCACATGATCTAAAGCAATTCCAATAGCAATATATTAATAACAATAACTCAGACAGTAAAATATGGATCTCCACGAGAACAAAATCATTCTCCCATGTTAATCGGTCATCAAAATTGATATCCTGTACCAAGTCCATAAGTTTAAATAGACAAGATATATCACAGAGCGAAGAATCATTTTTCAGTGTCAGACAGTCATCAAGACTGTTACCTGATATCAGGTCTATAGATTTAAATTGGAGTGTCGATTTTCTTTAAAATAGCATTATTCAATTCAGAACGTCAAGCCTTAAAAGACCTGTTTGAGGCTGAGTCATGTAGAACAACATTTATTTCAAAACTTATTTTGGAAAAGACAAAGAGTCTGGCTTGGTGTGGGGGCACATGCCTATAATCCCAGTATGTGGAGGCTCCGATAAGAGGATTCTGAATTCGAGGTCATCTTGGGCTGATGGGTAAACATCCAAACAAAACAAGACAAAACAAAGCAAAAAACCACTTAAAAGAGCAGAAAATGTGTTTAATTTGATACATCAGAGTCTTGAGTTACAGGTTTTTATTCACTATGAAATCATTTGTGAATTCACTGATATTTTTATATTTTTAGATTAACATTTAATTAATTATGATAAGAGAAGACTAGAGGAGATTAGAAAAAGCTAAATAAAGCCAATGGGTAAATTAGGATTTGGGGGCAGTTTTGTGATCATCGGTTTTTGTATTTGTTGCTGTCAATATCTGGTCATTATTTCTGGAAAGTGGTGATTTGAATTAGAAATGTCCCCTGTGACTTTTTGTATTTGTATTCGAACACTCGGTATTTGGCATTTACCCCGGCTGGTAGAGTTGTTTCAGGAGGTTCCTAAACCTTTAGGAGATAATACCTTTACTAAAGAAAGTGTGCCACGAGGGGTGGGCTATAAAGGATTATAGGCTTACCTCACCTCCTGTTTTCTCTCTGCTTCCTTTGTAGATAAAAATGTTAGGGACCAGCTTCCTGCTCCTGCTGCCAGGCCACACCCACACCCTCCCTGCAGTGATGGACCCAGCCCTCCAGAGTAAGCTTGCATAGAACCCTAATTCCTAAGTTGCCTTCAGTCATAGTGTTTTATAACAGCCACAGAAAAGTCACTAATATACCAGGCTCCAGACTTTTTAAATGATCATCTTTCTTGATGTGTAACTTGCACGAAATAAAATTCACTCATGTCTAATACTAAACAACTCTTGGTTCCCTATGAGTTATGGCTTTTATCTTCTAGAAGGTACAGCTAAATATAACTGACCTAGGTTTTATGAAATTTTTAATTTATATTTATGACTGATTCAATCTGTTTTCTTATTATATTATTTCTTCACAGTTTACATCAAACTTATATTTCAATATTACTGGAAAAGTTCCTATTTTGTATGCGTCAATGTGTGGGTATGTACATGTGAGTGTAAGTGTTCTTGGAGGCCAGAAGAGGGCGTCAGGTCCCCTGGAGCTGGAGTTACAAGCGGTCGTGAACCATCAGGTGCAGCTTTGGAAACCAAACTTGGGTCTTCTACAAGAACAGGGTACTTCCTTGGCTTCTGAATCATCTCTCCAATCCCTTGATTGTCAATTACTAAAATAACACAAATAATGAAGCCAGCGTTCTTGAGTTGGCTAATGCTGGTCCAGAGAGATGATATACACGTAAATCATGTGAGGATATGCTTATTTAATGTATAGTAGCCATGAGTGATCAGTTTTTAAATTCAAAGTATTGAACTTTAATATATCTGTGTGAATTTCGAGAATGTATATTGCCTTATGAATGAGTGAAATCCTATGTTCAAATACATTTCTACAGATGTGTGTAGTTTCTGATCCTTTTATACATTTAGAAATCTCTAAGTTGTCATGTAATAAGGTCCTTTTAGCAAGAGAATACTACCAGTTGTTTCAGGCTCATCTCTAAAATTGTGTCTACCACACATCACTTTTTAATACACTGTTACTTTGATTGCTTTCTTTTTGTTTAGTGTATTCCTTTAATTCTTTTAAAAAATCTTTTTACACGTGTAATAAGAACCATTTAATTCCATAAACTGCAATATACTTCTGAGTAGCCTGTTCCTCAGACTAGGTTTATGTAAACTTGAGACGAGCAAGAGTCACTTGGGAAGAGTGACTCTCAATTGAGAAAATGCCTCCGTAAGATTTTCCAGGACACACGGTTGTGGTGTATTTTCTTCATTAGTTATTGATATGGGACGACCCAGCTCACCGCTGGAGGGGCCATTCCCACTCCTGGATTGAGGTCCTAGGTGTTATAAGAAAGAAGACTGAGCAAGCCATGGAGAGCAAGCCAGTAAGCAGCACTCCTCCATGGCCTCTGCTTCAGGTCCTGACTTCAAGATCCTGCCTTGAGTTCTTGCCTTAGCTTCCTTGGATGATGGGTCACAAGCTGTAAGATAAAATAAAACCTTTCCTCCCTGACTTCATTTTGTTCATGGTGCTTTATCACAGCAATAGAAACCTGAACTGCGACAATTAGTATTATTTTAAGCACAAGAAGTTCAATGAATAAGAAATATTCCTCATTTAATTAAAATTTCTCCCTCTGTCTCCCTCTTCCTCCCCTTCTCTCTCTCTCTGTGTGTGCCTCCATAGAGACATTCAGTATTCATTTTCAGATGTGTGATTCTACCAGACCATGTGATCAGCCAGTTTCTGTAAGTAAGATAACTTTCTCTTACCTAAATCACAGTGCATACATCAATGTCAGGGACTCAGACGTGATCTGGATTGGATTATCTAACCTCTGTTTCATATTCATCTGCTTTAAAGCTCATGTCCTTTATAAGCAGCATTTAGTTTAATTATTTAATTTAATTTGATTTCTGTTAATTGACAATTTCTCATTTTCCTATTTTAAACAGTTACCTTATCATTATGTTTTGAGACTTTCATCCATGAATGCTGTGTTTATGCACACTCTCCCCTTCCAGTTCCTCCCATTTTACTTCCCAGATCTCCCCTTTTCTACTCCAATGTGACCCTCTCGACTTCATGACCTCTTCTTAATTATTATTGGTACACACATATACTTATATAAATATAACTCCCTGAGTCTATCTAGTGTTACTCATATGTACACATGTTTAGGACTGACCATTTGTGATTCAAAAACCTGTCAAAGATCTCATCCCTGGAGAAGACTGACTCTCCCTCTCTAAGCAGCCATTAACTGTCCGTAGCTTTCATCTAAGGCAGAGTTTAATATTGGCCTTATAGGCTGGTTGTCTGTGAAATTCCATTGATTTTACTTTTAATGATGTTTTCCAGCTAGGCTGAGATAGGCTGCTATTAGCTGTAGAGGTGCTTTTGTGTCTGCTCTAAGAACCACATGGAGGCCCATGATGTCATTTTAAGCTGTTATTCATGGCTTCTCTTTGCTCCCTTTTTCTATGTAGTCTGCCAGGTTATCTACTGTGAAGTTACTGCCCTTGTCTCCCTTTGCACTAAATAATTCCTGGGATGATCCTTTGCATTGTCTAAACATTCTATTTCAGACAAAAACTTCTGTTGCTAATTTTGTGTCTGAATCAATTAATACCGTGGCCCTTGAAAACCTGATAGTTCTCAATGTAGATGTGTATATTCATGTTGATTTATTAATTATTCTCATGGGTTCATTGAAGAGGACAGTTTATTCTTTGCTAATTCAATCTCCTCTCCTAGAGGGTTTTGGTCTCTATACAATCTGATCTTCAAACCTAAACCTATAAAGTTTCAGCCTCCAAGACTTATTGCTGACTTTTATCACTCTGTCTTCTGAGCACCAGCCTGTAAATCATAAACCATCTGCTTCTGACTCTCTGCTTTCTCTCTTAGCTTATTCTGGACTGACTCTGCTCTTCTTAACCTCTTCTGAACTGATCTGCATTCAAACTGCTTTACTAAATTAACTTTCTGCTTCTTTCTGATCTCTGCCTCTTGTCTGATTCCTCCTCTGCTTCTACCTTGCTTCTGGTCCTGCTCTTGTCTCTGGTTCTCCTCTCTGAGCACTGCTGTCTGCTTCCACCTCACTTCTACTCTCTGCTTCTACTCTCTGAGCTCTCACTGCTTCTTGTCTGCTTCCGCTCCCTTCTGTCTGAGCTCTGCTTCCAGACTCTACTTCTACCTTGCTTCCATCTCTGAACTCTGCCTCTACTCTGCTTCTCCCTCTGAGCTCTGCCTCTACCTCCCAAGTGCTGGGATTAAAGGCATGCCACCACTGCCTTCTTAATTGGGTTTAAAAGTGTGTGGTATGTTGGGATTAAAGGCCTGTACTGACATCTTTCTACCCTGGAGCAGCCATGCTGCCAGAATAAAAGATTAAATGTTCCTCTACATCTCAACTCTTTTATATTTCAAGATTTATTGCTAGAGTGAGTCTTCTCTTGAAAACTAAGCATTGATTTGTTACAACCTCCCTTCCTCTTTCTTGAATGCATCTGTGAACAGATTTATATCACCTTGAATGTGTGGACTCATTTTTATTTGGTAAACTACAAATAGTTTCTGTAACCTCCCTTCAGATACTTGATATACCAGGAATTGAGTCGATCTAGATTTCATGTTCTGGTATGTTCTCCTGTTTTTCTTTTTTCTTTTTTGTTGTTGTTGTTGTTTTAATTTAATTTAATTAAAAAAAATCTTCCTTATTCCTGGCACACAAATGTGATCAGTTATCACCTTGGTTTCCCTTCCTTGTAGCCACAGAATCAATCACTCTTCTGTGTATACCACCAGTTAGTAAATATGACATGATCACTAGGTGTCTGTAGTGGCTGGTTTTAGTTGTCAACTTGAAACAATCTAGACTCATCTATCAAGGGGTCTCAGTAAGGCATTGCCCAGATCAGAAGGCCTGAGCCATGCATGCAAGGGATTTTTCTGAAACTGAATTAATTGAGGTGGGGAGAATCACCCTGAGAGTGGGCATCACCATTCCCTGAGTTTGGATCTTGGATTATATAAGAGTAAAGAGATCAAGCAGAGGATTTAGGATACATGCAGGAATTGTTTTTCTGCTGGAACTGTGGGTGGGATGTGAGCAGCTGCTTCAAGTTCCCTGGGCCTCGACTTCCCTGCAGGAATGGGCAGTAACCTGGAACTGTTGGCTAAAATAGATGCTTTCTCCTCCAAGTTGCCTTTGTGGGGATGTTGTTATCACAACCAAAGAAATGGAAGCAGAATCGTATCTGTATGTGTTTACAATTCTTATTAATGCTCGCATATCTATTCCAGGACTTAAAGAACTTTCCACGGCCCCCAAAGGGAAAAGGGGCAGGGTTTGCTTTTGTCTTCCATAAGGGGCACCATCTATAGGCATTTCTGCTGACATCTCAATGGATAGAGCACACTGATGTACCACAGACATGGCTAGGAAAAATTCAAGGAGTCAAGTTCTTGTAAAAGTGTTCAGTGTTTTCCTACATAAAGTTGGATTGTTTCCAAAGGAGCAAGGACAAAAATGTTCGTGAGAGTGGCAGCCTGCAATAATTGTCATGTGACACCTAACTCGTGTGTGGAAGCCACACAGACCTTCCTATTGTCCAGATTCTGGCATAACGGTGATGCTTGACCCATCTTTTTTTGAAGACGAGCACGTGAGTCTTTGTCAGTTGCAAGGGAATCATCCGAAACATTCCTTTTCCTTTCCATCAGCATGAACACAGTGAGAGCCCTGGAAAGTTTAAACAGAGCTTTGTTATTTTCAAGGGAGCTGAGAGGACAGGTCTTCATCGCTGTGGCCTGTGTGAAGGAGGAAGGGAAACTACACATTTCACGTTCTATAAGACACTCTAGGAACTGTCCTGGTTCTTACAGTGGTTCAGAGACCCATTGCCCCAACCCTGACTTCCTTCATATGCAGTCCTCAGGCTCTGTCCTGACGCCCATCCACCTTCTCAGGTCTTAACTCAGTGCTCTCAGGATAAGACAAAGCTTCAGAGAAATGCACCTGTTTTCAGAGAAGATAGCATTATCCCCTCAACAGGCCCCATGGAGGGTCTCAATGTGACCACACAAAGCTGCACACCATTTTCTGCAAATAAAAGAAGACATTTTCTGCTTTATGTTGAGAAATGGCCCCTGAAAGCCACCATTGATTACCTCGTGGCTTGGAGAATAAAATTTTTTTTAATGAGATAATGAAGAAACAATAGCCTCAATTCGGTCACTGCGTCCGCTGACTTACGAACTAATCCTTATTGGAACGGCATTTTTCTCTTAAAGGAGAGCGATTCCCGCTTGCTGAGTCTTGGGGAAGAAGAAGAACCTGAATGACGTTGTGCATTATTCAGAGCAGGCTAAGGACAGCTGCTAGGTTTCCAGGCCACGGATTATCCAGTTCCTAAAGTACACCTGTATTATGATCTGAAGGACGGTAATGTACTGCTCTGCTTTCTTTAAACCAGAAACATAATTTCTTTCTGAAATGATTTGGTTTAAAAATCATTGTGTGTGCAGACAATGCCACGGATCCCTTGTCCACTCCTAATTACTATAGACTCAGGAGTCATGGGGCCTGAGGCAGTGCCCCAAAGACTAGGAACTCTTTTGGGGACTCAACGTAGTTATCTTTTGACTGCTTTATGGTCATGATCACTTTGAAATTAACAGTACCTGATTCAAGCGCTGAAGTTCTAGTTCACCTCGAATTCTGGCTTTTAACTGTCCTAGGGATGACTTTATCTTAAAATGCACTCAAACACACACATGCATACACACACCCATTTTCTTTCTCTCTCTCTCTCTCTCTCTCTCTCTCTCTCTCACACACACACACACACACACACACACACAGTTCTCATGAGATGGTTTAGAAAAAGAACTCACTGCCAAGCCTGATGCCTCAAATGACAGAACCCGTGTGGTGACAGGAGAGAATAGAATCCCACACGTTATCCTCTGACACCCATGTGTACTGTGGCCCATGAGTGCATACATGTACACACACAAATAAATGAAGGAAGGAATGAATACATGTAATGACACTTATTAAGAAGACATAATTTCAATGTTATAACATCAAAGCAATGCACCCTAAACTGGTCTGAGTATTTTATTTTGGTTTTAGCTGCACAAAGACTTTGTGTCTCCATGCATATGCCTTTGTGTGTGTGTATGTGTGTGTGAGCATGTATGCAGAAGAGCTTCCCTATGCCTGTTCATGTAGAGGTCAGAAGTTCATGTCTGTCCCCCCCTCCCAGCTTAGGTTGTGAGACAGTCTCATTGAACTTGAAGCTCTCCATCTCAGGCTGACAGGCCATTGATCCTCTAGGAGCCACCCAATTCCAACAGCCTAGAGTTGCTGGGAATCTGAGCCCATGCCCTCAAGGCTGTACACTCAGCAAGCACTTTAGTGCTGAGCTGTCCTCTAGCTTCATGCCCAAAGGTTCTGGTGAAATCGTCCCCATGGACTTGCCCGCAGGTCAACCCAACATAGATAGTTTCTTATTGAGATCCCCATTCCCAGGTGAGTGCAGATTATGTCACATTGACAACTGGAACCATCCATCATACTGTACATTTCTGACTTTGGCCTCTAGTGACCAGATTTCTGTTGACCGCTGATCATGTGACTTGATGATTAAGAACGTTCTGCTTGATTCCAGCGAAGGTGTAGTGACATCCCATCCGAGCTTGTTCCCTGTCTTCTGCTCACAGCAGTGTCTTTTTCCTCTTTCTTTTGTTGTTCCCTTTTCCCATTGTCTTTAGGAAAAGCCATCAGCCTGCAGCTCTGGGACGGGTCTGCTGACCTCACGTGGAATCAGAGTCATGGAAAGTGACAGCAGTCGGCTTGAGCAAACACACGCTTGTGTTCAGTTGCAATGGTCCATAGGATGTGAATGCTGAAATTGCTAGAAAACCACTCAACAGCTTATGTAGAGATTCTCCTGAAGAGGAGCCATCCTAGAGAAGAAGCAGACAGAAAATGAAATTAAACACCAGTTCCCGGTGTCCTGCATCTGGGTAAGTCCAAAGTAAACTACTGAGTTAGCAGGACCTTGACCAGTGTTTCATCAGATTTCTGCCATTAACAGAAGGAACACAACTTAGCCCCCATTTCTGCAACCATGTAACAAATCCTCCGCTCAGGGAACTAAACGCTGCTGCCTCATTTAGGCAGAGTCCAGAGTCCTCTGTGCAGGGATGGTCTGATGCTGAATGCTTCAAAACTCACAATACCTTTTGCTCCCTGTGTCCAGCCTTTCCATTATTCTAGCAGGTATATTTGTTGCCTTAATTCTAAAACCAATTTTCCGGGGATTTTTAAATGTATATGAATCATTTATCAGAACTCTGAACCAGCATAATTATGGAGGGGACTAAAACACATTGTGCTGGGCACACTGCTCTGTGGGGAAGGGTTTTTGCTTTTGGAATATCTAATGTATCTTTCTATTTAAACACATATACAAGAACCTGGTAATACTATGAGCCTTGTTATGTCCATTGCCCAAGACTAACCAGTCAGAATGCGCAAGGAGCATCACAAGCAGAAACGGCCATGGTCATTGTTAGCCCAGTGAGGGGCGCTGTTCTAACACTACAGGATCAGAGCCCCAAATCCCTTTTCTCCTCCTCCACACCTTAAGCAAACCGAGGATCCTGGGTTTATTTCCTATTTGGCTAGCAAGGGGCTGATATTATTTCAGATGAAGATAGAAATATTTTCTCTCCTTCCTGGCTCTGCGCCACCATCTTTAAGTGACTCACCCACACGAGTGTGAGTTTTCTGCTTTGTGTTTTAGTTAAATGTGTTTTATGCTTTGGCACTTTCTGTTTCTGTCTGCCCCTCTCTGGATAGAAGCTGTTTCATAGAAGACTTTAGCAAATTTTAATGCGTGATGTCCGTCGAGACATCACGAGAGAGTGTACTTTCAGAGATAGCCAATATTCAGGGCCTTGCTCTGTCTCCTCTAAGCCAAGAAAGCTGCTGAGTGTTGTGAAAGAAATGATTTCTTAAAAGGAACAAAACCAAGTACAATAATAAAGAAAATACTTTGCTTTTTTTCCCCTCCCAGAAGAAGGGAGTCTAACGAGCACTCACTAGCTACATACCAGAAAATAGAGCAGAGGGGGACTAAGGAGACTGATGGCCTTCTTTGAAGTCATTTCACATTTTATAATACAAGCAAGTGATTTGTCCAGGTTATTTTAAGTGAAATGATGAGGGGAAAAAGACCTTTGATGCAATATACATATATTAAATAAGATTTTCTTAATTTCTAAAGCTTTGGAGTAATTTTTTTCTGTGTCATATGAAGAGCTCGATCTGAGATAAAAAGACCCAAATTGCTTTCCTTTCTGACTCACCTTTAATGCGTGTCAACTTTTATTAGATTTGAACTCTCAGGAACAGCGAGCTTCCCGCCCCCTCGTCACCCCCATATCTCGGTGTATAATAATTACTAAGGGATGCTGTCCTACAAATCTGGGTTCCTAGAAGTGATTACTGGATTACTGTCATCTTAGAAATGTAATTCTAAGCAAGACGCCTGCCTTACTTTTAGAGAAGGGAAAAAAATCACTTCTCTATGAAGCCATAATGGGGGCAGGGGTGTGGATGAAGAAATAATCCCAAATGCATTATGGATAGGTTGGACTGTAATAAACCCGGGAAGGCTTCTTATTCCTACAAACAGTGGGAAGTCCATCAGAGATCAAAGCCTTGAAATAGCAAACCACATTAATAAAGTCACAGGGATCAGAGGGGAATGTGAGCTCAGACAGGGCTGCCGCTCACCGAGGCAGCTCTGGCTTCTCACCATCTCTGTGACGGAAAACCCAAAGGATGGTTGTATCTTTACCAGAACCAGCATCTGTACTGAACTGGGGAATCTTTCCCGAGCTGTGGATTCGACATGCACACTTTGTGCTGTTCTTACCTTTTGGAGGTCTCTGTAATTAGATTCTAAAGGGTGGATCTGAACAACGTCTGGGGAGATAGTGAGCATGATGCCTGAGGTTCATGATGGCTGCTTGCTGACTCCAAGTGCATGCAGATGACATCTTCTGGTTTGATTATCCTGGAAAGAGTTTGGTGACCTCATTTTCTGACATTTTAAGGCCTTGTGCTAGAGAATGAACAACTTGACCTTCCCTGGAACTTGGTTTAATTTTATGCCATTTCTTCTGGTCTATTTGCAAACCAACTTTCTAATCTCCCTACCCACTTTTTTTTCCAGCCAATAGGAATCTGAATACCCATTCTGTGCACATTCTTGCTGAAGGGACCTGTGCACTGTGGGGTGCTCACTTCAGGACCCCAGATTAGGCACAGATCACATCCCCAACACCAGTTTCTAGCACAAAGAGATCCTTTATTAAGCAAGGTAGAGACAGTGAGTCATTCTGAATCAGGGAGAAAGAGCAGCTGGTGGCCCTGCAGGAGTAGTTTTTAAGGAGAAAAGGGGAATCCCAGACCAGGATGAGTTGGTTAGTTCTGATTGGACATGTTAGTCAGTGGAGCCAAATAAGGAATTTTGATAGCTTGATATCAAAATGATAGCTTGGAATTTGACCTTGGTAGTCAGTCTCAAAAATAAGGACGTGGCCAAATAAGAGAATCTGGCAGTTGGTAACCTCTGATTGGTCTCTGCGGTTGGAAGTGGGGAAATTCTTTGGGTCAGGGTTGGGTGACTCAGGAGAAGTCCCCTGCCAAAGTGGAGAAAGCCAAGTTTAGCAAAGAAGGGGAGCAGGGCCCTGTCTGGGCAGTGTTGGGGCTGTCATAACCCTTCAGTTGCTAAGGTCTGAAAATACAGTGGTTAGCCAATAGCAGAAAAATCCTGGACTCCGAGGTGCTTTCTCTCCTCCCTCCCTTCCTTCCTTCTCTCCCTCTCCTCTTGTGCTCCTCTCCTTCCCTCCACACCCTCCCCTCCCTCCTCCTCCCTCCTTTACTGTCCCTTTGTCTCATGGAAACTGAGCAGCGAGATGTTTTAAATGTATACATCATGGAGCAGCTAAATCAAACTAAGGTGTCAGGAACACCTAAAATCTAAGTTTATATTTTGTTGCAAAAATGCAGATATTTACAAACTACATGAGCGTCCCGTGTGCCAGGAAAGGGATAAAATCCACGGATAAGCTTTATGTAAAGATTTCTTTAAAAAAGAACCTGCTCTGCTGTGGAGGGAGGGTTTGCCCAAAGCACACTATGTGCTTATGAATTCTTCAATCAACAAAGATGTTTCTCCAGAGTTCAATATAATGGATGTGATTTTTTTTCAGTACCCCTATGCCTTGGAGTTTGGTCCATTGTCTCCTGAAAATAAGCCTTTGTTACACTTCTGGCTTACTGGATTTACATTCTCTTCACCTTGTCATAATTAGCTCCAGCTATTAACTTGGCACAAACCTGAGTGGAGGGACCCTCCACTAAAGAATTGCCACCATGAGACTCATCTGTGAGCATGTCCCTTGGCATTTGATGACACATATAGGATGTCCACTGTGGGTGGTGCTATCCATAGGCTGTTGGTGTTGGATCATGTAGGAAAGGCAGAAGAGCAAGCTGGAGCAAGCCAGCAAGCAGCTTTCCTCCACTCTGGGGTCTCTATGTCAGTTCCTATCTCCAGGCTTCTGCCTTGATTTCCTGCCCTGGCTTCCTTTCAGGCTATAAGCCAAATAAACTCTTTCCTCCTCAGATTATTCTGAGCATGTGGTCTATTACAGCAATAAGGAAGCAAACTAGGATACCCACAGAAAGGCTGCCTCAATTTACCAATTCTGTAGTAGGTAATCTAATCCCCTTCCTTTATTCCGTGTACTCACGCATGCACACACACACACACACACACACACACGCACTTATTTTTAACATATTTTATTTATTCTCAGACAACTTCATTTATGTATACAATGTACTTTGATCCCACCCACCCCCATCTCCTCCTGTCATTCCAGAATACCCCATTTGCCTGACATTATAGAACAATCAACTTCCTTCCTTCATGTCAAATGTGTGTGTGTGTGTGTGTGTGTGTGTGTGTGTGTGTGTATGAATTCATCATGAATTCAATTCCCGCTGCCTGCTGGAATGTCAGCTTATCTCCTTGACTGGACTCTGCACAAGGCACCCCAGCTGCAGTGAGCTCATGGATGCAACAGCCGTGGCACATCCAGAGGACAGCATCTCACAGCACCCCTCCCCACCCTCCAGCTCCTGCATTCTTCCCGACCCCACTCCCACCCACACTCAGTCTCAGGGAGGAAGAATTCTCTCTTCTCAGAGGGATTGCTCTTGCTATGAGAGATACTCTGTTTATTTGGTTATTGGTTTCACCCAGCACCTTCTTCCACAGATGCAGGAACTCCACATAGCAAATGTCCGTTTTATCCGTGAGAATTTGAGTGGCCGTTGCAAAGTGGGTCCTCTGTTAGTGAGCAACGATGTGACAGCGTGCGACCCACAGCTGAAAAGATGATGAAACACTGACATCTTCTCGCTAATGCCTCTGCGTGCAGCTCTTCTACACAAACGCCATTTTCCAGCCCGAGCCACCCTTCTCTGTCTGGGGACAGGGCCATCTGTTACTTTGCAGTTGTGACTGTTTCTGCAGATAGGTGTTAAATTACAGACATCACCAAGAGGTCGGGGCAGCGCCTGTCACCAGCCTTTGCCAATGTCCTTTTAAGTGTCTGTTTTTGACTCTGGACCAGATATTCAGCTGAGACACCATATATAAATCACATTAATTGTCTGTCGCTGTGTGTGAGGTTCTTTTCAGCACTGGAGGAACCTGGATTGTCTGGGAGGCCCAACTATCCTGCAGATAAACGGTCAGGGGGACAGAAGAGGGCTTTGAAAGGGGACCTCATGTGCACATCATGCATGTGACGTGTTCTGATGACACAGATGCAGAAAATTCATTTGACTCTTCCTCCAGCACCCGACTGTTCACTTAGCCACAGCACAGATTGTGTGCAATTGCTTCTCATCACTAATCGGTTAACTGTCTGAATGATGTTCCCAGTTTGGGTCAGTTTGCATCTTGGTATACACATCAGGATACAAACTACATCAGGCAACACAGAGAATAGAGTTTTCCATCCGTGGCAAGTATTTACTAACGTTTTCCTTAATTTTGAATTAGTCATCTAGCTCAAAGGGAGAGCATCACAAAACATTTATAGCTAATGAGTTTTCTTGTTTTAAATACAGCATTATATTTCGAACCTAACATGCATCAGCTGATATATTTGTAGTCAGAGGGTGGTGTAGTGAATATGTGTCGCTTTTGATGTTCCATTTTAGACCCACCTTTAGCAAGGGTTGTTGACTTTATCATTCAATGTGACAGTGGGCACATGGCCAATGAGGACCCATCAGGAATCTTGAGCATATGTGATTTGTCTCGAGAGAACATGCAATGAATACTGGGTAAATAAACATCATGACTTCATGGTATTGGCTGTGGAAACTTCTAGGAAGAAGATAGAATCCTTGGCTACACCGAGGAGGACATCCTATGTAAGAGTATAGCTGGAGGACCCATAGTCAGGGGGAAGCAACATGGAAATAAACATTCCCCAATGGAGAGTAGAGCTGAAATGGAGGAAGAGAGAGAATCCAAGAAGAGGACCTGGGGTGGCTACTGAGCAGGAATCTGCACCCTAGATCCAGCTGTGCCAAGTACAGATGCGGTCTCTCAGTTTTCAACCTCTTCTGTGGAGATGGACTCACTAAACCGAAGATGGTTATCCTAAGTCATCAGAATTTGACAAAATATAGTTATGATATTCATATAGTCTTTGGGTCTTTACCAGAAACCTCAGATTTAAGCTTAATTACAAATTTTGTGTGCATGATTTGTGAACACATTGTTATAGGCCAATCCCAAAAATAATTGTTGGAGTCACATTGATCAATACTGTTATGACCATCTTCTACAAAGAACCGGATGAAGGCACTCATAGCCAAGCTCAAACCCCAAAGAGCCAAACAACAACAACACAAACAAAACCCACAATCCACTGTATTTGCAGTTTTTTTCCAGGCCTAGCTCAGGAGAGAAGAGGTAAGTCACCATATAATCTATTCCATTTCAATTTCAAAAGATACCACCACTGATCGAAGGACACTGTGAGCAGCACATTTCCATAAAACGAGTTCTGACAATGTTCTTTCAAATGTGTGTCTTTAACTTTCATTGGGAGGAGAAACTGGATGTTTCCAGGAAAGATAAATAAAATCAATACCGGGGATGCTGGAGACTGCCACTTGGTCTGATTTATATAATATTTTGTAGTTTCCTAAGCCTAGGGGTTTTAATTCAGATGGTAGGCCACTGCTTTGGAGCCCAGGGTGTCTCTGAATAGTATCTTCCATTTCCCTAAGATAATGGATGTCATAAAAGAAACGCCCTCTTTGGCCACCGCCAGTTCACTTTCAGGAAGGTCAAGTCTGGGCACCTCATCGTTTGAGAATAATTTGCCTATGAGACTGGAGTGCTCTTAAATAAATTTCTCAGGATTCCATGGGATCTCTGCTTCAGATCAGCAGGGAAGTGGGGCTAGTAATCTACCTATGGCTCACATTGTTGTGTAGATATCGTGGTTTGCTGACCACTTAAAATCAAGGCATATGCACAACTAAGCATTTCAACTATTTCTTTCAGCCAGGGCTACAGCTCACTTGGCATGAAGCACTGGGTTAATACCCAGCACCACATAGATGTGGGCGTGATCATACACATCTGTAATCGAAGCCAGTTAGGAATAAAGGCAAAGAATCAGGTGTTCAGGCTCAGATTCAGCTACGTATAGATTTTGAGACTAGCGTGGACTACTTGCGGTCTTGATTCAGCAACAACAATAGCATATTTACGTATTTTTCTTTCACGTGCTGCACACACACGTGCACTCACACATGCTTGCTCATGCTCACCCCCTCACACAGTAAACAGTTCTTGATTGTTTCTTTAGGGCCTTCTGGAAGACACCAATGGTCAGTCAGCAACCATACACTGCTTTCAGAAGCCCACACAAACCTGTCTTGATAATACAGAATATCTGACTAATTTGAGATCTGGCTCACAGGGTGACTGCTTTTGCTAAGGACAGAACTATGATCATAAATTCAATATAGATGTGCAGTGAACCAGTTGTAATTTTAATTTTTCAATAGTTTACTCTGGACCCTGTACTGATGACATAGATTATTCATGGCCATGTTAATGATTGCTAAGTGCTAGTTATATAGCATAGAATCTATATTGTTTAAATCAACTTATTGGCTTTAAATAGCCATGTCTCAGACACATGGTTTCTAAGAAATTCATAGTTTCTGATCTCTGAGGTCAAAATCAGAAAATGTGGAGAACTTATTACAATGACCCAGAACCTTAACTTACCCAGGGGTGACAAATTCTAATAGACTGTAATGGACCCCAACTGAATACACAGGATCTACCTATCCATTGTACTACTTGATACTTTTTTTTTAAAGCTCGATTTGATCCAGGAGGGATTTAATTATAAGTATCTAATAAAAAGAGCAGACACTTCCTGGAATACACTGCCTGTGTAAACTCTGTTTTTTCCTTATAACCCCATAGGTTTCAATTATGTAATGCTCTGTAAAGAATGATAAGGTATAGCAGCTTACCACAGTGAATGATTGCAATCATATGGTCTCCCAGCAAAAAGAATTATGGAAGAACTCAATCAGCTGTCTCAGTTTACAAGTGTCCCATGAGGCAGCATTCAAGGTATTAGCTATGGCTGCAGAATTCTGGAGGTTCAACTGGAAGAGAACTTGCTACCGAGTTCATACCCTATATGGCTCTTGACAGGTGTCAGGTTCTTTGGTTCGTGACCCAGAGTCATCTGTCCCTAGACACGTGACACTCTAGAAGGCTACTTGTAACATGAGAGCTGGGTTCCACCAGGGTGAGGACTTATAGAGAAGTAACAAGCTCAAAGTCACATTCTACCTGTGACCTCATCTCTGAATTGACACGCCATGCTCATAAGGGTTTGCCTTGGAGCGTGTTCACATGGAGATCACCGACCCCTTTCCCCCTTTTCAGAAGATGCGTTTTCCATGTGTGTTGGGTGTATCTACTGGATGAAATACGATGGTTAGCTATGAGCATAAGACAGGAGTTTTAGTTCTGTATCTAATATCTATTAGCTACATGAGGTTGTCATTTCTTAACATTTCCCAACTTCGTTTTGCTCATTTATTAAGAATGGGTACACTAATTGATCTGTGCACCAACACCCCCCCCACTCCCCCACAAAGCCTGGCATAAGAACCTCCCCCAATCCACTCAACAGCGTGGGTCTTCCCTTCTGCCTGTCATTGGTAGGATCATACACATCTGGAGCAAGCATTCACCCTCTGCTATCGCTCAGTTGTAGGAACAAGGACACACTCACATCTCCAAGACGCAGCCTGCCTGAATATTAACTGGGAAAAGCAGACATGGCAGTATGTGTGCACAGGTTAAATAAACATAACACGGGTCAATTGTATGCCCAGCAAGTGATAAGTGATAACTTGTAGCAACTTACATTTGCACTGAAATAATTATTCAGAGGAGTTTAATTAATAAGTCATTACTGTTATGATAAATTTGGAACCGAGAAAACACTGAAAACCTTCTTTGAAATTCAGTCCCATTCTACCCTACCTCCTACAAAGTGCTTTTTCAATACATTTTCTATATACAGTGAAACACTAAACAACAAAGAAAAACTAAAAATCACGAAGTCAATCAATCAATCAAACAAAAGCAATAGATAACCAAACCACAGCCACAAACAAAAAGGTGATTGACTAACTTTGGGAAAAACATGTCCAGGACCTACAGACCTAAACCAGAAGCAGTAAGCATGTTGGATAAGCCAAGAAACCCAAAATAGAGGGGAAAAAATCCATGCTTCCTGGGGAAGCTCAAAGAGAACAGAGAAAGGGAAGTCTATGTGCAAAAGGAGACTGCATCTCACCAAGGGAATGTTCCCAGTAGGAGAAAGAGAGAACACACTGAAGAGAGACCAGGTTGACACTGTAATTCATCTGAACTTGAAATGTATGTATGAACACGAGAAAGCAGAATACACCATCTCTGCTTGTGTGGGTGTTATAATTGAGACCATCTAAGAAGAGTCTGTGAAGTGGTGATTTTAAAAGAAATTGTAAATTATGGTCCTGGTTTCTTATTTATTATGTTTTCTCTCCACTTCTTGAACTCTACACCTTCTGCCCCTCCCCATTTGAACTTCTACCTACGAAGACAAGCTTCTCCTAGAGAAAATACTGATGAATTCACATTCATCTTTGAAAACAATTTTCCTTCTTGTATTACCCTGTCAGGCTTGTCTGAGATCAAAACAAGACCTTGTGGTGCTCTGAAAATGAACTTGGTTAAGCTGTGTTGTTTCAACCCTGCTCCTATAATGATCCCCGGGAAGCCAGGGAGGCAGGACATGGGCTGGAATTTTAAAGACCAGATGTCCTTGACCGTGTTTGTCTTGGTCCTCACTCAGTAAGTGGGATGTGAGTCACCTTTTGATTACCCAAATATTTATGTCCCCTCATCCTCAGCAGGGGCCGAGCTGTTGAAAATGAGTCTCAGGAGGAAAGAGAGACAGGCGGTGTGTATTTCTGTAAGCCACACTAGGGAACTGCTCTAAAATATAGAAAAAACATCCACTGTTGTTGACACTCCAGATAGTTTGTAAGCATAGCACATGTCTGTGGCATTTCAAACAATCCTGGAAACAACAGTAGCCACCTCAAACATCCACAGTTTATTAAACTGCTGTCTCTTAGTAAGAGTTCATTAGTATCATTAAGTCTCTTTTTCTTTTCTTAAAAGTTATCTTAACTAAAAATTATTAAATGTATTGTGTGTGTCAGTGGTGGGGCACACCACACAGTGAACATGGGAAGTCAGAGGACAACTTACAGGAGTCAGTGCTCTTCTCACAACATGCGGGTCCCAGGGATTGAACTCATGCCATCCAGCTTGCTGGCAAACTTCTTTACCTGCTGAGCCATCTCGCTATCTCACCATCTCACCATCTCAAGTCTATCTGTGCGGATCTTCTGAAGTGAGTCACCAATGTAACTCCTAATTCAGTCCCAGCATCCTTGGATATAAAACTGACCCAACTCCCTGGACGTAAAGCCCTGAGTGAGTTTCCCAAAGCCTCTGGGCCTCCCCTGTAACATAGCGGGGGATACAGATTACATTTTTAATTAAGCAGAAAGTACTGTGTCCATTCCGTAGCAAGGATCTGATTCATGTGGTTTCTGTTGCTCTCTGTTATTGAAAAAACCAGGACCTGTGCGGCATCAATAAACACTTCCAAAGAATTTCTTCTCCAAGACCAGGATCCAGTGGCAGAATTGAATTCTCCTAATGGAAAAAAGAACCATTATTCTAGGGGATGATGAGATGCCTTAGTGAGTTATAGAGCTTGCCCCGAGCCTGCCTACCCACATGATACGAAGAGAGAAGGGATTCCGACAAGTTGTCCTCAGTCCTCAACTCCCCATCCCTACGCAATAAATGTACTACTAATAAATAAATATACAAATAAATAAATGTATTAATAAGTGCTATTTTTGATTAGTAATAGTAGCTTGTATTTGGTGTGCATCCAAGTACAGATTGGATACGTTCCTACCAACTTCTGTTACAGGATTTTTTTTTTGTTTTAATACTGCACTCTCAACTTTTAATAACCTTCCTTTCCCCTCTTTCTTTTTAAAATATTTTTCCTCCAAAATACGACGACATCTTATGTTACAGTTCCTAAGGCATTTTTTTTTCTCTTTTGCACCCCAGTTTTTACTCCATATATTCTCTCCATAATAACTGAGGGCACTCGCAGTGCTTGAACTCTGCCCGGACGTCTGTCTGCAAAACAGACATCCGTGCTCAAGGTGTGCCTTCACCATTGCTGTGATTGCTTCATATTGGGCATCTTTGCTTATTTCTGCCTTCTGGGGGTAATTTAAAGTATGGTTAATTTAGAAATTCTTTGAATGGAAGCCTGTCTGTAGTAGAAGTTCCAGTTTCTGTTTGCAGACACCCGATGCAAGCTGGCCTTGCTCTAAAGCCACGGGGTTTCCTGGTGACAACCTCTGTCCTGAGTCTTTGAAGACTAGCCACACCGGGGAGACCTTGCACACCATTCTTTCCTTGTTCCTTTGTGACAGTGGCTCCCCCCCCCCCCCCCCCGTCCCCTCCCCGCAGGTCTTCCCTGAATCTTCAGGCTTCTCCCTGCCCCCTGCCATTTATCTTACTTTCTCTGTCTTTCATTTCATTGATTCTACTGTAGATCCATAAGGCCTCAAAAGAGTTTTCCATAGTAATTACTCCCCCTCCCCCTTCTGACGGGACTCTGGCCCAGCCGGACTGTTCCTCCTCTTCGTCTCCTCACCTCTCTGTCCTAACTCTCATCTCTGGCCAGCATTTGAAGTAATTCAGAGTTCCTTACTCACTAATCACTTTTTCTCCCTCAAACATCTACTAGCTTGCTGTGTAAGCATCCTCTCATCTTGGCTTACATCACAACTATTTAAAAATAGTTACATTTTCTCCCTCTGTGTTCTTTGTAGCCAGGCGTTCTCTTTCTGAAGTCCTTTGTCTCTGTTCTCTGTGCCTTTAGACCTCTTCTGCAAATAGTTATTTTTCTCACATATTAAAGAATTCTTTCATGACAAGTTCTAGGAACCCAATTCTGCTGTTTACTATGCATAGTGACATTTGCTCTTGGGCTTTGCTCCCTTCTACATTTCATGATCTTTGATTCTAAATTCATGCATATTTGATCTTAAACTGGAAACTTTGAGTTTTAATCAAGGATGGGTTTGGAATTTTATTTTATTGTATTTATTTTATTTTTTAACAAAAGGACTTATATTTGTTCTTAATTCAAAACTGGAGGCTTGAGCCAGTGAGAAGACACAGCAGGTAAAGGTGAGGAGCTTGCAGGCTCAGAATGGCCTGAGTTCAATCCCCAGGATCCACTTGATGGAAAGAGAACCAACTCCTGCAGGTCATCCTCAGACCTCCACACACATGCCATGGCAAGTGTGCCAGTGTACACACACAGTCTAGATAGGTAGGTAGATGATAGGTGACAGATAGATAGATAGATGATAGATAGATAGATAGATGATAGATGATAGATAGATAGATGATAGATAGATGATAGATGATAGGTAGATAGATGATAGATAGATAGATCTTAAAATCAAAACCTAAACAACTGGACATTTTACTCAGGCAGAAGATTCAAAACCAAAATAAACCAAGCAGAACCAACCAAGCAAGCTCAGGAAACTTGGCTTGATTTTGGAGTTTTGTGTAGATTCCAATATTTCAATATGGCTCAAACGCCTCAGGATCCCGGTCATGGCAGGCATTTCAGCTGTGTCTCCTCCGCCCTTTGTAACTGTCCTTTGTGGCTTCCCTGCTCTCCATCTATGGCTTTTGTTCTGTGGACGCTCTGACCCCTGTGAGGCATGGAGGGCCCAGGATCTTGTCAGTCAGCACTTGTTAACTCCATCTCTGTTCGTTCCACTTTCAATTTCACGACCTGAAAATGGAAAGAGATCCCAGTGCCAGAAGAGAAATGGGGGAATGCAGCCCATTGTGTAGACAAAGAATGATGGCGAATCCTATGCAAAGGAGTGTACCGTCTGGGAGTGAGAGGTTTAACCTACAGTCATAGAATACAAAGAATTGCTGTTATGTTTGTAGGCAATGATCCCACCCACTGTGTAGATGTGGATGATGTAGAGACAGGTCTCCAGATGCCAAGAGCTGTTCTCAGTATAAGAATTCTACAGATAAATAGTTGGGTCTAATTCACCTCCAGCATTTAATGTGCTCTCAGTGTCATGGACCTAGAAATCCAGTGGTCCGACTTTCAGAACAATCTGATCCACTTGGAGTTTCAAAATAAATAAGAGCAAGAGAAAGAGCTTGAAAAGATGGAGGGCAAAAGCTGTGGATAAGTCATATCTGAGGTGCAATTGTGTAAACAGGAGTTTCATCAAGTCTTCAGCCCTTCCCCCACCATCCAGTGTCTGTGACACAGGGACAGAAGGAATTCAACAGAAAAAACATGGGAGGCTCTGAAACAAGGCAAAGAAGCAGAATGGAAGAAGAAAAACATAAATAAATAAGGCTTCTGTTTGTTTTAATTTGGGATGCGTTTATTTTAATCTAACACCTAGCTTAGGGGCTGGCTTATCAGATCCACACAACACGTTTGTTGAGTAGGGATGAAGCTGGTGGTTACCCATCCCACCAGGCACCATTGATCTTGCTTTACTGTTGTTATTTTAATAAATCATTATAATATACATCTTGGTTAAGAGTCCATGCTATGGCCCTCAGACATCAGCAGTACAACTCACTGCAGGAGAGTTTGTCTGTCTGTGTTTTGGCTCCAGCCCTCTCCAGCAGATGTCCCAAAGACGTGCACCCTTTCTGTGGCTGTCACGTTAGATGGGTCCTTCATCGTATCTTGGCATTGCCACCACCACAGCTCCGGGCACCATGGTGCTGATACACACCGTTCTGTGGAAGCCTAACTTTTCTTTCCTGAGGGTGCAAAGTCGGTGACATGAAGGTACATGTATCTTTTGTTTCAGGATCAAGGGTTTTAACAAGTGAAAAGCAATCCAGAATGAACTTCCCTGTGAGGAAAGAACAGAGAAGACTCAGCCCTGCACCCTGGTGGCTGGGAAAGCAGCACAGATCTTCATGACCCTGATGGGAGTCCCAATTCACGGTGAGTAACGCGAATTCATCCAAATTATTGAACTTTATTTTGTTCATGAATTTCTAAAGAACTGGGATTACTAAACAGATTTTCTCTTAAAAACATGATAGATGGAAAGGAGAGATTTGAACATGTTTATGAGGAAAAAAAATCTTCAAGAAAAAGTATTAAAAAAGTATTATACTTATTGGTGTGTGTGTGTGTGTGTGTGTGTGTGTGTGTGTGTGTGTGTGTGTTTGTACCTTGTGTGTGTGGTGCTCTAGGATACTCGAAGAGGTCACCAGATCCCCTGGAGCTATAGTTAGCATCCTGATGTGGCTTCTAGGAATAAACTCGGGTTCTTCAGAAGAACAGGAAGCACACTTAACTACTGAGCGATATCCTCATCTCCGGAAAAACATATTTATTTTTTAAATAAAAAAATTCAATAGTCTTTTCTGTGGTAGTATTTTAATCATTTTCCTGTCTCCAAAAAAATCTTTAGTAAAATATTTGTTTCTAGCGCCTTGTAGATTTTGTATACTTTGATCCACTAATATCTTTTTCTTTCCTGTGATACATCAATAAGAAGCGAAATCCAACAACACTTTCAAATCTCAACAATTTAGAATGCTATTAAAAATTGGGGCATAATGAACTTGAATGGAAATCACATTCTTGAGTGTTCAGGGAAAACCTACACTAAAACGACGTTTAGTATTGATATTAAAATCTAATAAATCTCTACTTTCTCAACCTGCAATGATAGTATTAAAAGGTGTGTTTGGATCATATTATCTCCCAAACTCCAGAGGGGGAAATATTCCAAAACACTAAGTGAAATTTTGTGAAAATAATTAGGATTTTTATCGAACCTCCTCCTTAACAGATGCCAGGATGTGTGCCTTCTCACACAGAACATCCCATTCTATATCCAAGACAGTTACCTGTCTCAGACTAGAGTGGGAATAGCAGCCGAGACTCCAGGAAGGGAAGCAGTTCTAAACCTGGAGCCGGGATTCAAACCGGGTCATTCCACTCTAAGCCCCCTTAAGCCCCGTGTTTAGTGTTTCTTTATCTTGTCATTCAAAAACAAGAGGAAAGGATGATTTTTTTTTAAAAAAGCAAACACAAGAGAGGGATTCTAAAATGACAATGGCAAAGGGTCGTCATAAATGTCTGACAGGTTTATAGTGTGGCTTTGTGGAAATGAATGTGATTTGAAATGCAATTAAAAGAAGGTGGGTGAAATGGTGAAGCCGGATGCAGACAGCCCTCTGCAGAGCCCCCGTTGTGCACAAGTGTGTCATGGGTAAATGCCCATCTGATAAAGAGGTTTTAATTAAACCGCATAATTTATTATCCATTATACTTCAGTGAATTGCAAAGGGTATAATCTGAGATGCTTTCTTTCTGTGAAAAAGGGCTGTGTACTATCAATTCAATGCACCGTGTGTTTTCAAGCGAGAAACTGTCCCCACTAATAAAGTGTAGGGGAGACAATAATTAATTTTCAAAATCTTTTAACACTTAGTACATTTGTCCAGATACTTCCTTCTGTGCAGAGTTTGGCCTTGATTTCAGTTGAAAGAGAACAAATTATTCAAAGGGAAAAGGTTTGAATTAAATATGAGCTGGAGACAGACTCAATGGTAAATGGTCGCCATGTGTTCTAGATAACCGTGTATCCTACAGGGATAGTGGTATGTGTGTAAATGCTTCTTATACACATATGTGCCTACACCTGTATATGCACACATGTATCGATCACATGCTTATGCAGATAAAATCATGTATTCATAGGACTAGAGAGAGGAGTCAGCAGGTAATAGCAGGTACTGCTTTTGCCCAAGACTTTAGTTTCGTCCCTAGCACCCAAATCTCGTGGCTCACAGCTGCCTGGAACTCCAGCTCTTGGGAATATGACATTCTCTTCTGATCTCCTCAGGTTTCTGTCCTTATATGCAGGAATCCCCACACAAATGTCCATGTACACATGTAATTAAAATGTAGAAAATGTCTTAGAAAATGTATACTCATAACAAATCATTAAAGCTTTCTACGTTGCCTCGGCTTTAACCGTGGTGATACTGATTTTTAAGCTTGTAACGATCTGCGATTAGTAGATTAGAAACCACTGAGCTAAAAAGACAGAAATAAAATACACAAAGGGTCCTTGAGAGAAAACAAATAGTGAAGTCGATTCTCCTGATTCTGCCTTCTTCTAGACTTCTTCATACAGGAAAATACTGGCAATAATTTATTTAGATTAATTTCAGGATAAAAGCTTCAGAACTATGGTAGCATAAGGTGGATTTTATAATTCTGTATTCCATTACTTTTTAATATGCATAAGTAGGCTCAGATCATATGTTATTTTGAACTTTGTTTTTTTCTTTTTTTCTCTCTGAAGCTGTTTCCACCTAAATATACTTGTTTTTAAAAGAAATTCTGATAAGGTCTCAGGAATATAAACTCAATTTCACATATCTTTGGATGATGAATATTCTACTTCAAATAACTGTATTTGCTATCAAAACAATACTATAATTAATAATTTCAAGCCGTGAATTGTTGAATGATAAGAAGACAGAGTTTGCAATGGTAATCACCAGAGCGTACATCTCACCCTTTCAAAGGGGGGGACTAGGAACACTCACTAGGAAGGTTTCCCTGAACTGAAACAAAGGTGGAGGAGAGAGAGAGCATCGCTGGTTTAATGAGTCAATTATTTAACCAAATTAAGTGCTTGTGTTGCCAATTCTTTAAATATTCAGAACATTTTTTTTTCTAAATAACTAGGCATCTTTCTTTTTTCCATTTATTTATTTATTCATTCATTCATTCATTCATTGTGTGTGTTTGCACTTGCACACGTGTGTGTGTGTGTGTGTGTGTGTGTGTGTGTGTGTGTCTTTGTGTCCTACCCTCGTCCTCTCCTCTACCGTGTGGGTCTCAGGGTCGAACTCAGGTCCTCAGGCTTGGTGGCAAGCGCTTCTTCCCACTGAGCCGCCTTGTCATCCCCAAAAGGTAGTTTTAAGCGTATGAATGAAACAAAATTATAAGATGGTGTTTTGATGTAATGTTTTCCCTTTTAAGACTCATGGATAACAAACATGGATATAAGTATGGTTAATTAGTATCCCATTTTTTTAAAAAAAATGGGTAATTAGAATAAAAGTGATTGAAAAATATTTTTAAAAATATTTTAAGTTAATAAAAACCATTTTAGCTAATTAAATGAGGAGCATGCTAAAATGTATGAGCCAATTAAACCATTCAGAACATAATCCTGTTTTTCAGCTTTTATTATTAACACTGAATTGCTATTTCATAATTTTGCATATGTTTTCTCTCCTTTCATGGATCAGGATTAATCTCTGACTTCCCTCTGCAACCAGACAGAAACGTGCAACATACATATGTCAGTGAACATGCAACATACATATGTCAGTGACCATATAAACATATACACATGAACACACATGATAAACTCTCCATTTACACAAATTAAAGACTCCATAAAAGGCAAAATCTGATTTCTGTTTTGTATCATGACCTTGAAATATGTTTACTTATCATTTTTTCTTCGGTTGCTGCAAACACCCAAACCCTTCAAGAACATCTTAGAGTTGTAAGCCCAGTTCATGGGCAGCGTGGCGGAAAGTGGACGCTTCTGGGAGGTTCTCTGCAGACTTGTCTTCTCTTTAACAGTATTTTAGGAAAATCTTTTCTTCCTCCATTTCTGCTAAAGGTTCATCAGAAGCCTTAGAAAGCCTTTAAAGGAAAGCAATTTTTGTCAAATCAAATTTCCGGAAGGCACTACTCTTGTAGGTTAATTTGATTGTTTATTGCCTTATAAAAGAGCAGCTGTCCCTTTAAGAGACACCTCCGGCCTCTCAATTCCAATACCGTTCTCCTTGCTTATGCGATGGTATAGATATATCATAAAAAGGAATCCCAGCCCTTTTATGTTTATTTTATCACTTTTCTGTACAGCTGGAAGTTTTCTGTATTTTTTTCACAATTATGTGCTTCTCTCTGTAATGAGACCATTTAGTTTTCATGAAAGCCTTTTGTTTTCCTTCCTACAGAACATTCTGTTCCGCAGAAACTGGCTCCAGAAACTTGTCTACGCTTTCCAAGGTAAACTCCGGGTTGACCAACTGCATTTATTAAAAGTTTGTTGCTGGTATGCCATCCTCCAATGAGAGAATGAAATGAATGGTGATTATGTTATTGTTTTTATTTATTTATTTAGTAGGGTGCACTGCTGCCACTGTTGCCACTGGGCTCTATTTTAAATGGAAAGTTGCCATCTAAAAGTTTGTGATTTGAGACCGTGGTTAGATAGGGTTCTGGGCCTCACGGTTAATAGTAAAATGTTTGTTACGTGTGGATAAGAAACTGTATGTAGCCGGGTGGTGGTGGTGGTGGTGCATAAATTTAATCCCAGCACTCAGGAGGCAGAGGCAGGTAGATCTCTGAGTTCAAAGCCAATCTGGTCTACAGAGTGAGTTCCAGGACAGACAGAGCTATATACACAGAGAAACCCTGTCTTGAAAAAAACAAAGAACCAGAAATCAAAACTCTATGTATATGAAGATCAAAAATGGATTCACACACTCGGGGAAACAGAGACAATGGAACTTGGGGATGGGAGCTGTCGGTCATGTGAGTTCCGCGTTTAGCTGCTGTGCTACCTTTTGTAACCTCCAGAAGTCATCAAAGAAGCAGAGAGAAGAGAGATGAGCCAAAGAATGAGTATTCTCCTGAAGAATAACTGGGTCCCGATTATGTAATGATTTCCTGACCCGAGAAATAATGGAAATGAGCACTAGACGCTTCAAAATTGAGTTCAAAATTGTTACAGATGGGTTCTGCTATTTGCTCTGTGCTGCTTACCAGTTTGAGTTGCAACGGGTACTGCTGTTGTGTTCTATTGTGTTGCTGTATTGAGAGTGTCCTGGTCCTCTGGCTACCACAGTCTTTCTGCCCTTTCTCTTCCACAGTGTTTCCTGAGGCTTAGGAGCAGGCTGTTTGGGGGCTGGGTACCAACTGATTACCGGTTCTCTGCATTTTGATCAATTGGGGTTTTCTGTAGTAGTTTCTGTCTTGAAAATAGAAGTTTCTTTTTTGAGGAGAGAGTGCTGCAGTTATCTGTGGAAATAAGGATACATGTTTAGAATGCAGTGAGGGTTATGGTGTTTTTTTTATAGCAACAGAAAAATAACTAATACATGAACTGAGGTTAAGCCTGCTTCTGGAATAAAGATGGTCAATGGCCATAAATTCTTACTGTCTTTGCCCATTTCTAAAATGAACCCTTCTCTGCCCATCTTTAACCTGAAGTCTAGTCACGTGATACAATTTGGCCAATGCCAGAAGAGTCAGCTTGACAAACACATGGGGTTCTTTGCATTAGAATTTGTGGTGGCGCACGCCTTTAATCCCAGCACTTGGGAGGCAGAGGCAGGTGGATATCTGTGAGTTTGAGGCCAGCCTGGTCTTCAGAGTGAGTTCCAGGACAGCCAGGGTTACAACAGAGAAACCCTGTCTTAAAAAAAATAAAAATTAAAATAAAAAAAAGGATGTGTTGTCTTTCTTGCAAGCCAGCTTGATATCTTGTTGGTAAAGACACGTAGGTAAGTATTCCTGAGAAATGAAGGGGAATGGACAGATTCCAGCAGGAAATCAGCTTTGTATGCCCATCACACGTTTTTTTTCTTAGGGAGATTAAAACAAAACAAAAAACCAATTCTGCTCGAATTTAGCTTGGTGAATCTGAGTTTACCGGAGTTTATGTAGGAGTTACTTAGAGGAACATGAGCTACTCAGGAGGATGTATCGCTGCAAAGCCCACTCCAGCATGCTTAAGGACTAGTGAAAGATGCCTCCCTAGAATTCTCTTTGCAGCTCACAGACATCTCCACCAAAGACTCTCCTCCCTCCTAGCAATCCTGTGAGTCTTATAGCTCTCTTGTGGGCTTTTGTAGTGCTGTTGTGAGGTTTGTGAGTCTCTCTGGTTCCCTCCAGGAAATGGTGACACAGCCACCACAGAACACTGTCAGTTCATTGCTGCCTACGAGAGAGCCTGGGACATGGCCGATGGGACAGTGGACCCTCTCCGGGTTTTCATCTAACCCACTGTCACACAGGACAATAAGTTGCTGTTGCTTCTCAACTCACTTTTGAACGTGGCTGTCACACAGCAAGGTACTGATGCAGATGTGTTTGTGAAGTTAACAAGGTTAACTGCCATCAAATAATAATTCCCTTTAATCGATTTATAATTTGATTGCAACTCAACACAACCTTTCCAAGGAATTTCAGCATTCAGGAAGATTATTCTAATTTTCTCAATTACTGTATCTGAGAGAAGAGATCCGAGAGCACCTGGGCGTGAGAGACCGTAACTGAGAAGTGTTCTGCCTAATTTCTACTCGAGTTCCTTCCAATTGTATTCACAAAGCTGTATTTTCACATAAAAAAGTGAAAGGTGTGAATGAACCGAACATGAAAACTTGTCCATTTCAAAGTGCATCATAAATAATAGTCCACATTAAGGAGTTCATTCAACAAACATATTGAACAGCTCCACGTGTACTACAATGTTTTATTCTATTTATTTGGCACGGACGGCTTAATACAGTATACCTTGCCGCCGAAAGTTGGATATTTTTAGGGTGTACATCATGAAGTTTTGATATATGCTTATTGTGTACTGAATACATATTCAAACTAGCACACAGGTCACCGCATATCAACCTTACTGTGACTTTGAGGGATGGTGAGACAATCAGGATCAACTCTCTCAGCAAATTTTCACTGCGTAATACAGTATCGTTATCCGTATTAACCCTTCCGGATTTTTCATCCTCCACATTGCAGTTTTTAGCTTCTGAAACCAACCCCTCCTCCCCCCACCATCAGGCCCGTAAGTGACAGTGTGGACTATTTGTCTTTCTAAGCCCAGCTATTGTCACTTAATGTTTAGTTTTCTAGGGATAACTATATTTCTGAAAGTATATACATTCCCCATTTTTATCCACTGATGAAAAGCCAAGCATCTTAGCACCCCACACATGTTAGAATGGCTGTTACTGAAGAGAAAATTGATAACCGACGTTAGTAAGATTGAGGAGAAAGGGGAACCCTAGGACCCTATTGGCGGGAATGTAAATGGGCGTGGCCCCTGTCGAAAGAAAGAATGACAATTCCTCAAAAGGCTAAAAATGAATTGCTATATAATCCAGTAATCCATTTCTGAGTCCAAAGGGCTCCTCAGTTATGATGTTCAGCTTATGCTTTTTGACTTTAGAACAACGTGAAAGCAATTGGTATTTAGTAGAAACTATCGTGAATCTTGACCCTTTTCCTGGGAGAGATGGCACTGGGGCAGTGGATAGCTGCTGTCCCTGCTGCTGGTCAGCCAGACCCTCATGAGTACAGACAGCCAATTTCCTATTATTTATGGTGTTGGGTCATTTAGGTTTTGATTTACAATCTTTCAAAATCTTTACAGTAGGTTTTGTTGGGTTATAACCTGCCATGAATCAAAGAACACCAGTGTATATGTTTATCTTCCAATGGAAATGCAATCAGTATCTCTAATATTATCTCCTGCTGTGATTATAGGAATCTTTATAATTGACACATGGAAATAACCTAAACATCATTTGGAGGAGTAGTGTGATGTCTTGATGCAGTTTTGAGGCACTGGCTAGGGGATTCCCGCTCCCTTTCTTAAAAAGCTGATTGAGACAGCACCACCCAAACCTCCCTTGCTCTGCTCTCACACTATAGCCATCAGTGGGACCCTAGTTTCCCTGAGGTCAGATACAGACAGCAGGGAACAATCCCTGTTCCCACAACCATTTAAACAACAGCTCATCCACACCCCAGGGAACCTGCAAACCCTAGCAAGTTCTTGCCTGATCACCATAAGATACTATTAGGGAGCTGTTAGGGCTAAGGCATGGTCCCTGGCAGCCCAATTTGCCAACTCTCCTTTATAAGTGAATTAGAGAAACAGAGACCCAGATGATGGTAACAATAGAAGATTTATTCAGTGTGGCCACATTGGAAATAGGATCAAAAGGTCCAAGGACCCTGCTTCTCTGTCTTTCTGGTCCTGAAATGGGAGTTAGTTTTAAATAGAGGCAAAGAGGCATACACAGCTAAGTAGGTACTTGCCTCTCCAACTGCTGTTAGTAACAGAGTCTGCTTCTCATCCACCCAAGTGTTCTTGGGATGGTCTTCCACCAAAACAGTCTTGAAATCTCAGGAAGCTACTGGCTGGAGATTGTTTATATAACCTCACATGGAACAAGCAATGGAAAACCCTTCTCCCTAAAGCTCTGCTTCTCATGGAATTCAAGTTGGACTTAACTGGGGAGACTTGGGACATTTCCCATGTAGATTGTTTTATGTCTTAATTATATGAAAATGACACAAAGTAACTAAAATCCAACAAATACTCCAAAGGACAATTGAAACCAGCAAAGAAATGTTAGTGGACAGAGTAATATGAAAAATTAAAAATCACAGCAATGTGAAGGAAATATTAGAAACATTAAGTTTTATGGTTAATTTTTTGTTTCAACTGAACTAACCATGTTTATAAAAGAATATGAATGACATAGAAGGTATTTCATTGTTTGTTTAAATTTTTTTTTTAACATTACAGGTGCAAATTTATACCAACTGCCCTTCCTCTGTTTTATTCAAAACACACTGAGAATGAAAATAATTTGAAAAAAAATGTAGATTTCCAGTTCATAAAGTTAACAGACACAGGGCAATGTTCTCTCCGCCACGCCCCTGACATTTGAACGCTCAGAGTGCTGAGCAGCGGTACAGCCTAAAACTCAACTGCAATTCATATTTACCAAAAGATATTTTGCTTTTCACTGCTCATTGACCCTGTAATTACGGTATTGACTGAAAGCTGAGTTTAATTTGTATCAATTACACCCCCCCAACCATTTCAATACACCTCTCCTAGCCATTTTAATCAAACCTTGTCTGGGAACATGTTAAGTGCATTTCTACCCTTGAGCTCTGTCTGTTGAGCCCATTGAAGTTGTGAGCTGTGCGTGAAGCAAATCCTGCTGATGTCATGAGAGGTCCTGGCTCTGGATGCCAAGTACGCAATTCCCAAGGCCCCAATGATCACCCCCCTTGCTGAGAAGCACTGCATTTTCCCAGAATTTCATGTATATCAAGAATGCAAATTAATATTACAGTAGATATACTTAAAATTAGAAGCTATTTTTATAGAACTGTTGATATGAAGAAAAAGACCCTCTAATCTGTTTAATTCTCAAAAAGCAAGGATTAAATCAATAAAAACAACAATTGCATTGGTATAGTGGACAATTGTGCTGTCTGGCAAGCTCTCTCTCGATGCCTTCATTTACACTACAAGGAAATTGCCTGTCATTTTATGAACATGGGAAGGAAGGCTCTGATTGCTTACCTAATATCTCTGGCACTTTATAAATTAGTAAGTTATAGATGAAGAATTGTATCTGTTCACAAATCCAATAATTATTCATTTTTTCACATTACTCATGATCTTTTAATTGGGATAGCACTTCAAAATATTTATTTACTTTATTTTTATGTGTATGAATGTTTTGTTGTATGTATGTAATTTGCAATGTGTATACAGTGCCCGTGGAGGCTGAAAGGTGTTGGAGCCCTGGTACTGAACTTATAGGCAGTTGTGAGTTGTCACATGGGTGTTGGAAACAGAACCCAGGTCTCCTAGAAGAGCAGCTCTTAAACCGTTGGAACCATCTCTGCAGCCCATAATTTGGATAGTTCTTTCACGCATCAAATAACAAACAAGATAAGAACAAGCCTTTCAGACAATGGGACAAACCAATAAGAATTTGTTTCATCTTGTTCACAATCTGGAAAACTTAGCCAATGCGTATCTGCACTGAAGCCGTGAAGTAAGAGGCAGCCCTTGAGGACACATGCGTCTATGGCTTTGGTTAAAACCAAGGTTGCCAGTGCATTGCCATTAGACAGGGTGAACATAAAAGAGCCGTGAGTAAGCCTGCACTCACGGTCGACGCTAATTTCATGGAAAGAATCATCACCAGTGGATGGAGTGGAGATCTGCTGAGGAGATTATGCGCAGAAGGAACCTGAGAGGCCCCTTAGTAAAGGGACATAAGTGGCCACTCTGCAGTCAAGGTACAAGCTCCATGATGAATCTGTCCTTCTTGTCTTCTATCCTCTGACCATGTCTTTGATGCCAACTTGGGGACCACTTCTCTTGGGTCAGGAGATTAATGTCAAGCAAGCTCTGGTTTGTTTTGGTTGAAATGTCCATTCTTTGCCCATCAGTCCTGTTCAGTCACCTCAAAGATATATCTCTTAAGCCAGAGCCTCGCCACGCTGTCCAGATATCTTATGTGAACACATATTCGTGTACAGATTTCCTCATCCTTGCCCGAGCATCTGTCCCCCTTTTTTCATAAAGTTGTCCAGCCTAGAATTTCTTTCACTACTACATATACCTATAATTTTCTAAATCTATCCCTAACTCTGGACACCCATCAATATCCTTTATAGAGATTATGTGGTATAATTATTTCATTAACATGTGCGTTAGAAGTTCCATGAAGACAGACCAATATCTATAACTGATTCCTTTCACACGGGCACAATCTGGAATTCAGTAGTGTCTGGTGGTCATTTAACCAGTGAAAGAATGAGAAATGCCCCTGAATGAGTCTCTTGGCTTTGTATTGATGCACAAAGACCCTCTTCCTCCCAGAGCTGCATGGATTGCTCTGGGTAGCCACCAAGCATTCCTGTGCTGGTTAGACCACGTTGCCTCCCCGTAAGAGGAAAAGGTAGGAGTCCCCCCATTATCTGCTGCTGGTCACCTCTCAGTTTCTGTCTCCAGCTGAGCATCACCTGCCTTTGCTCACAGCTACTATGTCTGCACAGAAGCTCTGCTATTTTCGTGACTTTAAAGCACCCGAACTGCAGAGCCCTTTTTGGGAGACGGCATAAGAGATTGGATAGAGTGTCCTTTCTTTCTTCTTTCCACTTTGAGGTCACCAAATAAGAGATTCTGGGGAGCACTTTGCAAATTTCCTTTCTTCTTCCTATTTTCTGCAGAATTTGGACGTTTGTCCCCTGGAAGCTGGGTCGGAGAACTGCCACTCCTTTCCCAGTCACCCCTCTTTTGTGAACTGTGTTCTTACGGGGCCTCCCTGACTGTGCCTTGCTGTTTCTGTGGGGAGTGTCCATTCTAGCAGAGTCTGTGTGCTTCCCACCCTACCACCTCACTCAACGTACTGGAGGCAAACTCAGAAAGTATCTGTGACACCTGTTCCACTTGAATTAGCTCTTTGAATGAAATGCAGGCTAGAGCAGGGATCCTGAACGCGTGGAGCCCTGTTCTCCACCATCAACACGTACATTTTGAGGCCCCACCCAGACCTCCCAGACCAGAATCTGAAGTGTAGAAAAATGGTGTTCAACGGCCTAGCCACGTGAGTTTGACTAGCTATGCATGCCTGGTGTTTCCCAACGGCGCTGCGGTTCAGAGCAATTTGCAACAGTGCTCCAGCCTGTGGACAAGCATCAGCCTTTCCACTTAGCTTCAGAGACTTGGCCGGGTTAGGGCTACTTAATCTTTCTAAATTGCCTCTCCTCCCATGTAAAATGATGACGGCAAAGCTTCAGTTCAATTTGATACAGCACAGGGCACTGCAGTTAGCCTGTGCCAACTGTGCATAATCCCCCGGGGCACAAGACCCCGCATGTGCCTATGCCCTAGCCGCTGGTAACGGTGCTGACGTCTCTGTCACTGTCCATCAGAGAAGCAAGGCATACAGAGAAACCATTGTTCCTCCATGAGGTACAGGGCTGACCTTTCCTTCTTCTCGGCTCTAATCATAGCACCAAAGACCGCAGCGACTTTTGGCGAGGTAAAGGATTAGAAGAATGAGTAATTATTTTCCATAAAAGCACAGGAACGTTGATATTAAAGGCCTTGAAAGGAACACATCGCAGCACGTCGTCCTTTTGTACATGAAAGTGATGGACAGGCCCCGGGCTAGAAAGAGCAATGATCCACGAGGCTTAGACTTTGATTAGAGAAAAGGCTCCTGGAATCCAGTTAGGCAACCATCCTTCATTTCTTTCAATTTCATCCTTAAAAGTTGTCCAGAGCAGGCCAGCCCTGTTCAGCAGCTCTCAAAGTACAAAGAGCTGGGTGATGGTACCTCAAGACAGCCCATCTTCTTCAATCGCTTCGAAGGAAACTTTGGTGATCAAAGCAGAGCTCTGAGCAGGTGGATTTTAATTCGTAGTTAACAAAGGCCAAATGCCCGGCTATTAAAAAAAAATTCTATCGGTGTGATGCTAGGGGATGCTAAGCATGGCTGCATGTGTGAGAAAAGACCCGAACAGTTTAAAAAAGAAAGAAGGGAAAAAAGGAAATTGAACATGAAAACGCTAATGCTTTGCAAAAGGGGAACAGAAATGAGCAAAGAATATAAAGTTCATGAAATAATGGTTGCCATGGCAAATTGTTTATCCATAGCTTAAACTGTAGGAACTCGGGTGACAGGGATTGACAAAGCCCTTAGTGGGAGTTACCTAATGGTGATCTGGCTGCTATGTGCTTCGTTAGTATGCCTGCCTCAGTATCCCTTCCTAGTACCATGGGGGCCCCAACACAGTTACAGTTTGTTAAATAAGGATGGGGAAGATTTCCCTAACTTCCACTAGGAGCAGCAGGCAGCTGCTTAAGCCTTTCTATGTTTGCTGTAGGGTCTGAATGGGAAAAGTGCCCCACAAGTGCTGGGTAGTTCAACATTTGGTCCCCAGCTGCACTGTTTAGAGCTATCTGGGCCCGCAGGCTTGCTGTAGGAAACATGTCGCTAGAGGTGGGCTTTGAGATCAAATGCCTTCAGTCGCTTCCAGTTCACTCTCTCTGCTTTGTGCTTAAGGTTGAGGGTGGGAACTCTCAGCTTCATGCTCTGCAGCCATGCCTGCTGTCCTACCATCTTGCCACAATGGATTCATCCCCTTGGAACCATCAACCCTTCTCTCTCGGGATCAGAGAAGTAATCAATACATTTGCTAACCATTCCACATATTTCTCAATGCGGCTTCGTGGGGTTTGGCACAATGTACAATGCATGGGTGGCCACAGCACCATAATGAGTGGTTTTCTTCCACTAAAAGCCGTGATAGTGTAATGTTTTTCTTTAAAGTGAGAGTTGCAAAATACTCGATCAGAATTGACAGGACACCGGCAGCTCGGCAGCTCGGTCTTCTTTCCCACGTGTGACTGTCGACTGCCTTTTTTTCTCCTTAATTACCCATCTGCTCGAGATGGAAAGCGATGCCACATCATTTAGAAGAAACGCACCTGTTCGTCGAAAGGCAAGAATCACCTAGTTTGCAAGGATCCTGGGCTTTCCAACTTGCCTCCACAGACTCAATATTGCTGTTGTTTTCCCCCATGATCAAATGAGTCCGACTCTAGACTTTCCAAATTCATCTTTTCAACCTTCATAGGTCATTCTTTGCATAAGATTTACAGCATGGGAGATACTGTGCAGGGAAGCTCAATAAAAAATACAGGAATCATATGGGCAGAGGGATTTTTATGGAAGAAAAGAGTGGAAAGTAAAGATATCCACAACCTTAAATTCTTACAAGCATCCTTTAAGATCTTTTCATCTTACCTGGTGGGTTGGCGAGAAGTATTAACATTTGCATTTCAAGGTTAGACGAAGGCTATTACTGATGGCCAGTAACTGGTGGAACTTAATGAGAAGTTATGGGGGCTAGATTCATAACTTGTTTTCTGTGGTAGCCAGGCAGCAGAAGGCTCTGTGCATACAAAGTGTGCTGCTTGTTAGGTATAGCTTCTAATTAGCTGGGACCATAAAAAAAGAAAAAAAAAAAGAAAAGACAAAAACTTCTGCTAATGATATTTTTATGCCAGGAGAGTTTGAGAAGTTCCATGAGCAGCTGGACTTTTTTAAAAAAACACATAGCCAAAAGTTATGCGCACCAATAGAATAGATAACAGGGGCCCACATCCAAGAGATGTATGTTTGTGACATGTCTGGATTCTCAGCACAAAATTATGAGATGGTTTCTCCGTTATCCACAGTTGCCCAATAAAGTACCATAAGCTTTGGCTGGAGACAACACTCATTTAGCCTCAGGATTCCGTAGGTCTGAGGTCTAGTACTGCATGAGTCTCACTGGGTTAAAATCTAAACGCGTGGGGTATGCCTTTGCGAACAGTGCTCTAGGAATGAGGTCTGATTCCACGCTCCTTCAGGATGCTTACAGAATTCAGCACTTTGTAGCAATAGGACTGAACTCCCTTTCCCTTGCTGGCTTTCATGGGGGGATGCTTTAATTCCAGGAAGCCCCTCAGCATTCACAATTCACACCCCACTGCTGAGCTCCTGGCAATCAATCACTTCTGCTTGGAATCTCTCTTAAGATACATACGGGAAGTTGTTGATTTTAAGACCAGATTACTTCGAAAATCTCACTTTATCTTTCTTGAGGTAGAATCTCGCTACACATCCCAGTTTGACATGAAATTCACTATGGAGCCATGTTGGCTTCAACTCATGAGTTATCATTCTGCCTCTGCCTCCCTATTAGTACAGGCAAATCAATGCACCCCTATATCCATTAACCTAACTATATTAATGCATCCAGTGAGTTCAAAGTATTATTCCTATGAAGCCCATTTTGATAGATGGAATAACACTTTCACAGTTTCCAAGAATTAGAAAGTAGACTTCTATGGAAGGCTATTATTCTTCCCACAAAAGGTAGGTAATCTCTTCTTTCAGTTTTTCTCCATCTTGCAGAAGGCCGCCATTAAGCATGATTGGTTAGTCTGTTAGACGTTACACAACTAATCAATGTTCAATCCTAGATTTAAAAGATGTTTGATTTCAGAAGCTGTAGGAGAAAGCTGGACTTGCCACTAAATAGAACAAGGCCTGAGACCTGTGTGGACATATCCAGAGATGGACCTGCCCAGGCATGCCCAGAGACAAAACTACCTGGACACGCCCAAGGAGCAGCAGCTGTAGTCTGGCAGCCAATGGGATGCTGGGCTGGGTGGAGGGTATAAAGGGCTTCCTCCTCTGTAATAAATTGAGTCTGCCTTTTGCCACTCACCTGACTTCTGGAGGCTGTGTGACTTGGTTCCGCGCCAACTCTACCCTCTCACCTGAAGGGTCCCGTGGATGGGTACAAACAACAAGAAGCCATTTTTCAAGTACTATGCCATGCATATATCAGTGTCTGTGGCTGATAGTATTGATGGAAATTTGTTGTGGAAGTTTATTTTTAGTTATGTGAAAAATATTGTTTTGTGTACTGTTGGGTGAGGGTCTGCCTAGGTCTTAGCATTTTATATTGTCCACAGGTGTTTTGTATTGTCTGTGGGGGGCTGGTTGATTGCATATGATCTGCAACCTGAGGAGTTCTGAATCAATCAAAACACCTGAGCTCAGATGCTCGGGGTTCCACTGTCTGGGATGGCACTGGTCATGATGGTGGTTCCCTCTGCTGAGGTCTGGCAGGGCTTGCACTTATGAAAGTGCCTCTCTGTCCTCCCTGCTGAGCCACCCAGCAGTGTACAACTGCAGAAATTGTTCTGATCAATTTGCCTCTCGTGCCATTTAGGTATTTTTCAATATGAAATTCAGACTGTGATATACTGGATGTAATATTAATTGTTAAAAATATTAAAGAGCTAATGTGTCAAGTTCCAGAGATATTCAGCAAGAATCATCATACAGGCCTTTGGTAGCTCTCTATCCAGCTAAATGGGTTGAATTGTTTTGGAGAGGCATGGCTATTTGCAACATGGTTTCCTGTGTCCACAGTGCAGGTTTTACCATTCTTCCCAATGTGACACGTTTTTGCTTTATATACTTACACTTCCTTTGCCATGAATTTATGGTAATGGGCATACTCTCATGCTATTTTACACTGGGCGTAGCCAAGTGACTTGCAGTGGATATGAGATGGTAATGTTAATAGCAGTGATGACTTAAATATGCTTTCATAATTTGCCTTTTTCTCTTGCGTTACTATCATCTCTTATGAAGAGATCTTGTAGCTATTATAATATTATTGTACTATTAAATAATAAAGACAAACATATCAGTCTGATCACAGCCCACAGTCTGAAGTTCAGCATAGGCCAGCCCAGGCAAGTGAGCAAAACCAAACAGACATGAAAAATAGATCAGTGAGAAAAGCATATTAATGTTTATTTTTGCAAATCAGTAAAATTTTAGATATTATATATACTATCAAATTGCAGGAAAAATATTCTTGCTCAAAATACAGCTTTCACTAATCATCTCTGTGGTACAGAGAGTAGTGTGCCTTGTCTTATTTACAACCCTACACTGTTCAAGGATCTTTCTATAATAAGCGTCTAAGATTAATTCATGTATTTTGGTGACTAAAAAGCTCAGTCAGGTTCTGTGGAGGTCAGTGGTGGGAAGCAGAAAGAAGTTAGTATTACAGGACAGAACTCTAGCTGTTTGTCACACAACAGGCCAATAAAGTGTAAGGCAAGACATTAAGATAGAGAAGCAGAAGTATTTGAAATACCTCTTGAAATACAGAGGTATTTGAAAAGCTGGCTAGGTAACAAAATGGAGGACTCTCACACAGCATTTATTTTTACCAGGAAGCTGAATTAGGAGTGATTTAGACAGGTAGTTGATAGATGTTCCTTGGTCAGCCTGTGCTTTCTCAAAGTGGGTAGACCAGATGACTACATCAATACCCCTAACCCACTCAGGACATGCTTTTCCATTCTTTAAGTTGTAAAACAAAGGTTGTTATTTCCTTGGGCTTTTCTGGCAATTAATTAGACTACTTGTTTATTGTTCCTGACACATTCCACATTAGAAAAATTAAATGAGGTGAAGGTACTTTAGTATTTTGACAACTGTGAAGCCCATGCTCATGATAAAAGATATCTCAAACACTAGTCTTCTGTAGTAATATCAGGCCCAGGGAGGAAATACACTTTTATTAATCTCCTGTAAAATGTGTATTTGAATAATTATCTGCTAGCTACAAGTTTTATGTGAGTTCTTGCTATGTAGTTCAAGCTGTGTCAGGACTTGTGATACTCTCTACTAAATGCTGGGATTATAAGAGTGACCTACTAAACTCGCTTGATTTTTAACGTTCAGAAAGTAAGTTAATCCTTTGATTTGAAAAATGCTAAGACCCATTTAATTTGATTATTTTGAAGATTAAATAATAAGATGCAGCAGGATGTGTAGTATATAGTAAGAGTCTGAGAAATGTTATTTGTTAGCCTTGGCCTTCATAAGAAGGAGAACACATTCACCTATTTATTAATTCCTGACAAAAGTGTCACGGGGTTTAATTATTTTAAGAAAAGAATACTTGAAAAATAAAATATCTAGGTGTGATGGCCGTGCCTTTAATCCCAACACTCTGGAGGCAGAGCCAGGTGGATGGATCTCTTTGAGTTTGAGGCCAGCCTGGTGTACATAGTGAAGTTTTAAGAGAACCAGGGACACATAGAGAGACCTTGTATCAAAACAAAACAAAGTAAAACAAGTAAAATAAATAATTAATGAAACAGCCTCAGTCAGAGGTGTAAAATATTCATTCCAACATCATAATGGGAATGATTTTTAAAAAATAAAAGTGTTTTTTGCCAGGCAGTGATGATGCAGGCCTTTAATCCCAGCATTTAGCACTTGGGAGACAGAGGCAGGCAGATCTCTGGATCTCTGTGAGTTTGAGGCTAGCCTGGTCTACAGAGTGAGTTCCAGGACAACCAGAGTTACAACAGAGAAATCCTGTTTTGAAAAAGCAAACAACAAACAAACAAAAAAAGTGAATAAGTAGCAAAACCTCTCTAAATATATGATTTAAGAAATGATTATGATTGTTGGGCAAATCAATTAACAGAAACCTGAACATCATAAAATTTAAGAAAACAGCAGCTTAGAATTCCTGGGTAACAAGATTGTCAAAATTTGGATCAACAGTCACTGTCGTCCACGCTGACTTGACAAAACAGTGACATGGGCTCAATGAACAGCATTTGCATCAATGAATGGACACCACATAAGAGGAAAAACATACTGAGAAAGGAAAGATGGATCTGTTAGCTAATTCTGAATCAATTCACCCTGAAACTGCACCCAACATAAACATTTAGCCCAGGAGTGCCAATGTGGGTGGGCCGGAAGAGGTTTTCCCCACCCTACCCCCAGTAGGTTAGCTGCAGGAAGATTTGCTCAGCTTTGCTAGGATTTTATATTTGCGGTGTTAGGATGAATCATCAGTCCTGGCTTTTTCCATATGAGCTGTCATTCCCAGCAGGCCATGAGGCATATGTTCACATGATCGTCTCAGAATACAAACCAAAGATCCTTGGAAGCCAGATTTGCATTGTCATGCCTCCTCCCATATGCTCTGCTCTCTGATGGAAAGAGCTCCACGGTCCCAATACTCAGGGTAGAGAGGCAGAAAAGATGCAGTTTTTAGGAGACACTATCAAAGACGAAACTAGAATTTTTTATTTCCCAACTGTTGGCTGATTCAGGTTGCACACTACCCTTCTTCCTAAAGGCAAGTTTAATTCAGTTCTTGGAAGATGGTCAGTGGGTAAATACAAATGTCCTAAATTAACTCACATTCCGGCAGTGCTTTAATGCCCATATGGGAAAGGTGTGTCCAAAAGAGTGTAGAGCATCTAGGTGGAGACAGACATCACAAGGCTTTGAAGTGTTGGGGCTTCAGAACACACCCAGTGTAGAACATTATACAGTGAAGGAGCCCCTGAGAGGAGGAGCCTGCGAAGCAAGCAACAGCAGCGGACAGTAGCAGGATGCTATAACAGGCACACAGGCAGTAGCAGGATGCTATAACAGGCACACAGGCAGTAGCAGGATGCTATAACAGAGGCAGCAGGCAGTAGCAGGATGCTATAACAGAGGCAGCAGGCAGTAGCAGGATGCTATAACAGAGGCAGCAGACAGTAGCAGGATGCTGTAACAGAGGCAGCAGGCAGTAGCAGGATGCTGTAACAGAGGCAGCAGGCAGTAGCAGGATGCTGTAACAGAGGCACCACAGGCAACTAACTCTATGCGAGGGAGGATATGAGGCTCATTGGTTTAGAAGCGTGATTCTAGCTTAGATAAGATCCACAGCTGCAACTAATGGGACTTTTTTTTTTTTTTTTTTTATAAATCTATATGAGAAATCCTCCATAATATCCAAAATATACCTTTGAGGAAAATCACCAAAAGTTAGAACAAACTCTGAAACAGTTGATAATGCAGTAAGGGATGCTAACAGTGTTTGTGTTGGTAGGAGCTGCACTCCTTTCCTCCTGACCTTTCCCTTTCCTCCACATGCCTTTCTTCCCCCTCGCTTGTTACTCTCTTGCTTTCTTTAATGTATTAGCATTGAGATTTTTTTATTTGTTTATTTTTCAAGACAGGGTTTCTCTGTTGTAACTCTGTCTGTCCTGGAACTCACTCTGTAGACCAGGCTGGCCTCAAACTTATAGAGATCCACCTGCCTCTGCCTCCCGAGTACTAGAATTTGTAGTAGTTAGCCACCTGGGTTCAACAAGGCAAAGACAGAGGCATTTTCACACATACACACTCTTCCAGACCTCAGCAGAGGGAACCACAGTCGTGGGAAGCGCCATTCTGGACAGTGGAACCTGAGCGTCTGAGCTCAGGTGTTTTTATTGATTCAGAACTTCTCAGGTGTTCTACTGATAGCACGTGCAGATCATGTGCAATCAAACATCCCTCACACAAATATCCAACACCTGCAGGCAATACAGAATGATGAGACCTAGGGAGCTCCTCATCCAACAGTGCATAAAGCAATAATTTCATATACCTAGAAATAAGTTTCTACCACAGGGAAAAAGGCGTGCACCACCACTGCACAGTGAGAATTTAAAATAACCACAAACACAGAGATAAGCCATGACTAAGTAAACTGAAGTCAATGGACAGATGAGTTTTAAATTTTTTAAATAGATTGATAATGGGGCACAGATTGCATCTTTCACATGTAACAATGAAAGTATTGGTACAGGTGAAAATATACTTTTTGTGGGAGGTGCAGACAGGGCCTCAATATGTAACCCTCACAGGCCTGGAACAGGCTAAATAGACCAAGATGGCCTCAAACTCTGCCTGGGGTGGGGAGCTGAGATTGAAGACATGCCTCATCATGACTGGCCAAGATGCAGCCTTTGGAAGTCTATGGTATAGTTGGCAGGCTGACAAACAACATGAGAGATTGCATGAAGAAGTTAATAGTTATGATTTATTTATGATCACTTCTTAATAACAACCAAGGAAACTGAGAGTCTAATTATCTGACTGCAGGCATCCATTTTTCCTTCTGATTTGTACTCAGAATTTATTATTTATTATTCTCTCTCTCTGTCTTTTACTCTTTCTCTCTGATGTACATGGTATGTGCCTGTGTGTGTGTGTGTGTGTGTGTGTTTCTTCCCACGTGTTTGTGGGTGCACATACACATGAAGACCTGAAGTTGATGTTGACAGTCTTCCTTGGCAATTCTCCATCTTATTCATTAAGCTGGAATCTCTCTGTGTTGAACTCACGGTTAACTTAGATAGCTGGTCTGCCTAGCCAGCTTGCTTCGATGATCCTGTCACTGGAAACATAGGTGGGCCATGGCACCTACCCGGCATTTACATGGGTTATGAGGTCTGAGCTCTGGTCTTCAAACATACATGGTCAGCAAACATTTTACCCACTGAGTCATCTTCTCATCCTTGTATTAGATTTTAAACATATGTCCAGACATCGGGCAAAATATCAATACAAATTGTCACATGTTTAATAATCTTAATTGGGATTCAACTTTAGAAAGATGATATTCGTGCTTCAGAAAAAATGTTGTTGGTGTCTCCACTGACAAGCCACTATGGGACCCTCTCTCAGCCACATGATATTTACATATCTTGTTTTTCACAGCTCTGTAATGAGATCGTAGCCACGAATAAATGATGAGATGGAAAACTCAAAACAATATATAAAATTTAAACGTGGTCAGGCAGCCTAGGCTTAATTGTATTTCAATCTCCATGTCTACCCGCTAAGTGTTGATAGGTTTTCAACACAGAACATTCGAATCCCAGCAAGCCTGTGGTTCACGCTCCCGAAATGCTCAATAATCACCATGGATTTTATTCCTCCCCACTGGGTCATTTTAATACTAGAAAGGAAACCATCCCAGGCTAAGTCTTTTTAAATCTCAGCTTAAGCCTAATGGAGCCAGAGTCACCTCATTTTGTTTGAGATTGGTGACCCAGTGATAACAAATTTACCCCTAAGCACCTCAATTATTTTTAAGGTTTTATACAAAATAATTACTGTTGACAAATGCCCAGATCTTCAGAAGATGGAAACAGCCGTGTTCACGTCCAGTTTTGTGTCTTCCATACAGCATGGCTTTGCAAATGGTCAGGTGTCAGTGAGGAGTATGAGGACCGACAACTGAGCTTCCGACAGCAGGCAGATAAAGTCTCTCTTAAGACGAGCGTGCGCAGAAGTGGAGCCTTCCAGACTCATGGCCAGGAGTCGCCATAGAAATTCAAATAGTCTGCGGTCATAAATCCTTTGGCAAGGAAGAAATGGTTCATCCACACAATTCAAAGGTCCAGCATGGCCCATGTCAAGTAGGGCTGGTTCTGAGGGCTTAGCCTGGCCTCTTCATCTGTTGGACTCCCTCATGCACTGGCCCATTCTACATGCTGACATCCTGGCTACTAGATATATGTACTATATTGGAGTTCAAGATGAAAAAAAAGAAAGAAAAGGAAAAAAGAAAAAAAAGAGGTCTTTTTAAAATGGGGGTAGACGAGCTTTCTTTGAAGTCCTAAAACTATGTCACCCTCCTGACCTACGCATTATATTCATAAACAACTCAATCTAGGCATGACAGGATGGCTCAGCAGGTCAAGATAACTTACAGCCAAGGTAGATAACCAGAATTTTATTTCCGGGACCCACATGGTGGAATGCAACAAAGGATTCTCCTGGGTTGTTCTCCACACCTGGAGCTTTTACATGCATACCTCTCCTCACAATTCAAGGATAAATAAATACAACAAAACTTCCAATCTGCGTAATAGATGGAGCACCCCGAGAAATGAGAAATCACGTGTGTATTCGTAACCAATGCGTGGAGCACTATCAACTCACAGGAATTATCATGGCACCCACACAGGTTCTACTCCCAGTCAGGGGAGCTGAGAATCACAACCACCCCCGGCGCTGTGCTTAAAAACCAGCCTCGACAGTCACCTTGGGATTGATGGAGTCAGACAGCTTTTAGGATCAGAGACTTCTCTTTCAAGAATCTTCTCTTTCAAGTGTTCAAATCAGAAAAGACTTCATAGGATGGTGTACAGTTGGGCAGCAAAGACAGAGGAAGAAACTGGGGATGGGAAACTCTTCCAGAGGCATAGATTGTTATATTTGATCTCCAAGGTTGTTTCTCTTTTCTTCTGCTTTTGTTTCTTCCACTCAATTTTCAGTCTCTAAAGGCTTGACTCAAGCCTTCTGTGTCAGGTACTGTTCTGTTGCTGTGAGGAGACATGGGATCAAGCCAACGTTTAAAAGGAAGCATTTAATTGGGGGCTGACAGCTTCAGAGGGTGAGTCAATGACATCATAGTGGGGAGCAGACAGGCAGACGTGCTCTAGACCAGTCGCTTAGAGCTCTGTTCTGATATGCAGGCCTAGTTGCTGTAACTCTGCTTCACATTAGTGGATCAGAACGTAAGCTCTCAGCGGCTGCTCCAGCCCCAGGCCTGCCTGCCTGCGGTCCTGCTGCCATGCTTTCCACCACGATGATCACGGACTCTCTATCTGAAATCGCAAACAAGTCCCCAATTAAATGCTCTTTTTTATAGTCGCCTCGGTTGTGGTGTTTTGCCACAGCGGAGGAACCATGACTAAGACATATGGTTTTGGGCTGATGAGAGAATCTGCTGCTTTGGTTGTGTGGAATTCTCTTTCCACCTTCCTCCTTCCCACCTTCCTTCTCCTTTCCTCTACACTCTCCCTTATTTCTTTCTTTCCTTCTTGGGTCTCACATAGCCCAGGCTTCCCTTGAACTTGCTATTCAGTTAAGGATGACCTTGAATTCTTGACTTTTCTGCTCTCCCCTACCCCCCCAAGTTTCAAGTGCACAGTGAATTCCATGCTGGATACCAAGCATCTTGTCTCCTGCATGATAGAAAAACACTACCAATTGAACGACACCAACCCCATGGCTGTATCCTATTTCTTATTTACCTTTGTGTCTGGCCCTAGACTTTGTCATTTCTTGGGGTCAAACAGCAAGAATTGAAAAATATATTCAAGTTTTAAAGAGACAACAATAACAGAAAGGAATGACTGAAATCTATGGCAGCTCTTAGTATATCATTCAGAGGGGTGATTTGGAAAAGTTCCATGATACTCCCTTTTTAAGACTTCCCCAAAGTCAAATGCTGAATAAGCCCAATCATTCTTCTCCATCCTAGTTGAAAGTCTTGTTTGATTTATATCTGAGTTGTATGATTTTTTTTTCCTTCCTTTTCTCTGACTAGGGTTGTATCACTGAGTACACCAATTCTTTCTTTGAAGTTTTGAGTGGGTATCAGAGTCATCTTTGCATTTACTTAGGGAACTGAGGAAGGATGAAATCACAGAACCCAGAGAAACTTTGATGCACTGTAATCAAAAAAGAAAGGAGATTTTAAACAATTAGAAACATAGTTCTTTCTGGAGACTTCCCTTAGGGGAACAAATTGCTGGTCCACATTTCCAAGATTCTCCAATCATCAAAATATATCCCGATCATTGGTAGTTGAGGCTGATTGGCTGACTCTCCACCCTCCTGCTTAGCTGTTTTAAGCGAACATGAAAGCAGTATCAGTGTAAACATTCATCAGTTGAAAATTGCTCATCAGAAGTATTGTGCAGGAATGATATTGTGGAGATGTCTGCTGTCAGAAAGGGAGATCTCTACTAACTGGGGAAAACTGAGCCCTTTGTTGAGAAATTTAGGAGGAGACTCAGGGGAGACCCCACTGCCTGCCCTGTTTCTAGTGTCTGTCATTTTTAAGCTCTTTCAGATTTAGTTGAATCATACTGTGTGAAGTTCAAAATGAATTCTACCTCAGTCTTCTCTCTAGCCTAAAATATACAATTGTAATTCAGCATAAAATATCAATGCACTCTCTCGGATACTAGGAAGTTGAGAATGTGTGAGCTTAATGCACTTTACACCTCTCTGAAATTGTAAGCAGCTTTTGATGTCACTCTTTAATGATGATGCATGTTTATTAACTGGAGTAGTAGAAAGATTGGAGATGTCTCGAGGAACCTGTAACATGTCCCCAGTCAATTCTTGTAATGCACAAAATTGAGTCCTCCAGTCTTCTCCTTCATATATATATATATATATATATATATATATATATAACCACAGAAGTGAGAAGGCACTGGATCCCTTGCAACTGGAGTTACAGACAGTTGTGAGCCTCCATGTGGGTGCAGGGAATGGAACCTAGGTCTCTTACAGGAGAAGACAGTGCTCTCATCTACTGATTCACTCCACAGTCGCGTATGTATATGTTTTAATGAATGCCATTTAATGAATGCATGCCAAATTTTTCTCAAATTTTCAGGACAGAGATTATGTCATAATATACTCTTTATGGATAATACTACACACTCTACTTCTCAGTAACATTTTAGCAAGCTCTTCTGTCGATAATGGCATTTGTTCGGTTGCCTAATAAGCGATGCATTCGTTGTATTAGAATTATTTATTATGGGATTGGAGAGATGGCTCATCAGTTAAGAGAACTGGATGCTCTTCCAGCGGACCCTGGTTCAGTTCCCGGAATCGAAAGGACAGATAACAAGCATCTATAGCTCCAGTTCCAGGGGATTCAGTGGCCTCCTCTGGCCTCTGTGGGCATTGCACGCATGTGGGACACAGATATTCATGCAGGCAGGCATTTATATACACGAAATTTAGAATCGATTTCTTTGTTATTCTCAATGCTTTACTATTTTACAACACGGTACATAATACTGTTGAAATAGGTATTGTTTTTCCCTCAAAGAAATACATTATTTCTCCTTAAGTCTTGAAGGGAATATTAGGTGCATACTCAAACTCTCTGAATGGAAATACGTCGTTCGGAAAGGCTGTTGATAAGATAGAAATAATTGCAAAGACAACACAACGAGTTGAGAACTAAGTTTTGTTGTTTCTGTTGGTTTGGTTAATTCTCAATTTAATTATAGGTCATTGGATAAGCTTTTTTCTTAAGTTTTTCATGTTTCCTCTTTTGCAGGATAGAGTCACAAATGACTAAAGCTCAGTAGTTGGGGTTTCGTGTGTGGACGTATTGTCTGAGTGGGTGTCCCACTTTGTCCTTGTTTCTGACCTGCATCGCTGTGTTCAGGCTTCTATCTAACAGGCCTGAGCTGCCAAACCCATTGCATGAGTCTCGAAAGCAGACATCCCTGCCATCCGTGATCCTGGTGGCGGGACTGTGTCTTAGGCTTTCTAATAAAGTGCAGCACTACAGATGTCACTGCTTTTTGTCAGGATGAGTGAATTCTCAGTCTCTTCTATTTCCCTGAATGATTTTGTTAAAAACAAGTGTTAAATTTTGTCAGATTGTTACTATTATTTTTGGTATGGCTATAATCACATACACTTTTTTTCCCTGTAGTTCGTTAACAGTAAATTTCATCCAGTAATTCTTTAACACTGTGGCGTTTATTATGCACATGTGTGTCTGTCTAGATGTGTGTTTTTATTTCCCAAATTGCCTTCTGAATGTTTAGTACAATTTTATATCTCACCTGAACATCTTTTTTCTTTTCACCAGGAGAGGTTAAAATTATCACGAGCTTTTATTTAAATTTGACACAATGTAAACAAAGAAAAGACTAACAAAGAAACTCTGGTGTGACATTGTTCCTACCGTGAGGGTCTCTGACGGGTGGGATCCTCTCCTCGGGACCATGTTTACTGAGGTGGAAATCTGTGCCTTAGGGAAATCATCAAATTGTTAGGCATGTACGTCCTGGAAATTTATGAATGATTAAAATAGAAAATATGGCAGTCCCTGCTATGTAATGGGAACTGAATCTAATTAGGAAAAAAAAATGCTGTATTCTTTAGTGATTGTAGCAACTGATACTGTGTTTATCAAATCCTTCAGCAAGAATGTGCATTAATATTGAGATTCCTTATTCTCTGTAGCTCTTGCATGGGAAGAAATGCTCGTGATTTTTCCTAGCTGGGGAAGGCGAGCTGCTGCAATCTTAGAAATGACCGAGTCCTTTCAGAAAAAAGAATTTAGGTATAAATTGGTACTGAATTTTAAAATGTTCTTGGGGTATAAAACATTTTCATAAAGATGAATAACTGTGTTAGGAGCCTCAGAATTTAATTAAAATGTCCAGAATTACAACGGTCTTCACTGGCCATAAATATTCACCCCCCAAACCACCACCCCCTTCACAATCTCTGGCTATCTCTCTGCCATATTTCATCTTGTGAATTTAAATGTGCATTGTACTTCCTGGAAATCAGAGTAGCACACATTTATAAGGTGTGTGTTCAACTTCAGAGTCTGGACATTGCTTGCATGATGGTATAGACAGACACACCTGAACCTGAGTTCTGTAAGACACTCTAACCTGCCTGTTACTGCCCCATCCTATCTGCTGTCCACAGGGCTACTTCAGAAAACCTGCTGCTGGCTGTTTTGAGCAGCGTCTGCTGACATTAATGCTGCTTTAAGAGATGCCCCTGAGGTATTGCTTGGAAATTTCAGAGACCCTCTTCTCTGCCAGAACAATTTCTTCTCGATGAAATCAAAATCAAGCTCGATACCGAGAGGACATTTTTGTTTAATGCCCGTAGAAATGTCAGCGGACATGCCCCTAAGAGAACATGAGAGTTTATTTTCCGATCAGCTGCAGAAGTGATGTGGTGCTGTCACCCAAGGTCAGCAAAGACAAAGTTTATGCATGGGTAGGTAGGGAGCATTTGGCAAGGTGACACACACCTGCAATCTCAGAACTTTGGCGACTGAAGCCAGTGGATCACTGTGAGTTGGTGGCAAGTCTGATCTCTGGGACAAATTTAGTTTCCCCCGTGATTTTGCTAGTGAACTAGTAACAGTTTAAAATTTTTCAGTGTTTTCCTATCCATTTTTGTGCAATAAAGGATTAGGCAAAGAGCCTCATGACTGCCATTAAAGCATTTTACTGCAGTCTATATCCCCAGCCCCTGAGTCTTTTTTATTTTAAAAATATTTATTTACTTTTGTTGTATGTGTTTAAGTGTTTGCCTGCATGCATGTATAGCATTGACCTCATCGTCTTCCTTCCTTAGCCATTCCAAATATTGGGCTCATGGGCATGCACCATCGCACCTGCCTGAATACGTTACTTAATATTATGAATATTTATCCGTATATGCTATAAAGGCTTAGGAAACAGGAAAAAAGGAGGGAGTAATGTCGGAGCCATAGGATGGGTAGGCATGCTCTGAAATGGTATTGTCTGGGCATGGCCTGACCACTGCGCTAGTAAACTCACAGCAGTGGTGGTTTCCTGCACAAGGTCTAAACAAGATCGAGCTGTTCAAAATTTTAATATGGATGTAGGTGGGGTTCATGGGCTCTGCCATTACCAGAGGAGTCATTGGCAGTAGATGCCCATGTACGGAGAAAGAATCATTCTTCTCTGGGAGTAAACATACTGGTAGTTGTCCATGCTCCAGAGGACAGCCCACACCCTTGCACATGTGGGCATCACTAATTGGATATGTAAGTTGTTTAAAAAAAAAGAAGAGGACATGAAATAGAAAAGGGATGTATTGGGCGGAATCTGTGGGAAGCTTGAGGAACTATTTAGGGAATGAATACGATCATATTTATTTGCATACATGTATGATACTCTTATTAAGTTTTAAGAAATAAAGCAACCTAAATGTTTAACAATATTGTTATGGCATCCAAAGAGTAGAATATGATGTAATAATAAAATCCTTTACAGAGGATGCTGAGTAATGTGTGACTCAATGTCTGAGTGCTTCAGATTTTGGTTTAAATGCCATCTTTCCTAAAATACTGTTCCTGAGGACCCAAGTCACAGCCTAAGTTATCGGCTACGTTATATTGTGACTCTTTTATTTTAAATATATATTTACTTATGACATAGTGTGTTTGTTTATTATTTCTATGTGGGTGCCTGTGTGAGTTTATGTGCCCTATGTATCTGCAGGTGCCTACAGAGGCCAGAAGAGGGCAGTATATCACATGGACTGGAGTTTTTAGGCATTTGGGAGCCATCATATTGATGCTGAGAACTGAGCGAGGTCCTCTGCAAGAACAGTACGTGTTCCTGACAATTAAGCCATCTCTCCAAAACATTATTTTTTTGTTTTGTGTTTTTCTTCTCTTTTTTAGGATATAAGCACCTACTGATGAAGAAAGAAACTGTCTTGTCTACTGTCCTTCCATATCTAGGATAATGCCTGAAATGAATTATGTACTTGTTGAACAACTTGTTGAATTCAACACTTGTTGAATAAGTGGTAGACTCCATGGGTGAATGAACACATCACTGAGTTAAAGAGCAGTGCAGAGCTGTGTGAATAGGATTCTAACATCTATATAATATATGCATATCTCTGTGTGCTTCACAAATGAGGGATGGGGTCACAGGTCCCTAGTTTTCTCTGGTCTCACCAGACCTAGTAATGTGCTAGACACTTAGTAGTACTCAGTAAAGGAAGATCCATAATTAATTCATAGTTGGAAATAAGCTGAGCCTTAGATGGATCTGAACTGTGATATTAACCCCCTTAACACCGGGATGGTGCTAAGAACCCATTCATCTATAGCCACCACCATCATATTGGAATATAGAAAGATATTTCCATCAACTATACATCAGCTCCTGGATGTATTTTATACTTCTTTTAATTTCTTCTTATGGAGCTGGAGAAGCTACCTCAGGTCTTGGCTAGCGTTTTACCCCTGGTTCCTTCACCCGTTTTAATCACTTCCTAAATTCAAGCCCTTATCAGCTGTGGACACTCTTGCTGTGTTTCTAGACAGAACGCATGGACCTCTCTATCTTGTTTGTAAAGTCTGTCCTGGCTGGGGTCAGCATTCTGCCCCCTGTTGTTTCTATACTTGCGTTTCGTTATCTGCTTTCAGGTTGCAGAACACTGCGGTGGCTTCTGCTGCTCTGAGACCATACGGCAGCTGCTGCCACGAGCATTTGCGTGCCAGCTTCGCACGGAGGTCTTCCTCCTTCCGCTTCCGTAAGGGAGGGTGGTGGGGCAGGATGGCTTGTATATTTGCTTTTGAGATGGACATTTCAGTCATCTCATGAGTCCTATCGTGAAATTATTTTTGGGAATAGATAAAGGAAATAGAGAAGCCTTTTTATTTTTGTTCTACCTATTTAGAAAGTAAAACAAGCTTAGCAGGACCTAGAGACAGTGATAGGACACAGAGAGTTGGCATCTTTGAAGCTTCATTGTGACTGAGGACGAAGGACTCCTGTCTTGGTAGGTTTAAAAGTCCAAGCAAGTGTGGTCAAGAAATAAGACTGGAGAGAGATTTGCTGCACTCAGCAGGCAAGGAAAACAGGAGGGTCATTTAAGGCTTTAGCATTCTATATAGTGAGTGTGTGTGTATACACACACACACACACACACACACACACACACACGCACACACACTCTCAGGGTGGAAGCACTCTGAGCCGTCTCAGGTAAGAAGAGTATTCCCTGTCTTGCTCAGATAGAGGTCATAGCTCAAGAAGGAAAGATGATAGCAATACTTTTGCAGTGTTTAGCTCAATGTCAAGGAATAGCTGTTTGAAGGGTTAAAAGGATCGACAGAAATACTTCTGGGCATGCTCATTTTTCTCCAAAAAGTTCAGCTAAAAACAGAGGGTAAGGAGATATCCAAGGTGCATTGATAGAGGAGTTTGGCCTCTAAAGGCACCTGCCTTCCTTACTATCATTACCACAAGTTCAGAAACTTACTTAAGCATTTAATGTTACAAGTTGGTCTCTCCAACCTATTTGCAAAATGCATCTGAATTTGACTTATTCTTACCCAAGCCAATATCATCTTCCCCCAGATTATGACCGAAACTTGCCCACGGATAGCTGACTCTATTCCTGTGACATCCCAAGGTCTTATAAATCATAAATTGGGAAAACGGGATCATTCATTCAGAAAAGTGCATGCCTTACATTTACCAAGACCTGCATTGGTCTCTAGAACCTATACTTTGAAACTCTGGGCTCAGAGATGCGCTTGAAAGCCCAGTGCTGGAGAGGTAGACGTAAACGAAGTCCTGGAGCTTGCTCACCAGCCATCTCAGTCTAGTCGGTGTGTCTCAGGCCAGTGTGAGATCCTGCCTCTTGACAAATAGAGGTATAGATGATATCTGAGTAATGACAGTTGGGGTTGTCCTCTGGCCTCCACATCTGCATATGAACACACAGGCATGCACACACACACACACACACACACACACACACAAACACAGATATGTGTACCAGGACATACACGGAATGCACACAAATATGTATCCCCAAAGTTTGGAAATATAAGTCAGCTTATTGCTGCGCACCAGCCTGAGTTTGCTAGCAGCTTCCCTATGTACCAATATAACCCCCAAACTTCGCACTATGTTCTGTGAGGCTCTGTGTGGGGCAATTGTTAGTTTTGTCAGTAGCCTCCTTGGCTGGCTGGGGACCCCTCTGCATCTCTTGTATAGGGAAGACTGATGTCTGTTCTCACCAGATTCTTCTAGTGTTGTTGGTCGGGAAATGGCCTCTGCCTTAAATACCCCTTTCTCTGGTCCCCTAAGTAGACCCTTTTCAATGCACACTTCTCAACTCACACTCCTTCCTCTGGCTGTGCTTGCCTCCTCCAGGGCCAACTCTACTCCGTGGTTTCCTCATGGCCTCCACCAGCGTCAGCCATCGCTTGGTGCTGCCAGTTGCTAATTTATTGTCATCCTGACACTGGAGGCCGTGATCTTCAGAAAAGCAACATTGGTCATGTTCCCGGTGCCTAGAACTGTGTTTGAAATTCAGTAATTATTTTCAGATTAAATAGCTCTCTGCCTGGTGACAGGAACTTCAGGGCTTGCAGCCAAGGCCTACCTGCTGGCCTGTGTCTAATTGGATTTCCTCTGTCAGTACAGACTGAGGGTAATCATGCCTGTCACATGCTTCCTATGTACATAGCCGGCTCATCCCGTTTACCCTAGTGCTCCCTCTGTGTGGCTATAATGGGGATATGCTGGTGATTCTGACTGCTAGTCCATACCAGTGACATCTTCGTTCAGTCTCATAAATTACCTTGTTAGGTTATATTGGGTCATTGCTGAATGGCTTCAGATCTGCTAGATTATGTCCCCTTAGGTGTGAATTAACCCATCAGTGTGGTATCCAAAGGCTGTTTTTTTAAAAATCTGATTTAAGCTTTCAGAAATTTGTACCATCTGAATATTCAGATATGAATGTCTGTCTGCCCACACTTGCACTTAGCTACTGTTTGTTGGTTGGTAGTGCTGGATATTGATCCCAGAACCACATGTGTGCTATGGCAGGTCTACCCCCAAGCTGCAGCCCCAGCTTACTTGCCCCTGTTCTTGTGAGTGTCAACCACTGTGGGAGTCAGACTACTTAGAGGTCTCAGTGGCCTTGTCTCCTTGATGTTACTCTCCGTGATTATGTCATATGACCAAAGAATTTTGCCAATGTAACTAAGTAATCAGTTGAGTTTAAAATAGGTTCGGTGGTATTATCCAAGATCCATGGAAGTAGAGCGTTTTCTCTTGATGGCAGCAGAAGAGAAAGTAAGAGACATTCAGAACATCAGTCAGGGAGACTTCAGGATATGTGAGATGGAAAATGCTGGGAGACAAGGACTGTGGGGAAGGGTCCCCAACCAACCTCGGCTGGAATGCAAGTCTCGCAGCCCAAAGGAACAGAATTCTGCCGGAAAACCAAGGGAGCATGGAGGCAGACTCTTCTCCAAAAAAGTAACTAAATAAGCCGACATGACCTTGAGTTTGGCCTTGTGAAGCCCTCTCCAAGGAGCTTGTCAAGGCTGCCTGAACTTCTGTGAAACAGGGCAAGTGTGGATTGTGTGAAGTCGCTAAGTTCCTGGTGATCTATTACACCACAATGGACGACCAATCAAAATATAAACTTAAGCCATTGTCTCGCATGCATGAAACTTTTACCTCCAGGTCTCTGTCATGACGATTACTCCCAGTGAAACAGATGCATTTTCAAGCGTTTTTCCCAGTGGTTACTTTTCGTTGTCAAGCTGACACAATCTGGAATCACCTGGGAAGAAAGTTTCAGAGAGGAATTGTGCAGATGAGCTTGGCTTGTGGGCTGTGTCCTGGGGGTGGGGATGGGGTTGCATTGAATCCTTTAATTTAAGTGGGAAGGCCTGGAAATGGACAGTACCATCCCCTGGGCGTACACCCTGAACCATGTAAGAGTAGAGAAAGCAAGCTGATCACTAAATGCACGGGCATTCATTTCTCTCTGCTGAACGTAGGTGAGATGTGGCTACTGCTTCCAGGTCCTGCTGCTGCGGCTTCTGCAACAGTAGACTCTAACCTGGAATTGCAAGCTAGCATAAACCCTTGACTTTGGCTGTGTGTGTTGGGGGAGGCGTTGCCGGAGGGAGGCGGGCAGATCGGGGTATCTTATCATAGCAGAAGAAATGAAACCAGGACAGCTGCTTTGGTTTCTTGTCAGCTGCCTGTTTTTAAATGGATTTTGTTGTGGTGCTAATTATTTTCAGGCCAAGGGCCTCTATGCTGCATTGTTGGAAGGAGTCGTGGTGATCAGAATTGACAGGAGTGGAGGGGGTTGCTGGCTTCTGAAATCCCTGCGCCTTCTCCAGCTCAGCCTTGTGCTCTGCTTTTGTTACCAGCAGCGGCTTCAGGTATGAAGCTTACCTCTTTGTAGCCGAACATTTGGAAGAAGTCTTTGACACCTCCCGATGGTTCCACTTTCTTGTTCATTTGAATCATTTCTGACACAATTGTTTTTGGGTTCTGCTTCTGTTCCTGTCAGTTATTACACCAGTCTGAGATCAGCATCGAGAAAATTCTTTCCTTTCCATGTAACATTGAGTTGCTTTTATTGAACCATGGGTTGCTTTTAAAGTGCTCTGGAAGGAGCACAGTTCAGCAGGTATATTGTTCCCACAATAGAGCTGAGAACCGGTTCATAATTCTGTTTCTAAAAAATAAAAATTCTAGACTCAATTTTGTTTTCCTGAAAGACTTGAAGCAAGACAAGGTACATAGGACCAAATAAATACCAATCAGTAGCTGTGCCTGTGGGCAAATCCTTTATCTTCCTGGGGTTTAGTTTTCTCTATTATGCTGCGATGTAACCAGCAGTTACTTGGAAATCTAATGTTTGTTACGTTTTCATTCCAGGACTGGTTTTCAAACTGTGTCCTCTGGAGCAGCTGTGGCACCAGCAGGAAAGGGAATGTGAATTCTAAGCCAGTAGCTCTGAGGGTGAGTGGGGTCAGCAGGTTGTGGGCTGCTTCGGGTCTGACACGAACTTAAACATTAGCTGACCCAAAAGACACATATATAAATAGAAGGAATATTCTAGGAATGGCAGGATGACTTGGGGACTCAGGCACTAAAGGGTTCTTGGAAGCCTATACTAATTTAGTGGGGTTATTTCCATCCTTAAAAAACTTATTTGGCACCTTGGTTTGTTTTAATATAAAAATACTTCTAAAATTACTTGAAAACTGAACACACAGTGAAAGCGTTAATTAATTTATATTTTAAAAATCCAGAGAGAAGGTGTTATATTGCTCTTACAGCTTTAATGGAAAATTTAGGGTTATCCTCAGAGTCACATAGATTTGGGGTGCATTCTGGTGATCACGTGGCGGGTGAGTCAGTCCTGGGCTGGCCATCTCTCCTCTGGATGTGTTATGATTTCTGTGTTCCATAGGCCTAACAGGTGTTCATTTTATTTCAAAGCCTTCCTTGGTCTTTCCAGGCAGAGCTGTCGGCGTTTCTGAGATCTGTAGGGAGGGTCACAGAGTGCTGTATGCTTCTCTGCTGGTGTCTGCCTGTTTGTGGGAGCTCCTTCTGCTGAGCTGTGGGTTCACTTTGTGTTCGGGGGAGGAGTGGAGATGACACATTGGTAGAAATACTTTTTCTTCTGGACTCTGAGTGAAAGCTCAGAACTTGTTCTCTGTTCATTTTCTTATATAGTGTAATAATATAAGTTAATATATTCTACTGAATATAATAAAGCAATGTAAATCTACATATACATGTGAATGCATATATTTGTATGTGTATATTCACGTACACAAATACATACTTTTTCTGTATATAGATATATAGTCTCCTATAGGTATTACAGATTGTCCATTTATAGAATTTTCTTTTGTAGTGCACCACCATGCCTGACTAAGTTAAGCTTTTTGCTTCTTCATCTTTTCATTGACCACATTTTTTTCTTTGACAGTTTCATACATGTGTGTAGTATACTCTGCATCTGTTCACACACTCTGCTCTGCCTCCCACCCTGCTGTGTCTCCCTCAACCCCCAGGCATGCTATAGTTGTAAGTTCATAGTAAAACAGATGGTGCTGCTTAAAATCAGTGGGTCACAAAAGAAAACAGAAAGGCAGAAATGTAGGATGGGAAGGTAGATTAAGTTTTTGAAACCTGACCATATCTCTTTTGCCCTTGACACAGAGTGGTAGACTCTTGATCACTTAGTGGAGAGTTTTACAGCAAGAACTCACATCTCACTGATGTTGTTTCTATATGCTAACCATGTATGTATCCTACTTAAAGGCTAAAGGGTCAGAGATTTGAACCCGGGCTCACTCACTTGCTAGTTCAGTTACACCATTCACAGAGTAAAAGCTTCGTCCGCTATAGAAAGCAAACCTTTGCAAACCGATGCCGACAGAGAAGTCTGACCTCTGCGGTTTTACTAAATTATAACTTCTTTTTGAACCTTAGACATCAGGATTGAAACCTTTGCTGAAAAAGTGATGTCACAGGTAACAAGGCAGAAGCTCACTCTGCCCAGCTGTACTCAGTTCTTTATCAGACATGCCAAATCTTGCTGTGCTTTGTCTCTGCCCACCAAATCTCCAAGCTTCCGGTTATTTCGATGCTTCACTTAGATCTTTCCTTAATTGGCTCCCTCAGCAGAGGCCCTTCTCTGACCAATGCCTACACAGTAACACACCTACGTAGTTTTCGGTCGATATTTTTTTTTGATTTACTTTTAACACAGCAATTATCTACATCCAGATTTATCCACTGACCTCTTTATTCATTTCCGCCTGCAGGGTTTAGTTTTGATTCTCCTGGGACAAGCTCATGTGCTTCACGAGGGCAAAGAGGCATTCTTCGTTTTCCCATCTCATTGACATCAACCAAGACAGAGCCTGGCAGAGACTAGAAGGCTAACTAAATTTGTCTAAGAAGTAAAGTACCTGGTGAATGAATGATTCACCGTGCCACGGCATCTGCTGTGGTTCTCAGCCCCTAGTCAGGCTCCACAACTCTATAAAGGGTTTCGCTGGACTTAGTGTGTGGAATTGTTTGCATAGTTGTGCAATGATAACTTTCTGCTTTTGGAAAGCATGTTCAACAACTTAGAAGTCGAAAAGAGTGTCTATATAAAACACGACCAAGCAGGTCCGTGTTGTAGCATGCAGGATCTTCAACAATAGAATCTCACCGTGTAGTTATCGTGGGAAACCACGATCCATGGCAATAACTTGTGATGTGTTGGCAACCTTTGGGGATCTCCCTGACAAAAACTCATGGGGAATTTTCCACGATGGGCTCTGTATTCTTTTCTTTAATAAAGCCAAGACATCTTGGAGCACAGGGTGCATGTGTTCAAACTCCTTTTGTTTAAATTATACTTTGAAATTAGCTCACGAACTCGTAGGTTTCTGTAAGACCATTTTATAATCCTTAGTTTGGGTTAGCCTGCACCTTCCCCCCCCATCTTCACTTAAACACTTAAACCCCAGCACTCCCACCCCTTCTTTTATACTATATATGTTCTACTGCCCTCAATTATATTTTTTAATTGAGAAGTTATTAATGGCAATACCATCTGAGCATTTTATCCATCATTTGTAAGAGTTGGACTCTCCAATGCAGATGAGCTTATTACAAGATTGGTCATAGCCTCTTACTGAGTATCCATGGCTTTCTTGAAGTCCTCAGAGCTTAAGGTCATAACACTATGTGATTTTGGTAACTGGGAATTTTCTGAAGGATCATTAATAGTATGAGCCATTCCTAAATATGTCAGGTGACACGAGAGGGCTTTACCTGTTAAGAGTTGCTACAAATATAAGGGCAGTTGCTAACTGACAGGGAAGGTGATGGTGGTATGGTGTGAATGATCCATACCCGTTGGGAGTCTAGGGCATATTGCACAATTCACTGACATGAAATAGAAATCTGTCATGCAGCTGCTGGAATCTTAGGGTTGCCCCAAAGCCCTCTAAGCTACTCAGGGCAAAGGACACAAGATAAAACAAGTTATTTACAAGTAACAGGAATAGACTCATGGTGGGAAGTCCTCTGACTAGACATCAGTCTGAAAATTACATTCGGAAAGACCCACATTTGAATCACAAATATGCATAGCTCTAATTTTAAATTTTTGCTCCAATTTTGATCATTCTTGACATTGGGAAAAATCACTCAAAACGTTTTAATGCCCACAATTCTCCCTCTGTAAAGTGGAGATAATAAAATCTAGTGTGTACACCTACTGTAAGGATTAAAGAAGCGAGGCACGAAGACCACTTAGAAGAGATACACCTGCTGAGTATGTGGAGCTGCTTGACCGCTGATAAATAAATACTGTCAATGATTTAAAGTAACTGTATTCACACAATTGCATGGAGGCTAGGAGTTCAATATGCGTACAAGTAGAATGCTGCCTTTCAGGATCACTCGAAGTGTCTCAGTTGGAGCGGTGTCAGCTGACATTGAGCTGGAAATGGAGCATCCCATTTTCAACATGGTGCCCACACCAACATAGGTGGCAAGTTGGAGGAGGCTGTTGAAGGAGACCCCTGTTTATTCTTATGTGGATCCCTACACAGAACTACAAAGTGTCCCATTCACACAGTGGCTGGATCCCCTGAGCAATATATACAAAATCATAGGAGTAATGTGGAAATGCCATGTAGACCCTAGATCAAGATCATTCCATCACTCTCTGGTCATCTAGACTCAGCCTAACACAAAGTGCTTTGGGATGTCCTAGGTGTCAATACCGGGGTGGAAAGGTAGATCAGGGTCAAAAGTACTTGCTGGGCAACTGTGAGGACCAGACCTGAGGATCCTGGCACCCATGTAAATGTTAAGTGGGAGTGGAGGTCTACCAGTAATCCCAGGGGTAAGGAGGTAGAGATAAGGTCCCAGGAGCCTGTAGGCTAGCAAGATTGGCCAAATTGATGAGCTGAAGTCAAATGAAAGATTCTGATTCGATAGATAAGATGGAGAGTGACATGAGCTGTCACCTTCTGGCATACACACACAGGCACGCATGCACACCTACCACACATGAGAACGTGCGTACACACACGCATGCACACCACACGTACATGCGAAAGGATAAAAGCACTGAATTAATCTCAGAAATTTTTACTGGGGAAAAGTACATGAAGTCTAGCAGGCAAGGAGCTCTGAGGGTCATTTTAGATAATAAACGTGTGGTCTATTATAATAATGCATATTCTTCTAGAATTAATAATTATCAATCTAGCTCAGCTAGAATACAGAATTCGAAGAATCAATAATGGGATTGAGGAGGTTAGAGATGAACCCCATCCCTGAGAATCTTGAGAACTGTGTTAGAGTGAAGTTAGACTCTTGTCCTGTGGGCAATCAGAAACCACCAAGGTGACTTTAGCTGGAGTGCAAAGGTTAGATTTGGTTGAATTAAATCATTCTGACATGTAGAGAATGAATTAAAAAACAAAACCTCATAGTTATCAGTAACTATGTGGAGTAGACAGAAATGGTCTTGGTAGAGAAACTTCTGTTTTGCTTGCATTGAAGGAGGGGGCTAAGCTGAAGAAGAATTATTTCTTAAGAATTCTTGCTGGTAGGTGGGAATACAAGACGGCCATGGCTGAAAAAATGGAAGCAAGGTTGAAATTATGAGGGCAATGTTTTGGCTTGACTCCTGCTACATCTTATGAGAAATGGGGAAAAAAGGGGTCTAAAGGAGAGGTTTTGTGGCCACAGATGTAATCAGGTTTACAGATATGCCCCTTTCAAAATGTCCTTACTTAAGGCAGAGAAGGAGCCAGCAAGTTTACCTAATAAAAGAGACTTTTCCGATGACACCAAGTCTTTGCATAAGTGATATATGAATCCTCTGCTCACTGGCTTTGGAAAGCATTCTAAATATATGATTCTTTATGCTTTGGATTCATTCTAGGCAGGGAATCCATCTGGCCCCTAAATCTAGAGGTGACTTCCTCACCCTGGAGTCCTTCATTAAATGAAGCATGCCTTGCCTCAAATCTTGTGACCACAAGGGCAGGGTCAAGAGCTTCAGCATGAGCGGCCAAGGAGGGAAAGACACACTTGGAGACATCCTCTGTGTTGGGGAGGTCACGGAGGTGTGGTGAGTTGCCCCAACCATCTGGCTGTGGTTTCAGTAAGGAAGAAATGGAGACTCCCCACAGATGGGACGGTGAGACAGCAAAGCAAACGATCTTGCTGTGTGGACAAAACCCGTGAAGGATTTCTGCGAGGCATCTCTCTGACAGCTCTTGCCTTTAGAAGGCCCAATTCTCTACACTCAGCTGTTTTAATCTTCCATTTCAGTTGTCAGTGTTGTTAGTTTTCCCCAACAGGACACCATTGCCCTGCTGCAGAGGTGAAGAAAAATGTCTTCTCTCTTGTTTTTTGCTACCTGAGAGGATTGCTTCCTAAGTGAAGATTTCCATGGTGCAGGGTGGATGGCTTATCAGAGGACGTACAAAAATAGCCAAACACCATAAATCCTCCCTGGGTCTAAATACACAGAGTAGAAGAGAGTGCAGTTGTTAATGGGGTTCTAGGGACAAGCAATGGATTGCACAAATGTTTCTTGGCATGCTGCGTGCTCAGCTTTGCTATGTGGACACCCGACAGTAGTGACAGAATACAGGGAAGCCAAAAAAATTGGGAAAGCATTTTTTTTTTTAAACTCACTGTATCGCTTGCTATATAATTAAACATATTTCTCTTTGGCCCTTTCCACCACTGCTGCTGTTGTGACTGTTCTAGCTGCTGCTCTTCCGATCAACCACTGTCACCACGATTCCTCAGGCTGCTTTTCTCACTACGAATTACGAGGTGTTCTCTCAGTAGGCAGTAGTACTCTGTGAGCCCCAACATTAAAGGGACACCATTCCAGTAATTCCCAGTGCTGTTTGCTTAGTGCTTCCCATTATCAACATATACATCTGTCTGCTTGTGTACACATACAGAAGGAGAGTGGGCTGGGAGACAGACCATTTGTAATTCTTGATCTTGATCACTTTGGTTCTATGAATGAATGAAGCTTTCAGAGGGTGACATTTTAAGCAGAAAAATCAATTAGTCAATCCTTCATCCAAGTGTGCCAAGAAAGTATTGGTCTTAGACTATTGAAGAAGCTAAAAAAAAATCAAAAAACAGAAACAAAAAACAAAAATACAAACACCCCTCCCCAGAAAAAATTGCTAATTGATTTTTTAACCCCAAAGTTTATACTTCAGTAGATTGATCTAATCAAAATGGCAGCTCTTAAGCCCACATTGTTTCACAAATAGTTAATTTGGTCCACATGAGATGTTTTTTTATAACAATTAAGGGATACCGCTTGTTGAGATCCAGCCCCAGCCAGAATTCAGTGACCTGGGAAGGAGAGGCAGAGTCAGAGAAATAGTATGAACAAAACCACACCTCTTATGGATGAGACAAGGCATCTCTCTTTATTTTCTCTCTCCTTTTCTCCTCCTACTGCTCCTTCTTCTACTCCTGCTGTCTGTCTGCTTTCCCATGTATCTTATATATTTTTTGACAAAGCCTCTCTTGGAGGAAAGATCATGTTACATTCATATCTTAATCATAAACTTAAATTTCATGTAATTATTACAGGTTTTACATTTCAGTGACTACAAGTTCTATGTGTTTAAAAAAGAAGTTATCTTAAAACCCACACCTAAACACATAGTTCCTCAAATATTTTCTCCCTACAATATATCTATATCCTAGAAGCAATAGTTTTTCTATTATAGATTAACAGAGTTTGAGCAAGCCAACTCATTTCACAGCCAGCTTCTATTGTAGCTGACAGGTTGCTAGGGAATGAACACACATCGTAGTATCCTAAGGTAGACAATTCTTCTTTAGTTAACACAGTGAAAAAAGTTTGGTATTAATTAGAAAACATAGGTCTTATTGTTTTTCCTAGGTAAAGGAGAATCTGTCCGGTCTACATGCCACATAGCCCTATGTCCCCAAGGCACATACAAAAACTCATCAGTGATATCATAACTGTAAAACCTAGGAAAATATCAAATTAATTGTTATCAAGGAAGTTCAAACTTAGCAGTGGACACTGACCCTCATTTGTTATACCTAGGCCTGTTTCTCATAGATGAAACTCATGGGCCCTAGCAACCAGGCTCTCTTTTGTACTTCTTCTCTAACCCTGACCAAGACTTCAGCTGCCAAGAATGCGCTTTCCTATGTAGTTCCCTGGGTACTTGTTTCAAAGCAGCTTGGCAAAAAAAAAAAAAAATTAATCTGATATTTATCAATTAGTTATTCTTTCTGGAGTTTCAATACGGTCACCAACACAACTGAGTGGCACCACCTAGCGCAAATGACATTGCTCTAGGGAAAATCATCACCATTGTTATGTGTGCCAGCAATGCTGCCCAGCGAGGATTGGAGACCCGCATAGAACTTTCACAGCACAAGAGAGATAGGGAGACCATGGTAGCAACAAGCATGATAAAGCCCAGCAGTAGCAAAGGGCAACCAGGCGATCATCCCTCAGAATGCCAAGATAAAACCTATTGTCACCTTGCTAAACAGTAGGCTGTCCTCCTGAAGCTCCAGTGCTGGCTGCTGTTCCTCTGCACTGCTCCCAGCAGCCACTATCAATGGGGCAGAACATAAAAATCATACATATACAGTATAAGTTTGTTGAAAGAGACTGTAAAAAGCAAAATGGCTACCTTTGTCTCATATCTTGACCTGGAAATAACTTCCTACTTCAGAGAATCATGCCAGGAAGCTACATTATGTATTCTTTCACCTTACCTGCTCAGAGCCAGTGTGCATTTCAGCTTGAGAGCACTGAAGAATGTACTAAAGTTAGGCACTCATACATGTCACACATTGAATCCAAGAACTTAAAGGCTCAGAAGCAACAGGTCTGGCATGTGCAGATGTGGGTTGGAGGTAACAGTGAGATCCCGTAACACTGACAATACGTGTCATGGAAGTCTGGAATCTGAGACAGACTGATGTTCTAGGAGCAGGTAGATTGCATGATATCTGTTGAACTTGAGGATGATTGAAGATGTAGACTCTGGGTCAAGTCTGACATAATCAAAAGCCAATTGTCTCATACAGTGTCTGCTAGTGATGGGCTGACTACAGAACGTGGCATTAAGGGAGAGGTCCAGCAGAATTCAGCAAAGACTCTGGCTATGGGGAATCAGTATTCACCAAAATCATATTGATCCTGGGACTTGCAATTACCTGAACGTCTGCTGGTGAAAGTCAGTAGACTTGAGACCCTTGAAACATCCTTTAGCTAATTACCACCCCAGGGGCATGTAAGGAAACCTCAGTGGGGCCACCTGCAGTCTCACAGGAATTGATTCCACTTAGAAGTCCAGAATCTCTCTCTTCCTTTTGATGCTTGATGCTCCCAGTGGGAGAGACAGGCTGCAACATAAATATTGGCAAGCCCAAGGACTCTGACAATTACAATCAGTTCCGTAAATGCCACAGGCAGGCGTGAAGCTTCTCACATATCCTACCCGGTGATCACCGTGGGCTGGAGGTGTCAGAAAGTGGACAATGATACCTAGCTCCAAGGCTCAGGGTTACAACTTCAGTGCCATTAGCCTTATGGCTGCAAAGATTAGAGACGCAGGTGCTATGTCTGTAGTCTTCCGTTTGCAACTGTCAGCCAGAATGTTTCTCTCCTTTCCACTGCACCATAACAGAAAAAAAAGATAGTGCTGAATAAAGTATTTGTGGTTATACATTGTTTGAGTCAGTCCTTTCTGTGACCTGGGACTTGGTTGTACGTGGGGGTCACTGCATGTGCACGTGCACGTGTGTGAATGTGCATGCGATGGCCAGATGTCAACCCCGGGTGCTATTCTTCAGTGTGCTGGCCACCTTGATTTTTTTGAGTCAAGGGGTCTCACACGCCTGGAACTCACCAATTCTATTAGGCAGGCTGGCCAGGGAGCCCCTGTCTCTGCCACAGCAATCCCGGGATTACAAGCAGGTGCCACCCTGCCTCGATTTTTTTTTTAAATAGGGGATCGAATCCATGTCCTCACTCTTGAGTAGTTGCATGGCAAGTGCCTTACAAACTGAGTCCCTCTGCAGCTCTTGCAGCTTGATTCCTAAACCGTCTCCTTCTTGATTCCTCCTCCGTAACTTGCGGGGAAGCGGTTGTTGAGAGACTGAGTAAGGCCAGGAAGGGAAACATTCCAAGCAGGGACCAGCACACAGCGAGTCATCACAGTCGGCTCTGATGCTGCTCTTGTGCCAGCTCGCCATGTGCAGAAGAATCAAAGGCAAGCAAAAAGCAGGACACGGCAGGGGGGTTCCAACAGAGCGCAGCTGATGGCTGTGCTCCGGGATGACCATTACAATCGAGTTGTAGAGGCGAGAGAGCTGCAAGGAGACTCCAATGTCAGGGGCAAGAGGCAGATGAAGTTGCAGGCCGTCACTCAAGGAATGTGAGAGCGAGCATTCCGTTCTGGGCTTCAGCAAGTCCGAGCTAACAGTGTTCCTGACAGGTGAGAATGGTTTGCTCAGCACCTGGAAAGCACGGGTGTGAACTCACTCCGCAGCGAGGTGAACTGCCCGGGGTGAGCACAGGTGTGGATGAAACAAGAGACCCATTAATTCCGGATTAATTTATGGCAGCGGGAGCAACCCCGGGCTAATTGCCTTTCTGGAGGAGTCACCATCCGGCCACCTTTCTCTCTGCTTGCCCACGTTTATACCGTCAGCTGCTTCTTGTGAACCCCAAAGGGTCCTGGTGGTAGGCAGCATTCTGAATCACCTGTGATGCTGCCAGCAGGCTGATAATCATTCCCAACACTGAATCATTACATCAGCCCGCTGGGATGCTTTGAATCGAGGCCCATTCACGGCATCACCAAACGCTTGGGGCTGTCCATCCAAAAGGGCTTCATTAGCAAACACTGAAAACAGGAGACTCCTTTCTAGTCCCTCCTCCTTTAGCAATCAAGGGCTGGAGTCACCGCATCTTCTCCAGCCATTTGCACGATTTACAGCCCTGGCAAGTGGCTTGTTTTAGCTGTGATTGTTTTAGTGCAAGGAAGGGGAGAGGAGTGAAGAGCTTAGAGATTTTCTTTTATTGCCTTTATTTGGCACATTCAAAGTCCTCCCTCCCTGCCTTTGGCAGTACGCAATGACACACCAACTCAACCGTTTTCATGATGCCAGTGATAGGGTTTGGCTCCATCAATAGATAATTAAGTGGCTTGATCTCTTTATTTTACTGTTAGAGACATGGGAGTTCAGGAGGTCAAGAGATATATGGGAATCCCTAAAGTCCTAGTGACATGCACCTGACCTACCCTCTCTCCAATATGGTAATAGCATCCTTTTAACTCTGAGAAGGAGCTAGCTCTCCTAGTTCTCAGCACTTAGGGTTCAGACAACATCACTCAGAAGATGCTGGGGTGCCTACAAGTTGTAGGTTCAGTGTTAGAGTCAGGCTTGACAAATTAATAACAAGATTCAACATGTTCAAGTGACACCGGCCAGGCCAATGACATATAGTTCTTTGGACTGACTTAGAACTTTTCTTGCTGTCCAGCTGTTAAGGGAGACTGCTGGGCTCAGCCTGTCAGTCAGTGAACCCCCTACAGGGGCAAACATAAAGGAAGAGTTCACCAATCACACGAATCAATGTAGAAATCAGCAGAGAATGCAAACTACAACCAAACAGTGGCTTAAAATGTGAATGGTTTACTTTGTTCACTAGTTGATGTTGAGGATTGACTGAGCTCAAGCTTTCTCCCAGATGTTGGCTGAGACTGTCGTCATTTCAAGGGTTTATGCTAAGATAATTGGAACCAGAGCTGAGAAGAACTCAACCTTTGAACAGGAAAATCTGGGGCATCTGGGCATCACCATGTCCCCTAGAGGACCTTCCTAGCTGAGCTCTGGGGCTGGCAGCTGCTCTTCACATGGCTGCTGAGGGAACTCTAATCAAGTTCTTGAAAGCAATGGGCAGAAACTCCACAGCCATTTCTAAATCTCAGAGATCAGACGACCTCAGCTCTGCCACTTCTCATGGGTCAAAGGTCAGGACAGAGACCCGCTTTCTGTTGGAAGAACCGTCCACAGGTTTTTCAGATAGGTTTTCACATAAAGTATCAACTTAAGAAGTTGTAAAAGCAAACAGACAAACAATACAGTATCCCAGGCAACCTTTAATCTGTCACCCAAAATGTGGTGTCGTGTATCACTGCAGAATAACGTTAAAAGCAGGAAACTAGTATTTGTAGATTATTGTTAACTAGACCAAAAAAAAAAAAAATCTGTAGTTTTTACTTCTGCTTTCATGACTGCATTTATCTGAAGTTTGCCTGATGTTTCTAGAGCTTCTTGCCCTATGTGTACATTCATGCGATCACTCATCATAACCATATAGAAGTATTCCATCAACTGCCAAGGACTTCCCTCTTGCTTCTTCTTTGTATTCACAACAACCCTCCTGGTACTCTTGATAGCTGCGTCTCATAGCAACTGATACTCTGCTGTCCTTCTCCACAGTCTTATCATTTCCAGAGTAGCCCTGGCATCATGTAGCATGGGGCCTTCAGGCTGAATTTTATAGGAAGCGCCTTGCCATCAACGTTCATCACATCAAGCTTTCATGTATAAGTAGTTCATTCCTTCTTCTGCATTTTCTTAGATGTTTTATTTGTGTGTGTACATGTGTGTATATGTGTGTGTGTATCTATGTGTATGTGTGTAAGAGTGTGCGCATGTGTGTGTATATGTGTGTGTAAGAGTGTGCGCATGTGTGTGTATATGTGTGTGTATGAGTGTGTGTGTATGTGTGTATATGTGTGTGCATGTGTGTAAGTGTGTGTGCATGTGTGTGTATATGTGTGTGTATGAGTGTGTGTGTAAGTGTGTGTATGTGTGTAAATGTGTGTGTATGTGTGTGTATATGTGTGTATGTATGTATGTGTGTGTGTGCGTGTGCATGTGCGTGTGTGTGTATCTAGGTGTATGTGTGTAAGAGTGTGTGTATGTGTGTGTATGAGTGTGTGTGTATGTGTGCAAGTGTGTGTGCATATGTGTGTATATGTGTGTGTATGTGTGTGTGTGTATCTATGTGTATGTGTGTAAGAGTGTGTGCATGTGTGTGTATATGTGTGTGTATGAGTGTGTGTGTATGTGTGTATATGTGTGTACGTGTGTGTAAGTGTGTGTGCATGTGTGTGTATATGTGTGTGTATGTGTGTGTGTATGAGTGTGTGTGTAAGTGTGTGTATGTGTGTAAATGTGTGTGTATGTGTGTGTGTGTATATGTGTGTATGTATGTATGTGTGTGTGTGCATGTGCATGTGCGTGTGTGTGTGTGTGCGTATGCATACATGAATTAAGTGAGGCCAGCAAAGGGGAGCAGATCCCCTGGAGCTAGAGTTACTGGAGGTTGTGATCCACCTGACATGGACTCTAGGAATGAACCCCTGTCCTCTACAGGAGGATATGTGATCCTAGCCATGGAGCCATCTGCCTAGACCCAGTTAAGTCCTTCCTTCTGCTGACCTTCAGTCTCTTCTATGGATATCTACCACCATATCATGAGATCTGAGACGGCCTTATAGGCAGAAATACTTGGTTCATATTCTTATTTTGAATATGTCTTAAAATTCAGCCTGACAAACCTTTGCATTACAATCGATATACTTAACTATTTATATTTTAATTAATTATATTTTAGGGTGTAAGCCTGCCATATTATTATGTGTATTGAGTTTGTTCTTTCTTATTCCTCAATTTTATTTTCTTGTCATTTGATATTTTACTTGAGCCTGTTTTAATATTCCATTTTCATTTGTCTCTCTGTTTAAAGTGTATCTCTGTGTATAGGTTTTGTAGTGATTGAAATATTTGTTTCAAACCCTAACATGTTGTATAAATTGAAGTTCAGCCTGTAAAGTTTTTAATCAGCTGTACTATTCCAGTTCAGTGGCTCTGTTGTAAATAGCAGACTCTAATCTTATTTCATTCTACATAGCTATGGACTAATCAAAGCGGGTCACACCATGTGCATGGCATCCTATTTCCATTCTGAAGTGCAACTTCAAACCTCAACTTCAAGTGTCTAGAGTTTGGACTTAATGTATATTTATTTTACATATGTGAGGCCCTTGGTTCCAAACATAACCCCACAAAGGAATCAAGAGTCAAAAAAATTAAAAAAAGACATTCTAAAATCTAATACTAGTAAAAGTAGCTCTGTGGCCCAAGTGTATCACAATGACACCTGGCTCCAAGTCTCACTGAGATGCTGCTCTCTGAAGGAAAGAAGTAAGATAGCCATAGAGAACATGCATATGTAAATATGACAGAAAAGATACAAATTTAATTTAAAATGCATGCTGAAGTCTTTTTGTATTCTATTCTAGGCTCTGAGCATTCAGAAAAATGGTCATTTTTAATGTGTGCAAATAGATAAAAAAAATCTGTTAACAGAAATCGACACACTCTAGATTTAGCAGCAAACCAAAGTGGAATGAATCTCCATTTCAGACAGGAGCCCATTGGAAGCAGCCACTCTCCCAGGTTCCTCTCTGTGGGCTGTGAGAACACTCAAACTGTGAAGTCTGGTTGCTGTTTTAGTTTACTTTTTTCAAACATTAGAGGCTGTAAGATGTGTGTGTGTGTGTGTGTGTGTATGTGTATACATATAGGGAGATATATATATATATATATATATATATATATATATATATATATATTCCTTAATAGACCACAAAATGCTTTTAATGTTTGAGGAAGCCAGAGCTGACCCAGGGTAGGGCTCGCACAGATGCACAGGTACCCTATACATGATGAAAGCTGTGGACCCAGAGCAGACCCAGGATAAGGTGATGAGGTGTGTGGCATTCCACAACAGGAATAGATGGATATGTAAGCAGAGATCAGGCCAGAGCTAAGCAAAGGCAGGGCTACCCCATATGGTGATAGAGTTGGTGATCAGCCAGGGATATGTAGACCTCAGAGTAGTTACTGTTATTGAAGATATTAGCAAACTCTCAACATGCCCACAGCACTGAATGTCACCCTCACTGCAGAAGATAACACCTCAAACATGCTATGACAGACCATTCCTGAGCATGGCATCTGCCATCATTACAAAAAAAAAAAAAAAGGAAATGGGAAATGTGTTAAAAATAATAGAAAGACTCAACCAAAAATTAACTCCAAATGCACAGGAAACAGCATAGAAACAAACACACACACACACACAGAAATATGCCTTCTCTAAAAATTGCTAATGTTGTAGTAAGTAACCACAGTGAGAAAAACTTGGAAGAACTCCTAGATAAGGAGTTCATATAAGTCTATACTAACCAGATATGCCACTGGAGCTCCTGGATAAGAAATTTGAAAGAGTAATTATGACTATATTCAAACAACTTGAAGATGACATGAATGTATGCCAAGAGAACAGGACCGACCAAGGCTGAATGGAGTCAGGAAATCAATCTAACATATAAAAATAGAATTCAATAAAGAAATACAATTGCTGAAGAAAAGCTGACTTGAAACAATGTTAATGAAAAATTCAATAAGTCAAATAAAAAGCTCAGTGGAAAAGTTTGCCAATAGAATGTGTCATGTAGGAAATGGAATCGAAGCTGAAGACAAGGTAAAGGAATTGGATCATTCCATAGAGGTCAATGGTAAACTAGAAAAATATATATGCAGAGAACATTGGAGAGCTTTGGACACTGTGGAAACACCAAAATCACTGGATTATAGGCACAGAAGAACACCAAACCAAAAGCATAGAAAATACTTTCAATATAACCATAAAAGGAACTTTCATAAAACCTAGAGAAAGGGATGGAAGCCCATATTTAACAGCAATAAAGAATATTAAATAGACAAGAGCAGAAAAAGAATAGTACACATGACATTTTGGTTAAAGCACTAAAAGCAAGATTTTAAAAGGGTATTGAAAGCTTTAAGAGAGGAAGAAGGGTTAGTCCCTTGTAACGGCAGACCCATGAGAGTAAATGCTAATTACACAATAGAAAGCTCTAAAGATGGAAAGATATATTTCATACTAAAAAATACTACAACTGCCAACCCAAAACTATCTATTATAATTGAAGGAGAAGTAAACATTTTCCATGATTAGAATAGAATACAAAATTCAATAAAATGACAGGAATTACTCTACATGTTTAATAATATCTCTGAATAATAAAACACTCAAAGTTAACAAACATTTTCAACAATGTGGGAGGGTAGAAAATTAACACATAAAAACCAGCAGTGTGTTTAATGTAACCTATGTCTCTGGGTTTAAACTGTTTTACAATAATCAAAGTTATGTCTTATAATTAGTGACTGAGTGTTCAGAAATTGGACCTCTATCCAAACCCCATCAAGGTTCAAGGATCACCATGGACAGGATACAGAAAGAATGAAAGAGCCAGAGTATGAGGAGGAGTGAATGTGAAATGCTGTCTTCTGGACAGGGTGTGGCCATTGCACACATGAACTCACAGCAGTTACGGGTACCTACATGAGACCCGCACAAGATCAAGCTAGTGAAAATCACAGCGTGGATGTGGGAGCTCACAAAGCCCCACTCCAGCTGAGGGGCTATTAGCAGCTTATGGATGATTGAAAGGCATTTTTCTTTGGGGGTGTGGCCACCAGTAGGTTGCTCATGCTCTGGTGGATGGTTCCACAGCAAAGCACTCGAAGTGAAAACTAATTAGGCTCATTGGATTATAAAAAACGTGGAGACATGAATTTGGGAGAGCAAGGATTTATGAGCGAATCTGTGGGAGAAGTTTAAGACAGGAACCAGGTGGATATAATCAAAAGATATTGTGTATATATATATATATTTTAAAGAAGATGTAAATAATTACAAGCCAATATTTTAATATATTTTATATTATGTAATATACATACATATTATGTTATATTTATATGATAATATTTTAGCATTGATGAAGGACACTCTCTTCCCTGTTGTCAGCACTCTCTGTCCTGTCTGAGAAGGTCTATAAGAAACCCTTCACATCATCTTGCATTGAGAGGGTTTTATGGTTGTGATTATCCACACCTTTCATTTATTCCTCATTGGTAGCTTTTCATAGACTCTGCTTTATAAGGGTGGACAGAATCTCATAAGGAAAACAAGGCTAATGTGAATGAAGGTTCTAGAGAAAAGGAGTATATTCATTGAGAGTTGGATGTGAGGCTGTGCGGCTGAGACTAGAGGCATTGGAAGTGTTCAGAGCAGCGAGACAGCTGGGTCACCTGTCCTGGCGAACACAGAAGAGTCCTCTACTCTGTCAACCTGTCACATAGCTCTCTCATGGCTTGCACCCAATTTGCAATGATGGTATCTGCTGCAGAATCCTACCAAATGATGCTTCCTTTTCCATAGGGAACTGAAGCAAGATGCTGCCAAAGAAAATAGGATTTTTTTTTGTCTCAAATTGTAACAGCTTAATAACATAAGGACTAGTGCAGAAAACTTTTTAAAATTCTGGGCTCATGCAAACTTGCCGCTGGGCCTCTGCCAGCTCACTGCACCTGCAGTAATTCCCTGCTAATATTTCAAAGTGTCAGCTTAAGTGGCCCAGGAGCTGCCTGCACAACTATGCTAATTGCTGAGATGTGTCTAGACCAGCTGAGATAATAGGGCACCAAGATGCAGGGGAAATGTCAACATCTGGGGTTCGGGCTACTCATTTTGTTTACTTTAAACTTCGTGGGATGACAAATCCCATGAAGAGCTAATTCAGAATTACGCAGTTACACTTTTCTTTCTTTACTCTTTGAACCCATGTGGTCAGTCAGAAAGTGCTCGACAAACAGACTTAAAAATCTTAGTAGTCAAGGCTGGAGAGATGGCTCAGGGGTTAAGAGCACTGGCTGCTCCCACAGAGGACGTGGGTTCAGTTCCCAACACCTACACAGTAGTTCACAAGTTTCTGTAACTCCAGATCCAGGGGATCCGATGATCCCTTCTGGCCTTCATGTGCACCAGACACACACATGGGTGCATGTGTATACATGCAGACAAACACTCACACACATTAAAAAAAAAGGATTAATAAATCTTTCTAAAAGTTCTGAGAAAAAAAATGTTCTGGTATTTATAGTGGGCATCATGGCTCAGCCTCCAGCACAATTACTGTCTCCAGTGATTTTTTTTCCAAACCAAGCTTTAGGGCAGGACAGGGCTGGCTGAGAACTTGCCCATTTATGATTTAAGTTATATCTATATATGTATGTATTTGAAGCAGAGGGACCTGAACATGTTAGGCCTGCTTACGAAGTCAGGTGAGGGCCTGAGTTTGAACTGAGAATTATCCTGGAACTCCAGAAGCTTTAGTAAATTTACGCAAGTAGTTTGAAACACTAGTAGATTTCTTCTCTGCATTCTGTATTAGAAAACAGGTATGTGTTACATATGAGTGTGTGTGTGCGCACACACACACATATATACACACTCATATGTATATATATACACATATACACACACACACATATATATATATACATGCATGTTTTCATAAGCATATATAGATAACATGTGTAATATGTGCTTTTAATATATTATTAATAATTAATTATGTAGTAGTGTTTGTTAATATGGTTTCTTCAGTAAGACCTAGCTACAGTTACAAGAAGAAAAGAACCTGTGAGACCAGCCAAACCTGAGTGGTTTCAGCCTTACAGCAGTAGGTCTTGGTGATATGGCTCAGTAGATTAAAATTCTGTCCTGCAGAACCTGAGGGCTGGAGTTCAGGTACCCAGAACCTGTGTGTAAAGCTAGGAAGGCATTGTGGCCATGGGTATTCTCTGTACTCAGAGGGAGAGGCGGGAGAATCCTGAGGCAAGCTGGGCAGTTTAAGGATCCTGAATCAGTGAATTCCAGGTTCAGTGAGAGACCCTAGAGGAGGACAACCCAGGAAGACATGAGATATCAACTTTGGGGTGCCACATGCTCACACCAGTGTACGCACACCTGCACACACCCGGGTCCCCATAGGTATGAACGTGAATGCAGTCACTCATGAGTATTACACACATACACAAGCAAAACACACATGAGAGAGAGAGAGAGAGAGAGAGAGAGAGAGAGAGAATCCTGTGGCAGTCAAGGCCATTTCCCCTTTCTCAATAGGTTACATTGCATGGGTACAATTGCAGAAACCCAGAGCCTTCCTTCTGTGAACTTGCTGCCAGTCAACCACTGTGGCTTGCCTCAGGTGAATAAATATGCTCACATCTCTGCAAAGTTCTGCACACATGTGAGTCAGCGGGAGACGTCAGCACATCAAAGGATGCTGAATGCGAAACATTTGTCTGTGAGTCTAACTCTAAAGGAATCTAATTCTCTCTCTCTCTCTCTGTCTCTCTCTCTCTCTGTCTCTCTCTCCTGACCTAAATCTTTTTCTCTTTTCCTTTAGTTTAAAAGCTAGCTATGGCTTTAATCATAGAGTAACATGGAAACAATTTGTAGATTGTAGAAGGCTCATGTTATTTCTTTTTTTTTTCCTTTCTTTTTTCTTTTTTTGATAAAGCTTACCAGTGATCTCTTGGGTCTGATACTTTCACTTTTGTAAAGTTATTTCTTATTGGTTTAAAATTTTAACAGATCAAAGGCCTGTTCAGATTATCTTTACTTCTTATGTCTTGAAAGAGACCAACTTATTTCATATAGATTTGCAGCATAAAATTACCATGGAGCCAATGATGAAAGACTTTATTTCAATTAAAAAATCATTTATTTATTTATTTATTTATTTATTTTTATGTGAGCCTGTATTAGTCCTGATACTTGTAATGTCACAAAAAGACATTTGGTCCCCTGGAGCTGGAGTTCTAAGCCCTTGTGAGCTGCTCAACATAGGTACTGAGAGCTGAACTCCAGCCTCTCTCAGAGCAACAAGTGCTCTTAGCCGCAGAGACATCTCTCCACGTCTCCCATATTTCCTTTCCAGATTAGTAAATTGTGTCTCCTCTTGTCTTTTCTATGCTAGAACAAATCAGAGATTTATCCATTTTTATCTTTTCAAAGAACCATGTTCGAGGGATGTCCTGTCTTGACGATGGCGCTGAGTTCACGTCCCTGCACCGGATGGTTCACGGAATGAGGCACACAGATAGACAGATGAAGACAAGATTACAGGGGTCAAAACAGACCAACAGGTTTCATAGCGCTAGAGCCCTAGTTGAGGTTGTCTTCTTCTAGGCATTAACAGAACCAATTGGTGGTTTCCTTGGCTCTCTCTCTCAGTATCCTGTTTTTTCTTGCATGGGTTTTTGGTACCACGGTCTGATTTTCTCCTCCTCGTTTCAGGTTTCTCTCCCTGTTCCTTCCTTCCCATCCCAGGATGGAATATCAGAGGCTGACAGTACTCTGTTTTCTCACACATTCTTCTTACTTTATTTATTTCCCGCAGAACACTGCTTTTGTTGCTAGGTACGCATTTTGGCACATTATATTCTTTGTTTTAGTTTTCAAAACAAAATTTCTCCAAGACTCCTTCTTTTTGAACCACACATGATCTATTTGGGTAGATTTAATCTAGCCAACACTTTATGAAGTATGGTCTTTATTTAATTGTCTATATGTATGGTCTATATTTAAGTCTCATATTTAATATGGGACTGTGTGATTTTCATGGCCCTGGATATGGTACATTTTCAAGAAAGCTCTAAATTGGCCTTAGAAAAAAATTTTGGCTGCAGACCAAGGACCATGACTGATCAGTTCAACCAGTCTCTAATTCTGCTTGGATGTTCATTATATTACCGATAGGGTAAGGAGGTGTATTATTGACATCTTCAACATGAATAGTGGGTTCATCTATTTGTTCCTTCAATTCACTATTGCTTTCCTTGGATATCACAATGTTTCTTGTTAAGTTCACACACATTAAAAGCTATTATGTCTTGGATAATTGACTCCTTTTATTGCTGCGTAATTCCCCTTTATCCCTTATAATTTCTCGTGCTCTGAACCCTGTATTGTCCAAAATCGATATAGCAACTCAAGGTTCCTTTTGATTAGTTCCTGCATATTTTGACTTTCTTCAGTTCTTACTTCTAATCTATATTTATCTTTGTGCTTAAAGTGGATTATTAATAGACTGTTTATTGTTGGGTCTTATTTTTCCACCCACCCTTAAAGTCTTTAATGGAAATAGGCCATTCTTGTTGAAAGTGTTTATTGATAGAAAAATAGATGGCTCTTTATCCCAAGTGGTAACAACAATTAATTACATGATTAGAGTTTATAGATAAACAGAATAAATGGCAAACACCACAAGGGGAGCAACATTAGATTGACATCTGTCACGTTTCCAAACATTTTCAGTGTGTCACCCCTGTCTTTGTTTTGAATTTCTTTTCCTTTCTGTGCTGCGTTCTCTGATTCTGATTGAATTTTTTATACGACTTTGCTTTCTCCTTGTGAGTCTACTTTAGAATACTGGATCTTTGTAAGTATGTCAGTTATGCTTTTTTAAAGTGGTTTTCTTTATAGCTGGGAACATATATTTACATCTGCTTAAGTCTTTACCAAATGACATCAGTCTCATTCAAGAGTAATTAACGCAGGTACCTCTTAAGATTCTGAGCCTCCATCCCAAAGTTTGAGGCATTTGTTATTTATTTCATCTGTCCATAAGCTAATAGCACCTGATTAATATGGCTATCAGTAATTAGAATTAAAACTATTGTATCAGTTATAAGAAAATGCATTTTATTTTGCCTTTACTAATTCTTTACCTTGCTTACATTCCTTTTGTGGATTTAGATTTTTTGACCTACATGATTTCCCTTTTCCCTGAAGAAACTCCTCTAACACTCTTGGCAAGGCAGAGCTACTGACTACAAACGACCTCCATGCTTTTGTGTTGAGGACGTATTTCAGGTTTGAGGAACAGTTCTCCCAGATCCAGTACCCTAAGCAAGATCCCGCCCCGCTTTACTCAAATCTCTGAATAGTTTGTTTTTCGCTTCTCTGTGGTGTAGGTTCTAACAAGAAGCCCCACACATTTGGATTCCTGTCCTAACAGAAAGATGACTTTTTTTCCCTCTGACTTCTTTTTTACAATTCTCTTTGTCTTTCCGATGTTGGATGAGTTAAGCCTGGATGGAGTTATCTGGAAACTCAACATAACTACGTAGGAATATGGTCTGCTGTTTGAAATTAATTTGAGAACAAAACTTTATCATTATTTCTTCAAATGTTCATTTTATGTCTCTTTGCCTTTCCTAATGCCTCCAATATCCTTACTTTCCATTATTTTGATATTTCCCCCAATTATGGCCATGTTGCTGGAGTTACCGTTTGTTTGGACTTCCCCACATTATGGCCACGTGGCTGTAGCTACCGTTTGTTTGTTTGTTTGTTTGTTTGTGTCAATTCTGTTTTACAGCTGAGGAATGTCCTTCCAAGTTCACTGGCTTTGGTTTCAGGTCTATGAAGCCAAGTTAAGTATCAGGGCCGTTGCTCACTTCCGATTGATTCTGGAAGCTTCGTTTCCGCTCTATGGCAGTGTTCCCATGTCCTGGGCACAATTTCTCTTCCTACACACTGCTTGCTTTCCCCACCAAAAATCTTAACATTCTTAATAAGTATTTAAAATTTCATATTTAAATTCCCAAATTATCGTTATTCCCAAATTATATGCAGGACTGATTTCCATGCTCTGCAGATCATGGGTTGCTTTTTGTTCTTGTCTTAAAATGCCTCCTTTTGTTTTCCTTTAGAGCAGTGGTTCTCAACTTTCCCAACACTGTGACCCTTTAATACAGTTCTTCATGTTGTGGTGACCACCAGCCATAAAATTATTTTTGTTGCTACTTCATAACTGTAATTCTGCTACTGTTATAAATTGTAATGCATATATGTAATGCAAATTTGATGTGCAGGCTGGTCTTAGGTGACCCCTGTGAAAGGGTTATTCGACCCCCAAGGGGTTCTTGACCCACAGGTTACGAACTGCTGCTTTAGAGAAAACTGGACATAATGTTCCTAACAATAAGAAATTAGAGAATCACTGGAGCCTTCTTGCCAGCCCAGATTTCCTTTTTTACTCAGAAACCTATTGAGAAGTTGTTTGTTTATCTGGTGAGGAACTGAGCTGTGTTCAGAGTTGCTGCCAGCGGCCGTCTTCAGCTGCATGCCACCGGCAGTCCGGAAACCCTGTTTGTGTGGTGAGGATGTTGGGGAGAGAGCCATCAGGATCATAACGTTCAAACTGAGGAACTTGTAGAGTACCTCACAGTACATAGTTACCATAGTAACATTTAGCTATGGCATTCTAAGCCGCTCCTTCATCTAGGCGGCCTTACTTTCAAAAAGTAAGGATCTAGGGAAGCAGCTTCTCCCGAGTGAAGGCTTCGGCAAAGTGTCCTGGGAGCGCCTCAGGAAACGTTATCCATCCATTTGCCTGAAGCACGGGGAGAGGTTGTATGGTCTGCACCTGTTCACGGCGCCGGGAAGGAACTGACGGAAAATGAGGGCTCTCCTGTGGCTGCATCCTCAGGAGTCATCAGTCCCGAAGCCTGTCTCAGTCCTGTGTAAGGATGAGCCCGTGCCTTCTATGTGACCCCACGTTGTGTGCTGAGGCTTCTCTTCTGGTGTGATCATCTCATGTATTTTAAAGTGCTGTATATTCATTGTTTATACTTTAGGGCACCACAAAAGCAATTCCTTTGAAGCAGGTCATGCATTTTGACATGATTCATTCCCCATAGTCTCCTTTTTTCATACCCTACCTGCTGCCTTCTATCTCTTTCCTTTCTATACTTTGATCATGCATGCACATACATGTGCGCGTGTACACACACAGGGGTATACATGCTTATATAAAATCTTGGATATGCATGTACATGTGTGTGTACACACACAGGGGTATACATGCTTATATAAAATCTTGGATATGCACGTACATGTGTGTACACACACACAGGGGCATACATGCTTATATAAAATTATAGAAAAATATGACATTTGCCTTCTCCGTGATGTGTGCTATTTTGTTAACATGTTAACCCTGGTTGCATCCATTTGTCTACAAACAGCACCATCTAGCTCTTCCTTACAGCTGGATAAAACTCCAGTGTGTGTACGCACTGTGCTGCCTTTATCGACTCCTCTTTTGACGGGCACCTAGGCTGATACTGCAACTTAGCTGCTGCAGATAGCACAGCAATAACATGCATGTGCAAGTGTCTCTGTGCTATGCCGACTTAGAACTCTTTGAGTGTATGTCCACTGTCAGTACAGCAAGGCTGTAGGACACTTCTAATTTTAGGGCTATTTTTGAGGCGACTTTGTACTGATTTCCAGGGTGGCTGGATTAATCTATATCCCTAGTAGGTCATTCCTCCCTTTATTTACTACACCATTGTTCTATGACTTGACTCATGAACCACCCATGTTTTTATAACTCTGGCTTAAGGGTAGGTCTGTGAATACGGCTGTGTGGAGGCTGAAATTCTTTACAATCTCCTTTACAAGTATTTTTTTTCCCTATTCACTTTTTCTACCTTGTTTTGGTCCGAATGTAAAGTTTTCATCCCTTCCTAAAAACAGAAAAGAGAAGAAAAAGAAAGACTTGAGATCTATCTACCGAGAAGTGCTTAGTTACTGTTTTATCTCTGGGAAGAAATGCCACGACGGAGGTAACTCTTACGAAAGAAAGCATTTAATTGTGGGGTTTGGGGAGGGAGTTGCTTACAATTTCAGAAGGTTAGTCCATAATCACCATGGCAGAAAGCAGACAGGTATGGCACTGTAGTAGTAGCTGATTACTTTATTTCTTGATCTGCAGGCAGAAGGCACAGAGAGAGATACTGGACCTAGAGTAGACTTTTGAAACTTCAAAGCCCACCCCCAGCGGCATACTCTTCCAACAAGGACATCCTTCCTCCAAGGAGGGTACACCTGTTCCGATGAGCTCACACCTCCGAATCCTTCCAAACAGTCCATCAACTGGGGACGAAGCATGCAAATATAAGACCTTATTGGGGACATCCTCATTCAAATCACCACAGGGGAGAATTATACAGAAATTCTGATGATGTATACTCTTAATGACTAACAGGGATATGTGCTGTGTAAGATGAAAATCGAGGTTGTCAAAACAAAAATGAACATATCAAATTCTGGTTGACTTGTTTAAAATCTTCAGATCAGTGGAATGGAGAGACACACAAGATTAAAACTTAAAGAGCTAAAAGACAGAAGCTGAAAAAAAGTGGGAAGAAAATGGGATATCAACAGATGAATTCAAGAGTTACAAAGCACTCAGAAACTCATAATAAAACAGTGGAAGTCAATGGAGAAGTATCGCTGAATGAGGAGCGTTGGGGTGGGGTCTTCTAAAGCACTGGAAAGACGAACAATTACGTAAGTCCATATGTAATTTGAGAAAATTTAATATATATCTTAGGAAAATAACACAGAACTTCTTTCCTTATCCTTTGCAAGAACCAGGGAGTATTTTTAAACTTTGATAGTTTAAACTCAGAGGAAACCTCAATAAATCCACAAACTTAAGTATTCTATAGATGACAGTTACAAGTCGCACACAACATAACTCAAGTCAAGAATAAATACATAAATAAAACATCCAGTGGTGTGGCTGGGCAGACCTGAGTCTGAACCCCAGCACCATATTATCTGACTGTGCTGGAATAAGACTGGGTGTGCAGCCCTTGGGAGAGGGAAGCAGGAGGAGCAGAAGTTTAAGGTGATTTTGGACTACATCGTGAGTTCTAGGCCAGCCTGAGCTCCGTGAGATGCTGTCTCAAATAAAATACAAATCGATGAAGATATGGATCCATAAAGAAGGTCTCAAAAAATCTAATTCACGGCAAAATTAGTAATATAGTGATAAACCACTGGGAACTGTATGAGAACCGTATGTAGTAAAAATTTAAATGTAGTGAACGCCAACGCATAAGGCTACAACGTTAAATATTTGTGTCACTTCACAACGAACAATTAAAATAAACAGACACATGATAAAGAAACCGTAAGAAGCAAGAAATAAGCGTAATTCAAAGTTAAAAGAACAGTTATGGGCTGATAACATGTAAAATACAATAATGAGTGAGCACACTAAATTGGGCAAAGTAAAATATTTATTTGACAGGATTTTGAAATGTCATCTAGACCGGCATCAGAATAACTATGTTGCCTTTTGAAACCTTAAACCCCAGGTCCCCAACTCTTCTTTCTAAGTTCTGGAATGAAACATCTGTGCCAACATGCCTTTCTTAGAAAATAGTCTTTAAATAGGTGTTTCAGAGACCTGGTATATATGAAATTGTGACTACCTTTAAAGTACTGTATAAAAAAGGTAACAATATCAGTTTAAGATTATTAAAATGATTCAAATACTAGAAAATCAAATAGATGTTTATGAAAGATATTAGAATGCTCATGTTTCAGTTATTCCCCAGGACCACGTAATTTTATGTTACATTTTAGAAAATCCTTTGTATATCATGTAATCTATGTAAAACTCTATGTATATTATAGATGAAGGAGGAAACCCTCTTCGTGAGTATTATTCCTGTTAAGTCCCTGGAAGGAAACTGAGTAGTAATATTCCAAATAAAAGATTTTATGGTAAACACTGCTGATTTTCAATAACCAGCTTGCAAAGTAAGGTTGTGAGTTCGCTTTTGTTTGTTTCTGATGTGGACACTGTGGAATTTAAAATATTAAGCTTCTTGGCGGAGTTTCCTGAGATCGGGAAGCCTGACAGGGTGTATTGTGTGGACCTTTCCATTTAGAATCCAGTCGGCTCCCTTTCCCCTAACGTCTGCCCATGTTATTATTGCTCCCTTCTGCACTTGACCCTTTAACTCAAAGGTTCTTTGGTTTTGTCTCCGATGTGGTCAGTTTAGTCACTGACCAGATAATCATTGACATAACCTAATGTCTTAAAAACTATGCTGAGTAGTTGCACTCAGTAAAATCGGATGAATACCTTCAAGGACCACTTTCCTGATTGTTGCTAAGGAGAACTTGGTGGTCTATTGCAACATCTACTGATGTTTCTTGCTCTATCTGGTGCCATTCAGGCACTTGGTCTCCTGCCACGGATATGTGAAATCCTAGTCCGAGTCTGTGCCCTAGAGGACAAGGACTGGGCCTACACACAAGGATCTAAAATGATTTTAGCACATCGTTTTTAAAAAGTACAGATGCTGAGGCGGGTCTCCGTGCCTGCCATGCCAGAATTCAGAAGGCAAAGGATTGCTGCAAGCTTCAGGACCGTCTTGTCTGCTTAGTGGGACCTCTTCTCAAAAACTGGCAGTAGCAAAAGCAATAACAAAAACCCCACAGATCAAATACACCAAAGAAGAAGGGTGCATTCTGAGAACGGTGCTGTAGGCTTGCCATCCCAGTTGATGGGAGTCTGGAAAGGCTGATGCAGAAGGATGGCAGTTTAAGGTTTGCCTAGGAAGCTTAGCAAATAAAAAAAGATAGAAAGCAGAGGACTACGAGCTCAGAAGCAGAGGGTTTTTGCTTTTGTTTTGTTTATTTTTCTGTTTGTTTTTTAAAGCAAACAAAGCATTGAGTTCCATCCCCAGTGCCAACATACAGACAGATGCACAAAACATGAAAAACACACACTCGCAAACTTCAACACAGGAGTAAATATTTAGTAATAAGCAGACAAAGTCTACAATCAACCAAATAGTTCTCGGCTGGGACTAAATTGTTTCCCAGAACAGACCCCAAGTTTGGTTTTTTTTCACTGTCATATTTAAATAAGGAAAGGCTCATGAAAAATCCACAAAGCCAAGAATTGGTGGAGTTCCAAAAAGTCCCAGAACCTAGCAGCTGATCTCAGAAGTACACTGACCAAGAACCTTGGGAGCCTGGCTCTTAAACACCCAGCCTGAGTTCCCAGCCCAGGCTCATCCAGCCTTCTGCACCGGGGAGTCAATGCAGTGCGGTAACATGGCATCTAAAAGGACTAAGGAGCTGTGATCTCATCCCTGCAACAAATGGGGTAGGAAACGATGGTCGTCTTAGCTGTTCACACAACTGTGACTTAGCAATGCTTCAGTCATGTGTGAAAGCAAGGTCTGAGGTGCCCCATGCATCTGCCTCTCTAGCCAGCCTCTGCGGTGCCTGCAGTGAATAATCGAACATAACGCACACATAGCAGCTCTCCAGTTTTTAAAAGATGCTGGAGGTATCCAGTGTTTGTGGTGGTAGTTATTTCACAGGCTGAACAATGGGGGAGAGGGATCAAGTTCCATGGCTTTTCTCTAGTGTCTCCGTGCATGGATTTACGAAGAATTTCTGGTGAAGAATAGTCAGTATTACAGCCTGGCCAGGTGTTACATTGCTTGCTAGCCTCCTATTTGGAAATGTGATCTCACCCTGTCCACTACTAAGCATTTACCAGAGGTTAAATGAGGGGGATCCATCCCGTCTCGACCTGTGAACCTTCAGAACCATGAGTCAAGTAAAACTCTCTTCTTTTCTTTTTTAAACACTGATTTATTTTTATTTTATGCGTATAAGTATTTTACTGGCATGCATATCTGGTGTCCACAGAGGCCAGAGGAGGGCTTGGATCCCCAGAACTGAGTTTTAGATGTTTGCTAGCTCTCACGTGGTTGCTGGGAATCAAACCCATATCCTCTGAAATAGCAGCCAGTGTTCTTAACCACTGAGCCATCTCTCTAGCCATCAACCTCTTTTCTTTGTAAACCCAACCTGCCACAGGCGTTTTCTCAAAAGAGTGACAAATCATGAGATCCGAATTTGAGAAAGATGTTATTCTTATACACCAAGCGTTGCTTGCTGGCTTTTCCTCTTTTCTTCTGCTATTCATTTGCCATGGGTTTCTGTGTCATGGCCAGGTGAACAGAACCATCTAGCCTCAATTTCAGACATTCTGCATTTAGTAAGTGGCTCTCCTTTCTCTTACTACTGGTGACTTTTCTCATTAAACCTGGCAGTTCTGCAGTCCTTGACATGGCCTCAAAAGTTCACTAACCAGCTAACTATCATTCCTGCTTCAGTACTTAAGAAACATTTACATTTCTCAAGAAAACATCTTTCATCTTTTAGCTGAGATAAACACTGCGTGTGCTTACACAAACTCCGACATTGATTACCTGGCCACATCCACAGAAACCAAGTCCCTTGGTACTGACATGGCCTTCCATTCTCTAGAGACCATGCAGTGGTCCTCAGCTGGGGTGATTTCTACCCTACTTGGGACAGCTGATAACATATGAAACTTTTTTGATTGACATAAATGAAAGATACCACTGGCATAAAATGTTTAGAAACGTGGGGTGGGTATTGACCAATAATATTATTGATCAGTAATTGTTAGTAATAACAAAAGCTTACAGAATAAGCAAAGATCTTTACTCTGTATATTATTAAAATATGCTAAATAAAGATTTAGGCCGCAGAGTTCAAGTTTAGTACACAGAGCTCTCCTTAGCTTTGTAGTTAAATCTGTGGCACAAGATATGCAAGCTTCAAAAGGGCTTAGCTCATCTCACCTCAAATCCTTTGTTTTAGACATTTAAAATATGTGTTGACAGGTTTTTTGTTGTTGATTTTTGTTTGCTTCTGGAAATGTTTCAGCTTGTAGAAAGACAAAATAAGCTCCTACTTTAGAATTAATTGATGTTTAATGCCTCCTGAATAAGTTTTCTGGTTAAAGTTGTGAATACAGGAAGTCCACCACCAAGTTCACCTAATGTGATTAAGATCAGCCAGCAATTGCAAATCACGTTGCAGAATAAATCAGAGTCCCATACTTGCCTGTGTACATGTTGCTATTAATTACCCAGTCATACACCCCAGACTGTGTTTTAGAAATAATTGAGTTTTAAAAGCATTCTTGGACCACAAAGAAGTTTCTTCTCAAAGGACAGAGTTTTTTTTTTCGAGAAAAGTCTCAAACTCAAGGACTTTATTTACAATCATAAACTAAAGAAATCTTGTCAACGGGAACATAAAACAGCTGTGAGAAAAGACTACAGGATCGTAAGCACAGTCTGTGAGTGTGTGTGTGTGTGTATGTGTGTATGAGTGTGTGAGTGTTGTGTGTATCTGTGTATGTGTGTGTGTGTGTGTAGAGGGAAGTGTGTATGTGTGTGTGTGTGTGTGCAGTGGAGGAGTGTGTGTGTATAGGGGGAGTGTGTGTGTGTGAGTGTGTGTGGTGTGTGCATGTGAGTGCGTGTGTGGTGTATGTATGTGTGTATGAGTGTGTGAGTGTTGTGTGTGTGTATGTGTGTATGTGTAGCGGAGGAGTGTGTGTGTTTATCTTCTGCACCTCATAGATAGATATAGAGGTAAATAAGGTATGGACAGAGAAACTGACAGTGGACAGTGGCTGCAAGTGAAGTTCATGGATGTTTATGCTAACAGACATTCAGGGACACTCAGCTATCAAGTGGTTTGAAGTTTCTCAAGAACCTGAGTCTGCTATCACCGTGTGCAGCAATTGTGCCCCAGAAATGTGTCAAAGAAAAAGGGACAGGGTTACACAAATGCAGTGTGAGAAGTGAGACAGCATGCTTACCTCCAACCAGAAATGGTCCAGGGGTCCTTCAGTGAAAGGCGGTCTGTGTCAGGGAAGAGAACAGCGGTGAAAGGAAATGGGTGCACACAGAACCGGGAGATTTTTTTTTCCTTGAAATGACAAAACAAAATGGATTCTTGCCATGATGAATTCAATAACTTAAATCCCCTCCCCTCAAATCACCTGACGGATTAGTAAGCTAATGATCGGAACAGACAGTTCTCAAAGAAAGAAATGTAAGCTGTTAGTAAACATCTGGAAAGGTGTTCTGTACTCTTAGCCACCAGGGAACCGTGAATCAGAAAGGTTTTGAGATTCTATCTCACTGTAGTCAGAATGGCTTCATGAAGAGAACAAGTACAGTCAGTGCTGGTGGGGGTCGGGGAAGGAGGAAGCCTTATATGCAGCTGGTGGGAGTGAAATTTGGTGATGTCATGATGGAAATCAGTGTCGGGGTTCCTCAAAAAACAAAAACTAGATCTACCATGGAGTATACCCCCTAGGTATGTACCCTAAGTCAGCATGCCACAGAGATACCTGCACATCCATGATTGTTACTGCAGTATCTGCAATACCCAAGACGTGGAACCAGATAATTGTCTGTCAATAGATGAATATATAAAGAAAATGGAGTACATACCCAGTGGAATTTTATCATCTGTGAATGCTAATGAAATCATGACCTTCAGAGGAGAACTCATAGAACAAGAGATCATTATGTTAAATGAAGTAAGCCAAACACAGAAAGACAAACACTACAAAGCTTACACTTTATTTATGGAGGTGTGTGTGTATGTGTGTGTGTGTGTGTGTGTGTGTAGTGTGTGTGTGTGTGTGTCTGTGTGTGTGTGTGTGTAGTGTGTGTGTGTCTGTGTGTGTGTGTGTGTAGTGTGTGTGTGTGTCTGTGTGTGTGTGTCTGTGTGTGTGTGTGTCTGTGTGTGTGTCTGCGTGTGTGTGTGTGTGTAGTGAGTGTGTGTGTTTGTGTGTAGTGTGTGTGTGTCTGTGTGTGTGTGTGTAGTGTATGTGTGTGTAGTGTGTGTGTGTGTGTCTGTATGTGTGTGTGTGTGTGTGTGTGTGACGTGAAAGCATAAAGGGGACAATGAGAGGGAAGAAAGAAGAGCAACACGAGAGAGAGGATGTGTCAGGGAGGCGAATGGAGGAACTCACTGTGGGGAAGAGGGGTCCAGGAAAAGGAGGAAAAAAGGTATATGGGGAAGACCAGTGATGGACTGAGCAGCAATGATGTACAATAATATATAACACATAACATAACATATAACACATAACATATAACACATAACATACAATATATACTGTTATATATATACATATATATATACACATATACATATATATGTATACCGTCATCACAATAAAACCCATTTCTTAACATCCTCACAAAAACTTTAAAATTAAGAAGCAAAGCAGAGGTAGAAGATACTAGTGGCTGCCTGGGCCTTAGCACCTGAGTGTGAGGCAGGATGGGAAGGGGACTGAGGTTGTCAGAGCTCAGCAGGAAACTTCTTGTGATGGAAGGATTGTCTGGTCTTGATCATGGTGCTGAACTCACGTCTCTTCACGTGGCGGTTCACAGAATGAGGCACATGATTAGCATAGATGACTCCAAGTTAGACTGCAGATGTCTAAATAGATTAAATAGATCAACAGATTTTTATAGAGCCAGGGTCCCAGCTGAGACTCTCTTCTGCAAGCGATTAACAAAGCCAGAGGCGTAGCTTGAAACAGTGTCCACAGCACTACCCAGGGTGTGCACACTAATAATTATCTCAAATTTTAAAATTTAACTTTATTATGATCTCATGAGAAGATCTTGCTGTGAATGCCAGGGATAAAATTAAAACTCAAAGTAGTATCAAATGTTGTCTGAAAATTTAAATGATAGACTACACTATGCTACTTTTCTATTATAATTATTTACGGATATTTTTGACATACTTTGTAAGGTAAAGTTCTTGTCAAATTGGTCTGCTGTCAGAAACCATGAAAGTTTGGCTCTATGATCTATGGAGATATTTTAAAGGATGCTTCTTTCTGATGATCAGTATCATAGGCTGGTAGAGACTTTCTTACCTCTAAATGATAGCACTTTTAGTGGCGTTACTATGGAGCTTGAATTTCCCATGGTTCTCTGGGAGACAGAAGACAGAGTCAGCAGAGGGGCCCCACGCTGAGGATGATGCCTGTGGTCCTGGGGTCCTAGGGTCCTGCTTGTTGTCAGTTGAAGGTTTCTTAGTAATTGACAGGTACACGTAGGTGCCAAGCAGATGCCTGCCTCTGTTCAGGCTGTGAGGTCTGTTCTTTTGTAAAGAACAAGCTTTTTGGGGGGGGAGGGGTGCGGGCCAGCTGCCACCTATCTGGCTGTGTCAGTTATATAAACCAGCAGAAAGCCCTTCACAATTCTGCTAATGTATTCACTGTGAGTCTCAGGTTTGGGCATTTTATCTTCTATGGCTTCTAAGGTTTCCAAGGAGGAAGTCAGGAGCACAGTGATGACACACAGGAGCAGAGACCCTCAGGAATCAAAGAGCTGCATGTTGCTTCCAGACTTTATATGATGTTTTTTATTAGAAAAGATTTTAATTTGGGATGTAAGAAATCGTACCAACTTTCCCTGGTGAATTATTTTTGCTTTTATGAAAATCAGACTAATGCATCTTTACAGCTTCTAAAATATTGGCTCCATTTATTTTGATGTTTAATGTATCCATTTATATCGTATCTATTTTATCATTATTTTTAGATAGAAATTAACATGGAACTATTTGAGCCTTTCTTCTTATTGGATTTTACTTTTAATTATGAGTGTGTTTGTGAAAGTATAAAAGTGCAGCGCCTGAGAAGGCCAGAAAGGATGTTGGATGCCCTCGAAGTGACACCTCAGGCAGCGATAAGCTGGCTGGCATAGATGGGGTGGGTACCAAGAACGGAACTCAGGTCCTCTGCAAAAGCAACAAGTGCTCTTAACCGCCGAGGCACCCTCTGGCCCTATCCAAACCTTTCTTACAAAAGAAATTTAACTTCTTTGAACTATTTGAAATAAACATTTGTCATTATTATTACTACTATTATTCTCGTCATATCTATGATTCCATATGTGCCCACTCCAGCTCCAGCGTCAGCCTGGCTATCTACCCATGAATTCTATCAGACTCCTAACGTTACTCCTTGGTGGTGTTTGTCATTATGAAAGAATTATCTGATAGGAATATCAACACAGGCATAATCTTTCTCGACTATTCTTCCACATTCGTGCTGATGAACTCAGAAATCACTTTGCCAAGGCGAGAGATTGTTTGACTACATTTTAACTGCCTCACATCTAACCCACACATTGATTTAAAAAGAATATTCATTTTTCCTAACATATCCAGGGCAATGATGTATTTCTCCATTTACTTAAGTTTCCTTTTATGTCCATCAGTAAAGTTTTATGATTTCTTCAGCAATCAGGTAATTACTGGTTACAGCTATTCCTAGGAAAATTTTATATCTTCTTGCTATTTCAAATTGAATCTTCAACTCTATTCTCCAAGAAGTTATGTTGATTTACATGTGTGGCTTCTACAAAAATACATCTGCTTTTCTGTTTAGAACAGTGGGGGAGGAGAGGCCTACATTGCAGTTTGGACCCTTTGAAAAGTTCTAACTATAATGTTGATTATGTAGCACCCAAACAATAGAATTGCGAAAGGGTTGTGAAAACAGTCACTCCTGGAGTTCATCACGTGGGAAATTTCTCATTAGTATATATTGTTATGTAAAATGTATTTCCAACCAAACACTACTGACTTCATTTGTGGTTTTGTGCACACTGTCCAAAAGAAAGTATATTTAAAACCCTTACTGCTGAGTCTCTCTATTATAGAGAACTGGAATCAAAATTTCAAAGAATCAGGGAAATTGAGGACACAATTGTTTGAGGATGCTAAGTTGCAGTTTCTGAATTTATCCCAAGTTTCTCTTATTTATTCGTGTTGACTAAGGGAGTCTCTGACTGGGGTTTACGGAGTGGGAAAGGAACCTCTGCAGAATGAGCCTCTCGCCCTTGTGTCTTGTAAATCTCAAGGCAACTGTGCTGTGAGCAGCGAGTTCTCTGTGAAAAGTTACCAGTGATCAGTCGTTCCTGAGGTTCCCAGTGTTTGCTTTGTGATGATGATCAGGGGGCTCCGGTTTCAGAGCTGTCTGTTTGGAGCCTGTTAATGCAGCCAACACTAGTCAGGGGTAAGAGCTGTCTGACTGGAGACTAAATGCAGCCAACACTAGCTAGGGGTGAGGCAACCTCACACCACTGATTTTACTGAAAGCTTTGCCAGGACCAAAGGGAAGACCTGGAGAGTCGAGAAGAGTAGAAGGGGCACAGTGCAGGGTAACACAGGCAGTGACAGTTACTGGGAGAAGAGACCCACCAGCTGAGCTGCCTGCAATACAAGCAGAGATGTCACCCAACCTGGGGTGGGCATTTCGGTGACACAGCTGACTTTGAGTCACCCATGCTTCTATAAGTAACCCTAGTAAACTCACTGGTTTACCACTTTGGACTTCGGGGGTATGCTCACTTCGGTCAGTTCTGGTACTTTAAGTCAGGGGAGTAATGTTTGTTTGCGTCTCCACCCAAAGGTCACAGCACCCTACTGCTTCTCTGTGTGGTACGCCAGCAAAATGAAAGAGAAGCGGACTCTCCCAACTGTATTCTAACTTAGCCCACGTGTTTTATCCAATTGTTGTTGGATGAATAACGTCCTTCCAAAAGGGTACACCGAAGTCTTAACTTTCAAAGAACCTTAGTATGCGATGTTTGTGGGTGAGTAATAAACGTTAAAGGAGGTTGTTAGAATGAACCTTAATGCTCCTCGAGGACTAGAACTCTATATAAACAGAGATATTTGGACAGAGAGAGATCAGAGAAGATGCAAGAAGGATGACATGTGCAAACGAAGGCACATATAGATTTATCCGCTCAAGGTCAGCTGTTCTGGGCATTTTGACCAGTTGTAAATTTCTATAACAATCTCCATTATGCTCTTCTTCCAATTTTTTTGGTCATTTTCTTATAAACAGAATATCTGAAATGAGAAAATGTGAGGGTAAGGAGACATTGAGTCTGAAATCATTTAAAATTTCCATATCCACACTAGAATTTCCTGCTGTTGTATTATCATTTTGTGGTGTTAGCTCTGTTCGTGGAGGTGAGGACACATCTTCTTGTGACTTCAATTTCCTGTTTGCTCAATAGGTAAAAGCTGTAGGAAACCATTTTCATGTGCTGCTTTGGCTGTAATTCATTTTCTTTGTGGTCTGTCTCTGCCAGAGTTTTCTAATTACATCGTTTTCTTGTTTCTGAGGTATGATGTTATACTCATTTTCTAGATCTTTTCTTTTGATTCTCCCAAGAAGTGCTGGCCTGAATTAGTAAACGCACACTTTGTAGAGGAGAAGGAACTCAAGCATTCAGAGGGTGTTATTTTTATTGTGATGTCCTAAGCTGGAGGCTCTTGTCTTTTATCACTGTGGAGCCATTAAGCGAAATAGCATAACACTTGATTATGACCATATCAACAGCAGCAAGCCAGTATTCCTCGGCAAACCTGGTGTCTTTATACGATGCTAGGACAGGCTCGTGACTGTGTCATTTTTTTTTTCTTTTAATCAACTGTCTGAGTCCAAGCCGAGGAGACTGATCCCTTCCTGAGCTATCATTTTTCTTCTGGATCTTTGCCTCACTCCTTCTGCTACAGGACTCGAATTCCCCAGAGATACTTCCTAGTTCTAAACTGACTAAATATTCTCCTTATGATTCTAGAGGTTTAAAACCAAAGCAAGGCATTCTAAAAGCTGTCTACACTGCTCCTTTATTTCTGCCTGTGACCCATTTGGCTTGATTTCTACATCTGCCCTTTTTGCTCTTAACCACACTCCTGGGGCCAAAGAGAGACTCACTGCTTAAGAGGATCGGCATTTGGTTCCCAGCACCTACCTGCAGTGGCTTGTCATCATGTGTAACTTCAGAGATAAGTACCTTCTTTTGGTCTCTATGGGCACCCATGCCCCTATATGTGCTCACGCATGCATATGCATAAACTTTAAAAATCATAACAATTTAAAAAAGAACACTCTTACCTATTTAATTTTTCTCTTTATCCATTTTTTCCTGTTTTCCTTCTTTCATGGGTTGCATTTTCTTAAGAATAAAGCCAAACTCTTAGTGTTCCTTTAGTCTGTGTTTTGTACAGAGCCAGGCCAACATAATGGGGAAGTGAGATTGCCGGTGGACTTGGGATGAAGAAGAGCAGCAGCAGCAACAGCAACATCAGCATCAGCATCATCACCATCATCATCGTCACTAGCAGCAGCTCCTCAGCCCTGAGCTGCCCCTTCCTGTGCTGGCGCGTGTGCCTTCTCCCTCACTGTCTGCCTTGCTTACTGGTACCACTTTAGCACCTGGAGTCATCTAGTGAGTTCTAAGATGTTCTTTGAAAGGATCCAGTGAGAGAGTCCGGCCTCACACTGTCTGAATGTCTTTGTGACACTTTGTCTTTGGGCTTTCGCAGGGCAGCTGCCCTCCATTCATATGCAGGAGATGAGGACTATCCCACCATGCCTTGCTGCTGTTCATTATTCAACACCAAGCCAAATACTGTGTTTATCATTTATGGAGCACGCCAGGTCATTGCTTTTGATTCCTGTTTGATCTCGAAGGGCATTTAAAACCGAGAACAATATTCAGGCTGAAAGCTGCACACCACAAGAGGGGCGAGCAGTGTGCTCAAAGACATCTTGTCTTTATTAAATGAAGCTTCCCTGCGAGGGGATGAAGCAATCTTATTTCACATACCTTCATTCTATTTTTATAAGTGACAGAATATCAGATATTAGTTTATAATATTATTGGAGGTCTGCTATATATTTCAAATTGTTTTCAGAGCTCTAATTCATTTCCAAAAGTATTGATAAACCACTATTCATATACCTCACATTGCTCTATATACACGAAGGGGCTACAAACATAATCTGTGCTCTACAAATTATTCTCAGAAGACTTAATGGGAAGATTGGAGAAAAACCTGTCGACACACATGAAACAGTTGAGAAACAGGAGACTCAGAAGTGTCCAGAGGGCTCTGCATACTGCCTTTGAGATGAATGTGCTATTCTGTGAGTGGTGTTGAGTGATCGCAAGCACCGTCAGCGCACCTGTCAACGGCTGCCTTCAATCACACAGGATTCATCTTGGAAATTTATTGACGATAAACAGATTAATGATTTTACTGGGATATCATACATGTCTTCGTGGCAAATAACAATAATGCGAGGGCACCAGCTTTACACACACAGTGGTTAAATCGGATCACGAGCTCTGACTATGCCATAATAAGGAACCAAGGGAAAACACTCCAGGGTTGGTAAGAGGATCCGACGCTGTCATTTGTACCTTTTGTCTTATTCACTTGTTCACAAAGCTTAAAATAAATTTTTTGTCCCTTTCTGTTTGCTTCATCATTCAAGATGGTTAGTGAATACCCAGTCTCATATTTCAATGACTGCTGCCAATGTCAGAGGCTCCACTTAGCTCCCCTTTCAGTAACGGAGGGCTAGACGGACCGCAGATCTGAGGTCTACAGCTTTCAGCTGTCCATCTCACGGAACTGCCTCAACTCAAAGCCACGCCATTTTTCTGAAGCGATCATTATCCAGTAACTGGCTGGCTTTTTATCAAACACAGACAAACTGTGGAGGGCCACGCCATCTGCGGCCGCCCATGCAGCTTTGGCTGATTCTCCTGCTGGAATTGCTCAGCGACTTCTCCTTCCGCAGCCCTCAATCTAGTTCCCCTCCTTGGGTCTGTAAGCTTTGCTGGCATTGAGAACGCAAAACGATCTCACTGCATCCCAGTTTTAGCCCGCAGCGCCTACCGTTTGAGCAAACCAGACTCTGACATATTTTGAATAGAATTAATAGAATATTATGAGAAAGAAGGGTGCCAAAGCAGGGAAGCCAATTTTTTCTTAACTACCCAGGAGAAAAGTGGTTCGGTCTAATTGACAGAACCGTATTTCACAGCCTCCCTCAGTTACAAGTGAGACTAATGACAGACCATGTAGCCCAAATATATTGCCCTCTTAAACAAAATATGCCATAATCTTACTTTCCCAAAAGATCCCGAGAGGCATGCACACTGGGGAGAACTGACTGTCATGGCTGCCGCAGAGTAAACACGGCTGTCAAATGCTCCTTTGATCCAGCACATCGTCTGCATATACAAACACTGGGGTTCTGATATTGGGAAATGAGAAAGTAATGAAGGTAGATAAGCAAATATCAGTATTTGCCACATACAAAGTATAGTGATGTCAGTAATTAATATTAATGGAATTTTGACTCTGTATCAGGCATTGTGCTGTGCGTGTTTACACATAATGGGTGATTTCATTTTCTCAATAGCTCTCAATCCACGGTTCTTTAGAACTCACGAGCCACTGGTTTCCCGTGAACACTGATACACTGGTTATAGTGTTTTCTTATTAGAATCTGGCTCAAACAATTCCCACAGGCTTTTCAATGCCCCCTCCCATATCAGCATGAGTTTTATCAGTGGCAAGCAACAAGGCTAACCCCCCCTTAACAGATGAGACTTGGAGGTTTTAAGTTATTTCCTGGAGGTGCCACAGCTGCTGAGATACATAACTAAGACTTGGGCCACATCTGCCTGATCCCTTCACACACTTGCATCAGATGTCTGATCCCCAGATCTGGTTCAGTGAAGAGAACTCAACTGTGATGCACCCTGTTTCAAGTGTGGTTCAGCCCCTTATGAATATATGCTATTCTGGTCAACATCTTTGATGACTTAGGCTGAGAAATCAACTTGTCACCCTTGAAGGTGCATTGGAATGGGAATAGGGAGCCATGTATGCGCCAACACAGAAATATGCTACCACAGTCCTAAGATCAGCAGATGACATTTGGAGGAAGAAATGAACACTGTGTCTACTTAAAATCACAGGCATCTCAGAGCCTGAAATCAATTATTAGTGTAACACATTAATAGATGATATCTTGAGAGTCTTTAACTACATCATAGTTCCTTTTGTGTTCTGATGACTTAATTTTAGGTAAGGTGAAGTAAAATTAATGTGAACAGAATTTCTATGCTATCTTTTAAAATTATGTATGCGTTAAAAAAATGTCGGTGGGGAGGTATATTCATATGGGTGTGGGTGCATGAAGATGCCAGAGACATCAGATTCCCTGAGCTAGAGTTGTAGAAAGTTCTGAGCAACCCATAGTGGGTGCGGGGAACTGAACCCGGGTCTTCTGGAAGAGCAATCCATGCTCCTAACCATGAGCCACCTTTCCAGTCCCCTCTGTGCTATTTTGACTCTATAATAAATGATATTTAGTTTGTTCAGGAGACTTTAATTTCAGTGTGGCTGAGAACCGAGGATAAATCTGTTCCTTTCAGCAGGACGTGGGATCAATCACAGACTTGTTTGCCCTCACATCTGGAGTTCACTTCCTCTTGGTTGGAGTGGTTGCTAGTTCATCGTGGCTTCCATGTCTGATCAGTATTCCATAGGAATGTCTGGGATGGAGGCACAGGGAGAAAGAGATGTATAGAGATAGAGTCACAGATTGTATTGGCCATAGAAATAAGAAGACCTTTCTAGACTGAAGAGATATTTAATCCCACCCATCAGTGTGAGAACTGCTACTTAGGATACAAGACCTTGCAAAGTATGACTCAGCCTTCTCGAGGAAACTCATCCTCTCCATTCAACCTTCTAGACAAACAGTTTTTATTCTTTTTATGCAAAACACACTTAGCATATATCCAAAGGTTTTCTAAGACCCTTCCTTGATGGTATCAAGTTTAAACTTAAGGTCCAAAGGGCACTGTTTTTTATTGGTAATCGTGTGTGGATAGAGTTCTTTGGATCTGATTACACCATCTTTAAAGCCAGTTCTAGTACTCTATAACAATGAACTGAAAAGAGCATTGATCATCGTCTCCTTGTGTGACCAACAAAAAGCATTTGGTCATACATGACCACAAGCTGCTGGGGTCCAAAAGCACATTGGGCATCAGCAAATGGATTGGTAGATTTCTCAGAAGCCTGGAACAATGCTCCTTTTGTGCTGTCACTGTCTTTTAAAGTCCTAACCAGTAGTGCTTCAGCAAATACAACTCTTTGAAACCCTTTCAGCCTCAAAAAAATAAAAATAAAGTAGAACAAAAACCAACAGAGAAATCTTTCTTCCCTCTTAAATTGCGTTATAGACACCACATCAACAAAACCTTACAGACCCCACCAAGGTAAACCTCTCCTAACTTCGCTTCATTTAGAACTGCTATGGGACAGTTTTCTAACCCTTAGAAGCCCTGTTGTATAATAGAGAGGCTATAAAGCTCCATGGTCTACTGTTGTCTTGCTGATGTTTTCAAGAAGAACTTTGCAATGGCAGATCTGATAGACTCAGCCTCGTCAGGAGACCTCTTCTCCCATGTCTTCCTTATATCTAACTTGCCTACGAGTCCCAGCTCAGTTTTAGCACTATTTACTATCTAAAGAGGTTAGAGACAGTGTTCTGATTTGTGATCTCACATGTTCTTGTTCTCCTTAACTTTGAAATGCATTTTCTTTTGCTTCTCTCTGCACTCTCACATTTTATGGTAGGTAATAGAGAGAAACCAGGAAGCCATAGGTGGCGTGAGAATCTCCTCAGTTGGGCCATCCGGCACTTTAGAAACATTTTCTATTTTCTGCATTAGTCCAGATGCCACTTAGAAGAGTCTCTCTTTCTCTAGTTCCCAATAACATTGTCGTCATTTTATTATTTAATGTTTGACCTTCACCTAAGCCCTCACAGGAAGCCCACTTGGGAAATTGCCTAGTGTCTACCAATCATTTCTTCTTAATACTTCTGGTTTCTCCTACTGCTCATCCTGAAGCAATGTTTATGCTTTCACTGGTTACAAAACACACTTGAAGATCATCTAGTCTCCATGGGCCAGTAATACCACCTCAGCCTTCCACATCCTAAAGCGACGACGTTGGTGGAGATTCTGTAATTTGCTCAGATGTAGAGTGGCTCATATCTATTCTACTTGGCACCAGAAACAGTGCCCCAAATGCCAAGGGGAGGCATGACTGCAGGGTCAGTCACTCAGCCTTCAGTAAGCTGCACTGTGCTTGGTTGAATAGCCGTGTATGGCTTTTCCACACATCTGGGCTTCTTTATATTCTTCTTGCTACATTGTGAGGGCAAACACAAAAGATAAAAGAGGAAGAGAGAGAAGGAAAGGGAGAGAGAGAAAGAGACAGACAGACAGACAGAGAGAATCCCTCTTTACAATGTGGTCACCTTAGAACTTACTTATTCCATTTCTACCACATTCTATTGGTCAGGACACCATCTTTGCAAAACACAGTCCCCAAGGAAGTGCTGATGGATGTAGACAGAGGAGAGAGGCTGTGTATTCAGAGATTAAGCACAATGATAGTTTGGATCTCAGAAGTGGACTTAATTCCTGTTCCTGCTGCTTATAACCCGTGCAATGCCAATCAGATGAAACAGTGGGCATCTCAGTTCTTTTTCCTGGGGCAAGCCTTATTTCGGCATAGTGAGCATGGCTGTCTCAGTCCACTTGGGCTGTGGACAAAATACCTTAGCATGGGTAACTCACAAACACCAGAAATCAGTACTTACGTTGGGAATCTGGGAAGTCCAGGGTTGGGGCATCAGTTGAGTATTTGTTAGGAGCACGCTTTCTGCTTCAAAGAGCTCACTTCTCACTGCATCCTTTCAGAGTGGGAAGATGAAAAAGCATCCTTAAACCTCCTTTGTTAGGGTATCAGTCCCACTCGTGAGACCACAGCCTCCATGACTTCACTGCCTCCCAAAGGCGCCATCCTTCTTCGCGAAATTATTAAGAGAGATTTCAGTGTAGATGTTGAGAGTGAGAATTAAAAGAAATAAATGGTGCTTGGGATGACAGTGAGGTTACACCCAAGAGTGTGTGTGGAGGCTTCTCGGAGAGGAGCAGACAAGGCTTCATCTTCTACTGACAATGACTGCTTTGGTGACTAGGACTACATTTTCGCATACAGAGTTGGAGGAGACAGACATTCGGACCACAGCAAAGATGTATTGATGATTCTTCTTTGGGGAATCGAGCTTTGTGTAATTTTGCTTTACTTTTATCAGAGGCTTACCCCTCACTATCATTAAAGGTCGTGACAAGGATATCAATTGGTTTCTTTTTTTTTCCCCCAAGGTGAGCAACAAATCCAGTCCATACCCCAAGGCTCAGCACCCTGGGAACTCAGCAGCACAGAAGGGACATAGGTTGGCCTCAGTTATAGCAAGGACAGGGTGACCCAGAGGAGATGCCAGTGAAGCCTCTGATGAACCAGACTTCCAAAGATCAGCTCACCTAACTCTTTCTTCTGCTTTAAGTATTCATGGGAAATGTTTCCGTAAGTTTCTCTGTGGGCAGTGTGGATATCCATGTGCACATGGAGTCAGACCACCCTTCCTTATTCCTTCAAGACAGGGTCTCTCACTAACCTATAGCTTGGCTGACAGACTGCTGGGACTCTCTTGTCTCTAATACCGACTGCACTTGGGGTGCAGGCCCACATCCCTAGCTAAGTTTTTTAGGGGGCTCTGGAATCTGAAAAAAATCCTCAAGATTATTCTGCAAGTGCCCTGTTTCAGTGAGCCATTTCCCCAACCCAAATAATAATATATATATATATATATATATATATATATATATATATATATATATATATATTCCTAAATAGGCTTACACTAACTGAAGTTACTTTTAATTGCTAATTTATGTGATGCTATTAAGCCCCACATCTGGTACAGTTATGTATATTAATGGAATTTATTTATAGAAAGCAGGAAATGCAGTGAGGATTTTCTAGGAGAAGTTTTTTGTCAGAAATAATATCATGGACACATAACAACACATATTTGCCTTCTGCCTGTCCGTTTGGAGCAGTTAATTCAGCCCTGACCAATGGATGGTGTTGGAATAGTTCCAATATTACTTTGTGATTATCATGGGCTGGATCATATAGACATGGACTGGTGGTGTTCAGGATCCTACGTTCATGAAGAAGGTAAAAATGTAGACTGGTCTCATCCCTACTGAAGTCACTCACTCCTGGGCATTTACCCAGAAGGTTCACGGTGACATATCACAGCAATTCCTGCACATCAGTGTTTACTGCAACACATTTCACAATAGATGAGCCACAGAGAGAACCTCAGCATCTATCAATGGAGGAATAGCTGAACAAAATGTGTTTTGTATGTACAGTGGCAGTTTCTCAGCCATAAAGAAGAATAAAGTTATGTTATTTGCAGGAAAATGAATGTGACTGGTGACTATCACATTAAGTAAATCAGAGCAGCTTCAGAAAGGCAAATACCAAACATTTTCTCTCATTTGTGGTTTGTAGACTTCATAGAGATATATAAAATCTATGTGTTCGGGGGACTTGAACCTGGAAATGACTGTGACAGCAACAGAGACCAATGGGAGTGGAGTCAAGAAAGGGGAGGATGGTTGTGGTGGCAGGGTAGCTGAGGGGGAAGGGTAGCTATAGGGGGAGGAAGGGTAGCCAGCCTTGGGGGCAGGGTAGCCATGGGGGGAGGATAGCCATAGGGAGAGGTTAGCCTTGGGGGCATGGACTAAAGTACATCCATATGAAAATGGCCTTATGTATCTCAGGATAATACAGAAAAATAACAAAGAACTCTACGTTCTGTAGGTCCTGTGTACTTTCTTCCTGACCTCTGTTCATCTTTTCTCTGGACGTTGTTTGTGTGACCATGAGTAAGTACCTCCCCCACCCCACTTTATTCATCTGGAATGAGTAAATTTAACCATGTGATACTTTGAAATTGCATTTAGATGCACTGATGAAATTCTATGTAGTTCATTATGACAGTTATCGGAGGCTTTGTCTGCCAAATGTTGTGTTGGATTTGGGGGATCATCATCATTTTAAATACTAATATCCTTAAAGATCGTAATAAACATAGGGACAGGGAGGAAGAGAGAGAAAGAAATCCAGAGACTAAGATTAATAGAAAATAATCGAGAAAGGGGTTGGGAGTAAGAGGCTTACACTGGAAATGAAGAAACAAACACAGCTTTCACAACAGACCATGAGTTTAAAAGATGCGCACCCTTCTGGAGCTAGGAGACAAAAAGATGCATACAATTTAGCATAAACTTCTTTGGTCACTGAGAGAGGAGCTAGTGAGGTATTCTTAGCATTACCAAAACCAAATGAGAAGGAAAGAAACAGCTTAGTATGGAAAGCCAGGGTCTCATTTCAGGACAGGGCCAGTTGGTAGACACCTGCAGATGTCAGCATCATCAGACCCTAGAGAACCTAACTCATCTGCTTGTGTGATTAGAATTCTGGGTCTGGTCCTTAGAGTGGTGGGTAAGTTAGAGTTGTGAGCATCTGTCACTTGTGGTTTTTTCTGTTAGTTTCTGTAGGAGGAAGTAAGGCCTTCCTAAGAACTGGCTGCCAGTATTTAAAACAGGGGCAGTGGTTGCACAGATGTGAAAGCTGATACCTAGGAACAGATGACGTCACGAGGGCCAATCAGCAAAGGACATTTCACCATGGGGGCCATGAGGGGTCATAGGAGATATAAAGTGTGCCTTTTGTCCGGAACAATGAGAGTTTGCTTGTCCACAGATCTCCTGGAATCTGGTCTTTTGATTCCATGCCAGCTCATCCCCCGGCATGGGGGGCAGTGGGGCGGACAGGGCCAGAGGTTCCAGGCAATAGCTAGGAGTGCCCGGCACGGTGCCCCTAAAAGCTACAAGTTTCAAACCTTTCCCTTTTTAAGACTTCCTCATCATGAGATCCTTACCATTCCAATGTGAAATATACATGCTCCAGTCACTAAGGTATGCTTTATGACCGAGGCTCTGCCAATCAGATTCGACCGTAGGGAAACTGATTTGGGACATTAATCCTGTGAGGAAAGAACCAAGGTACCCGGATGCCCTCTTGGTGCTATGTTGTGTGGTGCTGTAAAATTTTCTTGCACATTTAGCTAAGAGCATATTTTTCATGATCTTTTAAACAATTCTGTAAAGTTACCCAATATCATGTATTATTTTTGATCCTGATAACGGTCTTGAATAAATTCCGCAATTTGCAAAAGTGGCAGAAGCATTTAGTAAAGCTTACATTCAATTTCCACATGTGTAAATAAATAATGAATATATATAAATATATATATACATGTACACACACACACACACAAACACATATATATATGTGTGTGTGTATACATATATAAATTATTAATGCAAGATAATTTAAGAAATGAGCAAAATAATCTATTAGTTGTGGTGATAGTAAATTCTCTCCTATTGCAAGTAGGATTTGTTAGAGGAAAATGTAATTGATTTTGTTTACAACATATTTGATATGTTCTCCCGAATTGCAAAACCTAAATGCATGTCCTGCCACGCCCCTGTAGCAGCCAACGTCAGCGAGCCTCGCTGACGGCCTCTGACTGTTACACATTAATTTAGACTGTGATAGTGAAGCCACGTGCCAGTGAAGCTCGTGACCTTGAATTTGGTGACCGCACTCTGGCTCTCCACAGACATTCCACCCGGCTCCCTGCTGGCTGCAGACACCCTAGACTCATTCCTCGGTTTGCTTCTCTCTCATTTTTCCTCCTTCCAGCCTTTCCTTCCCTTCCATCCCCCCTTTTTTACTTTTCCTTTCTCCTTCGTGACTTTAGAGTGTGAACTGTTTATTCAACGTTTTAGTTAACCTTGCCACTGCTATGAACAAGTATCTAACAAGAAGCAAATGGAGGGGAGGAGGGTTCATTAGGTTTGCAGTTAAGCTTGTGCGTATCCTGGTGGAGAAGTCATGGAAACAGGAGCTGGTCAGAGGACAGGAAGTAGGGCCAGGCTGTCATCAAACCTCAACATCTGGCCCCAGTGACCCACTTTATTCATTAGGGTTCTACCTCCCAAAGGTTCCAGAATCTTCCACAATAGCACCATCAGCTGGGACTCAAATGTCCAAACACTTGCCGCTGGAGAGGCTCTCATTCATCAAACAATTTGTATAATGCTGAATAATACCATCATATCACCATCTTAATAAAAATCGACATAACCATCATAGTGCACAAAATAGAGAAAATAGAGACCATCACTGTCACTAAGCCAGCAGAATTGTGAATCTTTTTTTTTTTCAATCAAATGTGGCTTTCCGAAATGCACCTGCTATTTTTCATAGGTACCATATTATTTAATCAATGAGCAAAGCCCTCAGCAGCAGTTTTGGAAGAAGAAAGAAGTCAAGCATATGCAGATCAGGTTGAGAGTGAAAATTTTTCATCCTGGTCTTCATCCCCTGAGCTGACCTCATTATAGCCAGAATCAGGAGAGTGAAGTGGAAAACCTGCTCCACTGTGAAGAATGGAGGGCTGGGTCATCCTCTTTAACCTTGGACACATTAGCAAACTTCTTGGGTACCAGTTGCTTGATTTGTAACCAAGAGAAGCTTGAGATCCCAGTGTGCATGACGGCTTTTCTTTATGAATAGATTTCTTCCGAGTTCTTTGATAGTCAGGCTTAACGGAAGAAGTAGTGGGTGATCTTTATTTGGCAACTGCCATTCCAAGCATTTAGCACAGGTGGACTCCTAAACTTCACAGGGGCCCTGCTCAGCAGACATGATCACCATTACGTTCTAGCCGAAGAATGTGAAGTCCCAAGTGACTTCATCCTGACACAGAACCTCATTGGTCCATCACATTAGTCTCAGGCGGCTTTATTTTTCCTGTTTCAGATTAGTTATCAGTACTTAATAGCTCTACTTAGCAGCTCTTTAGCTGTGTAATTGACTAGTTGTGACTTAGTTTCCCCTTTGTGAAAGGAAATGACCTCAATGCTTTTCTTAAGCCTGCTTGAAGGAATGTATTCTATGATATTGTTGCATGAGACAGGACCACCTGTTTTAGGACTCTGTAGCAATTTGGTTTCCTAACCTCTATGACACAAGATACAAGGATTTATTGGCTACTATGCTGAATGCCCAGTGTTATTTTCCAAGGCTTCCGACCCACAGAGTAAGTCATGGGTGCGTGCTGACAGCAGGAAGGCACCTGTCCTTACTGTAGGAGACAAGAGGAGAGTTTCATAGCTACACTACTAACCTGACTATGACCCACACTCAACTCATGGGTCAGAATGGCCATATGACTTTGCCCAGCTGTGGTTGAGATGGATAATTCAAAGTTAAAATACCTAGTGGTCAAAGCAATCCCTGCCAAAGTTATGAAGGTTTTCCATATGCCTCCTACTGTATTGGAACTACAAAATAAATAGTTAACAAGGTCCACTCTCAGCCTCTTTATAACTAGTATCGACACTGTAACCAAGCTGTCATATATTCCTGAACACTGCAAAACAGAAAATAGAGTTTGAAGTACTCGACGTGTGTGTGTGTGTGTGTTCATATGTGTGTGCAAGTGTGTGTAGGGGGTGGTAGACTAGAAATCAACCTTGATTACCATTGCTTGAGTTCTGTCTAGCTTTGTTTGAATCTGACACACACACACACACACACACACACACACACACACACACACACAAACACACACACTGTACTTTGCTTGAGATAAATTCATTTTCCTAGCACTCATCAATTCAACTAAGTTGGTTGGCTGATGATGCACACAAGAGATCCATCTACCTCTGCCTCCCCAGTATCATATATACCACATTTTAATTACATGGCTTCTGAAGATCCTGAGTTCGGGTCCATGTGTTTGTGCAGTACCTGCCAAGCTTTCCCCCGAGTGTTTGAGAATGCTTGATATCTTGATTTTTGAAGACAGAAGTTTATAGGTTTTTAACAAACATATCAGGTGGTGGCCTTTATATCCTATCAGACAAAGCACGGAAGCTTTCCAAGTCACAGGAAACCTGGTGGAACTTTTTGTACAGTTACTGCACTTCTGTTTGGCTTTCACTTCCACATGGCATCTCTGACAGTCTTATCTATCCACAAACAACACATGTGTGTTATAAAAGAGAATGTTCCTCTCTCATTGGGTGTCAGCTGTGAATCACCTTCATCCTTTTATGCCTCATCAGCTCATCTACAAGGCATTGCCCTTTATTATGACAGATGTTATGTCTTTCCGTGATGGCTGGCCACGGGGAGAAAAGGTTTAATGCACTGATGTCTAACTTTATTATCTGTGGTGCCTATTCATTTTTTAGAAGCATTTCTTGACTTCATGCCAGTTTAAGCATGAAGCTCTATAAAGTAGATGATGACAGGGTTGGGAATTAAACCTCTAAATCAGAACAAGATTGAAAAGACAAATTGCAAAGAGGTTCTAGTCATGTGGCATTACCCTTAGCATGTGAATAAGTGGTACTCTCAATATAACACACATGTCATAAACCTGTGCTTTATGGGAGGTGGGATAGTAGGTGTAGTTTTAGATATCAGTGAGTTATCTGAGAGAAGGGGGAGGTTATATTTGAACTGAAATAACCTTCCCCACTTAGGATCTTGTGTTGGGACATGGGACCCCCAGCTGATTATGCTGTCAGGGGTGTGTGAGACCTGATGAGTAGAATTGAGGGCAGGCCTTGGAGTGCTACAACCCAGCCCTGCTTCTGTTCTACAGCTCAACCTTGAATCTGGTCTCCTTTTTGATTTGTCTCCCCATCCACCGAGGTGTGAACAAGCCACGCTGTGAGTGCCCTTAGCTATGAATCAAGCCCCTCCAGCTGCCATGACCTCATCACACAATTGCATTCTGGGCATTTTGATTATGTGGTTATACTGCCTTGTGATATAGACATCTTTAATCATTTAATAGGTAATCCTGATTTGACCATATTCTTGTTTAACTATCTTAAGCAAATTAATTAGCTTTGCGGGGCCCCTGATGCCATTAATTCATGGTCTATAAAACCTCAGACCTAATTGAACTTTTTAATATTGTATCTTTACTACCAGATATAAGTGTCTTTTAAATTACAGGAATTTCATCAGTTAATGCCTTGTTAAATATCCAAACACACACACACACACACACACAGAGAGAGAGAGAGAGAGAGAGAGAGAGAGAGAGGGATGGAATTATGAAAATTTTCTGAGATTGCAGAGTAATCAAAGCTGAAGTTAAATTAGGGATAATTCTAGATATTTTTCACAACAAATAAAAATGTGAAAGTGTTTGATTAGGTATCAAGTAATATAATGTCATAATTCTAGCTTGCAAAGAATATGAGATCCTAAGACAGGATTAGGCATCTGAAAGCTTATCAGCAAATACCATTAGTGGAGATATTACAACAAAGAAGCCATAATCTGCAAAGTCATGAAAATATACCATGATATGCTTTATAGAATGGTCATAGTCTAGTCTCCTTGCTGTTGCTGAGATAAAACCACTCTGACCAAAAGCAACTTAAAGGCTGAAAGAGTTTATTTCAGCATATAGGTCAAATCCATCATTGTGGGGATTTGGGCAGGAACTTCAAGCAGAAACCTTATAGGAATGTTTTTGTTGTCTCTTATAGGTTCATGCTCAGCCAGCATTCTTATAGATCTCAGGACCACCTGCCCAGGGAATGGTGCTGCCCACAGTGGGCAGGGCCCTTCCACGTCAATCACAATTAATTAAGACAATCTTCACAGACACGCCCACAGGCTAATCTGATGGAGGCAATTCTTCAAAGCAGAGTCCCTTCTCTGGTGACTAGATGTGTCAAGCTGACAGTTAACGCTAACTAGGACAGTCTGTAATCAAGAAGACAGACAGTAACAGGTGTTGTTGTGGTTGCTGATAAATCAGAAGCCTCATCGATAGCTAAAAGGAATATGGAATGATATCTTAACCTTGGAAAACAATTTGACTGTGTGCAGTCGTATCCCAGCATAAATAAAGTGTGTTCCTAAAAGTCAATATCAAAATTACTCACAACAGAAAATGGTGCACTATGTAAAAATCTTCTTTAGTTGATGAGAAGATCTTTAAATTGTGCTGTGTCTGTATAATGGAATTTTTTTTAACTGCCACAAGCCTAATGGCATGCTAATACATGCCAACCACAGATGGACTTTGAAAATACTATGCTAAATGAAAGAAGCCAGTCACAAAGGGTTATATATTGAATACACATTTCCTTTATACAGGACACCTAGACTAAGCAATCCTTTGGAGTCAGAAAATAGATCATTAGTTTCCCACCCAAGACTGTGAGAGGAGACAGAGTAAAGAGGGATTGATAATTGTCAGAGTCCCTTTGGGAGTTAGCAGTCATACTTCTAAAGCTATATTGTGATGAACCAAAATTCTGTTAAAATAGTAAAGCGAATTGAATTACATGCTTCACATGAGTTAAATGCTGGGCACATAAAGATTCCAATAAAGTTGCTTTGACAAGATTTAAAAGAACCAAAAACTACATTAAAATGTTAAAAAAAAACCAACCCAATTTAGTTAATATATTTACTGGGATAACTTGAGTGTCAATATTGGTAATGAATGAAATAAATTTAAATCTGTTAAAAATCCATAAATCTATCATGATTATTTAGACTCCCATTGTTTTGCTTTAGAGAATCTAGGGATGTCAATTGATTGTACACAGTAAGTAGAGTGGAAACTATCAAGCATTTAACCTTCCTTTTTCTATTTAAAGAGAATAGCAGAATAGGCTACTAATAGAATGCAGACTTCCATCTGCAATCACATCTAGCAAAAACACGGATAATAAGCTATGGAAATATAACAGAATGTTAAAAATTCATAAAAACACATATAAGTAGTGGTTACCAAAGACCAAAAATACACTAACAAAAGATCTCACCACTAAATGCCTTCTGATGGAACTACACAATATCATGCATAGAATTTTAAATTTCTTCTGCAGAAGATGTCTCTGAGCAGAGAGAGATACTCAAAGACATCAGAAAGAAACAGCGAAACACTGAAGGCGGGGAATTTACCCGCTGTATGTAAGTGTATAGATTGACAACAAGTACTAACTGGACACGTTATGAGATCAATCAATTAATATTGGTCTTTGGGTGTGGCAGTCATATTACGCGTATGTATGTAGCAAGGCTTCTTCCCTTTCAGACATGCATATTGAAGCACTTATGGATAAAATTACCGGATGTTTAGAGTTTGCTTTCCAAGAAGGCAGGTGTGGGAGGAGCTTAGTAGAAGTGCAGATAACAGAGCTGTCCTGTTTGATCTTGTGTGCTGGCTGGTAGTGTGCATATGGGAACACATTGTGCTGTGCTCTTTAGTTTTAAATACGCTTCAAATGTGTCATGATACAAATCAGAAACACATGTGTTTGATAACCATCACTTTGCATGAGTGCATACAAGTAAAGATTGAAGAAGGTTCTAGAAACAAAAAGTGACTGACGAACATGAGTGAGCAGAAGAGCGGGAAATAGGGATGTTGGTTAATTTTTATCAAGTTGACACAAACCAAGTCATCTGGGAAGAGAGAACCTCAATTGGGGATTTGCCTCCATTGGGTTGGCCTGTGGGCACATGTTCTTGATTGATAACTAGTGTGGGGAGGGGGGGTTGCACACCCCACCATGGGCATTGCCAGCATGGGTAGGTGGTCCTGGGATCTATAAGAAATGCAGCTGAGGAAGCCTTGTAGTGCAAGCCAGTAAACAGCACTCCTCCGTGGTCTCTGTTTCGGTTCCTGCCTCTGAGTTCCTGCCTTGGCTTCCCTCGGTGACTGATGAACTGCTATTACAGAGTGTAAGTAGTGTAAACACTTTCTTCCCCTAAATTGATTTCGGCCTGTGTTTTATCACAGCAGCAGAGAACAAACTAGGACAGAAGTAGAATTCAAAGAGAAACTTCAAAGGGACTGACGATGTATGCCAGATCCAATAAGAAATGTGAGCAGTCCACCTCACTTCCCTTGCTGTCCAATAGGGGCACCTAGGACTAGAAAAACACACACACACACACACACACACACACCTCTTGGAAAGAAAGTTTTCAAAGACTCTGCATTCCTTCACAGGTCCCCTTCAAAACATCTATGTCCCGACAAACAAAATAGAGTAAGAATGAAACTAAACATAGACCATGCGTTCTATCAGCTGACCTAACTCAGCAACGTCACCTCTACCGGTAGAGTTAAGGCTAGCAAGTAGCTGTACAAATGATCAGGGAGATTCAATTATGCTTAAGGGTTGTTCTGATGATAATGAAAAATACTAATTATGAGCTTCAGAGTCTCCTAAATTAACTCATTATGTTAAACCATATTGAAAATGAAGATAGACAACCTTGCCAATTATCTGGAGCAATTTCAACTCCCTTCCATGTGGAGGAGACACTGTGTGTTACTTTCCGGGGTTCATTGTATAATTATGAATGTATTTCGAGGGGAGGAAAAAAAAATCATCTCAGCTGAGTTTATTTTAAGCCTACTGTTCAGTCACAACCAGTGGAATTAATTATCGCTCGCTGATGTTCTGCACAGTTTTTTCTCAGATAACCAACCTTGATCTACTTCATCATTTTATCAACACAGCACATACATAGGTAAAATCCAAAATGACAAGCTTATTTCTAGGTGAAAAGACTACTCTGTACAATGATCTGTACTGTGATAAATTTTAAGACATTTTTGTTTACTTTTTCATGGGACAGTGAGGTACAATGAAAATATCCCACTTTTTTTCTATGTATGCACGAGTTAACATCTGCATGTACATGCGTGTAGGTGGACATGCATGTACGTAGTCATAAATAGGTTGGAAGCCAACATCAAGTGTCTTCCTCAATCTGACTTATCCTTTCGAGATAGTTTATCTCACTGAACCTGTAGTTCAACTAGACTGCAGAGGGAACAAGCCCCAGGAATCTCCTGCTCCCCATGCCAGTGCCAGGATTACAGAGGTGCATCCCCCTGCTATACCTTCCATGTGGGTACTGGGTGTCTGGATCATGCATCATGTTTGCATGGCAAACACTTTACACACGAAGTCATTTCCCCGGCCTCTCGTCTTCATATTTAATAGTATTATCAAGGAGGAAAGTGCATCTGAATGACCACTATTTGCTCACTGAATAAACCAAGTTAAAAGAAAAAAAATTCTCATTGGATGACCATCCTAAACCTGTAGCTTTCACCTGGAAAACCCATATTATCAGATGTCTGGAGTTTTGGGTTGTAATCCCTGTAAGTTTTCTAGTTCACTGACTTTTCTGCAGGCATAAAATGGGTCATCTGTATAGCTATAAGGGAGACTGGAAAGATACAGGCCACAGATCAAGCTGTCCTGCTTATGACTTTTGAAGAGCTGAGAACACTTCTAAGGAATGGGTTTTGCCACTTGTAGAGGACTGGGGGAAAACAAGGACAACGATTTTGACAGACAAAAATTATTTGCAGTTTACATGCTGATATCTATAAAAGTTTGCTGGAACACGGGCACACATTGGTGCAGGGTCTTCCATGGCTGCTTGCAGAATACAAGGAGACCAGAGTCTTCCCAAAAAGACTCTGTAGCTACAGCATCGAAGGGGTCTACTGTCTGGCTCTTAGCATTTGCTTTCCACTGAGGTAGAGCCAGTGGAGAAGGCTCTATGGCTGCTGCGGATAAACGGTGTAAAGGAGAAAGATATCTGCATCCTGAAGATGTCAGGAAAATCAATGAGAAAACCTGCTGTGAAAGAGAAGATCCCCCCCACCCCACCCTGTGTGTGTGTGTGTGTGTGTGTGTGTGTGTGTGTGTTTCAATTGGAAAGCAAAAAGAACTTTGATCCTAGATTGTGAAGCCATTGTAGGAAGCCAATCCTGAGGATCTGAGAGCAACCCCACTCCTGCAAGGGTATTCTTTAATATTTGCAGAGCAACTGACCTTCAGAACTATTTGCTGCATACCCACAAGGAAGAACCCTCTTAGAATTGGACAATTAATCTGTGTGTGTGTGTGTGTGTGTGTGTGTGTAAGAAATGGTGGCAAGGCTTGAGGATGCCTAGGACAAGCAAATGTGGAATCAGACTCATTCTATCATGCTGCAAATCAAGTTTCTGGCTGTCATCCCTTGCTTCCTCATTAGGTCTGTACTCCTTGCTGCTTGAGAAATACTGAGGAATGAGGACACCCTAAGTTCATGGTCAATCTGGGCAGCTTAGTGATATCTTGCTCAAAACGTAAAAGGGAAAATGGCTGAGGGTGCCACTTAGTGATAGAACATTTATCTAGCATGTACAAAGGTCCTAGGTTCAATTCCCAGCACGGAAAGGAAGTCTGCTGGAGAGTGGTGTTTAGAATATGAAGGAACAAACAATGAATATAGCAGGAACAGGTGTGGGCATATCCAAGAGTTAAAACAAGGAGCTACATTGGATGGGTAAGCACAGGGTCTGCTTAGCATCATGTGTTAGGAGGCCACACATGCAGTCAACAGGTTTGTCACTTGTTGGCTTTGTCATAGATAATTGATCTTTTATAGACTAAAATCTAACCCTTACCCGAGGTGAGTTCAGAAATGAAGCATCCTCTTGGGGTAGAGATTAGTCTGGTGACTCTACTTTTCCTGGAATGAAGCTTCACTTTGGGGGTAGTGATAGTTTGGTATGAATGAGAATATATTTGAAAATTTACCAAGAACGGCATCCATCTACAGGATTCTCACCTCCATTGTCATAATCATGACCTTTGCACTGTGACCCTCAGCACCGAGGGGCTGATGTACAGTGTGTGTACAGTGCCCTGCATCCTGAGCTTGAATGTTTGTGAGTTATGGTTAATGTAGATTTCCCACATGGAACTTCCAGCTGAGAACTTATTAACCTTACTAATGTAACTGACCTACAACAGTGAGCACAGTTAAAGTGAACAGGTTGCTTGGAACGAGCAGGGGTATTTTGACATAAGAGACAGGCACTGTGAAAGTAACTCAGAGAATCCAGAAAAGATAGAAGATCCTCGTAGTTTCCTTTGGAAGCTATGGGCTCTTAGATGGTCAGGTCAACACACCAGACCTACAGTGTCAGCACTGAGGGCTCCATAACTCACCAAACTTACTTTTCTACAAAAAGAGACTCCTATAAGTCCTCAAACTCTCTGTCATTCTAAAGTTTCAATGGCAAGGATGATAACTTAGCTACTTTTCAAGAGTGAGGGCGAAATGGCCAAGCCAATGATCTTCACTGGAGGTGAAAATTCATACAAGTCAGACAAGATCCTTTAATTATGTGAAATAAAGAAGAGGCTGAGAAAGGAGAACTCTTCATTTGGCTAAAGTAAAAATGACATAGACAAAAATCAGATATAATGGAAAACTATAGGAGATATACTTTTCCCCCAGCATTGAAAGGAACCTACTGCAGTTACAGAGGTGAAGTCCAATAAACTGTCTGCCTCATGCTCAGAAACAGAGAAAGGGAACCTGCCCAACTGACCTGCAAGTTCCTTCAGTATCGCCATCCTCACTTGGCGGTCCATCAGATATTCTCTTTTCCATTGGCTCTTTGCCTTTGATTTAGAAACATAGTCAAGTGTCTCATAAAAGAAACACGAAAGAAATGGGCCTGGTGAGATGGCTCAGTATGTAAAAGTGCCTACCAGCAAGGCAGAAGGCCTGGGTTTGACACTTGGACCCACATGCTAGAAGGAAAGAACTGGTTCCCACAAGTTCCCCTCTGGCCTCTAACGGAGGCTGTGGCACTCATGCACACGTGTGGGCACACAAATACATACAATATAGTTTAATATGAGAAAGGGAAAGAGGGATGTTTTCCAAACTTCATATCCTCCCTATTTCCTTTAAAGCCAACTCTGCTCTTCTTCCCAAGACAAGTCTGCAGAAAAAAGTGTCTATAATCCTATCTACTCTGCTACCTTTGAGCGTCTCTATTTTAATAGATTGGGTCTTTATTTCTTGTTGAACACTCTAAACATGAAAAAATGTTGGATTTTACCAAATACATTTTTGGCAATCCAGGAAAGTCTCATGTGATATCTGTTCCTTATTTTGGTGATACTGTGTATTGTAATAATTGGTATTCAGCTGTTAAACCTACCTTGAATTCCAGAGCAAAAACCCTACTTACTCACTGTATGTAATCTATTTTCATTCTTTACCGAATTAACTTTGCTAGCATTTTGTTCAGTATTTTTGCATTTATATCCTTAACTCATATGAGTTTGTAGATTTCATTTCCTGTGATGTCGTTAGTCTTAGTATTGATGAGGTGGTGTTACCCCAAGACTGTCGTCATGTTTGCTGATTGGATAGCCCAGAAATACTGTGATCCTTGTGGGTATGTTCGGTTATTGCAAAAGGATACACAATAAAATCTGCAAAAAAAAGATGGTATGTAGGATCATGTCAAAGAGAGAGCAGAAATATCCATTCTTAATCTCCCAGGGGAGGCACACACTAGCCCTTCAGGTGCTTTATAACGGTGTACAATAGTATGTTCAGGCTATTGCCAGCCAGGGAGTTTGGGGGTGAGGTTTGTGTTGAGGGTCAAACATTTAGACATGGAGTACCCAAGGGACTGACTGTAGAAAGTTAGCCTCAAGTCACACCCCACCTCCAACAGAAGTCAAATTGGCAGAAACAGCGTGGCCCAAAGGCTCTGACACACATAGAGCAGACATTCCACATACAACAACACACTGTTGACATGGACTATGTGGTTTATCAAGGTCAATCCACTTCTGCATGTGCACAGTTAGAAAACCCTTTCTTGGTAAGTTAACTGCTGACAGCACAGACACCACTCTCTTGCTGGCAACACCATCTGTGGTTCGCTGTGCAGATCCTCATGTTCTTGGATTTCCTTTAGCAGTAACGAGCATTGCTAAAATATCCTTGACAAATCCCTTTTTGTCTAAATATCTACTCTGTGCTGCTGGCTCCTAACTCACTCATGTCTCTAAGCCCATGTGTGTCAGCCACTCACACTGTATGGACCAGCATGTCAATTTTCCAAGTCCCTAAAGGCTAAAGTATTCGACATGAAAACCCTCATTCATATTTTCTGCCCATTATGTCAATAAGTTAGGTACTATTTTATTGATGCGATAAAACACCCTAACCAAGGCAACTGACAGAAGAAAGGGTTTATTTGGGCTTATGGTTATCTAGGGCTAATAGTCCGTGATGGTGGAGGAGAGGCAACAGGTGGTAGTTAATGGCCGCTGGGAACTGACATCTTGAGCTGCAAGCAGGAAACAGAAAACGGTGCCAGTCTTTAGGCTCTCAAAACGCACTTCCTGTCACGTAATTCCTCTGACAAAGTCACATCACCTAAGCTGCCCAAATAGTGCTACCAACTGGTGACCGATATCCAAGTGCTAGAGCCAAATGCTAGAGCCCGTGGTCAAAGATTCTCATTCAATACATCACGGTCACTGAACGTACCTGCCGTTTACACCAGAAACGTTTTTATTTTGAAGTTTTATAACTTTTAGTGTATGTGTGTGTGTGTTGTTGTGTTATACGTGCATAAATACATGGCACACATGTGATGGTTAGAGGACAAGTTCCAGGAGCCAATGGGCTCCAGTGGTAAGCCTCAGGTCTTCGGGTTTGCACAAGCATCGTGTCCTCCCACCAACCAAGAACCTGGCTGTCACCCTGGGGTTTAACCCTGACATCACTTAGAGCACTGCTGACTTGTCCTCTGACCCTGATGGAGCTGTATCATGCATTCCATTCTCCCTCCCTCCTCCTAGTTACAGACATCACAGTCTTGTGAGAAGACTGACAGCTACCAGCTGTCTTTACTCTCTCACTTTGGTCGCAGAAAACAGCCCCCAAGCCATATGCAGAATAATTTTGCAAGAAACTAGTCTCAGACTTCCTAAGTATCCCCTCTGCCTTGTCTGGCAGCCTTTCAGTGGTCTCTCGATGCTTCAGGCTGGAGTCCACCTTCATCCCCATCTCAGCATAATGTATCACAGTTGGCATCTAGTTTGGAACTCCATCTGATTGTCTCTACCATCTGGACTCGTGCTCAGTGCTCTTGATAACAGAAAGGGTACAGACGTTTACTTTATTAGAGTTTTTCACATGCCGGTCTCTCCATAGAACCAGCCCTGACCAGCAGGCACACCAGTGATGCCAATGATTCGAGATCTTTAGCATTCTCAGCAGCTTCTGTGAGGAGCTATCCTTGATGCCTCACATAGTCCAGATGAGACGCCATCCTAGACACTGAACCTGTGTGCTGCTCAGCTCCAGTTCCTATTTCATTTATTTTGTTCTGCTTTATCTACATCCTTCATGGGAATGGTAGCTACATGTTCTTTACCCCCATTGCCTCAAACACTGCAAAATGCTCTGCAAAGGTGTTCCGTGATCTGTAAATATTGACTGTGTAACTCTTTTTTGTTTTTCTTGGTTTATTTTTAATTCAAGCAAGTTGCATATGATCTTGCGAGCAAATAGATAGATTTTCAAACAGGTGCCAGGCTCGGTGAAAGTCACAGAGTAATAGAAGATGAAAATGTAGGGTTTTATGATAGGCATTTCTCTCGCTACACTAAATGTTTTGAAAGAGTCTGTGGCAATGTCTGTTGTGACCCAATATAACCTCGCATGCCCCTTTTCTTCCTCAAATACATCATTCCTGTATCCTATGCATAATGGACACTCTATAAATACTGCTTTAATTGAATTTAATTGTTTGAATTTTTATATCTATCCAATCATGTGGCTTAATATGCCCTTTGCAAATTTAGCCTGAATCACTGACAATAAAGGTGACTTTAGCCACTGGACTTAGACTTCATTATTCATAGACGGAATGCCAGATGTAGGAACATAATTCAGACAGGATTTGTTTAGGTCAGAACAAGGTGCCATGCATTGAATTTTTCAGTTGCTGCTGGAGACCCTCCTGAGTGAATGAAAACTTGAAGCCTTGGTTAGTGCCCAGACAAATGGGAAGCAGACGAGACGCTGACACGGGAGCACAACATTGAAATGACACCAAGGACTTGGCATTGCAGATGAATAATTTGTGACGCAGCCATGTTCAAAATCCCAAGCTATAATGCAACATTTCGTGGTTCATCATCTATACGAATTTTAAATAAATACGTCTCTGCTTAAACACCCGGAAGTATTTTGCAATTTTAAGGCATCTTTAGTCACCTGTAATAGTTTGCTAGACCTGCATGGCCTCCTCCTCTGGGTGGGCTTTTGTGGATTACCAGTGGTGTGAGAACGGATTGGACAGAAGAGCACTCTGCTATTGTACCCTCCCCACTTTTCTTGTTGCTGTGCTGAATTAGTTGGGGTTCCCTAGGGGAACAGAACTGATCAAAGGTGTATATATTGTGAAAGGGGACTCAAAGAATGGTTTACAATCAATAGCAATTGCATAGTCCAACAATGACCATTTGTACTCTGGAGAAGCTAAGAACTGTGCGGTAAACTAGTTCCTATACCTGGGTGCCTCAAGGGGCATAATTCAATACAAAAGGCCTGGAAGATTCCTGGAGAGCTACTTGGAGCCAAAGAAACAAGTCTGATATTGGTGAAGTACTGTGGTGGCAGCAGCAGCAAAGAGAGTAAGAGATGAAGGCAGGCAAGCAGCACTCACCTTCCCCTCGGACCTCTATCTGGGAGCTCGGTGGAAGATGTTACCTACTTAGTGGATGGGTGTTATGGCCCTCAATTGACCCTTCCAGGAAATACCCTGAGACCTTGCCAGAAGTATGTCTCTTAGTTGATTCCAGATCTCATCAAGCTGATAATCAAGAATAACCAGCATTCATGTTTCTAATATTTCCCCTTGCTCTAAAATAATGAAGTGTGTATCTCCCTAAGATCCGATGTTTAATCCTAAAGTAAACATCCGGAGAAACATCGGCAGATACTGTGTTATAAGAAGCCAGATACAGCAGGTCTGCCTGAATGTCATAGGCCAGAATTCAATTTAAGGACAAGATTTGGCTGTGGGCTGCGGATAAGGCACTCAGAGTATACCTGGCAGTTAGCTTCATCCCCAGAAGAATCTGTGTTGGTTAGTCTTTTGTCAACTTGTCACAAGGTAGAGTCACTTGGGAAGAGGGAACCTCAATGGAGAAGATGCCACCATCACACTGGCCTGCAGGCAAGCCTATGGGATGTTTGCTTGATTGATGTTTGCTGTGGGAGAGCCCAGCTTGCTGTGGGTGGAGCCATTCTCCGGCAGGTGGACCTGGGTTGTATAAGAAAGCAGGCTGATCAAGCCACGAGGAACAAGTTAGTAAGCATCATTCCTCCATGACCTCTGCTTCAGTTCCTGCCTCCGGGTTCCTGCCTTGAGTTCTTGCCCTTGCTTCACTTCGTGATGGACTGTAAACTACAAGCTATAAACCCAAATCACGTGCCTGTAACTGCCAACTTCTGTAAAAGTGAAGGAAGTTGGAAGACGAGTTTTATTTCCTGCTGCTCACAGCAACGTCCTTGTATGATAGACACCAGTGGCCATATTCTCAGTGCTTGGCCCATAGAGAGAAAGACCGGTTGTTTAGATTTTACAAATTCAAATTACGTACATTTTAGTTGTTTTTATTAAAGTGTACACAACCCCCATGTACCAACGCCACTTACAACATGCACTGTTTTCTGTCCTTTGGGGTTTCTGTACGACCCAATCTGCTCTTTTCTCTGACACACCAAGACGTGTCCGTTGTCTTAGACGTAGGCTTGCTTATCCACTGCACTCGTGCTAGGGACGGATTTCCTTCCTTGGTAATGTATAAAGCGTCTGTTCATATTTTAAAGTCTATTTGTGGCGGCGTCTGTACATATCCTTCACCATCGTGCATCTCTGCCTCTCTTGACCTTATGAACAGTGTACCCTTGTCCCGCTTCTCTTAATTGTTAATTTCTGCAGACTATCCCATTGCCTGATGACCCCAGCTGACTTCTGCATCTGCATTTAACGGGGTTTTGATTTCTATACTTCCTAGTAGGCCAGTGTTGCTACATTTGGGGACATATTTTCTTATCCAGGTCAAAAGATCTGTAAGTCGGTCTCAGGGTGGTGTACATTCAGAATAGTAGCTTAATCAGTGCTGTCAAGCTCACCTCAAGACTAGTTGTAGATACCTTCCAGCGCAGCAGCAGAGGACAGGAATCCTGAATCGTATTCACGCGTGTACACAGACTTCAGACTGCTTTAAAGAGCTTTGCCTTGTGTAAGAGATACTATAGTATTTCATTTTGTGTTTTAGTGTGCCCTCCTTCCAATTATAATGAGTTTAAGATTTCTTTCCCATGCAAGGGTTTGGAGATAGGGTGTTGTGCATACTAAGCAAGTGTTTTGCCCTTAGACACGCAGCCTCGCCCTCTTAAACAGTCTTTGTTTTGAGACGAGTTCTCCAGGCTGCTCTTGACTTCACTCTGTAACCCCAAAAGGGCTTGCAATAATGACTTCCAGCCTTGGCCTCTAAAGAGCTGGGATTGCAGGCTGGTACCAACAGGCATCTCCTAAGCCACACTTTAAAATCTACTATTCATTTACATTTCACACACAGATTTCCGGCGGGAAGCTCTTAGCCATTTTTACTTCATATTGTTTTATTTTTCTAATCTTTCTGGAGGACATACTAGTATATTTTTATAGTCTCTAGCCTATATTTAAAATTTTAAGAATCTTTATTTGAATTTTTCATCTAATCCAAGTTTATGCTTTACTTGTTTTGATCTTTTTCCATTTTTTATTCTTTGGAAGCTTCATATTAGTATATCCTGAAATATGATCATAGACGTAGCTCATTATCAGCTCCAACTCTGGATAAGACCTCATAAGAGCTCTCTCTCTCTCTCTTTCTCTTTCCCCTCCCCCCACTTCTGTGATAATCCACTAAGTCCAATTAGTACTACCCATATGTATACGGGTGTGGTACCTTCCACTGGAGCATGGGATCCGTTCCAGTGGTTACACGCTCAAAGAAGTAAGCTTCTCTCTTCCCCAGAAGATATTATTGGCCAATAGCTCCTCAGTGTGGAGTGTTCCTGGGAATCCTCTAACCGGTGTTTGTAGCTATTTGTGCTGATTTAACGTTGAATAGGTCTTGTACAGGTAACCCAAAGGACTGTGATTCCATGGGTGCAATGAGCATGTTATTCTTTCTTGGCCTTTTGACTGAGATGAAGCATATTACCTGTTCTCAGCTGAAATGTCTCTTGATTAACAGAATATTTTTATTTTTGTTCAAAGTTAACAAAATACATTTCATTGCGTTTAATCTTATAGTTCTTTTCTCTATCCACAAATCACATATCCCTGTGCTTTGTCATTTCCACATGTCTGTTCAATTTTAAGTTACTTTTCTAAGTGCTAATTGTTATCATTCATCTTCCTTGCATCTTGATCGGATCTAGGGAAGCCTAAGAAATTAGTCAAGCCTACCTCCAAACGAGCCAGTAAGGTCATTTGCAGAGACTCAGATGCTGAGCTCTCTGACCTAATAAATATTTTCCTCCACTGATGAATTAAAAATCTGAACAGACTAGTGAGACATGGTGGATCTATGGAATGTGAAACCTAGTGGAAGAAAAGCTCACACTGGTCATGGTGGTGGTGAGGGAGTCAGGGCTGTCTGCTACACGGATCCCTTCCGGCTACTGCTCAACTCTGCTTCCTGAGAATCATACTGTGAACCGTCAGGCCCTCTCAATGGTGATGGAGAAAGAAGCTCTGAAACCGTGGATCAAATGTATCTTTTCTGTCAGCTCTCATGACAGACTAGCTGACGGTCACAGTAACTAATAGTCTACAACTATTTACAGCAGGTATAGTGCAGTCACATACTTAAAACGTTCTCCTGTCTTTCAGTGGGGAGTTCCCACCTCACCCATGCTTCCATTATCCCCAGGGACATGCTGCATTTTTTCTGGTACTCAAGCTGAACTGGGGAGGGGGGACATTTTGTTTTCTCGTTATTCTGAACTATTTGGTTATTTGGGTAATCGTCCTTCTACACAAGTATCATCATTAACTTTTGAAATTGAAACAAGCAAGCAAACAAAACTCTCTTGAGTTTGTTATTGGAATTTCATCCAGTTTCAATTGATGGGACAGCTAATAGATTTATGGTGATAACTCTTCCTATCCTTAGACGTGGTATGTCCTTCCATTTACTTAGACCATATACCTAGTTGGTATTATTTTATATTTTATTATTTTATAAGATTTTATCCAAAACAACCTTTCAATTTTTGTTAGGAGTTCTCTCCTATACTCATAATGCAGCTTGCTAAATTGCATGGTGCCTTTTAAGATTTATATATGCCAAATGCTGCTCTATAGGAATGTTAATGTGTATGTGTGTTTCTAACTGAGTGTACGCTATATGTGTGCAGGGGACAGAGGAGACCAGAGGAGGGAACTGAATTCTCTGGAGCTGGAGTCAAGGTCATTTTGAGCCCCTTGACATGGGTACTCAGAATAGAAGTCAGCTCCTCTGGTAGGGCAGCCAGCACGCTTAACTTCTGAGCCATTTCTCCAACCCTTCTATAGAACTTATATATAACAACCTTGTCAAACGTGTGTGTGTGTGTGTGTGTGTGTGTGTGTGTTATAAATGTTTCTATGATCCCTGCCCTTTCCTCTGTTATTTCCTGATCTTTAGTCTAATCTGAATGGCAAGGAAAATTATCCTTGGAAAGGGTTCTAGTGTCACGAGGTAGAGATAGAGGCAGAGCTCTTCCTTCTGACATAATTACTCTGTGATTTGGAAGATGCTATAATTTCGCTGAATATTAATGTCGAGTTATCATTACTTGTGAACGTTCAATATTACCTATCCATTGCTCTCTGGGAGGAAAGACGCCAATGGATATAAATTGTGTGGCAGTTAATTACTTGGCAAACACCCTCTGCAACTGATACTATTGAGCTGGTTCTCATTCCCACCACACATCCCAGCTGATCCGGCAGGGTTGGGGGAATGTGGTGTCTTCAGAATCTGGGCTAGAGCATCTCAGTTTCCATGCTGTTGGGATCTGGGGTGTCTCATTCCCTAGAGTGTGTCAGTAGAGGCTTCTGCGCATTGGAAAATGGCTAGTGGCACACAGACATTGACTCCCTAGGTTGGAGTTCTGTGCCCCTCTGCCTTACCGCAGTGGTGCCAGCCAAAGATGTCATCAGCTTTTTAGTGTCCGCAGGGCACAAATCCACTTTACTTAAGGACCCCCCCGGCCTGGGTGAATCTCTAGTCTCTCTGCTCTGGTCTTCTCACATAAGTTCCATACATTCCCCAAGCTACACATTTAATTTCCTTACAATTCTCACACAGTCTTCATCCATGCTTGTCCTCACGTCCCTCACCCTAGATTTCACTAGGTCAGAGGTGCTTTGGAATAAACCAGGGACCTAAAATATCTGGTCCCCAAAGAATGTCTGACCTAATGCTTAAGTCCACATTAGCTCTAATTCCCCATGGGAGGGAGTGTCTGGCTTCCTCCAGCACTGGCTGGCTGACTGGCAGGTGGTCTGTCTGCCTTTGTTGTGACCTGGTATAGCTCCCTCCTGTGCTCCAGTGGACAGCCTGCTGGGCTTCCTAAACATAGCAAAGTCTGGTAGAGGACAGAGTCTTTCAAATTAGAGAGCCCAGGCTCCTTTCAATAAAATCTTCAACATAGCACATCTGATTGTGCTTTGGGATGAATAATGAGAAGTGCGAGGAAAGGATTTCTGAGTTTTTAAAGGCTCAATTAAAAATAATGAGTATTGAGAAGAAAGCATTATTCTCGAAGAAGGGATGTAAGGACCAGTCAGAACCCTCCTGCATGTGCTTGAGGTGTGTTGGGCCACTTTAACAGCATAAGGCACCAAAGGGCTATACCTTGATGAGATGTATGTGATGGTACAGGGAGTCCGGGGTGAGTGCTGTCCTTCCTGGCTAGAGTTGTCACTGTTTGCTTAGTCCTAAAATCCGGTTGTTGAGTAGTAATTGGTGAATGTTTATCTCTTGTATCAGAAGGGCCCCTCCATCTTGGTTGCTCTCTCCCACGTACACCCGTGCTTACCCGGCTCTGGTGCTGTTGCAGCAAGTCTCCTTCGCATGGTGACTCCACTGGGAAGGCCAGCACTGGTTGACAAGGCTTAGGAAACAGAGCTCCTCTCCAGGCTGCTTTTCCTTCTGCGGCATGTTCTCCAGCTTACCAGGGTCTGTCCATATTCCTGGATCCCCTGGCCCTACCCAGATATTTCCTGTGCTAGACTTTCCTCAGTGGGTGGAGGTGTGCCCCTAACTAGATTCCAATGCACAGAATCTTCTACTTGGCCACTGTAAAGGAGTCACAACTGATATAGCAAGTGTGAAAGATTGGCTTTAAGATCAAAGATACAAAAGGGCAAATGGGGGCTCAGGGATGAAGGAGGGGGATGGGAGGAGGCCTGTAGGCACCGAGTTAAGCTGTTGGGGTTAAGCACTGGACGGTTTAGGAGGAAATGCCATAATGAAGTGTGAGTCCATGAATCTGTACACTAATTAAATGAAAATAAGAAGCAAAAATTGCGAAGTCAACGATATTCAGCTCTCGGTGTGTGCTGATAAGCGCTGGTCTAAGTGAAGCTCCTGCCTCTATCTTCCCTGATCATGAGTTGGATGGATGGAGGCCTCTTTGGCCTTCCGTGGCAGTGAGAGGTTATTGAGACACCTTCCAGGGCAGTGAGAGTGACCCTGCGCTGGAAAGACTGCATTATCAAATGGGAAGAAGCTGTTAGATATGGCATAGATTGTGTGTGTCTCACAGACCAGATCCTGACGTTAGTCCTGGCTTTGCCCAGTATTTGAAGTTTAACCTACGGGGCTCAGTTTTTTCTCTTTAAAGAAACAGAAAGGTTGTCTCTTCCCATAGTGTTTTAAGTTAAAGCAAAATCTTGCAGATAAAGGCATTATGGTGATTTTCTGCTCACTCTTAAAGGAGTTTAGGGGAGACTGAGTTTTAAATAGATAGCTATTCGTTTTATCTTAAAAATATGTTTTGTTTTGTTTTTATTTGTGGTCAGGTGGGTGGGGAAAGAGGGCACTCTAGCATATATTTTATAGTAATGGAACATGAACCTAGAGATCCTCCCTGTAAAGGAAACCACAACACTGAGTCTTACAGAAAAGTAAAAATCCTGGACGCCTAGAAATCTCGGTTCGATTTTCTCTGATATAACATAAACAAACAGCCCACAAAAATGGTTGCTCGCAGTAATAACAGGTTTTAAACAATTTTCTTAGGAAGTTATCCCCTACAAATATACATAATATACATAGCTAATATACATAATCACATAGCTAAAATATATCGTGACATTATTTCTTAAGTAAGATTCGTGGAAGGAAAACACACAGGAAGGCTCACAGATCATAAATGCTCAGTTCACTAAACTCTCCGTGAACAGACCTGAGTTCACCCAAGTTGAAGCACCAGACAACTCACTCAATGGCATCCTAGTCTTCCTCTACTGACGACCATCATCACTCCTGAACGGAAAGTAACCACTGCTCTGGCTTTATTCACTATTAACCAGCTTCACTTGGCACTGGCCTTCTATAAAAGGGACAGAAAGGACAGAAATCTTGACTAGTGAAGGCCGAGACCCACAAGTTTCACTTACTATAAACTCTTCAAGACTTAGTTATAGAATATATTCTTTCACGTGACTGTGTAGGGTGCCCGGATTGCCTGGAAGGAGCATGTGACGGCTTGTTTATTGTTGTGAGGGCTGTACACATTCCCAGAGATTGCTTTATGTGGGTGGGTATGTGTTTGGTTCTGGTATGCCTAATCTACAGCCTAAAGGCCACCTATAACTGAGGATGGTTATGAAGAAGACCCGTCATAAAATTGCAAACTCGAAACATCTGATAGGAGAAAAACTCCGAGAATACATGTGAACTCCTTGGTACAGGAAAGGACATTCTGAACAGGATCCTGATAGCACAGGCATTATAACTAACACTTATTCCATGGGACCTCAAGAAGCTAAAAAGGTTCTATACAACAAAGTAATACCATTATTCAAACAAAGAGGAAGCCTACAGAATGGGGAAAAATCATTGCCAATTAAATGTCTGACAGGGAGCTAGTATCTGGAATACATAAAGAACTAAAAAACCTTACCATCAAGAAAATAAAGCTTCTAATTCAAAAAGATGAAATTCAAATGTGTGAGAAACATTTAAAAGATGCTCAATATCCTTAGCCATGAGGAAAATACAAGTTATAGCTACTTTGAGATTTCGTCTTACCCCAGTCAGAATGGCCAAGATCAATAAAACAAATGACAGTGGACACTGATGAGGATTCGGGAAAGGAAGAATGGATGCTAACTAATTCACTGCTAATGGGAGTGTAACCTGGTACAGCCATTGTAGAAATCACTGTGCAGGTTGCTCAAGAAGCTGAGAATAGATCTACCTCAAGACTCAGCTGTAGTTGTATGCCGATGGGGTGGCTCACCAAGGAAGACAGGGAGGCACTTTCATAGGTTGGAAACCCTGCCAGACCTCAGCAGAGGGAACCACCATCATGGCGGGCACCATACTGAACAATGGAACCCTGAGTGTCCCAGCTCAGGTGTGTTTATTGATCCAGAACTCCTCAGGTGTTCTACTGAGAGCACATGCAGATCATGAGCAATAAAACATCCCCCACAGAAATCCAACACCCGCAGACAATACAAAATGCCAAGATCTAGGCAGCCCCTCACCCAAAAGTGCACAAAATTATTTTATACATAACTAAAAACAAACTTCTACAACACCATACATTTCTTGGGCACATACACAAAGGCCTCTACCTTCTACAACAGAGACACTTGCTCAACCTTGCTTATTCACAATAGCCAGAAATTGGAATCAACCTAGATGTCTGTCAATGGATGAATGGATAAAGAAAATGTGGAACTTTTACATGATGGGCTATTATTCAGTTGTTAGGGAAAAAAAAGAGAACGAAATCATGAAATTCTCAGATAAATGGATGGAGCTAAGAATAACCATCGTGTGTGAGGCAACCCAGACTCAGAAAGAGAAACTTTGCATGTTTTCTCTTCTATGAATGTTAACTTTTAAGCCTGAGATATTTGTGTTTCAATCTGAATAACCACAGGAGTTAGAGGTTAGATACTTTAGTAAGGGCCACAGATGGAGGAGGAGGATCTTCCAAGGAAGGGGACATAAGAGTATAGTGTTAAAACATTTACAAGATTTTTTTTGTGATGTTTTCCATCTCATTTTTAAGTCTCTGACTCTTGAGTGGGAACTTTGTACGTATTGTCATCATGCTGCAATTCCAAGGGCTGGGTAGATCTGGCTCAAAGAGTTATCAAAGTGGTTTTGCCAGAGTGACCTGACTGACTGACACTCTCACATCCTTCCTACCATTTTATATATTCTGAATCTTCAATGTTGGAGATGCTGTCAGGAGTCCTTCCGGTAAGGGTGTGTCTCCGCTTGCACGGGACACATCCTCTCTTAGCCCCATGTAAATATTTCGCTGGTGGCTTTTTGCTTTTCTCGTTGATATGTTGTAGATCTTTATGTAGATCTTTGGAACAAGAGTTCATTTTTAAGATAAATAATAAATTAGTCTCCTACTTTGAGGTTAAATATTTTTCTAGAAATATTATTTGCCATGAGTAATCTTTGTGTTTTTGATCAATATTTATAAGTTCTGGCTTAAAATACTCCTGTCCATGTTAAGGTCATGAGGTGTATTAATTACACACCTTTTGTAAAGTTTCTTCCAAGACACAAACATACCTAAGGAAGACTTTCCTTTGTCTCATAATTCAAGGATATAGCCAACCATGGACAGGAAGCCGTGGCAACAGGAGTTCAAGGCAGCCTCAGTTAGGAAATGGAGAGTCCTCGATGCTGATGTCCAGTTAGCTTTGTTCTGTCTTTGCATTCCAGGAGCCAAAGTACAGGAAACTGTACATTTGACTCTTAGGATGGGTTCCCAAGTCAATTAACCGAATATAGATAATCCCTTAAAAACTCGTCTGGGAGACTAGCCTGATCTAGATAATGCCATGTAGTCTGTCCTAGAGTTTGCCTCTCAGGTGGTTCCGGATCCTGTCATGTGGACAATATTAACCAACACATGAGGATATTAGCCTATATTCATTGGCAGCATTTATTCATAATAGAAAAGTATGAAAATATGCTAAGTAAGTAAGCATAACAAATAGACTTTTAGCACATTGGGAATATTTAGGGCATGTTTAATACATAACCATTAAAAACCTATACAATAATATGTTATGAAGCAAGAATTGTTTGTACCATATTTTAGAATGAAAAGTAGGTCATAAAATGTGAAATATAATACAATATCTGAAACTACACACGAAATGAAGGATACATACCAATTTGTTATAGTAATTATCTTTGGGTAGTGATAATTTAAATCATTATTATTTCCTGTTACTGATTTCTATTTCATGGTATTTATACAATCGTATATTCTTGCTATAATACAAAAGGGAAAATCTGTTAAAAATAAAAGATAACAACACTAAATTTGGCAATAAATATTTTATACCAATTCATAAATTATTGAAGAAAACATGGTGTGAATATTAGTTTATTATTAAACCAGTGAACAGCCCTGTGTTTGGAGGTGTTCATAGGCACTGGGGAGAGCACAGGTTGTTGAGAAGAATTTTGTGTTTTACCTATCAAAGCAAAAGTTTGAAAATGTTCATGGCTTCTTGTCAAGGATAATTATCTATTGCCTACTGGTGGCTGTGTTTCCACCATGGCACCAGTCCAGCTGGCAATTGCATATTTAATTAGAGAATCAATTTATTCTCATTAGTGAGTCTGAGAGAAAGCAAATAATTTAGTCATTTTCTACCAACAAACACAGTCACCCTAAGTCTGCATTGCAAGTTAGAATCAGAAGACCCAGGAGTTTATGGCTATCCCGAGAATGTCTCTCCTGTGGAAAAATCTTATTGAGAAAGTCAAAGAAAATGATGTAATGTCTTAGAAAATTCTCACTCTGATGAGCCCAGGAACTATTCTTCATGCCATTTGCAAACCACAGAAACTGAAACTGGCCTTTGTAACTCAGTTGACCAAGGATCATATTACTTTTCAAATTATCTCCTTCAGTTTTAACTTGAAGTGTCTCAAGAGATTATTTTTGTTAAAATACCGGTCTTTTGATTTCAATTCTCCAAATCCTTAATTTCTTCTGTAAACCAATTCAAAGGGAACAAGTATTTCTTCTCAAGCCTTCCCAGAACAAGATGGTTGAAATTAGAGATCCAATCGCTAATATTCATTTATTCAAATGATTGGAACAACTATCCCTGGTAGGTATTAGTCTCTCAGGTGAGGGTTAGAGTCTCAAATAAGACAGAAAAAAAAGTCTTATCTCAAGAAATAAACACTCCATTTACAGTTTACAGAGGCAGGGGACAAAGAAGCACACAGCACCCAAAGCAAATTTAAATAGAAATAAGGCTATGGAAAATAGCATACTAGAGGGCCTTATACTATAAGCCATTGATGGACAATATTGTATCTAGTTCACAGGATGTGCTAAAAGACCAACCCCAGTTACCACCTCAGATATTTTAAAAATCTTGTCTTTGAACTTTTATTTTGTCAATGATCATGAACTGAACTGAACTGAAAGGGAACATGTAATACTTGTTGAAGGAGAGGCAACAGCATGAGTGTCCACAGTACTTTTCTAACCCATTCCTGTAAGACATCTGTAATAGCCAATGACAGAGAATTCTTAAGTGTGCCTGCACATGTGCATATGTATGCGCATATGTAAGTGTGCTCATTTTAAGTGACTATGTCAGGGGAGATGTGAGCAAATGTCTTCTTATCCAAGATAGAAAAACAAAGTAATGAAACCCCCAAGGTCCAACTTGATGGATGCAAGAATTTATTGAGGTCACTCAATAACTGGGTGAAGAGTTGCTTAAAGGAGCAGGATGACTCAAGGACATGTGCATCCCAGAAATCCCATCCTAGCATAGGCAATGGCTCATGAAACAGGAACTTTGGAGCTTTCTACAAGACCTCCAGGAGCTGGATTAAGAGGGTTGGGTTCTTTTTATCTGTTGTTACTGTTTATATAACCTGGATTGGATTTGTAAATCTGGTCAGTTTCAGGGACTTCCTGAGATTTGAGAGTTGATTATGTCCTGAACTTTAAGGGGCCATCCTCAACTCCCTTTAGAAATTCCTGAGTCTTAATGAGATTCCCTCTGAGATGAAATGTTCAGTCTAGAGGAAATTACTATGTAACCCCCTGCTCCAAGAACCGCACACCCTCGCTCCTCCTCTCAGACACTGAAGTAAGACGTTCTGTGATTGTCTCCACCCTCATTTTTGAGACATGGTCACAGAAGCTGAAGCTTGCTGATTTGGTGAGACTGTCTAGCCCTGAGGCCCCTCTACCTGCCTGTGTTCGCTCCCCCAGTACTGAGGTTATAGACACATGCCACCACACCCATCTTCTGCATGCATGCGAGGATACAGATTCAGATCCTCATGCATACACAGAAAGCACTTTATCCACTAACCTTCTCCCAGTTTACCACACAGAATTCTACTGAACTTGCAAAAGATACAAAACAGAAACAGAGCCAGAAGGTTTTCTATGAAGAAGGGCATAGCAACAGTGAGAGCTGTGTGGCCACATTTTCAATTTGAGCCAGAATCTACTGTGGACTCAGAAATAAAACAGTGTTGCTCATGGGAAACATGAAGGACATTGGGATCCAGTCATAACTTTCATCACCCATATTAAGCCCTGGAACAAGACAACCACTTATGCCACAGAGGAGATAAAATGAGAAATCCGGTGATCTTTTGTCTTCCAGCACGTTCCTTCTCATTACAAGGATGAAGGCAAACGGACCTGGCAGAGCATGTCCACAAAACTAAGACACTAAGCAAGCCACCCTCCTGTGGCATGTCTTCTCTGAGGACAAGAAGAAAATGCATCAGCATGTGTAGAATACAAATTGAAAATTGAGTGATTTTGATAATTCCACATGTGACTTACTCTCATTCTGCAGTGTCTTAACTTGGCATGGCACAAAAGACAAAATTCCTCAGAAGTGCCAAAATGTTGTATTTATCTTTACTTATAAGAAAAGGACATACAAGAAATGAATAGAACTGCAACAGGTTGAAGGAAAAAGCTTCTGAGTTTGGAACCTTTAACAATACTTTTTTCCTCTGGATGTATTAAAAAATACTTTTTTTTAAAAACTAACCAGAATCTGCAAATGACATAGCTAGCTCTGCCTGTGAGAAATGTGAATTCTGCTTAGAAAGTTCAAAGGACTTTATTGAAGACTCTATTTAAAGTTGGGCAGGATGCAGGAGAGTCATGGGGATACCGAACTACTCAGAGACAATAGCAGGATGCTTTGAAGGAGTTTTGTGATTTTGGTTTCTTTAAAAACACAAAATGGCATTGGGACTAGGTTTTTGTTCCCATCCCAGGTGTGGCGGGTGATAATGAATTTGAGTTAGACTGTTTGTTACCGGTGGCTATGATTAGGTTACATGCAGCTGTTTCGCCATGGGGAGCTTGTTCTTATGAGTGTGTGCCTCTTGGGTTTCTGGACACTTTGCTTAGAGTACATATTTGTTGAAACCCAGGGAACCAGAGTTGGGTGGTTGATGGTCATTGGCGGGTTGGTTATTATTGGTTGGTAGGTTGGTTATTTCTTAGAGGGACTTCGACTGGTGAAATTAAATGCAGGGGTATTGTGCTGAGATGCGAATCCAGCTCACTATCAGCTCCTGCTCTCCAAGCTCCGACCTTCAAAAAGGGCTGTGGATATTTTCTTCCTTTCTCTCTTTCTATCAAGGCTGCCTACAAAGGAGGGTGAAGATTTATTTCCTTCCTTCCTTTCTTCCTTTCTTCCTTCCTCCCTTCCTTTCTCTTTCCTGAGATATAGGGTAAAAAGCACAGTAGCAACCTGCTACCAGAGGCCTACCGTAGTGGGGAGTCAGCAAAGTCAAGGACCTAAAAGGGCAAAGACTGAGACGTGTTCATCTCAGCCTGTGGAAGTCGAGAGAGGGAGAGACATTGTGAAAGACGTATCCTGCTTTCCAGCAATCTGTTCTGTTTTCTTGCTGTCCTCTGGCTGACTCAACTGGAATCCAGCCATCAGGGGAACCTGACAGTTACAGATCCAAGGTCAAGATCTGGGAGCAATAACGTAAGTTGGAGGAGGTCAGAGAAAGTATCTGAAGTAAGGGCAAGTTATCAATAAGTGTGATGTGACGAAAGGAAATTAACCTCTGTCCACAGTTACAGTTACTGACACAATACCCCTGAAACCTTGATATTTCTTGTGTGAGGAGTGTACTTCCTTATGGCCCTATAAGGTTCCCCTGCGTAGCTCCAGAATGGAGTCTATTTTCCAGAAAGATGGATTCATAAGCAGAGGACTTGAGCATTCAGCTCAACCCATATGATTCAGAGATGCAATCAGCAATAGCTAATGATGTAGATAATCATGTCCATGTAAAGAAACGTTCAAACAACCCTACAAAGATTGAGTTCAGAGGACTTCTAGGTTGGGGAGCACATCAAAGTGCTGGATGGTGATGTGTCCCCAAAAGGAATGGGAGCTGTACATTGCTCCCCCACCTTCAAGCTTGCCTCCTGCCTCTCTTCTACCGGGTTCACTCCATAATGCCTGAATTATATCCTTTTTATAAACTAGTGAGTTTAGGCAAAGTCTTCTCTTGAGTTCTTAGAGCTGTGCTTGTGAACTTCCCCAATCAAAGAAAGAAGGAAACACACCATCAGGTAGACCTAGTTGGCGCAGTTGCAATGTGGGTAGCCTTAAGATTGCATTCACAGCTGCCCTCTGAATTTGGCTAGTTTTGTAAGAGTGACTCCTTCTGCTGTGCTAACTCTGCGAAGTTAGCATCAGAACTCAATTGAGCTATTGAATAATTCATTGGTATTGTAAAAGAAAAAAAAACCCAAACAAATAAAAATTCCATGCATCTGATCTCAGACATTGGATCAGAATGGTATCAAAGTTGACCACAATAACCACTAATGAAGATGGTAACTAATGCTTAACACTCATGAAGTAGCATGTATTCGTTTCTCTTCCACTTCTCAGTTATATAAAATGGAAAAAGATGTCAACAATCACATTTGAGAACCCAGTTTAAACGGGCTTAAATCCTGTTTTTAGCTGAGGAATAAATAGAAAGTGTTGTCAGAGCGGGGGTTCAAGTTGCATCGGCTTCTTTCCGCGGCTGTGCCAATGGCCACGGATGCCACGCGCCTCCCACCCCCCAGTCATAAATATGTTAGTTACAGTTTTGGAAATCCAAAGGGCGGTGGGTCTTACGAGGTTAAAAATGGCAATGCTTGCAAGGAGAATATTTCCTTACTAGTTCCAGTTTCTAAAAGGGCACTTGGGTTCCTCAAGGCACAGTCCCTCTTCTCAACATTAAAGTTAGCAACACAGCATCTTCCTGCTCTCATCGGCGATGGTCCCGCCTCCCCTCACCACTCTTCTTGTAATTACGTTGGCCTCACTCACACAGTTCAAGCTCATGTTTCTTCACTGAGGGTCCTGCATGTTCTATGTTCACAAAGTTCCCTTTCCAAATAACGTAGCGTATCCACAGGCTTGGGGTGTGGATGCCTTGGGGAGCCGTTATTCTGTTTACCACACACCTAACTCTCCCGCTACAAAATAGGGATGGAAAAGGTCTGGTTGCTGGAGTTTCAGAGCTTGGAGTCCTTTGTTTGATTGATTGCTTTTGCTTTGTGGAGATCAACTTTATTTGTATCATTAAGTCTGTTCAACTTTCAATAGCAAGTAGCATTTTAAGTCGAGAAAATTCCAGTCTGTCGGGTTGACCTCCATGAGCACGCTGTATCATCAGAGCTCCATTCTCTCTGAAATTTAGAACAGTCAATCCGCTGCCTCACCTCCTGGAGGCTAGGCACACAATTCAATTTCTTAAGCCCAGGCAATTTAAAAAAAAATTTAAATTAGTAGCCAAAATATAAAAGAAAATTCTATTGTTTCTGACAGATGGTAACTTTTTCGTGGCATGAGAGTGGGGCTACGGAGAGAAAGGCGTCAAGCTTTCTATATAAAGGCAACCCTCTCCCATCCAGACTACATGCACCAAGCAGAGCATGTGCAACAAGCACCTGTCATGTGCAAACGTGGAAGAAGATGTTTCTAAAGGATCAGAACTCAACAGAAAAGGGTTTCGAACTTCTGTGCATTAGCTCAGGTGTGTCTTCCTTTCAGACTCTGTTTCCATTAACACCCTTGTGTTCCTGGTTTACTTCGTTGTTCCAGGCCACAAGAACCCAGAGATCCCAGTGGATGACCCTGGACTCTGGTCTGAGCCTCTGTTTGTCTGCCCCTCTTCCCAGGATTTGTGGGCCAACAGGAGGTATAGCGCCCATCGGTCTATTAGGTTCTCATTGTGGGGACAGTGTGGGATCCTGTCATTCCTCTTGACCTCTTGGCCAGTGTGGGCACTGGACTGCACAATCCTAGTCTTCAATCTGAATGTTTTATTGTGTAAGGTTAGTTTACTGACTAATGGGTAAAATTACATCATTTTCAACCATGCGTGTCTTCATACTTGGCTCTTGTACATTCAATCCTCCCTTTCTTGTCCGTCCCAGCTTAGTGGAATCCTCAGAACAGCAAGCGTGGCACGGGCATCTAAAGAAGAGCCTTCGATTTGCTAAACTCAGGTGTTTCCCAAAAGTTTCAGCCTTCCACATTCCACATGGGCGTGGCTAGGGAGCCTGAAGGCAGGCAGAAAACCCCCCACAGAGCGACTGCTAGTCTGCAGCTGTGCTTTCCTCTGAAAGGCTTTTGAAGAATCAACATCCCCAAGTCCAGAGCAATGGGATGGAGCTCATTAGAGCGGACATTTTTCAAATTACTGAGTGTCTGTCAAGAAAACACTGTGTTATGAGAGGAATTTCCATACAGGTTTAGAGGAGAAATGATACAGGCCCAGCTAACGTTCCGGGGACGCTGTTTGCAGTAAGTGCGTGGATAAAAGAAAAGTGGGTTTGTGCTTGGCAGTTGCTATGCCAACAACAATGCGTTTGGCCGTTGCTATTCCGGATTTAATAACCATTAACTCATACACTGTCCTGGGCATGCAGGTAGTTTACAGCAAGTAGCCCTCACATTGATTCTAAATTAGTGACCTGTGGCATACCAGAGTCATGGCCACTCACCTGATTGTATAATCGAATCCCTGCAGTTTGGAGCTTTTGAGGATTGTGAGAGAGAAGTTGCACTTGCTGTCAAATTAATGTGTCATGGAGTTACATTTTGGCCCAAAAGCAAGGCCAGAAAATTAATCCTACCTACAGTTGATTAGGGAACTGCTGAACTTCCCCTTTCCCTTTGTAAACTGACAATCTTCTCTAAAATGTCAGATACTTGCTCTCTGATTAGGGAGAAGCAGCATCTTCCTGCATCGAGTTTTTTATTCTATCTATGTTCTACCCTGAAGGGTGTGTGTGTGTCTATGTGTATGTCCGTGAGTGTGCACGTGCGCATGTGACCGTGGACATGCATGCACACAAAAGTGTAGTTGGCCAAACCAAATTAAACAATTTACTGAGATCTTTTATTGTAATCACTGTAGCCCGTGTAGAGCACCTGCTTTGTGTCTGCTATTGTTTAGTTCCTTCATTCTTAGATTGTTTTCACTCTAGCCGTGCATGGTGTCTGGAAGGTTCTTTCCTGTGATCTCAGCTCTGACTGCTTACTAGCTTCCCAGTGATATTCACAGAACACCCAGCATTTGGCCCAATGTTTGTCCTGATAAACTTTTAAGTTTGTGTGGTTCTGCAAGCCCTGCATCCTCTCTGCTCTGATTCCACCCAGCTACGTGGTGCTGAGCACAGAATGCACACCAGGCCAGTAAACTCTCCCGCCACCACACACTCGTAACCAGGAGTGAGCCAGGACCCAAGCAAGTCAATCAAAGCCTTTCCTGGAAGCGTTTGAAATAATTTGAAGGTGATTTTTAAAAATGGTCTTTTCTTCTTACCTTCAGGATGAGGACAAGGGTAAGATGAGGTATCAGAAGGCATTGGCTTTCAACATCTTACTTGAAAGCAAGAACCCTGCTGCCTGGCTCCTTGGCTTAGTCCAGTGAGCTCAGAATGACAGCAGCATTTCTTCATCCGTCGGAGGAAATCTATTTCCTTTGATGGGAATAAAATCAGTGAGCACACAAGATCCAGGTCCATCATTAACACAAATGCACCTACATATCAGACACTTCGACTTAAACACCGTTAACAAGGTTGCAGTGTTCCATGGTCCCTGGTGCGACTTTAGAATCTAGAGGTGAGAGGGGCAGTAGACCTCTCCCTTGCCCCTCTCTCCTTGCTTCTCAGAAACCCAAGGGGCTATTGAGATAGTCTGTGAGGACAGGACAGTGATGAGTCTGAGTCCAACACTCCAGCGAGATGGTTCACGTCTGTGTCCCCAGACACTCTGGGGACCCAATCCTGCACAGTCTTTGATGAACTAGGATGAAAAGCGAGTTTGGGAGTCTTCCTCCCTTCTTGCCTCAGTTTCCTGAAATTTCCAAACCATTTAAAAATAGCAGTCTAGGGACAGAGAAGGTAGTACAGGTATCTACCTGCCTTTCAAAGTGCAAGAACCTTTCTTAAAACACAGGACTGCTACACCCTTTATCCTGCATCCTTAAAGGCAGGGCAAGCTCAGGTAGCCTGGAGCCTTCAACTCCAAAGACAGGGTATGCATTCCAACCTTCAAGTTGAGAGTTGGAGGGGAGAGGTGAGAGAGAATCGGGAGTTGTCCGAGTGTGAAGCAGGGTGGGGTGTAAGAAGTTCCATTTGGGACTGGAGTTCTCTCAGCGGTTAAAAGTGAGTACTGCCCTCACAGACAGAAGCCGATCCTCAGCACCCTTTTTAGGAGGCTCACGGCTTTCTATAACTGGAGTTCTGGGGAACCTGACACCCTCTTCTGGCCTGACACCTCTCATGGGCACCGACCTCAAGTGTTCAAAGCCACCTTCCCTGCGGACACATACATATACTCCTAAAAGTAAAAATGAAATCTCTGTAAATGAAGTTGCCTTTAGTCATCAAGATAAATCCGCATGCCTTATCTCCCGTTAATACAGATGAATGTGTTCTTGAAGATACATTTAGGAGACCCAATCATCTCAGCTTTAGTATACCGAGAAAAGGTCAGGTGAGCTAACCATAGCCAACCAGGTAATTGCTAGACTCTGACTCTGGACTGGAGCACATAATGAATGGGTAAGTAGTTGGGGCTTAGTCACCCCAGAGGTAGCTAGCTCCTCTAAGTCTGCTTCAGTGGTTTTCCGTTCTAATTTATGAGTCATTTTATTTGTTTGCCGTAAATGGCAACCAGGCCATGAGACTTCTCAGCCAGTAATATGTTTGCTGTTGTTCAAGCATGAGGTCTTATGTTCAATCCGCAGCACCCAGTAAAGAAGCAATACCTGGCTGTGGTGGTTTGTATTGCCAGCTCTTGGAGAGGCTGAGGCTACATAGCCAGCCTAGCCCTACTTGGAACGTTGCAGGCCAGTGGCAAATACTATCAAGAAAGGGGTGGGGCGAGTCTGAATGACAATAGAAATTGACTTCTGACCTCCAGACACATATGTACCACACACATACAAACATACAAATACACATAATAATTTAAAAAATATACGCGTATGAGTATTTTGCCTGCATATGAGTTCGTATACTACATACCTGCCTGGTGGCTTTGGAGAGGTCAGATACTCTGATACTAGAGGTATGGGTAGTTACTAGCTCATATGCATGCTGGGAACCAAATTCAGAACTTCTGGAAAAGCAGCTGCTGCTCTTACCTGCTAAGATGTCTCTCCAGCCCTCAACACAAGCCAGTGATCTTTACTGAACTGTACCCTCCTCAGTTTCTCATTCAGTAATACAAAGTAATCCAACAATTAGAACAATGATATAAAATCAAATGAAAAGCAGAAAAGCAACAATTAAAACTGCCTCAAGTGTTGGGCGGTGGTGGCACACATCTTTAATCCCAGCACTCGGGAGGCAGAGGCAGGCAGATCTCTGTGAGTTCCAGGCCAGCATAGTCTACAGAGTGAGTTCCAGGACAGCCAGAGCTATAAGAGAGAAATCCTGTCTCGAAGAAAACAAAAGCAAACAAGCAAACAAACAAAAGAACTGCTTTAAGCAACTTAAACAGCCAAATACGCCACTGTTTTAAGTAAACACCTTAAAATTAAGCAACATTTATTAAGCATTGCCTCCTGTGAGAATCTCCCATGAGCTTAGGGCACATATTCCTTATTTAATAGTGTCTTCTTTGCTTAAAGTAACCAACATTAGATTTATTTAACTAAAACAAACAAGTCACAGACTTGCACAGATTCCAATCAATATTTGCTATGGAAATGCTCAAGTTTTAGTAAAAACAATAAACAATACAAATCAAACAAATCATTTGCTTAACATATAAAAATGATTGAAAAAAGCATTCTCTTTGAGTTCACATATGTAATATTAAGTTAGTCAATGAGAATGTTCATGGAGCAGACCACTTGCTTTTAGTGACTAAATATTTTAAATGAAAACGTTAAACAATGTTTATACACTTCAGCTTTCCCCACCATCAAATTATATCTCTCTTGGAATTTTCACTCATGCAATGGATTAATTTATTCCTATAGGCCAGTTGTCATATGTGCTAATCATCAAATTACTATTTCTTAGTTTTACATTCACCCTTCAGTAGTATGCTGGTTAATTTTATGTCAACTTGACATGCGTGAGAGTTATTTCAGAAGTGGGCAACCCCGTTGAGAAAATTTCCCTTACTAGACTGGCCTATGTTTGCTCAGTTGATGTGAGAGGGCTCACTGCAAGTGTGACCACAAATGGTCGTGTTTCTAGAAAGCAGGCTGAACGAGCCATGAGGAGTCAGCTAGTAAGCAGCATTCCTCCATAGCCTCTGCATTAGGTCCTGCCTCCAGGTTCCTGCCTTCTTTAAGTTCCTGCCTGGAGTTTCTTCAGCACTGGAATGTGATCTGAGATTTGTAAGTTGAAATGAAACATTTCCTCCACAAGTTGTTTGTGGTCGTGTTTGATTACAGCAATAGCAACCCTAACTAAGACAAGTTACAAATGCATTAGGGTTCTGCATTCTTCCCCAGTGATGGCGGACTTCTTTGTTGGATGCAACCGGAAAGGTATGTCTGGGGGGGGTAGTTTCTCTTCCTAGGCAGCATGTGTGCCTTTGTTGTGCACCTGTAGTCCACCCTGTTCAGCTCCTGTACTGCAGATAGATTCTGGAAAGAATGTGGCTTCCTCAAGAGTGGCTTTTGTAGCATGTGCATATCCCTCATGAACGGCTCTTGTCAAGTGGCTTTGCAGGGCATACTGAAACAGGAGAGCATCCTCTAAAAGGCTGACCTGGCATATCAGAGACATTCCTAGAGGGTCTCGATGGTGATGCTTCTCAACAGACCTTTCCTTCCACTCTCTGGTGATCCATGTCCTTAGCCTCACTGCAAAGTCCAACACAGTCATGCTTTCTAGAAAATCTCTTCTTTTGCTGTTCTGTCTTAGCCTAAGCTTCGGTGGATGCTTTCTTCCCGTATTCTTTAGAACAAGAACAACAACCTCCTTTTCTTCCTTCCTTTCCTTCTTTTTTTTTTGAAAACATATCACGCCAATCCATTTTGTTCTCGCACTCAGAACATTCCTCCTGGCCCAGCCTCTTGAGTGCTGAGATCACAAGCGTAAGCCACAATTCCTGCTTTTTCCTATATATTTTAGAATAATTTACCATCTGATCTCCTGTTACTCAAATCCTGTGCTAGCACTTAATAATCTATTTATATTATAATTTACTTTCCTATTAAAATTACTAGGTGGTCACTCTTTGCTTTGTGATATACCAAAGCCTTTTAACCTACTAATTCACATGTGTGAGCGAACCATGGGTATTTTCCACTGACTTGCTTTTATTTCAATTCTGAGTCACAGTTTTCCACCTCTTCATATGCCTATTTATTTTTTATTATGTGATATATATTGTGAGTAGTACATTATGGTAGATCTAGGCATTATTTTGAAGAACGATACGTGCTGGATAGCTTTAAATGTCAACTTGCTACAAGCTAGAATCACCTGGGAAGAGATTCTCAATGGAGGACTTGCCTAGATCAGATTGCCCTGTGGGTATGTCTGCAGTGGATTGTCTTGATTGTTAATTGATGTAGGAGGGCCAAGCTCACTGTGGGTGGCATCATTCTCTAGGTCAGTGGTGTCCTTAGCTGAATGAGAAAGCTAGCTGGGTATAAGCCTGCTTGCCAGTCTACAAGCAGCATTCTCCACAGTTTCTGTTGTATCATCTTGGCTGTGACGTGAGCTTTTGGTTGGAAGTGATGTTGCGTGAACTAACAAATGTCTGTCTTCATGTTCCTGCCTTGACTTTTCTCAGTGATGGACTTTGACCTGGAATTATAAACCAAACAATATCTTTTCTTCCCTTCATTGCTTTTGGTTGGGGTGGTTTGTCACAGAAATAGAACTGAAATTAGAAAATGATGGTGATGGGTTTCATATAGCTGAAATTACTAAAAGGTATTCTCCCTGTGGGACCTTACTTAAAGCTTGGTCACTGTGGGACCATGTTATTTTCATTCCCGGTCATAGGGTACATCCTTTCATTAAAGATCATGTATAACAATTTTGCACAGAGATCTATTTCATTTATTAAGACTCTCTTAATTTGGCAGAATTTGACTCAAAACCCCATGGTCCTATCATCCATCAGGTACTAAAATTCTACAAAATTATCCTAACTGTACAAACTCCTTCCCCAGGGATCACAAGAGTTCCACTTCACAGGCGAACAAGTGATGCCAGGCTGGGTTTTTTTTTCCCAGAATTGAGGTCTTGTCCCTGTGTCTTGATCTTTCCTGGCATCCCCCCACCCCACCCCATTCAGCCAGACTGATATCACTAAGCTCAAATCTCTGATCTTTCAATCGTTTTCTAGTACAATCTCATTGGAAGGAAAGCTATATCCTGTGTATTCTTTCAAATGTCTAGCTTTTTTTTTCAATGTTTCATCTCCTGTCTGTACTTGCATTAGTTCTTTGCTCTGCTGTGTGATATATGCCACATATCCTTAAATAAAGACACACCTTAGAACTTTGTGACATTTTGTGGTTCTCTTTTCTGTTGGTTGGGTGTGGAATTTCATCTTATTTTTCTTATCTTTTTCCTCCCGAGTTATTCATGCTTCTGGGATCTGCTGGAGGCCTAGTTGGTGTCTGGATAACACAAAGTCTACTCTCATACCTGGCTTGTCACCATGGGGCCAAGGGGATGTTCTCTTATCCAACAACCTAGTCTTCTATGGTGGCCATGTATCTTCAAAATAGCAAAAGAGTAAGTCTCAATGGGACCATTTTCCAGGGCTCCAATTGTTCCATAATTGTGATGTTCTACTGGACAACGCCAGGCCTTTGGCTTTCCAGATTCAAACAGCTAAGAGATTTTATCTCTTGATGGGAAAAGTGACATCTCAGCTCAAAGGGGTAGATGCAAGAGAGAAAGGTTGATGCCTCTTAAGTAGTCTATTATCAAATCTTTCAATCTAGGTCTTCCAAGCAATGTCATAAATTCCACTCTGGCCAGACTTACACTTGCTAGATATTTAAGTGAATGCACCTGGTATATACCATTTACTATCATTTTGTTTGGTTGGTTGGTTGTTTTTTTGTTTATCAAGACAGGATTTCTCTGCTGTAACTCACAGAGATCAGCTGTCTCTGCCTCCCCAGTGCTGGGATTAAAGGCATGTACCACCATCGCCTGGCTACCATTGACTATCTTATGTTATCCACTTCTGAATGCTGATGAAATTCTGTGTGGTTTGGGGAAAGTTTGAACATTGAGTTAAATTAAAGACAGAGCAGAATACTACAGAGGTCCCAATTATGCCCACTGTAGCCTGCTCTTGATGCAGGAGATTTTACTTGACAAGTAGGCTGATTTAAAATTCCCACAAGTCAAGACAAGCTTTGATGGGCTGTGATTCCATTTAAAAAGTGATTTGGAAAGATTGGAATTATTTCTAAATTTAAATAATGTCAGAATTTTGTGTGTGTGATTTCAAAGCTCAGGTTCCCTCAAAACTTCAACTATGTTACATGTTCGCAGAGAGACAAAGATTTCATAAACTTAATTAACATGTCAATGTGAGTTCACAGATTTCAGAATTTCTGTGTTAACACTTTTTTACATAAAACTATACGAACAAACTATTGTACTGTATTTTAAAATAATCTAATCATATTTTAATGGCATTCAAATGAAATTATTTGCACAGTCTCAAATTATCTCTACTGAAAGGAATACATTTAAAATTGTCCCTTGCTTATGTCATCTCTGCTATCAAGAGAAGACATTTCCAGGCATTATTATTATTACTAACCATATATATTATTTACTAATATTGTCGCCTAAATCTGTGTGAGCATTGGTCCCAGATACTTTCTTTATTTCAGGCTCTATCAAATAACGAAGACTTAACAACTTGGTTACTAGTGAGATCATATCTTTGTCCTAAATGGTGATAGTAAATTTATTTAAGTTCTTGGATCTGCAAGGGAATTAATAGGTCATTAAACTCAGTTTCTTTTCTTTATAATTTACTCAATATAATGTTTAAGAACTTATGTTTCTCCATAGAAGAACTGCTAAATACTACTTTGCCTGGGTGCTTTTATGGAAAACTGTCAATAGAAGGAACTGTCAAATCTTACCGGAAATAAGGTTTATTTTCTTCTGAGTTCCATACAGAGACCATAGAAGAAATATCCCATTCTCCATGTACTTGCCCAGCATCTTCATAAAATTAATCGGTTGAAAACTTCTTCAAGGGGGATATATCCTATCAGCATGAATAGTTTGGCTATTCTTAGATTATTTTGTGGGAGAGTGGACCTCTCCCACTTTCCTTTCTAGTTGCTGTGATGAAAACCAACCTAGGAGAGAAAGGCTTTGTTTTTAGCTCACAACTCCAGGTTAGCAATCTGTCACTGAGGGGGACTCAGGGGTGGGACTTGCCGCAGCTGGTTCTATCCGCAGACAGGAGCAGGGGAGAGACACGAACGTGTGCATACCTACCTGCTCAGCTCACTATTTTCACACCACCCACATTCAGGTGGCTCTTTCCTGCCTCCATTCACCTCAATAAGGAAAATGTCTCACAGGAGTGTTCATGGCCTGACGTGATGAAGGCAACCCCTCGCTCAGACTCCTTTTCCAGGTGATTCTAAGCTTTGTCAAGCGGACAATTAAAACCAACCATCGCAGTACCACAGTCTCATATATTAGCCACTAGCCACAGTGCTTCCCTCTTTGACGCTACTGGAGTTGGGCTCTCCCTCATCAGTTCAGCCTCTTGTTCTCTGTCACCTCCATAGAACCTTGAGTTTGAGATACCAATCATAGGTCTGTACAACTAACTACCCACATGATGATGCCAACCAGTATCTAGAAGGTACGGAAATGGAAGCTCTTTGAGGGCAGCCTTGCCTCTTCTTTATCTCCAGCACCCAGGATAGCACTTGGCACAGAATAGGCAGAATGTCCCTGTGTTCTGGAGGAGGAATACCAGGTCCTGAAGACGTAGATAAGGGTTTTACTGTTGGGCAGGGTTAATGGAGACACAGAAACCGCAGACCAGAGTGAGTACACCATTCGAAACATTGCCCGAGAGGAAGCAGAGACCAGAGACTGGAAAGATGGCTCACGTAAGGTAAGGGCACTGGCTTTTCATGCAGAGGGCTGCAGTTCAGTTTCTAGCACCTGCGTCAGGCAGCTCATAACCGCCGGTATCTCCAGCATCAGGGGATCTGACACCTCCTCTAGTCCCTGTGGGTATCTGCGCTCAAGTGCAGCTAACTCCCTCCAACAGACACCCACACATGCAAATAATTGAAAAATAATTCTTTGGTAAACAAGCAAATAAAACATAGACAAGAAACACCAGGCTTTGATGTCTTCATTAGTGATTAACATCAAAACCAATGTAGGAAGTCTGGCCTTTGAAGTCATTTTAGATCATTAAATAAACCAAACCAAGAAGTGTGGAAATAAAGAAATCCCAACTGAATCAACGTATTTATTAAACTGCAATGCCACAAAACAAACAGCAAAGTTCAGTGTAATTCATCAATTCCAGTTATTACTGAAAACAAATGAAGACCTTCTTTACATCTGATTTTAGACGATTTTCAGTTCATGTAGGATATCTGAGCATACTTTTGCCAAACCAGATCCATACCAGAGAAAACTAATTAGTGTTGTCACTTGTGTGGATAATTATTGTATTTATAAGCTAATTGTAGACTCGCTCTGGAATTACTGTCTTTTTAGCATGCAGAACTAGCACAAATTTCTATTCTTTATACAGATCCATTCCAAGAAGTGGTTTGAATATCTCGGGAGAAAAATTTGCCAAATTCAGCTCGCCGACATCTCTATTAAGGAGATTCAGACTTACAAAGCTCACAGCTTTCATGCTGGCATCTGCACAGTCCAGGAAGCAAGCCTGTGATAGTCTCACAAACAGAGTCTGAGGACTCAACCAGGGGTTTATGGGCACCTTCTCCCTTGAATCATTGCTCTAGAGATGCAGAGCTTGGCTGAGATAAAGCACCATCTGCTGAGACTGGCAGCAGATTTTATGACATCTGTCCCCGTCAGTTATCAGAGGTCTATTATTTGCCTGGCTTGGTAAAGCTGGTGTTGGGTAAATCGAGACTATTTATCTAGAATTTAAGCCACAAATCTGTTCAGTGGTTTAAAGAAGAAGGAAAAAAGATCCCAGAGATTTGGGTGTATTCTGGGACAGCTGGTTGTGGAAATGTCAGCGTCTCTTCAAACTGCCTGAAGTCCTTGCAGCATGGATCAGCACGGAGCTGGTGATCATCTGCTGAGGTAAGTTGAGCCGTTGGCACAAATGGATAAACCTGAAGTAGCACACAGGCATTCTCCACTAGACTGACAGCTGGTCTACATCCCACGGAGCCATCATTTCTGTCTAATAAACAGACATTCCTTTCTGGGTGCCACAGATAACCGTGCCAGGATTAGGAAAACAGAGGCACAGTGGATGTTTAAATTATTGATCTGTAGGTAAGAGCATGGGCTGCAAGTCAGAAACTCACTATTCAGAAACGTTCAAGCAGTGATACAGGCTCCACACCATTCACCATCCAAACAGTTGAAGGATAACAAGTCGATGGGGGCATATTTGCTCATTGTTCACACAAGGCAGACATTGCTAATCAATTGCAGTTGAGCCTATCCGAGGCATTTTTCACCCCTTCTTTCACATAGCCACATGTTTCAACTGAGAGGATGATACCTACCTATGCTACCTAGTAGAAATGCCAGCTGAAGGGTTCCTGTTCACTTTTACAAGGATCAGAGTCAAATGCACAGAGAGGCTGCATTTGAGTGAGGATCTCACCTGTTACTTTGGTACTCAGCCAGAGTGTCCCTGGATCTGCTAAGGATGAGGTGTTCAGATCAAAGGGGGAAAAAAACAGAAGAAGACACCGTCCTTATTTTGCTTCCCTGAATAATGCTAACTGCCCCTCTCAAGGAGATGGCTCATTTTCCTCAAGCTGACTTTGAATATAAAGTATCTAATTAACTTCCATCACCTAATGTCTTAGTTTCCTTTCTATTGCTGTGATAAAACACAGTGACCACGGCAGCTTATAGAAGGAAGAGTTTATTTTGTGTTATGGTTCCATAGAGTCGATCTCTATGGTGGCAGAGTGGAGGAGGCAGGAACCTGCAGCAGCAGCAGAGAGTTCATATCTCAAACCACAAGCAAGAGCCAGAGAGCTAACTGAAAATGGCTCAAGTCTTTTAAGATCCCAAAGTCCACCCAGTTGACACCCTTCCTCCAACAAGACCACACCTCCTAATTCTTCAACCAGGGGCTAAGTATTCAAATGTATGAGCCTACGAAGACCATCCTCATTCAAACCACCACACGTCCATCTTCGTATTCTCTACTCATGGTGAGTCTGTGTGCGGCTGAATCTCACTGTTACTTCAGTAGTGTATGCTGTTGTATATCCTAGAGATCTCAGAACACGCGATTCTTTTAGAAATCCTGTTATCTGTGAGGATACTTGGCCCTGAATTGGCATCCTGTGGCTTCCTGTGGCACGCTGGTTCCTCTGTTCTAACTTGCCGTTGTACGCCGGGTCTAAGGCACATGGCTGCATGCTCGTTACCCACAAGGTGACCTTTTCTTCTCCTCTTCATTTACCTACAAGTTCATTATTATGAGCTCCGTGCCTTTTCTCATCATATTCATTCGTCCGTTTGTGAATTTTAATATTACCTATTAATATGCAGGCTTCTTCTCTTTGAATGGGATTGACTTGTTCTGGATCCTGTCAGATCTTCAACACGTCTGCTCCAGTGGTGGCTCTCATCCTTTCAAGGCTACCTTGTAATGTTTTAGCTGTCCATCAGCAGTGAAGACGTTCTGTCTAATGTGACCTGATGGTCTTCAAAGGCTTTCTCCATTTTCCTTCATCTTCAGGTAAGTAAAGTATAGAAAATGGCTGAGGGCATCCATGAATAAGTTATGTTGTTAAAGTCTTAGGGGAGTGCTATGAATGTAACCTCAGGCTCCCAGTAGGTTTCAGGCAGAGGCTGTATGTATCTAAAATACATTTTAAAGCATTTTCCCTAAATATGTGGTGATTTATAAATAAGCAAACACTCTTTCATGCTAGGCGGATGCAATAGCATTTTTATTTAATCAAGTTTTATTCTACAGAAAATATTATGTAGCTTAAACCATGTGAATATACAAATCTATTATAGACAGAGCGCTAACATGGCATTATGTAAAATGTCATAATATTAATAATTACTGTGTTTTGCAATCCTTCCATTGTTTCATTCTATATTGGTTGAAACTGATTCAGATGTCTATGGTTCTGGTACCAACACCTGCTGTAAGCCTTTTAAACCGTCTCTGATGGACACATCACAAATTGGGATATTGCAAATTCATTTATCTCTATATATGTTTTTATCAGGCCATTAATATTTAGAGTACAATTACTTTTCCTCCCAAACACTGTGTGTGTATCCCAGATAACTCACTCATAAGGGATTTTATTTCATTTTATTTTTGAGACAGGGTTTCTCTGTTGTAACTCTGGCTGTCCTGGAACTCACTCTGTAGACCAGGCTGGCCTCGAACTCACAGAGACCCATCTGCCTCTGCCTCTGCCTCTGCCCCTGCCTCTGCCTCCCGAGTACTGGGATTGAAAGCATGTATCACCACTGCCCAACTGGGATTTTTCACCACATGGAAAAATGTAGTTTAATGGATGGCAGAGGTAAGCTGAGATGACAGCCAGGACACCAGGCATGTGGGTTAAAGGCACTTTTTGTTATCACAGACCAAAGAATACTTCAACTTTAACATTTGAAGAACTGTGAAAAATCCCAGTGTCCAGTTGATGAAATCATTGCAGGTTAGATTCTGGCACAGATCCTGGAGGTTCCCAAGTACATTCACACTCGTGAACTTCCGCTCCAGTCTACATATCTACATTAAAACTGCTACGAGAGAAACTATGACAGCACCAACAGACCCTACTGGTTTGCTCATGAGGCATATGGTCTCCCCTGTAGGCATCCCTTTTCAAACATCGTTAGTTTACCCATCCTTTCAATAGTGGGGAGTGAGCTTTGAGTCTTGTGGGACCCAGTGTTGGATGTAGAGTTGGGGTACGGACTGAAGGAAAGAGGCTGAGGCTACAATCGCGCTTCATTTCTGTTGTAACCCGGGTCAGAACACTCAGGACACACGGAGAGGAAGAAGATGCTGAATAAACATTCTAAAATTGGACTTGACAGGTATTGATGCTTGACTAGAGATCAAACTGTGCCTGTGAGATGTTAAGAGTCCCTCGAGCATTGTAGTTTGAATCTGAAACGCTGAACACGTAGACGGTTCGGCTGAAAGACAATGGCTTCACCGTTGGGATGCCGGGGAGATGCATAATAGGATTCCCAAGACCATAGTTAAACTGTGGGCCTGGATGGGCTTACAGGGATGTTCAAACAAGGGACCAATTGAGATGATCAACAGCATATCAAAAAGACAAAGAGGGAGCCAAGGCAGGGCTCTGAACACGGACAGAGGAAGAGAAGTCACAGAGATAAGAGGTCAACAGGGTGCAATGTCACAGAAAGAAGTGGGAAGAGTGTTTAAGGAGGGAGGATGTCATCAGAGGGGTCAAGAAACTTGAGTCCTGAGATACACCAGCGGATTCAGTGACAGGAGAAAATCAGCAGAACTGTGCCATGTCCACGGATTCGTAATACTGTGATGCTGTGAACATTGTTTCTCCCCGTTAGATCATACAGTATTGAGTTGAGAGACATACCACACAGCTGTGCAGAGCTTTTGTTTGCTAGGTCTCTTTTTTGCATCGTTTTGTGCTTGTTTTAACCCCATTTGTTTTGCTCACAATGGCACTAGGAGCTATAGGTTGTATCATACATACATACATATAATTCACATATTATATATATGTATGTTAATCATAGCCCAGGCGTGTAAAAGGATCTGTCATCTAAATTCATGTCAGCACACTTCACAGTGTTTATACAACAGTAAAACTGTCCAAAGATGCTTTGATCAGAGCATATCCCTGTGGTTGAGTGTGCATAATTTGTACATGCAATTCCAGTGTAGAAGCAATTCCAAATTCATTTCAAGAGCCTCCTTTGGTTAGATATTTAGGTAATTTTAATTTCCTCAGTAGCATCAGCGACACTCAGCACGCACTGAAGGAACTGAAATCTCTGCATTGAGATGCCAGTGCATTTAAGTTATTGACAAGTGATGTGAAACTGACAATCAATAGAAAGTTTTCACAACTAATCAATGCCAAATTTAGAGAAGAGGTAAAGGGGTGAAGCAAGAGTCATTTGAGTCCATGGTCCTGAGACCATATTGTTGTGCCCTCTTATAGACAACGTTTATTAAATACACCTACCTTCTCTTCCTAACCCCCAGCTTGTTGAGAGATAACACGGAACTCACATGCATGGCATAATAATATAATATAATATAATATAATATAATATAATATAATATAATATAATATAATATAATGTAATAATATAATAATATAATATAATATATATAATAATAATATAATATAATATAATATAATATAACATAATATAATATAATATAATATAATATAATATAATATAATATAATATAATATAATATAATATAATATATATAATATACATAGTGGGTATCATGCAATATTATTCACAATGTCTGATACCCTCCCTCTCTTCCTTCCCTTTTCCTTCCTTCTTCTATTCCTTTCTTCGTCGCTTCCTTTCTTTCTTTCTGTCTCCCCCTCTTTGTCCCCCCCCTCTGTCCATCCCTCCATCCCTCCCTCCATTTCTCTTTTCCTTCCTTCTTCCTTCCTTCTTCCTTATTTCCCTCCTTCCTTCCTCTATCCCTCCTTCCCTTCCTCCTTCCTTCTGCTATCCCTCCTTCCCTTCCTCCTTCCTTCCTCTATACCTCCCTCCCTCTCTCCCTCCCTCTCTCCCTCCCTCTCTTCCTTCCTTCCTTCCTTTCTTCCTTCCTTCCTTCCTTCCTTCTTTCCTGTGTCTCTCTCTTTGTGCACCCTCCGTCCCTTCCTTTCCTTCTTCCTCCCTTCCTCCTTTCCTTTCCTTTCCTTTCCTTTCCTTTCCTTTCCTTTCCTTTCCTTTCCTTTCCTTTCCTTTCCTTTCCTTTCCTTTCCTTTCCTTTCCTTTCCTTTCCTTTCCTTTCCTTCCCTTCCCTTCCCTTTCCTTTCCTTCCCTTCCCTTTCCTCTTTCTTTGTTTTGCTGGACTCTGATGCTCAGAGTCAGATGACAACAGTGACTATTACTGTGCTATTTTATCTGTTAGCGTGAGAGATGACTTCTGAACTACTTTCATGACTGCTACATATGATTGCCTGTGATTTTAAATGACCATTAATGTTAAGACTTTCATTTTGGGACTATTGGTACATCTGGCATTAATGTGCTAATATTTAACTCAAAATTGTGGTCTGCTTTAGTTTTTAGTCTGTAATTGAGTTCGGCCTCAGAATTTGGCTATATATATATATATATATATATATATATATATATATATCCACATACACATATGCTTATGTATGCATGCATATACTATGGAATTATTAACCTTCGTCATTGGATTGAAAATTTTGTAATAGTTTCAAGGTTTATAAATGCTTAACCTAGAAATGATGTGTCTTGGAAAGTCTGAATGCACATCTATTGCCAGCATCCTTGCCCTGGACCTAGGGTGTGCCCCCGGTTGCATCCCTGATCCAATCTGGAATATTCTTCACTTATCCGGCAGCCAATCTGAATCTGAAGCAAGTGTCAGCCTTCTTCTGAACACCCCCAAAGCCTCCTGGCTCACCCACAATTCCCATCTCCCCTTCCCCCTCACTTCTGCTTGCTGGCCTCACATTTACCAAAATCTCTGTAACCATGGTGATTTTTGCAGATTCTCCATCTGGGCACTTTCTCCCAAATGGCTTCAGGTGTCTTCCTTCAGGTATTTGTCTATGATGTGTCATTTGAAAAGCCTCCTGGCACACTAGATAACAAAGGATCCCCAGCCTTGCATTCCTTCATTACACAGAACTGAGAGGAAGCACACGGAAGGCTCTACGCTAGGATTCCCATTCTCTAGGCTTTCACAATAGTACTTTGAGGTAAGCACTGTGAATGTCGCTTTTCACAAAAGAAGAAGAGGTCATGGGTGTCAGCAATAACTTGCCCTGCTTACACAGCTATGAGATAGTGAGCTGGCTAGCTGAAGCACCCACGCCCCCTCCACCCAGCCCCAGCTGCTTCAAGCAATGCTTAGTCCTCATCACTTTGGGGTCCTTTATGATTATCTCTGACACACAGGCACAGACGTGCTCAGGGATACACTTCTGCTATCTGACTTGATCCTGGAAATTCATCCGGTACTCAGGGTTTCCACTAACACATATTTTTAGATGAATATGCATTGCAGAAAAACAAGGACTGGGAAATGACTGTGGCCCAGAGGTCAGTTTTAAGGTGTGTCACTTGCTGATTTTTAAAGATCTCCATTCTAGCTCTTGCTCAACTGGGTTGACCACACCTTGAGCCATTTGTGGTTATTTCATCAGAAATTAAGCATCCGGGGTAACCCATCCCAGAATGTGCACACGGACACTAAACCCTCCCCGTATACCAGGAAGAGCATCTCAGGATGAGCACACATCTTCCCCTGGCGTTTCCCCACAGCTCTCCCAGTGAGGAGGCAGGCTGTTGTCCACATGGAGCCAGCGAGGGTAAGGAACCAGGATTTAAACCTTACCAGTAACTTCCTGCCTTTTCCGATTCTAGTGCTATCTGTCATTCTGCTTTGTGATTGATCAATGTTTTGTGTTTTGTTTTGTTTTTATCTGTTTCGCTTTGTCTTTATTTTTTGTATTTTTTTTGTTTTGTTTTGTTTTGTTTTTGTTTTTTGGGTTTATTTTTTATTTATTTATTTATTGTTTGTTTGTTTGTTTTGGTAACTTGCACCTCCATTGTTTTTCACCACATTGTGTGTGGCGCCATTTTCTTTTTTAAACAACCGTGAGATCTCTTGATGCCAACTTTTCCTCACCTTGCAGTTTGGCTCCTTTTTTTTTTCTCTAATTCTAATATTTTCTGTTTTATTGCTATTGTTTTCCAAATGACCTGCAGTCCCAGTTTTAATCCCTTCTTTTTATCAGATAGCAAATTAACCATTTTCCTAAATGCTGGCTGAGTTTGGGAATTTAATCTTTCCATAATAGCTGTAGGTTCACTGTGGATTAACGTGGCTGACGCGGTTCACATGTTGGCAGAAATGTCCAGGCTCTTCCTCCAGCCAAAGAGTGAGACTACTCTTAAGGAAATGCGAAAGAATGTATATGTTATCTTGTTGGGATTTCTGCACCAATTCACTTACGTGATTTAGGGTGTTTTTATTCTGCTATTATAAATGCAGAATGATGAACTACATGGCCACAGTTAATTATGCAAAAACCAGTGTTTCTGAATCTTCAGCAGTGCTTGCTCTTATGTGAAGACATCGAATCTTTTATCTTATTAGTTATCCCTCTTCATCAAATGTGGGGTTAATTCTATCCCTGATTGCTTTCAGTGTGCTATAATTATTTACAGGGAGACCTCCCCAAACTTACACACATTCGAACCCCCTCGTTAATATTGGTAGGCGGACATTATGTTGCTGTTTTCTTTTATTTTTTCTGTCCTATAAAATTAGTGGTGTTCCCATCTCCGTGATGTTTTTCCAGTTCATTCTCCCCTGTGTTTCCATCGTTATCTAGGCTAACAGTATCATCTACAAATAATGAGAGTTTTGTCTCATTATTGTCGATAATTCTACTTACTAATTCTTTGGTTGAGACATAATGTTGCCATGACTGGGACTTCAAAACACTGTTAAAGTGGCAGTAACAGAAACTGGAGTTTTGTACCTTAATTGGGATGCCTTTGTGCCTAATTTCTTTTTATGCGATGACAAAATTGGTTTTCTGGTAGGCATTTCTTTATCACAAGGAAATTAATGTTCATATCCTCAATTCGGAATACAGCTCGTTCCTGGAGATGGAAGGGAGATGTTATCACTTTCTCTGTCTGTATACACTGTAGTTTGCATAGCATTGCATCCTGCTGTGATGCAGCAGGTTTGCTGGTTACATAGTTGTAGACTATGCTTGTAGCCCCTGAGTAATGTTTACTGGGCAATGAGAGGCAGAATGTTAATGATGTCTGTTCTGTTTGTTCATTTTGAGGACTTATGATCACTTAGAAGTCTTTCTGTATTGATGAAAGGTAGTTATCACTTGGGTGTTCTTGAACATGCTTGTACATGCTATGTGAACTGGCATTTAAAACCTCTATGTGTAGTACCTGTACTTGCTTGTGGTGTGTGAACTGGTATTTGAAACCTGTATATGTAGTACTTGTACATGCCTGTGGTGTGTGAACTGACATTTAAAACCTGTATGTGTAGTACTGTACATGCCTGTGGTGTGTGAACTGGTATTTGAAATCTGTCTGAGTAGTTCTTGCTTTTATCACATTTCTGTTTTTTTTTTTTTAACTTCTGTGACACAATCCATGTTAAGCAACTTATATGGGGAAAAGAACTATATTGGAAATGGTTTCTGTGTGATGGAGAGGCAGAACATCTTGAAGAGGACACGTCTGCCAACCTCATGGTGGACAGAATACAGAGACATAGATAAGAAGGGTCCAGTGCAGAGGTGCCCTAGAAAGGCACAGCCTCTAACTGGTCCCACTTCCCACTAATTCTCAATAATACCATGAAAATATGGATCTGTCAGAAGATTCAGCTGTTGATGACCTTAGAGCTTGAATGGTCAATTGCCTCTCAATGGTTGCATTTTTCAGCTGGGGACCAAATCTTCAGGACTTGAACTTTTTGAAGGACATTTCATAGCCAAACTATATGTCAGGGGTAAATCAAAGAGAAAGAATTTGTATTCCTTCAGTTTGAAATAATTTACCCTGTAAATAAAACTCCTCCTGGCATAGTAAGAGTAATAGTAAAATATCAATAGAATAGAATAGGAAGCCCCAAATACAAACACAAATATGAAACTTTATGCATTGCAGACTCTGCACTGCAGGTCTTTACAAGCTCCAAGTGCTGTTTAATAAATTATGCTGGGTCAATTCTATGTTGAAACTAAAAATTGAATCTCAGGCTCGCACAAGATACTACAATCAATTTCAGATGGAGATATGGTTTAAATATGAGAGAAAATACTTTAATTTTATGACAAAGTGTAGTGGAATATCTTACAACATTAGAATAGACATTCTTAAATTATAAAACAGAGAAGCATAAATATTAGATATTAATATACTAAAGTGTATCAATGATGATTTTCTATCATAAAATTGTATTAAACTCAAAAATCAGATCAGACAATGAGAGAAAATATTTTCCAGTGTATAACTAAAGAAGATTGGTATCCATAAAATATAAATAACACCTTTAAATCAATAAGAAAATTAAAACAACTCATGTGCTAGAGAGGAATTAGGAGAAATACAGGAATAATGATGAACAAACATGAATTCTCAAGATCCTGTAAAATGGAGCCGTAACTGAGTCCCCCGAGAAGCCCTGATGGGTAAAGGGCCTAAGACTCAAGTGACTCCAGGAACTGAGGTACCAGAGTGGGAAGGAGCACTGCCCATGGGGAGGGAGGATACGCAAGGTTAAGTAGGACCTGGAAAACGCCATCTCCATGATTTCAGAAAAAGGAAGGGAAAGCCGGAGGTGCTGAGAGAAGACAGAGGCATGGAAACAATGGCAAGCATCCAGGACCCCCAGTCCAGAGGTGACGCCACCCACAGTTAGCTCGCTCCTCAACTTATCAATCACCAATCACGAAAATTATACTACAGGCTTGCCCCAGGGCCAGTCAGGTGGTAGCATTTTCTCAACTAAGTTTCCCTTTTCCAAAATGACACTAGCTTTTGTCATGTTGACATAGAACTCACCAGCACATGGGGATGGGTGCTTTGCCAGCATGCGCCCCTCTACGGCATGGTCGCACTTGGTAGCCATGGGTTGAGAAGAGAGTATCTGATCCTCTGCAGCTGGAGTTATGGATAGTTGTCAGTTGCCACGTGAGTTATGGGAATCGAACCCAGATCTTCTACAAGAACAAGTGCTCTCGACCACTGAGCCTTTTCTTCAACGCTTGGTGTTCCCCAATTTTAATCAATGAGAATCAATGGTACACTTACAGAGAGAGCAGGTTGGATCCCTGAGTAAATCCACTGCCAAAGAGCTAGTGGCCCCTCCCCCTCCCTATGCTCGGCAGTGCTGGCTTGCTGTCAATGGGCCATCCTCAGTCAGTCAAGAGTGAGGACAAAGGTTTCACAGGTGCACTCAGGGGAAGTCTGGAGTTCCGTGATAAATCTGACGCTGGTCAAGTTTTGGTATTGTATCTGTCAAAGAAGAGCTGGTGCTTAGATAGCGGTGTGGTAGGAATCGTTTCCTTCAGCACTACTGCAACGGGAAGAAAGAGTTTTCAGATTTGAAGTGGACTCGCTGTGAATATAGCATGGATCAATGGGAACTTACAGCTTATTTATAGGTTGGAAAATCAACTCCTTGGAGCCCAGACATGCCCAGGCCATGTTGGAGGATGAGCGTGAGTTTGATGTTAATGGTGATTAAGTATGTAGACTGGGTAGAGACAATTTCAGCTCAAGTGGCTCAGCTGGGTACTGGGCCCAGCTCCAGCCGGTCAGGCCTTTGAGGAGGGTGAGGAGTCGGTCAAAGAAATCCCTCATGAATGAACATCTCAGCTCTCTTTATTCATTTATTTTTCTCTGTACTCAGACTTTTTCCTTCCCCTTTCTCTCTATTCAATTTAATTTTAGACACATATGTACACCTTTTGTAGGGAAAGACAAACTTCAACAATCTAATTCTTTTCATTCCCCATAATCACATATTCACACATTCAGGCATCTTGTGGCTGGAGCAAAGTTTCAACACTCCACACACACACCCATACACACACATACACACACATACACACACACATACCTCATATACACCTACATCTTGCAAGCTTTAACATACATACATCTTGCAAATTCTCTTGTGGATGCTGTCTTGTGGATCATACCTTGCTGATTCATTCTTCTGCATTCATCCAACCTTGCGCATGCCTTCAATCATGTAGATACCACCTTGCAAACTCTCTTGTATTTAACCTTGTAGATTCCACACATATACATCTTATCTACCTTTGAGGAAAAAGTCCTTAAGCAGGTTATCATGAAAATACCCAAACATAACAAAGCATCTCTTTATCATACAGAGAAGAAACTATATCTGTTACATTGTCTTTATGTTCTCAAGGTGCATCAGCAAATTTATAATAATAACTGTAAAACGAGGAAAATCAAATTTGATCAAACTTAACAGTGGGCACTGAAACTCACCTGTCATCTGTTAATCATAGACCCCAGCAACTGCGCTCCCTTTCTAGTTGCTTCCTGATCTAGCAAGTCCTCAGCAGCTAAGAATATGTTTTGCTCTACCCAGGTAACGTTCTCCATAGCAGCTGGCAAACACAGTCTCTTTAACGATACATATTTCTTAAGTTATTCTTTCTGGCGTTTCACTTGAACCAATTTAACTGAGTGGCGTTGCCTTTTTAGAAAATCACCACTGTTGTTATGAATAGTAGTGAGGGACTGAAGACCCCTTGGGAATTTTGTAGCACAAGAGAGATAAAGTGATTCTAATCACAGTCAGCATGGCAGAGTTCGGCAGCAGAAGAAGGAGGAGGAGGAGGAGGAGGAGGAGGAGGAGGAGGAAGAGGAGGAGGAGGGGGAGGAGAAAAGGAGAAGGAGAAGGATAATGAAGAGAAGGAAGAAGAAGGGGCTATTCAGGAGACAATCCCCTGGAAATGGTGGATTCATCAACAAGTCACAGCTGGACCCAGCCGATCGCTTAGGAACCTGAATAATCCTTTCAACAAATACTTTTCATGACTTCTAGTAAAAATTTCCCACCCTTCTTTCTTTCTCGACTTCTCTTGTAGGTCCTATTTTATTATCATTATTTTTTGAGACAGGCTATCTCAGCATATCCATGAGTGCTCTGGAACTTACAATGTAGACTATGTTGGCCTCAGACATGACAGGATCCTCTTGCTTCTGTCTTCTGAGTGCTAGGACTACTCTGTCCATTTTAATTTATAGGTTGCTTTCTTCAACTCTTGCACTACTTCCTTTATAATTTACTTGTTGAAAAAAAAGCATTTCCCTCGGTGTGTTTTGTTGATTGCATACAGATGATATTGCATGATGTTTGTGTGTGCATATGTATGTCTGTAGGTATGTGGTTTCCTAGGTGTCAATCACGAAGTTTAAAAAAAATAAAACACTATATCAGAAGTGTGCATGCTTCATTAGGAGGTAGAAAATGTTTTATGTATTGCAACTATTGACATGACCGTCAATAACAGATGTTGGTGTGGATGTCAGATATTCTAAGCTGTCAATCAATCATTGATGGGAAAGGAAAATGATGTAATTCTTTGAAGAAATACTCTGGTCATTTCCAATCCAAGGATGCATGTGTTTCCATTAGGAACGGCTTTGAGAGATTTGCCTAAGATTGAAAGGAAAGCACATGTGGCCCAAAGAACTCGTCGATTGTTTACGTACGTGTGACAACAGAAAACTAAGGAACAGCCCTGCGAAGGCCGTGGACACTGTTTCTTTGCAGAAAAACTAAAAACGCCTGCACTATCAGCGTAGGCCACCAGGGGGCACCATGCTGAGCGAAAGAAGCCGTGGGTAATGAATTTCCCGTGATTCCATTCACAGAAGTTTCTTGACGTTTTCAGCTTCCACATTTGTTTTCAAATGTTTCCTCTGCGTTTCAATTTTCTTCTCTGTTTAATTCAGCGGTTTGAAATTTTGACCCACCTTTTTTTTTTTTTTATTTTTTTGAGTCCTCTCCCTGTTTAATATAAAACAAAAGAAATCGCTAAGGTTATGGCAGAATCTATCGAGTTGCTTGAAAGAAAGAAATTCTGTGATTTGTTGTTTTGATTTCCATCACCGCAGTCTCATAATTCTCGCGGAAAATGTGTACATGTGCGCACGCCTATTCGTCTGCGGAGAGGGACTCACTATGCATCCCTGGCTAGACTCAAATTCACTGTGTAGACCAGGCTAGCCTCGAACTCACATAGCACCTGCATCAGCTTCCAGGGGCTTCCTTAAGGTCATATTCCCCCACATCTGTCTAAACGTGAATAATGATTTTAACACTTCAGAGAATTTTTAGCCATGTTAGTAATAACTTGGACAATTTCTTTCTGTTTTTCTTTCCTCCTCCTCCTCCTCCCCCTGCTCCTCCTCCTGCTCCTCCTCCTCCTTCTCCTCCTCCTCTTCTCCTGCTCCTCCTCCTCCTCCTCCCCCTGCTCCTCCTCCTCCTCCTGCTCCTCCTCCTGCTCCTCCTCCTCCTGCTCCTCCTCCTGCTCCTCCTCCTCCTGCTCCTCCTCCTGCTCCTCCTCCTGCTCCTCTTCCTCCTCCTGCTCCTCCTCCTGCTCCTCCTCCTCCTCCTGCTCCTCCTGCTCCTCCTGCTCCTCCTGCTCCTCCTCCTCCTCCTCCTGCTCCTCCTCCTCCTGCTCCTCCTCCTCCTCCTCCTGCTCCTCCTGCTCCTCCTCCTCCTTCCTTTTCCTTTTTCTTCTTCTTCCTCCTCCTCTTCTTCTCTACAATTTAATATGTTAATTGTCTTGTTCTATTTACATTTTTTTAAATTTACTTTAGACTGAAAGAATAGAGAACTTTTTTTTCCTATATCCTTTCCTTTTTTTTTCCTAGTGAGGAAAAAAAATTAATACTGTAGTTGTTACACATAATAATTACCCAGAATTAGCAAATGTATGAGATGACTAATATGTTAATTAGCTTGATTCCATGATGAAGCAAGATCACAAAATATATTCATGTAGGAAAGCATCACATTATACTGTATAAATGTATTTAACCACATTCAATTTGGATTTTAGAAAACATAATCAAAAATACATTTGTAAAATGAAATTATAGACTTTAAAAATACATGTCTCCCATTGCAGGTATACTTTTAACATATAAGGGTGCAAGAATTATTCTTTTTCTCCTTTACCTCTGCTCTCCCTCCTTTACCTAGTCTCTTGACTGCTGCCAGGCTTTTCTTGGATTAGATCACTGGCAATTTCTTTTCCATTAGAGTTCCATGAGCATCTTCAGTAAGTCTCAGGACATTGGTGGCTTGGAGGTTAATTTCCTTCACAGATGATTGTGTTTGGAATCACCAAGGAGACACATGTTGGGCTTGTCCCTGAAGGAATGTCCAGGCAGGCTTAACCAATCATGAATGGGCTGGAGCCATCCTGCATGCCAGTGTCTCAGAACTAATACAAAGTAGAAAAGAGACCTGAATGCCAGCTTTAATCTCTCCCCCTGCTTCCTAAGTGAGGCTGCCATGTGACTCTTGTTCCCATGCCTTCTTTAAATCATGAGCCCACATAGGCCCTTTCTTCCTTAAGTTGCTGTTTTTACAGCTACATTAAAAAGTAAATAAAGGGTTGTGTTTATGTGTCTGTCTGTTTGTGGGATAAGCACATGTGAATGCAGGTGCTTGCAGAGCAGAGGGGGCATTTTTAATCCCCTAGAGCTGGAGTTATAGGCACCTGATGTGAGTTCTGGGAACCGAACTCAGGTCCTCTGCAAGAACAGACAGTGCTCTAACCACTTAGCCATCTCTCCAGTCCCTCTGGCGAGTTCTTGACAAATTGAAAACATTTTATCATTAGGTGCAGTTTATCTGTTGTTTTGTTTTGGGTCTCGTTTAAGAAGGACTTGCTGTGCAGCTCAGGTTTGCCTAGAGCTTGCTGTGTAGACCCAGTTGGTCTTGAACTTGAGGCAATCCTCCTGCCTCTATTTCCAGATGCTGTAACTACAGGTATGTAACACCACACTCAAATTTGTCTTAAAATTAACTTCCTTTGATATTTTACTGTCAGCTCTTTTTGTTGATAGCTCTTTTCCCATCTCCTGCTATGATTTTTCTTGCATGTGTACTGTGGTACTGTCTCATGTTAACTCTTTTGGGTGGATGTATTAATAACTATTTTTAAATTCAGCTTTACAATTATTGACTTAATCATGTTTCCATAGCTTTTGCTATATTTGACTCCAGGGTATGTGGATTGATGTCTTATTCTAATATTCCAGTTTGTTGATTTCATTTTTTAAATGGCTGTTGCTCCTTTTTAACATACTGGAGTTTTCTGTGCTTATTATGAGACATTTCTTCTACTCGTTTAGAGTTCATCTCTTGCTTGCTGTGGTATTGTTCCTCAACTGTCCGATACAGATGACACTGAATCTGAAATCAGTCTTTGCTCTGTGTTGCCCACTGGGACTGGAATTCAACAACGCCAATCTGTCCCTCCTCAAGGCAGGCACAGTTGTTCAGTATCACCTTGGTGTGTTTTCCTGGTTCTCTGTGCTCACTCTCACTGTGGAAAGCCACTCGTGGGGCTACCTGGATTGGCTGGCCTGCAGACCCACTGGGGTCCGTGTCCCATCCTCAGCCTAGCTTCAGGCTTCTCTTGTGACTGGTCCCTTTCCGTCCAGCAGCAAGGGTGCAAGCCGGTAAATTCTTCCAGCTTCAACTCAAGAATGTTCTCAGTTTCCCCTCTTCGTGAAAACTGTTGCAGTAAGTATAAATTCCAAGGTGATAAAACTAATACATGTGTATGTGTTATCTATATTTCCTTTATAGTAATCATCGTTATCCTTATTCTTGTGTGTGTGTGTGTGTGTGTTATATATGTGTGCGGTGCTGTCCATGTGCAGGTCAGAGGTCACCTTTGGAACTCCAGTCTCTCCTTCCAGCAAGGTCTCAGGAATGGGTCTCAGTAGTCAGGCAGCATAGTAAGGCTTGGCAGCCAGTGCCTTTACCACTGAGCTATCTTGCCTCTCCTGAGGAATTCACTGTTGTTCCAGTCAGTACTGTTATACATGCAACTTCCTATTCATGACTGACATCCTCAAAATCTTTTACGGTTTGGATACGCTGCAGCTCTACTGCCAAGGTTCTAACTCATGTTCATCCCACTTCTGGAAAATGCTCAGCCTTTTTCTTTTCCTGTGTGTCTTTTCTAATCCTCCCTGCTTTTTCTTCCCCCATCTGGTGCGACGTATGAGTAATCATGTAAGGTGTCTTATTTTTCTGTGGTTTTGACATTTAGGCAATCACTATTAGCGTTAGACCTAACTTTAATTTCTCCTACTTCTGCCTGAAAACATCTGAAATTATCTTGTACATGTATTTATATATATATATTTAACTTTTAATGTCTTAGGTCTTAATGCTATCTGTACGTGACTCCTTCGGGTGGGTCTCTTAACGTGCCTCGTTTCCCATTTTTTGTAGTGATCATTAGGGTGCCTTGTTTGTGAGGCTTCACTCTGTGGAGCCTATGGTGTCTTTTTTAGAGCATGCTGTCCTCTGAAGATCTGAATTTGCTACTGTAGGCATCAGGGGTTTCTGACACACCAAAAACACATTAAATTAATTCTTGGGGCAGGGTGTGGAACCTTTAATCCTACCACTTAGGAGGCAGAAGCAGGCAGATATTTGTGAGTTTGAGATCAGCCTTCTCTACATAGCCAATTCAAAGCTAGCCAGAGCTACACAGTGAGACCCTGACCCCCCCCCAAAAAAAAGCAAAAATCAAACAAAAACAAAGGCACAACGAAACAAAACAAAGATTCCTGGTATTAATGCTTCTTAGAACATACAGGAAAGGTAAACTCAAACTCAACTGTCTGAGGGCTAAATGCTGACTACATATTTCAGGGTTGGATATTTCAAGTTTCCTCCTGAGATAGGCCTCTGAGTAACACAGGTCAGCATCCTACATGGATCCTTTCATGAAACAAGTGGAATGAAACTTCATTACATCTCAAGATTTAAGTATCCATGACTCCGGACAGCACAGGGATATGTGCTCTTGTTCCCTGCCTTCTGTGGACTAAGGCCGATCACCATTTCCCGCAGGCTCTAACTAAATAAATACTTCCCATGACATGTACAAGGCATGCTCTCTCAGGACAGGGGCTGGCCTCTCTGGTCTCCTGAACATGTACCCCGTTTCTTATCACACCACATGCTTTAGTGGAGGTGTTCATCTTCATTTTGTTCAGAATACTAGATATTTAGTAAGAAGACTTTTTAAAAACGCATCTCAGTTTATTTATTTTTGAAAATGGTACTGACTCACACGTCTGTTTGCACCTCAAGTACTACATTTTGAAAGTGTTTATTCTCAAGTGTAGCTGGAAGTAACCTGGCACTACAAATTAAAGACTGGGAAACAGTGAAGAACCACCCACCAGCCTTTCAAGAGTTAGATTTTTCCCCCTTTGATGTTTGCTTGCTTGTCTGTGAGATCCTGAGATGATAGTACATGCTTGCTGGAATTGGATTTGATACAGACCACGTTTGATGTCACTTTGGGGAAAAACAAAGCTCAATTAATGAGGCTCTTCTACTTGAGGGTTAAAAATGAGAATCGAAAGGGAGCACACAGGCTTCAGATAACTAGCAAAGTATTAAAAAACAACAGAAACAACAACAACCAACCTCACCATTTTCAAGGGGAGTACAGAGAAACCCACACAACAAAATGGTGAATGATCCTAGTTGCAGACTTTGACATTTATTAGATGGTTGACTGCAGAAGTCTACATGAAGAATGTAAGATGTGGCTGGAGAGAAAGCTCAGTGGTTGGAAGCACACAGAGTTCTTGCAGAGGACCTGAATTAGGGTCCCAGCTCCCATGCTTGACTTGCTTACAACTTCCTATAACTCGAGCAACAGGAGGATCTTGTGCCCCCTTCTGGCTTCTACAAGCACCTGCACCCACGTGTGTACACGCACACTCAGACACACATACACATAATGAAAAACAAAATGAATCTTAATAAATAATTTAGGACAATGAGTTTTACAATCTCCAAAAGTAGTGTCTGTGATCCGGAAGTTATTTTAAATTTGAAAGTGCTGTTTTATTATTGTTTTAAAAAATTACAAAAAAAGTATTTGATCATTAGTTTTATTAGTCATGCTAACTTTTGTTTGTGTTAAGGTGAAAACACACAAGATACTACTTGGGGATTGTGTTGACACGACTTTAAACGCTGTATCTATTTAGGAGTGGAAAATTACAACTCTCTTAATAACTTACCTGTGAGGGATGGTGTGTATGTATTTAATATAAAAGAATGCATGAAAAGTTATCGAAAATATGCTGAAGCTAAACACACAGCCCTCCAACTTGCCTGCGACTTCAGTTTTCTATGTCCCTCCTGCCACAGTGCACGTGTGCCTTGGAGGTGGAACGAGTTGGTTTTTCTCATCTCCGTTCCTTACTCAGCCAGCCCTCAGCACTCAGTCAGATCCACAGCTTCCCACTCAACTCCAGCAGCTCGCCGGTCCTCCCCGTGAGTTGCGTAGCAACTGCCACTCAGCCTCACCTGCAAAAAGTTAGCCTAACAGTTTTCATGTGTTTCTGAAATATTTTTTTTTCAACTCTTGAAATAAGCAAGCCAGCTGGTAGCATCCTAAATAGAACTCCTCTGATCTGCTTCTTAAATGCGATATGATTGTCTTCCCAGTCGTTGCAAACGAGCTGTCACAGAAGCTCTCTGCACCGGAGCCATGGTGTGAATGGGAGGTGCACCTCTGCCAGTCATTGGCCAGTGATTGCAATGGTCGCTCTTCACCTGCCCTGACCTCTGCGTCATGGTCTGAGGATGCGGTAGTTGAATAAAGTGAGCATTTTGGTAGCTGGCATCCTGATAATCACAGGAAGGGAAGCCCCTGTGAGCATCTGTGGTAAGTCCACTTCTGCAAGGCTGCTCATTATGTATCATGAAGTGTCAATACTCTTCACACTGCATTCTGGATGCCTTCTGCAAGGCATTCCAAGGGGAGCCCAACTTTACACAGATCTCGAACTTCAGAAGAGTGTATAGTGTGTGTCTTTTTCATGTAGGAAATCTAAAGGTCAGAATGGTGAAGTCTCCTTATCAGGGTCACAGGAGTGAGGGGCAGGCATTGTGGTTTGAGTCTGAAATGTGTTTGAGACTTATGTGTTTGAATACTTAGGTCCCAGTTGGTGGCGCTGTTTTGGGAGCTTATGATGTGACCTTTGAGAAGTAAGGAATAACTGGCAGACATGGCTTATTTGAGGTGGGTCTTGAGAGTTACAGCCTGGGCCTGCTTTGAGTCCCATTTTCTCTGCTTCCTCATCTGCTGTACTGTGGAGCTGTAACTTCCAGATTCTGTGGCTGTAGATGGGGCCATCCCAGACTCCATGCCTTCCCTACCATGTCATACTATATGGCCTGAAACTTTCAACCAAATGACCACCCCCCTCAAAACACACACACACCTTAACTTGCTTCTGTGAACTATTTGGCCTCACTGATACCAAAGCAGTTAACACAAGAGGGTTGGAAGTTCAAGTTTAGATGACCGACTACAGGTGCTCCTTGAATCTCACCTTGAATCTCTTACCTTCCTTGTTTCCAAGAAGTTCCTACTGAAGTCTCACAACAAAGGACCAGACACTTTTCCAGGCTTCTGATGACTGGTAGGAAGTCCTAGGATGCCTGCTGCACCCTGAAGGGTCCAGAGTACATGAACCACAGTGAACCTCAGTGAACCACAAAGATGGAGGCAGTGTCCATTGTGGGTTGGGAGAAGAAAATCATAGTAGCAGCTACTGGGAGAAGGAAGGCACAGATGGATGAAATCTAGCGTTCCTCCTGTGTCAATGTTTTCCCCTTTCAAAACTGAGACACAACGACTGTCTGTCGGGCTCAGAAGTGTACACAGTGACAGGAGAGGTACCTGTTCTCTGTGTAGTAGTTTTCGTGACTGACATGGCAACCAGTCAGTTTCCCATTGCCAGGTTGCAGCTCTGGCTGACATGAGGGAAAGATTATTTTATCTAAATCTCTTCTTCTGCCCTTTGTGCTTTCAGCCCTGGTGCTGACTCAGAAGGAGGTGGCTAAAAGAGACGTTATCACAGGCAGGGAGTCATTCACAAGGAGGCGCACCTCTTCTTCCTGTAGTACTTCCTTGAGACAGTCTTCCTATCTCTTTGTGTCTCAGGTTGTTATCCCAGGAAATTGGTCTTATTCCCTACAGGGTAGGTCTCTTGACCTCCAGCTGGAGACAGAATGTCAATGTTTCACATTTTTATATTGTTTGCAGAGATTATTATTGTGCCACCTTTCTCTTGATATGAATTCTTCAAATATATCCAGCTTTCTTCCAGGTGAGTTCTCAGGATAATCACTTGAATAGCTCCTCAAGTAAAAGAAGTAATCAGATGACTAGTTATATAAGAGCAAAGTTGTGTTTTAAATTTTAATTACTGTGCCTAAAATATCTATAGAACAAGGACAGATAACTTCCTGGAGTGTCGGGTGGGCTGTTCAAGTGAGATATAGAAAGAAAGAATCCTGAATCTCCCTTGCCCAAGGAAAGATAACTTCTTGGAATGGAAGGTGAGGACTGTTAGATCCTGCTGCACTGGGTGTGTTCCAAATGTACCAGATATGCTTAGTCACTGGTAGGCAGGAGAGAACCCAGACAGGAAGTCTATCAGGATAGATGCTTGCAGCTGATTGGACCTGGTGTGAAGTAGGTATCCTTACGAGGTCTGACTTTTTAAGCATCTGTACCACGTGACTCAGGGCCATTCTGTGAAACCTCTGGAGGTGGAAGGTGTGTTCCGTGGGAATCTCAGAATGGTCCTGGTCGGAGTCCGTCTTCCTGGCCATATTTAATTAATTTAATTAAAGCTTGCTTCAAATTCGGCTCAGTTGCAGTGGTCTTATTCTTGACCAGCAGGATTTACAGTTGGTGATATGAAAAAAAGCCCTAGTTAATAAACGAGGATGGTTTGAAAGTATAGAATCTACGGCTATTTTAAAAATTAGCAATTGTGTATTCTCAGCAATAAAATCTGTGTGTTTTACCTGTTTTACAACTGAGTTAGGAAACAATAGGTACATATTTTGTGTTCATGTGAAAGGACGAACTCTCAGAACATTATGTCTCCCCATAAGCAGGTGGCAGTCTGTGCAAAGACTTCAAGGTTGATATCGCTCTCTTATGATCCAATGTAGTGGAATATTTAAGCTTATTTTCAAATATTATAAAGCTCCATGCACTCTGTGCAGTAATAACAGCTGCTGTATCTGGCGGTTGGAGTCAGAGGGTCGGTCACCTTTCTTAGCTGTTGGAACCAGCATTTTGGGTGTGGATGGCTGCTGCCTTCTTGAATGCAGAAAGAAAGCTAGTTTGGAGCACGGGTATTTGTCTACTCCCTTGCCCACGGGTGGAGCGATGGTTACTCAGATTTGGTTGTGCCCACTGAGATCTTTGTATTGAAAGTACCTGATTGTATTCATGCTAAAATGGAGGAACTTTATGGTATCCTCCCTCAGCCTAAGCACCTGTCCAGGAATACCTTGTCCGAGGTCTTGACTTCACCAGTAAGACAGCATCTGCTCTGGTAGCTGAAGTTAGGGGTTGGTATTGTGGAAGTTCTATTCACTAATAGTTAAGACCTTTGTATCTGGGGTGGTTTTTTCCTCAATAAAATACCTAGATGCCATGTGCTCACGGTCAGTCCATGAGAGGGGACCTTCTGCAATGGTTAGGGGTACTCACTGTGATTGTCTCCTGTTCCCTGAATGCACTCGTCCATGATATTAGTACTTCCATCTACAATCCGACATTGACTTTGAAAAGATGGATGGTATACCTGATTATTAGCCTGGAGGTCAACTGTCTTACTCAGGTTTCCCTTTCCTATCAAGACTTCTCATATGTACTTTTTCTTGTGGTGGAAGAGCCTTTGGTGTGATTATACTAGGGTAGTGGTGTGTTCACAAGCATGCATGTGGAGTCCAGAATGTTATTACCTGGGTATTGTCCATCTTTTTATCTATCTATCTATCTATCTATCTATCTATCTATCTATCTATCTATCTATCTATCTATCTATCTATCTATCTATCTATCATCTATCTATCTATCTATCATCTATCTTTCTTTCTTTCTATCTACTTATTATCTATCTATCATCTATCATGTATCATCTATCTTTCTATCTAGCTACCTATTTATTCATATATCTTTGAGACAGGGTCTCTTGGTGGCTTGGAGCTTAACAGGACAGCTAGGCTGAAAAGCCAGTGAGTCTCAGGAGACATCTTCTCTCTGACTCTCTAGCACTGGGATTAAGAGTAGACACTACCACATCCTGCTTTCTAAAAGTGATTTCTGGGTCTCAAACTCCAGACCTTGTGAGTGTAATGCAAACATTTTACCGACTGAGCTGCCTCCCCACCAAGGTTTTGGTGTTTAATTTCTTGTTTGAGCCTGTAACAAAGTGTTTCTTACAAATTTCTTGTTCAATGCATATTCATTGAGTATATTAACATGAACAAATGTGATTTCATTTTTAATTCCACAATTTGGTTAGTTTCAGGGATTTAAAAGCCACCTGTGGAATAGAAAATGCCTCTGTATTTTATGTAAGTGCAAATTATTTTGACAAGAGTCTGAATAGGATTCCAGTCTCTTGAAAAAAACATTTATTCATTTTACAAAAAGTATTGTACATGTTTATGCAGTACCATGTGGCTTTAATACATATGTGCATTGTGTAATGTTGAAATGGGGTCAAGCATTTGAAGTATATGCCTTGTTTTTAAAGTAAAAGGAGCTGAATACAAGACAGCCCAGTCTCCTAAGCATTAAAGCATATTTTCTATTTGGTAGTAACAGGTACCATTTAATTTATGAGTCATAGTGGATATCCCTGCCTCAGAAGCTAATTGACTTTGACCCCAGTTAGGATTTATAATGTGAAATGAACAAAAGGTAGTTAGTAGAAATGAGCACATCTTAACATTGTGACCTTTTAATATTATCATTTTGAGACTATGGTAGCTCCTGCTGAGAAGTGATCCAGGCAAATAAATTATTGTTGTAAATACCATGGCTGTTGATTACAAAATACAATTTAATTCCACATCAACAGAAGGGTAGCAAGGGATCCATAGCCTAAACATCATCAATGAAGATGTTGGCTAATTAGTTATGACTCTGTCCATATTTTTTTTAAAAAGTGATTTTCAACATGTCCAAAAATATGTTAACACAGAGGGTGTCTTTTCCTTTTTGTGTAGGAAGGAGGAGGCTTGATCCTTCAGATTGCTTTTCCTTGCCTTCTGGACCAGGCATTGTCAGTCAAAACATAAGTACAGATTTAAATCACTCCAACTATGTGTTGCTAGATTAAGGACAGTAAACATGGCAGTTAGTAAATTAACCTTTCATAGTATAGGCAGATGCATACGAATTTTGAATTCCTGGAAAGAGCCTTCCTTTTATATGGATTTGTTTAAAAGTTATGATCCTTCCTCCATGCTGAGCAATTGTCCAGAACTGCTCAAACGGGAGAGAACTTGGCTTCCTTGAAAGGGTGAAGACCCAATCCTGCTTCCTCATAGGACACATAGAGACTACACCAGTCTTTACGCATTGAGTAAATGGAATCAGAATTGTAATTACAGATATGAGCACTGATTTTATTATTATTATTATAGGTTCATGGCAAAAGGCAGCTTATTCTTTGCTAATTCATTACCAGTCCTAGAGGATTTTAGGCTTCATATATTATAATCTGAAGCCTAGGCTTAAAAGGTTTCGGCCTCCATAGAGTTTAATCTGCAAACCTAAACCTAGAATGTTTCAGCCTCTGAGACTCACTGTTTACTGAACTTACTCTGACTAATTATCTTCTGAACTAGCTATTTTCACTCTAATCTGTCTGAATCTGCTTTTTATTCTCTACTTTCTCTCTTCTTATTCTAGATTGTCTCTATTCTTCTCAACTTCTCTGTCTGACTGAACTAACTCTCTCTCTCTCTGAACTCTCCATCTGAATTCTTCCTTCTGAACTTCTGTCCCTTTCTTACCTGAATGTGTGCTGAGAGCCTCCTTTTATATCCTGAGAGTTGGGTGTGTCTTTACTTTGATTCAACTACAGGCTTCACTCTGATTCAGTCTCAGACTTCACTCTGCCAGCTCTTCACTCTGGTTCAATCTCAGAGTTTAGGATTAATGGCATCATTACCATTGCCTTCAGAGCATTTCATCCAGATCATACAGGCCTCTGAATGCAATCCCTTTGGATGTGATCCCTTCCTATCACACAGGCCTTTCAATGTGATCCTTTACTAGAGCAGCCATGCTGCTGGATTAAAAGATTAACTCCTCTTCTACACAGAATTTCCCAATTTCAGGTCATGTTGACTAGCATGTGAGCAGAAGCAAAATAGATCCAACTGTCTCTATCTGCCTTTCAGAAAGCCCATCTGCCCAGAGAGACAGTGCCAAGTTATGATGCTCCTGACCTTCAAAATATAGCAAGGTCCTGAGCTCTGCCTCACTCTGGCTATCCTGAACAATCAATGCCCTGTGCTCAACTCTCTCCACATTAGTCACCCCTCCAATAACTCCAGAAACCAGTAAATATATTTAATTGTCAATAAACAAAAGCTGTTTGCGTGTTCTAATTAAAAGGAGAAAAAAACACACTGTTTCAGAAGTTAAGGTTCTCGTCTATTTTTCCAGGCTCATTTTCACCTCTGTCATCTTCATCTTAAATCAAGGGCTCTAGTAGCTCTATGTGTATAATCTGCCATCTTGTGAAGTCCTAACAGATACCTTTGAATAGCTTATTTAATAAAATGCTAACCAAAGTACACAGAGGGATATTTTGATAATTAAAATTAAACTTCTCTGATTCTACAGAGGTAAAATGGATTCTGCATAAGTAATACAACCACAATGTGGTAGAAATCCAATCTACAGGTGTCATTTTCCTTAAACATCACGGACAAACTACATTTCCCAGAACCTTTTGCAGTTAAATGTGGCCATGTAACATAGTTGCAGCAAACAGAAGTGACATCATAACTATTATGTCTGGTCCACATAACCCTCTTCCGGGTGCCCTCAGTCCCTTTTCCATGTTCCATTTGCACATTAATTTGGAAGCTTTTGCTTAAATGTAATACAGCCTCTGTCGGGCTTAGTGACCCAGGCTTAGTGGGCAACCTCTCAGCCTCTCTCCCTTTCCTGCTCATACACCTTTCAATAAGAAATAAAAACAAAAACAGAATCTACTGTAGTGAGTTATTGGAATGTCGGGATTATGCTAGATTACCAACTACTGTCCCCTAATACATTCTTCATATATGTACCTGTTTTCATACCTAAACAGCTTCTGAATTCAATCACATAACTTTGAAAACCAACACAAAGTACCACATCTCCTGATGTTACACATGGTGACATCTCAAGTCCTATTTAAATAATTTAAGTTCTATAATTGTTATGTTCTAAAAGTCTTTGCCTTTCATAGAGCTACACAGACTTTCTGCTATACTTCCTTGTAGAAGATTTTGTACTTGTAGATTCTACATTTTGAATGAAGTTTTGAATATGATGTGACAAAAAAGTCAATGCTCATTATTTTCCCTAGGGAATATCGGATGGACCAATGCTGTGGATTCTAAAAGATTTTTCTTCTTCACTTAAACTGATTTGACACTTCTGTCAAAAATGAAGTAATTATGTATGCTTGATTCAATGTCTGCCTATGATTTCTGTCCCATTCACCTATGCTAGTACCCTGAACAAACTATTTTAATTATTGTTGATGTATAGTAAATTGTTAAATTATGTAAGCTTAAAATTCCAACTTTCCTATTGAAGAACATTATTTTTGTTTCTCTAAATCGTTTCTACTTTCATAAAATATTCTAGAATCTTTCTAGTACTAGACAGTACACCAGATTCATTTTACATATTTTTGGTCCTAGTATCAGATATTTCTTTAAGAGATATAGTTTCTAGTTTCTTTTTACTGTGTCATGATAATAGAAACTAAGACCTGGGTATTAGGTGTCAATACTTTCAGTTTGCACAGCGAGGGAATGTATGCATATTCTAATTCATGTATACACAGGGAGCTGCACTCCATCTAGGATTTTATATGCATGTAAGGGTGATATAAATATGTGTCCAACCATAAACTCTGCCAAGCATGAGTTCATAGAGCTTGCTTTTACTGTAATTCACTGATTCATGTAACACCTTACGTCTTCCTCTTGCTCTTCTGTTGCAGATGTGACATCCACCATCCACCATCTGTAAAGTGCACGTTTAATTCCAGCTTATGTGCAGAGTAGCACCCTACTCATTAAACCAGGCTCTCGCTGTCTGCCACACAGCATCCCTGCCTTCCCCTTCAGTCCTACAGACTTGACTCATTTTCAAGAGATGAGAGGCAGCATCCCATCCCTCTAATCAATGAGTTGCTTCACACATTTATAACCCACTTAGATAATTTTGCCTATCTCAACATCCATCCTGAGATCTCTTATCCTAAATGATACTGTAATTTGTGTGCATTAAGGTTTACTCTTTGTACCTTAAAGCTCTATGGGTTTTGATGGATTCATGATGTCATGTGCTTATGATCATGGTACCACACTACATTAGTTTCACTGCCACAAAAACTTCCCTGAACTTAACTGACTCAACTCATCCCAATCTCCTGTTTAACCTTTGGCAGCTATTAATAATGATTTTATATTATATAAAATCATTGAAATTTTGTCTTTTCATGAATGAACTGAGATCATATATTATGTCGTCTTTCAGAGTAAACCTCTGTCTCTAACCAATACATATTTAAGACTGATTTCTATACTTTGTGATTAGTTCTTCCTTGTCATGTTAAAGATTTCTTACTTCATTTTATCTCAGACTAGTGTTTAGCATGTTGAGTGTGACATGTTTATATAACATAGTGAGGGTTGACACATACTCTACTGTGACTTTATTCATCTTTCTGAACTTGCACAGTCAGGTTGTTGTCCATATTCAAGAGGTTTTCCTATTAGGTTTTTTACATTTATCCATTTATCTATCTATCTATCTATCTATCTATCTATCTATCTATCTATCTATTATCTATCTATCAATCTATCATCTATCTATCTATCTATCTATCTATCTCTCTCTCTCTCTCTCTCTCTCTCTCTCTCTCTCTCTCACTCTCTGTGAGTCTGTGTGATGAGTTTGCACATAAGTGTGAATATGTACAAACCAGGCATGCTTATGGAGGTCAGAGGACAACTTGTGGGGATCTCAGATCTCTTCTTCTACCCTGTGGGTCCTGGAGCTTGAACTCAGATCTCCAGGCTTGGCAGCAAGCACCTTGATCTACTGGACATTGGCTCTTTATAGCTATTGTTTCAAATAGTTTCAATATTTTCTTTGTCTCCTTTTGGTAATGTGTGTGTGTGTGTGTGTGTGTGTGTGTGTGTGTGTGTGTGTGTGTGTGTTATGTGCACATGTGTGAGTTGGGATGTTCAATACCATCTGGCGCTCTGAGTCTCTGCTTATATCTCTTGTTATATGTGAGGCAGATTGGAGGATTGGAGGAAACAGAAGCTTTCTGAGGGAAATCGTCTGGGAGTTGAGCATGGTTAAGCACTACAAAAAGCCTGTGTTAAGTATTTCTGAGAATGTTAAGTATTCCTGAGAATGCCTACGTTGTAGTCAATCTGTGACATGCGCATTCCCTTAGTTTATTTTTCCTTTGAGTGACTTGAGCCATTAACCCCTCCACTGCCTGATCAGTAGGGATCACAGTCCTTCGAGTCTCCTTGAATCAAGAGGAGAGTTGCCAGCCAAGCAGCCCTGCTTTTGGTGACAGTCAATATGGACATTCTGAAGGCTGGGCTGCTTTTATGTCTGCAGCTGCTGCAAGGAGCACTGCAACTGCACCTCTGACTGAGACTGCAGCTTCTGCTCCACAGAACTCTGCTTCAGATACAACTACTTCAGAAAACACACACAGGCTTTTACCCTTACAGCCCTCATGAACTCTGGGTGGCTCTGCTTGCCCACAGCTCTTTTACTCAGACCGCAGGAGGGTGCTTTCCCTGGTGACATTGTGAAAGTGTTGTTATATGTGCAATGCAAGGGCCAATATTGGTCCTTAGACAAGACTTAGGATTGGTATGATTAGAAATTGTGCTGTGATTGGTGCAAATTCTGATCCAACATTTGCATAGCTTACCATGCCATTCTTTGCTCCTGGATATATAATCAGGCTATCTCAAAGGCCTTCTGAGTTATCCTGGAGGTCCTTTTTCCGTGCGCATGCCCTTATAGTTGCAATATTAAGGCCTAATCTATGCTCTCTTTAAATGGTCTTTAGTGTGCTTGTGTACTCTATCATGATAGGGAAGGGGAGACTCCCTGCATAAACAGGCCAGGGCCTGGGCTGTCAGCTATGTCACTGGGAACACCACCAGCGGCAGCAGTAACAACTGCTGGGGAAGTTTATTTTCAGTTATGTTTGAAGTCGTTTTTGTGCAATATTGGAAAAAGGGATGCACAGGCCTTGGCCTTTTGTATGGTCTGCGGGTATTGGATTCCTGTGGGGGTTGTTTGATTGCTAATGATCTGCATGTGCTATCAGTAGAACACCTGAGGAGTTCTGGAAGAATAAAAGCACCTGGGGGCAGAGTCTCTGAGTTTGATTGTCTATGGAATATGGCACTGACCATGATGGTGGTTCCCTCTACTGAGGTCTGGCAGGGTTTGAGCATATGAAAATGCCTCCCTGTTCTGTTTGGTGAGCTGCCACAGTGGTATACTACTACAAATGGCATACCAACATGGGGAACTTACATCATGCCAGCTCATCCAACATGGGCACAACAAGGAAGAGCAAGAAAAAGAAATTCCCCATCTCACAGAGTCCATTTTGTTTTGTTTTCTGCAAACCTGTCCAGTTACCAGATGTGTCTTAATAAGACACATCTGCAATGGTGATGAGAACTCCACCCATGAGGGAACCCTTTCTGTAGACAAGGTGACCAGATGTTTTGCCTGCAAACCAAACTCTATCTTAAAATCTGGAAAAGTGTTTCCTAAGGGTCAGCACACAGAAACTGTCTTCCAGAAATGGCTGAGGTTGTATCTCATGCTTGCAGCTGAACTTGGTACTATAAGAGTTAATCCAGGTGGTACTGGTCTTGAAGTCATGAAGGAGTCTTTGGAGAGCAGCTGAGGCTTGGCACTGGAAGAGGCCAGGAGAGATCATTAATGAAGGTGCAGCCAAAGTAGTAGTTGAAGGCCCAGATCGAAGGGGTCATACAGAGAAGTTGAGGCTTGGCACCAAGAAAAGAGCTCAGGAGAGGCTATTGATGAAAGTGCAGCCCAGTTGCATCAAGGGACCCCAGCAGTTTTTGAGATGCCAGTACTATGGGATGACCACCAAAAACGGCAGCAGCAGTGGAATAGAGCCAGCCAGGGCCTGGAGGACAAGCTGTGTGTGCTGCAGAGGGCAGAGCCAGAACCAAGCCCTTTGGAGGAGCCCGGGAGATTGTGAGTGAATTACAGATAATGGGACATGATAGTTTTTTTCTGCTGTCCAAAGACATTGAGAAAGCTTGATAGATGTTTGGTTTCATTTGATCTTGTGCATTGGCAACCCTCATGATTGTTCCTCTTGTAAATAGTTTTGCTAGTATAGTGTTGAATTGTGTTGTAAAGGCAAAGCAATTTTTTTTCTTATACAGTAAAGGGGAAATGTGGGGGGAAGTTTATTTGTGTTATGTTGAAATCATTTTTATCCAGTGTTGGAAAAGGGAATGCATAGGCCTTGGCATTTTGTATTATCTGCAGGTGTTGGATTTCTGTGGGGGTTGTTTAATTGCTAATGATCTGCATGTGCTATCAGTAGAATACCTGAGGAGTTCTGAAAGAATAAAAACACCTGGGCACAGATGCTCAGGGTTCGACTGTCTATGGAGTATGGCACTGGCCATGACAGTGGTTCCCTCTGCTGAGGTCTGGCAGAATTTGCATGTATGAGAATGCCTCTGTGTCTTCCATCCCGAGCTACCGTACTGCTACAAGCAACTGCAGTGGGAAGTTGGTTGGCAATTTTCAGAGAGCCACTGAGAAGCAAGACAAGAGGTTGCTGAAAGGTTCCAGAAAGCAATGAGAAGCAGAAATCAGGAGAAATTCTCAAGGTTTGTTGAAGGATTGCGAAGGTAAGAGGTAGCAGGAAGTTGAAGGTTTGCAAAGGCGAGAAACTAGAGATGAAGTCAGGAGGTGAAACTACGAGGATAGTGAGCCCTACCTGCTGGAAAGCTTGAGACCCGTCAGGGTTAAAGAGGATATAGATCCCAACATCCAGAACCCAGGTGCTATAACACAAGCTGCTGGGCATTGGCCCTCTGAGTAATAAAGTCTCTTCCTTTAGCTTGCAGATCAAACCTGTTGTGGTTTGAATGAAAATGGCCCTCATAGGCTCATAGGGAGTGACAGTATCAGGAGATGTGGCCTTGTTGGAGTGGGTGTGGTCTTGTGGAGGAAGTATGTCACCGGCTGTGGGCTTTGAGGTTTCAGAAACTCAAGCCAGGCCCTGTGTCACTCTCTCTTCCTGCTGTCTGCATATCCAAAAGTAGAACTCTCAGCTCTTCTCCAGCATCCTGTCTGCCTGTGTGGTGCCATGCTTCCCACCATGATGACAATGGATTAAACCTCTGAACTGTAAGCCAGCCCCAATGAAATGTTTTCCTTTTAAGGGTTGCCATGGTCATGATGTCTCTTCACCGCAATAAAACCGTAACTAAGGCAAAAGTTGGTATCAGGGACCATGTTTTTATTGGAGGGATATGGGACACTTTGGGACTTTGAAGTAAAAAAGTGATTGGACATTTTAAGCAGGGCTTAATAGACCATCCTAGTAGGAACCTGGAAGACAGTGGTGCTGAGGCTGATTTGAACTGTGGGGCCCAGCTCAAGAGGTTTCAGAGGAGAAGAGTATTAGTATGTGGACTACAGAACGTTCTTGTGATATTTTGGCAAAGAATGTGGCTGTGCTCTACCCTTGTCCACAATATCTGCCTGAGGCCAAATTGAAGAGTCATGGATTAACAATTTTGGCAGAGGAGATTTCAAAGCAGCCTAGCTACTGCTTCTGTTCCTTGCTTATTAGGGGCCACACTTGTGGGGATCTATAATGCAAAGGAGCAAGCTGAGCAAGGAAAAATACAAAACCTACAGATGGAGGAGAAAGGAGCCCCAGGAAGTGGTAATGGAGCCAAGTCCAGTGCTCAAGGGGACAAAAAGCTCGAAGGAAAGCCTGATGCTAAGTGGAACAAAGGGAGCAAGGACCTCAGCCACACAATTAAGCTTCCAACTTGTGAAAAGGAATTAAAGAAAAGCTAAGGGCCAGGGGTGGTGGTGCATGCCTTTAAACCCAGCACTTAGGAGGCAGAGGCAGGCAGATTTCAGAGTTCAAGGCCAGCCTGATCTACAGAGCAAGTTCCAGGACAGCCAAGCTTAGGCAATGAAAGAAACTATCCAAAACAGAAAACTGGCAAAAATATTTGAACAAGGGGGCCATGTTCCAGGCACAGAAAGCAGAAGAAGAGTTTGGCAGCTTTGTTCACATAGTTCTGGCTTTAGAGTCAGAAATAGAAGAAAAATGTTATGGAATCTCTGTCTGGGGCTAAGGAAACCTGCAGAGGCCAGGCATATGGCAGGGGTGTCCCTGCATGGAGGACCAGAGAGGCTATTTCATGAAGCTGTGAAGGTGATGTCTGGATTGCCTTGGAGACCCCAAGATGTTGGCGATGCAGAGCCATGGGATACCTGCAATGGGATACCTGCAGAGGAAAAGCTTGGCAAGGGAATGGAACCAGCCCAAGAGAGAGAAGAGTGTGTTGCCTTCAACAAAGCTGAAAGTGGGAGATCTGAAGAGCTCTTTGACATCAGACATGGAGGTGCAGAGTTTGGAGTTTGCCCTGCTAGTTTTCAGTTTTGCTTTGGTTCAGCATTTCCTCATTGTGGCCCCCTCCCTCCATTTTAGAATGGTAAGGTATATCCTGTGCCATTGTACAATGGAAGCATGTGATCTGCTTTTGATTTTTATCTTAAAGGGGGTTATGGTTAAGAGATTGCCATTAGTCTCAGAAAAAACAAAAACCTTTGAACTTTTAAACAGCTTTGAGACTGATAGGCTATGGGGACTTTTGAAGTTGGACTGAATATGATGATATTGGCTACAGGCCGATGGGGCCAGGGAGAGGAATGTAGGGTGTGGCATATTTATATCACGTGTGTGTGCGTTCACTTATCTGTCCATTCCATCCAGCATGTGGTCCCATGTAGACTCAGCTCGTATTGCCTCCATGTCCTGTGCCCTCTGTGTGTCTAAATAGTGTTTAGTTTTACCACGTAACCCACTCACAAATTTCACACGACGCCCACACAAATTGCACATAACACACATGCAAATTGCACAGGACACATGCAAACTGCATACGAGATACAGATTGCACGCAACATAACACACATACGAATTGCACACCACACCCTTTCAAATTCTGTTTCTTCGTTTGAAATCCTGTCAGTGCCTTGTTTTGTAGGTAGGGAGTTTAGTAATGAGGAACCGTGGGATGCATCTTTACCACGCATGGCCTTCGTGGGAGGAATGGCCACTGCAGGGAAGTTTCATCTGCTTGCTTCCTGGTGCCTTAGTTGACTTCAGTATGCTTGTTCATTAACAGCCAAGCAATTCACTGGCATAGGTTGACAGCAATATCAGGACAGTCACTTCTACACTTTGTTGTCTGAGTTTTGAGTAGTTGGAGCCATTTACATAGATGTCCACTGGATCCAGAGATTTCCTAGACCATCCGGCTCTTTTTCAGACTCTCTTTCCTATGCACATATATACTTTAGAAGTCAGCTAGCAAATGCTGCAAAGCATACACCATTAGCCTGTCTCCAACAGTTCTCCTCCCCTCAGCTTTCATTTCAATTTCCAACTGCTTTGCTGCCTGCCTCAAACTGCCTCTACCACCTCTAGCGAGTAAAACCTTGAGTCTGTGTTGCTCAAGCTGGGAAAGATGCAACCCCCTCCAGGCAAGGAGCTCTTCTAAATCATCTATCCTTACTTAAAACAATAACATCACCTATTAGTAAACACATCTATTTGATACCTATACTTGGCGCTTTTCCGGAGCCTGTAACTGGTGTTTCCTATGTTTCCTATGAATCATCATCCTTTGCTTGTTACTGTGGAATAGAATTGCATAGACTTCTCAGGCTCTTTGTAGTATCAACAATGAACAGACACACATATATTTAAGTAATACTTCCAAGTGCTTAAAAATGCAATAACTATGTAAGTCTGAGTGAAACTCTCTTTTTGAATCCATCTCTCTTAGCCCCAATAGAAAAGAAGTGATGAATATCAGTACATTACTGTTGCTCTTCATGCAAAATTTATCTACGTGAAGGCATGGCTCATTTGACACCATGGATACATTCAGAGATGATGGCCAAACATCAGTTGATGTGCTTTTAAACCCACTAGCCACACGCACTAGATGCACTGGTGAATATCATTCTGTGGTTCCCAGGGCCATCATGAACAAAACAATAGAAGACTGTGTTAAACACAAGAGCAGAGGGTGTAATCAAGAGACAGGAACAGCAGGAGCTACGAGAGACAGCTATCAGTGTACTCTGTTTTACTTTTTCTTCTTTTCATTTTTCTAATATTTTAAACATTAGTTATTTGAGAATTTTGTCCAGTGTTTTTGGTCACATTCGCTGCCTCCAATTCCTTCCAGAACCATCCTTCTTCCCCACCCACTCAACTTCGTGTCCACTTTATTTTTAACTCACCGAATCCAATTTATTCTTTCCATATGTCTTGGATGTGTGGCTTTCCACTGGGGTAGTATATCAACCAGTGGCCACACTCTTAAAGAAAACAAACCTCCTCCTCCTCCTCCTCCTCCTCCTCCTCCTCCTCCTCCTCCTCCTCCTCCTCCTCCTCCTCCTCGTCCTCCTCCTCCTCCTCCTTGTCCTCCTCCTCCTTGTCTTCCTCCTCGTCCTTGTCCTCCTCCTCCTCCTCCTCCTCCTCCTCCTCCTCCTCCTCCTCCTCCCCCTATTAATTGCAGTAGCTCCTGACTAGGGGTGGGTCTCTGTGCTCACCTCCCCTCTCCATGTTGGGATTTGTTCTGCCTTGGGGCTTGTACAAGCTGTCATAACCAGTGGGAGTTCATATGTATAGTGGCCCTGCTGTGTCCAGAAGACACTTTCCTTGTAGCCAGCCTTTGATTGTTACACTCTCTACTCCCCCTCCTCCACAATTACCCCCGAACTTGACAAGAGGAGGGTGATAGAGATGCGCCATTTAGGGGTGAGTATTATGCAGTCTGTTATTCTCTGCACCTTGGCCACTTGTGGGTCTCAGCATATATGTAAAGAGTACATTGAATGAGTACATTGTAAAATAGGGATGAAATGTATAGTATAGTAAATACATAAACCAATGCCATAGCCATTTACTACCTTTACGTGATATAGTGGAGTGTGCTGTACTTCATACACCTGGAAGTAGAGAGGGTTTATTTACATCAGCATCCCAAACAACACAGGAGCAATGACTCCTGTTTGGAATTAGGAGGGCTTCAATATTCTCAGGTGATGAAATGTTGCAGATGTATCATAGTCTTAAGGATGCTTTGTCTTTCTTTGGTGCATCATTGAGCAAACCATTGATATGCCTAGCCTGGCTATATCTGTCATTCAGATATACATTATTAGCCTTATTTTTTTTGCATATGTTGGCATCTCCATTTTCCTTTACAAAACATTTTATTGAGGTAGAGAGATGGCTCAGTGGTTAACAGTACTCGATGCTCCTTCTAAGGATCCAAATTTGGTTCTTAGCACCCATGTTGGGGAACTTAAACTGTATGTAACCGTAATGTAACTCTAGCTCCATTGAATCTACTGCCCTTTCCTGGCTTCTGAGGGCACTTGCAAATATGTGGCATTCTCTCTCTCTCTCTCTCTCTCTCTCACACACACACACACACACACACACACACACACACACACACACACTTAAACATACACAAAATACATTTGAAAAAAAGAAATAATTTATGTCTACATATAAAAGTATGTACATGTATTTTTGTTGAGTATTTGTAATTCAATTTTTTAGATCTAATACAGACACAGATTTTCTTACTTGCTAAGATCTTTCATTGTTATGAACGGTGTTACAAGTGATAAGTACAATGGATCGGTACACTTGTTATATATATTCACGTGCAATTTACACCCAACTCTAGCAACATAAAACAGACTCTGAATCAGAAACTAGGAGTAATACATCTGGTGGGTCTTGGTGGCTGGTCCTCTGTCCATCTGCAGTTCAATTTCAATGTTAGAGTCTGCCTTAGTTTACTTAAAATGTTTTCAGAGTCTGTTTGTGTGGCCACGTTGATAGGTATCACTGCTTCTTTTCCTTTCCAGGGTTGGATTACATTCTAGAACACAGCAATAGCAATTTCTCAGACTGATGCTTTGGGCAATGGGTATTTTGTCTCCTTCTGTTTTTCTCTATTATAAATCTTGAAGCTATGAAAGTGTGTGTGTGTGTGTGTGTGTGTGTGTGTGTGTGTGTGTGTGTTCAATTCTCTTGGCTATACAGTTAGAGTGAATTACTGGATTGTACTAAAACTGTGGTCAACACTTTGAATAACGCCACAGTTATTTCTAAGACTTAATTCATTGACATTATCAGATCACTCAAGTCTCTGAGAGTATAAAATAATTGGCAAAATTAGGAAAGTTTGTGTTGAGAACTCTTTTACCTAGAGTTTATTTCTTTAGTTTAATCAGTAAGTGGTCAAAAGAGAAGAAATAGGGAAGAGAAATAGTAAAATCTGATTCAATAGTCTTGTGATTTTCATAATATGTGTACTCAGAGACAGAAAAGAGAATTCAGATTACACTTCCACTCTCAAATCTGTTTCTGGGAGTAGAGTTTAATGGCTCATTTTGCATCCATTTTAAGTCATAGGCACCAACCTTTCTGGGTGTGTCAACTCAACTACATGCTGTTGTTTGTGATATTGGAGGCAGTGAGCTCTCATTTATAAAGTAAACCAAACCATTTCCAGAATAAGAAAAGAAAGAAAATTGATATTGTTTTCCTTGGTTTTTTGACTTCTGTGATTTTTCTCATTGAGTGAAAATTAGAGGAAAAGTTTCTTCTTCTTCATGGAATGTTGTGTTGCTTTGCATCAAGACAACACAAACTTCATTAAACAAATCAGCAGAGTCCAGAAAAATAATGATTTTTCTACGATGGGTTTTTGCAGCAAGATTTTCTGTTGGGATATTTCATCTTCATTTTGATTAAGAGACGTTGTGCTTTTTGGTTGTTGTTCCTTCAAAACTGCAGTTTAGGTACAAATGCTTGCAGATGTTGGGAGCTTGATTTATTAAAATGGTTTCAGTACAAATCCCTCATGCAATTAAATGCCTATTCATGCATTCTTTTCACAATGCAATACTGTTAACAAATAGCTCTGATATAATAGCATAATAGTTAAGGGAAAACTTGGGTCTAAATGGCTAACAGAAATGAGCTGGTGTGATTTTACAAGAAGTAGTAGTTTTATGGGTATAAATTTTTATTGTTGTTGTTCACTTTGATTAAAAGCAGTATGTGCACATTGTGAATGTTCAAAAAGCACAAAATCAAACAATGAACACAGTACTTTTAATCTTGACCCCTAGACATGAGCATTCTCAGATGGTGTTCTTATTTCTATTAATCTTCAGATTCAGGAATTTCACTTATATCTTTCAATGATCATATCTTTCTTTTGAATGTTGCTGAAAGATAACATATCATATTGTTTAAGGTTTATTGTCTTCCTTAAGTGGTTTCTTTCTAATTAAAATAGTAAAGTTGGGGGTGGAGTTTGGATTAGCCCTAGAGAGCATTTAATGCTATTGCAGAGGACCTGAGTTAGGTTCTCAGCACCCCTGTAAGCAGATCCACAACTGCCCATAACTCTGGTTCCAGGATATCTGATGCCCTCTTCTGGACTTTGTGGGCCCCTGCATGTAGCTTGTACATACAAACTTACACACACACACACACACACACACACACACACACACACACACACACACATAAATAAAATAAGTGTGGACCTTTTCTCCTCCTCCTTCCTCTCCTATTTCTTCTCTAGCCTTAGCCTTTCTACACCCAGGCTCCACCTCCTCCTCCTCTTCCTCCTCCTCCTCCTCCTTCTCCTCCTCCTCTTCTTCTTGAATGAAAGTGGCTGGCAAAATAGTTCAGCAGGTAAGGGCACTAGCTGCTAAGCCTGAGACCTTGCTATTTTCTTAATATAGAAAAGGGTTATGTCATTTTTCTTTAGATCTTTCTTGTCTGTTTTTATTTATTAGTTTTTGATTGTTTCTCAAAATCCGTAGTTTCAATTATATGTCTATATGTATTCTACCCCCCCTAAGTCTTTTATATTTTTCAGATTCTATATATGCTAAATAATACTGTGTCTGGCCTGTCGATCATTATTAATGTTCTCTAACTTTATCCCAGTTGCTAAAAGGAGCAAGTCTTCTTTCATAAGCCTGACTCGTATTCCATTGTGTGTTTATTATAGCATCTCCTCACTTGTCTGTCAGTGAACAATTATGTTATTTTCACATCTTGGTTCTGATGACTAAGACTATGACGATCGTGGGTGCGTACACACACACACACACACACACACACACACACACACACACGCACACACTGAGTTCTGAGGAACTCAGCCTCACAGTCTTTGGGTAGACACTCAGAAAGAGATCCGTCTATCGTTTCATAGTTTGATTTTTATTTTTTTTTTCCAGATAACTCCAAACTAGTTTTCAAAACGAACCTATCACTTAAGTCCCAGAAAATGGCTTCGTGATTTTTTATTGTGTTATTTTTAACCAATATTTGTTACCGCTTCTCGTTTTTTATTCACGGGGAGGTGGCGTGTGTATGCTAGGATGTGGGCGTGGTTGTCAGGTGACAGGCTTGGCTGCTGGCTCTGGGTCTTGACCTCGCTTGAGACAGTGTTTCTTGCTCCTCATTGTTGCGGATGTCGGACCACCTGGCCCATGTGCTGGGAGTCCTCTTGCCTGTGTTTCTCGTCTCCCTGTGGAAGCACCGGGATTGCAGAAGTGACACCAGCTCCCTGGGATCTGAATTTCAGCTTCATCCACTGAGCCATCTTCCCCATCTCATCTCTTGTCTTCTTATTTTTATTTTATAACAACTGTCCCCTGTGTCTAAGGTTACACTCTCTTGATTTTGGCTTGCATGTCCCTGCAAACTAATATCATTGTGGAATACATTTTAAGATGCATGTTGGCCATTCGCATGTCAGTATCAGATAAAAAAATCTTAGGTTTCTTGTTCATCCTGCTGCTTCATGTAATTAGTTAACAGAACCTTTTCGTTATGGAGTTGAATGAATTCCTTAAACATTATGGATGCTAACCTTTTACGAAACATCTTATTTTCAAATACTTTCTTTTGATCAACAACATGCCTTTTCATTTTATTTGTCTTTTTTTCCCCTTTGCTGTGCAGGGTGATAAAGTCGAACTTGATTACCTTAGCTTCTGTTGCCTTAACTTTTAGTATTGTAGCCAACAAAGTATCACGAAGATAAATAACATGAAATTTCCCCACTTTTATGAGTTTCATAGTTTCAGGTTTTACCTACAAAACTTCAATCCATTATGAATTGATTTTATGCACGATATTAGATAAGGGTCCAATTTCCTTTCTGCATGTGGGCATACAGTTTTCCAAACAAGTCTGATTGAGGAGACTATCATTTTTCCTCTGTATCTTCTTGCTGTCCTTGTAAAAGAACGGTCTACCATGCTTCTATCTGTATCTAGAATCTGCGCCCTATCTTATTGGCGTATGTGTCTATTTGGCCTCACCCAGTCATACTTTTCTCCAGAAACTACAACTTTTTAAACATAATTTGAAAAGCAGGAAATATGTTGAAAACGCTTTCCTTTTTCTTCGGGATATTTTATGATCACAGGTTTAGAGTTGTTTGTATCTTTCGGTGAAAATGCTATTGGGATTCGGGTAGTATTTTTCCGAATCTGCATATTACATCTAGTGGTAGAGAACTTTTTAGAATATTAATTATCTGAATCCATGAGCATGTAATGCTTTTCCACTTGTACATCTAGGAGTTTCTTTCATACATATTTTATAGATTTCAGTGTGCAGGTCTTTAATATCTCAGTTATCCAGTTCCCTCTTCAGTCATGAAGAATTTGTTTCTAAGTTTGCTCATAAATATTTTACTCTTTTTGATATAGTAGTGAGATTGCTTTCTTGAGTTCTCTTTGAGGCACATTTCAGTGTGAAGAAACACAACTGGCTTTATGTATTGGTGCCTTTACCTTGCAACTTTAGCACACTTATTAGATGTTCTTTTTGATTAGAAATATTTGTGTTTTGTGGTAAGACAAAGACGGGCCAGAAGTTCAGAGTGCTTGCTGTTCTTGCAGGAGATCTGTGTTCAGATCCTAGCCCTCATATTGAGGAGCGTGCGACCACCCAATTCCTGCTGCATGGGACCCCAAGCCCTTTTTTGCCCTGTGAAAGTACTATACACATGTACATGCACATGTACATACATATATCTGCACATAGAGTCACATGCATACACACAGTTAAAAGTCAAACTATAATAAAGGGGGCTAGAGAGATGACTCAGTAGTTCAGAGCACTAGTTGCTCTTGCAGAGGACCCACGTTTGATTCTCAGAACTCACATGGTGGCTCACAAATACCTGTAACTACAGTTCCAGGGATCCAGTGCCCTCTTCTGGCCTCCAAGGGCTCCTGTATGCATGTGGTACACGTACATAAACTCAGCCATAAACATACACATTAAATAGATGAGAGATATGTAGATAGATGGTAGATACATAGATAGATATGTGCACACAGGGACAAGTGCTCTTCAGTGAGATATAGTTGGTCTTCCTCGGTCTATATGCTGTATATTTCTTTGTAATGTCTGATTCGTCTTGTTCCTGCTTCAACTGCTAATGTTGCATAGAGTTGCTGAGTAACTATGTGTCCACCTCAGTAGAAAACAAGGTTTCAAATTTTCTGCATCAAGTTTGTTGCTAACTACAAACTTTTCATGGATTTCCTCTACTGTGTGGAGATAATTTACTTTATATTTTTTGAAGAATATATTTTAAATGCCAAATTGGTATTTAACCTGGCAAAATGCCTTTTACTGCATCTATTGACATAATTGGGTTTTGTCTTTCATTTTGTCTATGAGATACATCATGACAATTGATTTTTACATGTAACCCCTAAGCATGCATTGCATATATAAACCACAGCTGATCGTGGGAGCTTTTGGAAATCTTGTTGCATTAAGTTTGTCTGTGCTGTATTCAGGATTTCTGCAGGAATATTTACTATAATTACCAGACTGGAGTTTTCTCACTAGAACAATGTTGGTCTCAAAAGATGTATTTAAAACTGCATCCCATGGAAGGATATTTTCTAATTTTTTTTAACGTTTTAAAACTTACAGTAAAATGTTTTCTTAGCACACCTATTTCTTTATCCCCTATTCCCAATGTCTTTTTCCTGCTCTGAGTGAAGATGTCTGTACTGCTACAGAATAGTCAGGCACTCAGAGTTTAAATGAACACAAACAATTAGTTATGGTAATGACAATTACAGGGAAAGTGCAATTCCATTATGTTCTCATCTGTTTAATGGTAATTTTCAAAGTCTAAATATGTTTAAGGGGCATTTACATAGCATGTTTGATTAATTTTAATAGCAGTTACCATTAAGTAAAACAAATTTGTGAATCTGCTCTACGTGCCCTTTCTGGAAGTGTCAAAAGCTCTTCATACACAAGATTAAACAGGCTCCATGCTATCTGAGAGTCACTCTTTTACAGTCTTGAAGTAGCGCCCAAGTAGATAGCCCCAGAGCATTTGTTATTTCTGTATGTCTCATCCAAACTCCTCCAGTTACTTCTTTATATTTTAAACTGTAGACTGTATCGATCACCCAATGTGTTGAAACCAACAATAATGGTTCTGCATATCATTAATTCCAATCCAGAGTGCAATTGGTTGGTTCAGTCCATATCTGTGGTAAGTGTGTCACATGAGCCAGGCTCTGGAATAGTTACCAGAGACGAAATGAACTCAAGCTTCAAATACGATGACAGAAGTTGGCAACATTCAACAGCGCAGCCTCATTGGGCGACAATGAAAATGTTGTCTTAAAGGAACACTTATAAAGCAATTTTCCTGGGATGTGAAATTCAGTATGGGTTTTAGGGAATAGTTCATCAAGAGGCTGATGTCCCATAGAGGTGTGGAAGGGTAGTGAAGCAGTGTCAGGAGCAGATGGATCTCACGTCAGAGTGGCCTGCAGGGGCGATCGAGAAGATGGTGGGAAACACAGCGACTGAGGCAGTCAGATAGGACGGTGATGTGACGTGTTTCTAGTGGGCCTGAAAAAGTCCATGGATTCAAGAGAAGCTAGAACGCGTGAGACTTTGCTAGCAATTTGACTGAAGACATACAATGGCACAGTGAAACCCAGAAAGATCACACAAATTACACAATCCTTACATACATGTAAAAGTCTCAGTAGAACCTCAGGTTCTCTGAGTTAGAATTTTAGAAATTATATTAGCACATATGACAATAATCCCCTGAATCACAAAAGCCGGGAGCTCAGCCGAGAGGTGATGCTGCACACTTTTTATCCCAGCACTCAGGAGCCAGAAGCAGGCAGATCTCTGTGAGTTCGAGGCCAGCCTGGTCTACAGCATGAGTTCCGGGACAGCCAGAGTTACAACAGAGAAATACTGTCTTGAAAAAACAAAACAGAACAAAACAAAAAAAGCCTAGAGCTGATTGTTTTCTGAAAGGACTGAAGCATGATGCCCACATTGTTACCTATTGGAAACAAGATATAATTATTTCCATTATATATATCATGTGTGTAGGTACCTACAGACAACAGAGTGCTGGATCCCCAGAAGCTGGAGTTACAAGTTATTGTGAGCTGCCTGGTGCGGGTGCTGGGAGCTGAATTAAGTCCACTTGGATATGAGAAAGCATTCTTCACATTTGAGCCATCTGTCCAGTCTCCATGTTGCTTCTTGAGTAACTGGAATGATCCATGATGATCATCTCTGTGAGGCACAGTGTGAGGAGCCGGTGGAAATGGTGTGAATGGGCTAAATGACGGAACTGCTGCTTTGCTGTCTGGTTTTGGATAGTTGTGGAGCTCACGAACTGGGTGGTTTGTGATGGCTGGACACCAATGCTGTTGCCCATGGAGTTGGCCTGGTTTAAAGGTGCAGTTGTGGAATGAAGCAGGCAGTGAGGACCAGGATGAGGTGAGTAGGCACGAGGTTGTTGGCATGTACTGAGCAAGCACAGAAGAGATTGCCAGCCAGGCAGGCAAACAGGGGATACAGAATTCCTGCCAAGGAGGCATGTCATATTTATTATCCCAAGTTGTCTTAGTTACTTTCAATTCTTTGATAAAATATCCAAGGCCAAGGCGATTTATAAAACAAAGCATTTAATTTAGGGCTTATGATTTCAGAGAGTCAGAGTCCATGATCATCATGGTGGGAGAGGGTAGCAGGCAGGAAGGCATGGCGCTGGAGCATAGCAGGGAGCTCAAATATTGAGACACAGAAAGCGAATGGGGATTGAGGTGAGCTTTTAAAACCTCAAAGTCTGCTCCCAGTGACTACCTCTCCAACAAGGCTGCACCATCAAGTCCTTCTCCCAGATTCCACCAGCTGGAGGCCAGGTAGTCAAAAAGAATGAGCCTATGGGGGCCATTCCCATTCAAACCACCTCCATGGTCAACTCGAGTGGGCTCAGAACAACCTGTGGCCACACCCTCAGGTGTGTCTGTGAGGCCCCTTCAGAGAGGTCACCTGAGGGGGCAAGATAGTGGGCAGCACTATCCCTTGAGCTGGGGTCGGGGCAGATGGAATGGAAAGGGGAAAGCAGCTGAGTGCCAGTGTTACCTTCCCGCTGCTTCCCCGGCACAGCTGCCTCTACGACCTTCCCACATGGGAAACCATACCTCGAAACCGTGAGCCAAAAGTAACCCTCGTTCTTTACAGGATTTATTTATTTTTGTCAGCGATTTGGTGACAGCCATAAAAAGTAACTAATACAACGGAAACATGAAGTATGCAGAAAAATAGCTTTGTCGCATAGGGTAATGTGCTTGACAGGAGCCCGGGAGCAAGAAGGAGTGTCAGGCGACAACCTCCCTGGGCAGCATAAGACACAGAATCGATATTCACATTTTTTAAATGTAGCAGTAATTCAGTTGAATCTTGGGTAGTATAATGAGTTAGAAATGGATTGAGCGTCTTTCTTGCATAAAGTGTTTTATGAAGTAACTAGACTTCCTCTAAAGATAACACATAATTGACAGCCCATTGACGCTGTAGGTATTTTCAACAGAATTCACAACTTGCGCATTCTTGTATTCGAGCTTTGTGACCTGGTTCATGAATATTGGAAAATTCCGAATCTGTTTTTTGTTTGATGTAAGTAATTGAGTCATAATGTCCTAAAGGAATAGAATTTGTATTTGGCATGTAGGTTCCATTTCTCGGGGATTACCACGGCCAAGGGCTGCAAGCTCACTTTCCCACTTTCCCAGTGTGCTGCCTCCCGGCCACTCATCATCACAGATCTGCAAGGAGTGGAATGTGCAGTACCCTGCCCTGTGAGACCCCAAGGAATTAAGATGTGTCATGAAAAGTGAGGATTCTAGTGAGTCACATGTGCCCCGTGCAACCGCTGTGTCCCTCTGAGCAATTAAAACTATTGTGCAGACTTCAGCCTCCTCATGACTTACAGTGCCTGGGTAAATAACTCCAGATGACCTGAGTTTCCTGTGGCTCTGATAAGGAGGAAGAGAGACAGAAGAGAGACAGAGATAAGATAGAGACAGAGAGACAGAGACAGAAAGAGACAGAGACAGACAGACAGACAGAAAGAGAGACAGAGAGAGACAGAGAGATAGAGGAGGGGAAAATGAGCTTATTTGCTGATTCTATAGTATAATAAATATCTCCATTTTGATAGACTGGGTTTAATATTTCCCTAGAGTCAACCAAAATAGTTGTTTTAACAAACTGTTTGTTTACAGTTTGGATGTTTTAATTGTTTTGTAGAGTGCTCGTTTAGCAGTCAAAGAAGCATCCTACAAGTTTCAAACACCAAGGAATATATTTTTAATGTTCATTTCCCCTAACTCCTTTTTGTGTCTAATCCCTCTATTCCTTGTCCCCATTCTCACTGACGAATAATATTGTTGATGCTTCTCTACATTCTCTCTCTTATGTGTGTATATGTGTGTACATGAGCATATGATTGTTCTGAGCACAAATGAGAGAAAAATTCAAGAACCTTTTCATATCTGAGATCACATCACACTCCCATGTTCATTGACATCAATATTCTTAGTGTGTAAAGAGAATCCACAAACTCATAGTTTGTTCTCATTCCTCAGCTGCTGGATATTTGTAGGATTTGCAAACTGTAATCCAATGAATACCCTAGCACCAAGGTTTCTGAGTGCACGTGAGTTAGACTCTATCTCTGGATTTTTTTTTTTTTTGAGCAAACTGTATTTTTACTATTTAAGGAGGTAAGCTATACTTTTTATACATTTATAACTTTGAAGTGGAACCACTGTAAATACAACTGAAATGAAGTCCAGAATGCTGTGCAGGTACACAGCTACTCTTTGGGTTATTTTTTGAGTGACACAAAGATCCATTTGTAACTGGGATAATAATTTGTTTAAATTCAAAGCAGCCATGCCATCTGTGGGTCAGATACCATACCATCTAATGTGACCAATGTCCTATTTGGGTGTGGTGGTTGACCCACTATGTAGCTGAGGAAATGAAGGCTCTGAGAGCTTATTTCAGTAACTCATGCACAAACGAAGTCACGGAACCAAGACTTAAAAAGATCTTCTACCCAAATTCCATTACTAAAGTTTTCTATGCACACAGGCATCTTTTCCTTCCTCCTCCCTCTCCCTCTCCCTCTCCCCTCTCTCTCTCTCTCTCTCTCTCTCTCTCTCTCTCTCTCTCTCTCTCTCTCTCTCTCTCTCTCCTTCCCTCATCTCTATTTTCCGACTCTGTCTCTCACTCCCACTACACCTCATTCTTCTTCCTTCATTTTCCAAATCCATTGCCCTGGGTTTTGAAACAAGCAATGCGTTTGATGGACAGAGGTTTTATAAAAATGGACATCCATTTGATCACCGTACGGCATATTAAAATAAACTCCAGTTGTGGTGGCTTCAGAAAAATACAGGAAAGTAGAAAAAAAGATGGAAATAGTGCCCGAGTGAGACTCTTGCCTGAAAGTATCACACACACGTCTTAGAAATTCCAAGGGAAATTTATTCTCCGCACAAACTCCCTTGTGTGAAACTCTGGTGGAAGAGATGGATGGCGGTGAGCGTCCACCAGTCACTGCCCTTGGCTATTTAGGTTCCAGCTTCCTATTTGGAGTCACGTTTCTGGTCTACTATGTGCTGAGTCGGCTGACGCTTGCTCCCACAGCACTCCAAGAAAAAGCATGAAAAATAAACCGTGTGGCCACGACATTAGTTATGTGAAGAACAAGCCCGTGGAAGGCAGAAGTGAAACTATCTTCTTGAGTTATTTTGTTGCTATTTGAAATAAAACTTTAGAGCGCTGTATGAGGAAAAGATGTTGATTTAGAGGATGGGGGAGGATGCACAGGGCTTTGGATGCTGCAAGTGTCTGGGTCAGGCCACCACCAGCTAATATGTGCTCCCCACCACCTTATTCGGCGGGGGTCGGGGGGGAGTGAGACTAAACCCACTTGTCTCTGTATTCATCAGCCTGAAATACAAGCACACATCATGCAAGAGGCTTTCACTGAACAGCAGCCAGGCTCTTTTTAGCTATAGATATTTGAAAACTACACTTATTAGAGTACTTTACATGTGGAATGTGGACAGAGGGAAGGGAGAAATTAAGGACTTGTTATCGGTCCATCCTTGGGAAATATACTATGGTAGCCATAAATGAGAGAGGAGAAGTCACACAGCAGCTCTCAACCTGTGGGCAGTGACCCCTTTGGGGGCCAAATGACCCTTCACAGGGGTCAACTAAGACCATCTGTGTATCAGATACTTACATTACAGTTTGTAACAGAGGCAAAACTACAGTTATGATACAGCCTACAGTTATGATAAAGCAACAGAAATAATTTTATGGTTGGGGGTGGGGTTGCCACAACGTGAGGGATTGTATTAAAGGGTCTCAGCATCAGAAGGGTTGAGAAGAGCTGAGCTAGAGAAAAAGAGAGCATGTGGATAAGAGAGGGCGTAAGAATCAGAGTATAAATAGGAAAAGGGTAAAGAGAGAAAGTGAGACAGACAGACAGACAGACAGACACACACACACACACACACACACACACACGGAGGGGGAGAGAAGGGGATGGAGAGAGAGAGGGAGGGAGATGGAGAGGCAGATGGAAAGGGAGAGGGAAAGAATGGATGATGGTTAAAACTCACCCACCCTATAATGTTCTATCTTGGATGGAGCATCCTTTCCTTGGCTCTCACCACAGCATCTCATCCCTGCCTGTGAGAAGGTGCTGCTCTTAGGCTTGCTGTACAGTTCTGTGCCCCACCACACTCAGAAGTCTTTCCCCAGTGAATTAGTATTTTGGCCACCATATAGAGAAATACATTTCATAGTGGCTCTTCTGTGCATATAGAAATAAATCATGTTTATGTTTTAGGCATTGGGCCTCCTCCTGATACGTGGAATGCAGACTGTGTGTTACATGTGGAGACTGGAGTTAGTAGGTTATAAACCCCAAAAGACAAGTGATGGGGGCATGCCCCAATTCTCTCATTGCGCAGGAGTCTGACATGCTCTAACCTCTAGAGACTTAGTTTCCAAGGCTTCCATTTCCAGGCCACCCAAACAGCATTATGTTAATTTTAATGGACAGACTTAATCTAGAACTTTCTGGGTCACAAACCTTGGAAATCTGTATTCATCCTAACATTTAATTAATCAGCACATTTTTCATGTATTCCATCCCAAATATTCTCACCGTGGTCCTAAGGGAAAATAACAGAAAAGTCTGTCACTACACAAGCTATAAATTTATAATCTCTATTTATAGTCTGGAAAACCTCCAGATTTCAACCCACAATAATACCAGTCATACATTTTAGTGATAAACAGACATCACACTTTTAAAACATAGCATAAACCAGGGATTTAATTTCCCATCAGCTTTGAATATTATTTTAGTCACCTTCAAAGAACAACGGCAGCCTCTTCCGGCTTCTGACTCCATAGACGTGCTGTGCTTAAACTGGAAATCATTTTCCTCCACCCCTTAAAGCAGGCCCTCTGTCAGGGATGCTTGTGCGTGTGCTCGAACAGTAAAGGAAATGCAGAAATCAATCCACCCGCGTTACCGTAGCAAGATTCTCAATAGAATGGGAGGGGAGGAATCGCTTTTGATAAGTACCTGAGTTGGAGCTAGCTGAACTAAACAGCTAATGTAGGAGGCCACTAACTACAGACTGAGCTCCTCCCCCTCCTGTTGGATGAAAACTAGTTCAATGGCTAGAACTGCCATGAGAATGAGTCCTCCTTTCAGGGCAGTGTGATGCACAGTGGAGGAGATACTGCTACTGTCTCGATAGAGCCCTCTCTCTTCCTCCCCATCCCTCTCTGTGGTGTGTGCCTGAACATGTGCTTACCTGTGCCTGCATCGGAGGCCAGGCTGATGTCAGTTGTCTTCCTCTCTGACTCTCCAGCTTGTTATTTGGAACGGAGTCTCTCGCCACTCCTGGAACTAGACTTGCTGTCGTAAACCTTAGTGATGCCCCTGCCTCTGTCTCTCACAATGCTGGCAATTACAGATGGTCATGGCCACACCTAAATTTATTTTTTTTATTTGGATCCCGGGATCTGAACTCAGGTCCTCCTGCTGTTATCACGCATCTGTCTGCCGGGCAGCTGTTGTGTGGTCTCCACCAACCACACTAAACCTGAAGCAGTGATCCCAACTTAGGCCACAACCAACATAGTTAAGGACTTCAGCCATCAGCATTCCAGTTAGAAACCCTAGAAACCTTGTACAGTTATGGGAAAAGATACTAGATTTGGGTTTGAATGGCCATGTCCTCCATCGCAATTGGAGGTTCTTGAGTTTGAACACTTGACTAGTACCTGGAGGTGGGGTTTGAAGTTGGTTTGAAGACGCTAGCATCTCAAGTAGCTATATAAAATATGTGGAAGACAGCACATTGCCTGTGAAGAGCACACTGGAGAACAACGTTGAGAGGCTATCAATCCAGCTGTCTGCGTTCCCTATATTTAGTGCATAGGAACTATGCACTGTTATCTGAATAAAGAATTTCTGGACCCGCAGAGTGTGCAGGTGCCCATACGTGTCTCTCACGTACCCATTCTCAGTTGCATGAGTTTAAAACGTTGGGAATGATCATTAATGATTTGCATATTTATGAATCTAACCTATAGACCTAAGGGGTACCTCCTAGATAGTTCTGGCTTCCAGGGTTACAAACATCGGCAGGAAGTCCTGGGCAGTCATTCAACCCATCTCAGCTCAGTTTTCTCCTTGAGACATGGGGACTGCAGGAGTGTCTAGTGATGGGGGAGGTAAAGGCATGTGGTGAACAGCCTGCTGCTTGCTGCGGAGCATGTAGGGGAGTGCCTAGCTATCGTGGCTTTGCCTTTCCTGTTCTATCTCAGTTGTCTTTTCCTATTATGGGATAAAATAATGTGACAGAATCCATCTAAGGGAGAAATGGCCTATTCTGGCTCACGGTTGAGGGGCACAACGTAACACGGTGATGGGGAATCAAGACGACAGGAGTCTGAAGCCACTGGTTAGTTCATAGGCAGAATTCTGGACAGACTGATGATGCTTGGTGCTGCCCAGCTCTCCTTCTCCACACACACAGCCCGGAGTCCCAGGCAGCGAGCGTCACCATACCTCATTTAATGCAATTTAGATCATCCATTCCAGCCGTGCCCCGAGCCAGCTCTCAGGTGATTCTAGATTCTGCCAAGTGGACCAATAACACTATCTTTCACATATTGTTATTTTTCCCTTATCTGCTTAATGGACATTGAGGGTTTTTATATGCAAATTCTGAAGATTTGGATTCTAGTCCAGTTTGGGCTCTTAGTTATCCATGTGACCCTTAGTCCTCTAGAGCTCAGTATCTCCATCTCTGAAATATAGTGTACTGATGGAGTCCTACACACACCACAGGTACCAGCTACCGCAGGTCTCAGATATGTCGGGTATCCTCGGCAGTGCTGGCTCATGCATCTTCATCTCACTAATAGTTCTCAGCTCCTATGCAATAGATAGAGAAACTACAGACAGCTAGATAGATACCGGTGCTGTTTTTTAGTGTGCACTTCACAGGCAATGTGCTGCTTTTCCCATATTCTACCCCAATACCAGAGACTCTATCATCCGCAAACCAATTTATCCAGTTGTGTGCCCTAATGAAGAGTCTGTGGTTGCTATGAACTAAAAGGTTTCCTTCTGTGTTCAGCAGCTATTAATCTATGTTCCAGGTAAAAGCCTCCACTTTCCTTCTGCCAACTCTAATAAAACCTCATTAGGCTGGCTAAGAGGATGGAAGGAAAGAGGGTGTGGGAAAGCCAGGCTTATGTTAAATTAATTTTTGAAGTGGGCCATCTCCCTGTCCACTTCCTAGCTAATTTGTATGCCCCCCTTCCAATTCTTATGCCTCAGATAGGATAAAGGGTTAAACCTTTTACCAGTGAAGACCTGTTTATGAGTATCTACATGCATTTAGTGAGGAGAGAGACTACTGTCTTAGCAGACTACTTCTGGAGAAAGTGATCTCACCTACTTTACGTGACAAAGTAAAGACGCCCCTTTAACCTTAAATGGGCACATCAAACGTTACCAACGCCAATTAACTTGTCAAAAATGATTTAACTTACTGCAGAACAACTCAGAGACCAAGCAGCAGAATTCCAGAAGAAGAAAGAGATACTGTAAGACCTTGGGTATCAGAATTGAATGAAACAGCATTCCAGAGGATGAAGGATGTGAGAAAGTTTGTGATAAAAATACTCTTTGTCCTTTGGTCATGAGATGTGGTCTTTCAGTATCCACTGAGGAAAGACGCAGTTTCATTTGGACTGCAGTCCAACTAAGGAAAGCGAGCAAGCAAACACTCATGCATAGTTTCTGTATTTCCTCAACCCTGTCTGGAGAAATAGTTGTTGGATGGGTGAATGAAACCAAAACAACACAATGCGTTTGTGGAAATATTTACTAGAATTTTCCTTCAAAGACAATTGTGCAGCTCCTGTTTCTGTGTTTACTTCTGTTTTAACACAATCTTTGACCTCACTGTCAACTCAGGTGACACCATAATTGCTTTCCATAGACCAGGCCTGGCTTTCTCCTCCCTTCTGTAATGAGATGAGGAAATGATCCCAGGGAGGTGACAACCGGCCAGAAGTAGCAAGGTCTGCTCTGCAGATAGGTTAGCTCCTTAAAAGTTTAAATTGATGCATGGGTGGGGATGGGAAGGGTATATAATAGGAGGAGAGGGAGGATTTGGAGAGCTGGGAGGAATGGAGGGAAGGTAGGAGAAGGAGTATATGAAAGAAGAAAAGGAAATTAAAAATAAAGCAAAAAACTCTAAAATTAATTATCAGCAAGGACAAACTCAGAAAGTCCAAGAGATGCGTTCTGATCTTTTTTGTTTATCCTAGACAGTCTGTTGGACGATGTTTGCATCTACTGCACAGACTAGGGACCGCAGCTGCATGTGGAAAGGGGAGAGGTAGGACTCTCCACAGTGGCCTCCCCTTCTCCCCCCACCCCTGCGCCATTACAGTGCTGGTTTGTATTGCTCACCTGTGGTCTACAGACACCAAGTCATGCCCAGTGCCATATCAATATTCATTACTTTGAAAACCACTAAATATAAAGCCAACAGATAAAGAAGCCTGGAATGGTAAACCACTTAGGGGCTCTATGTTCTTGATAAATTTTCAATGGGTAAATTTAATTCCAAATTTTTCTTTTTTTAATGTTATTTTGAGTAAAATTGTTTTCCTAAAACAAAAATTAGCAGATACAAAATGTGGGCTATCTCTGTGTGTCTTAAAAGGCTGGACTTAGACACACGCACATGCACACACACACACAATCTACCTGTTGAGAAACACTGTAATATTAACTTTGTTGACAAAACAGCAAAGTGTTATTGGACTCTAATCAAAACGGTTTCTACGCATAGTCTCCATGGTGACGCCTGCTCTTTGAAGAGGGTACTTCACAAATTAGTGTATCTGAGATAAGAAAGAGAAAGCTCCCCCATTTAAGAAGAGACCTGGAGGGTTTTGTTGGGATTTGATAATCCCGCAGACCCCGCACCCTTGGTCCAGATGCTCTGAACTATGGTAGCTCCTTTGAAAAGAACAGATGATGTATCCGGGTCCTAAGCTCAAAACTTCAGGATGACTGTTCTTCCAGCAGCTAGCTGCATTTAGCACTTCACTTTGCTGTAACCATCCGAACTCCCAACAGAGCCTTGCCGGGAACCTGTGACTGCTAGCATTCATCAATTTAGAAAATTATTTTTTCTTATTTTTAGGAGAAAGTTTGAACAAACGTGTTGCACAGTGGCATTAGGAAGTACATCACTGCAGCTGGAGGGACGACCCAGCAGTTAAGAGCTGTTGTTTTTCTGGGGACCAGATTGTGTTCCCAGCAGTCATGTCGGTAGGCTAACCGTGACCTCTCCCTCCAGTTCTAGGAGATCACTGGCCCTCTTCTAGCCATCATGGGCACTATATTCATGTGTGTACACACAAAAACACAGAAATAAAAATCATATAAAGAGAAAAGAACACACACCAACCATGACTTGGTGATTTAGTTTTGAGCCCCTGGAATAAAAATATAGCTTCTACTTCCTCTTCCTTTTCTTCCTTCTCTTCCTCTTCCTCCTTGTGCTCTGTTGAAATTTTGTAGGTTGCTTACAAACCGCGCACTTCTCAGCTACTAGAAACTCGGGAGTTTTTTTTACTCCTTTCCTTTTCTAGCCAGTGAGTATTTAGTCTTTCTTGTAATTCTGCTCATGCTCCATGATATTTTGTCTTTTTGACAGTATCTCCCTGTGTAGCTCAGACTGTTCTCAAACTCAATGATCTGCTGCCTCTGCCTCCCAACTGCTGGGATTGCAGGTGCACGCTGACACACCTGGCTGAAATCCATGACACTTGTGATTTGATATCCGTGGGCTGTTTAGATCTGAGTTTCTCAAAACTTCCACCTACGTGGCTTGGTATTCTCTCCAAATGTGAACGAGACATAGAATGTAGGCACAAAGCCGTTTTGGGGATAATCTCCCAAACTCTAATGTTTATAAAAGTATTAGCCAAGAAGTTTAAATAAGCATACAGCAAAAATTGGGGAAGAAAGCAATCTAGGAACAATAATTATTCGTTTTGCAAGAGAACAAATCCATGTTCAAATGCTGAAGCCTTTCACTGTGCAATCCCAGCAGGAAAGCTGTTTCTTTGTCAGCATTGTGAAATTCCACAGATTATACTAGGCTTCAAAGCCTGTGTGTATTCATGGTAACAAGGGGAGGGGAAATGTCCTTTGAAGGGGTGACTTCCTCCTCCAGGTGCTGCAGTTCTTTAAGCCATGCCAGCGGCCTCTCACACAGTGATTTCTGCTTAAGCTATTAGACTGACTCAGTCCTCCCAAATGCAGCCTGAGACAGAAGCTCTGGTTTCTCATGCAGTGGTGTGTCCCCATTCTGATACCAAATGCTCATAAAAGACATTGTCATACATTTCAAAGGAGCTTAAAAAAATAACAAATCTCGACTGTCTTTCTGCTATTGTCATAAATAAATACCAGTTTCTGACCTTATCTTCTGCCTCTGCCTTGCAGGAGCTCCTCGCTGCTTATGGTGAGTGTTGCTACGGAAATATCCTGGAGACTTTATTGCTCAGGGGATTAGTCCATCTTCCCCGAAAGTACTGTAGGCTGGATGGTTCTGCATGGAGATAAATAGAGGCTGATGAAAATGGGTCACCTCGTCATGCAATACACCATTCAGCATCCAAAAGCCAGAAAACAAATTAAGAGTACTACAAACCCTGGACCAGACATAGGTCAATAAGAGGATATTGGCGGAGGGAAGCCACCCTATGATCCACATTGCTGCTTGGAAATAGATTTGAAAATGCCTTTTCTGTAAGAGTTGTCAGAGCCTTGAGAAGTCCTGCCCCCTCTTCAGACCCTGGGTCTAGAAATTTGTCTTGCTTTTCCTATGGTGATACATCGAAAAATACCATGAATCTTGGTCAGATTAGTAAAGTTTATGAATGATTCATATTCTAAAAATAATAAACTATATCCTGACACAGTTGCCATCCTTTAAACCACTCTGGTAGATATATGAACTTACTCATGAATGCACAAGAGTTACCTACTGCAGGTAAAATGGATTATTTTGGTTGCCCTTTGTCTTCTGTGGTTTTGGGGAATGCTATCATCCAGGCAAGACTTGGTAACCACCATCTTGAAATCTGAGCAGCTGTGAACACTCACACCGGACCTCCATAGAATCAAGTCTATCAGCTCTTCCTCACAGAAGGGGAAAGAAGTCAACAGACTCTCCTTTGCCCCTCCCCATAGCTCCACGTAATAACCCTGTCCTCTCTCCATGTGATCTCGGGAACATTGTGAGATAGAAGGTATGTGGTTGATGAGGTGCGGGACTGCAGAGAGACACCTTAGATCGTGAGTTGCTGCGGTAGGATTTTGGGTGATAGATTTTCCCAAATCACTCATCTCCAAAACCTCACTCTGACCTGTACTCCTGTAAGCAACCGCACTGCGCCTATTGGTTCACCATGCCGAACTTGATGAAGTCACTCCTTTGGTCTGTCAGTGTCTTTTCTTTATGAGACAATAGTAATATACACAGCAGGAAAAAAATCATGGAACATGTGGGCATGTTTCAATAAGCAATGGAGATTTTCTGAACAGATCATCCCAGTGCTGGTGGGCTCAAACTCTTCACCACATCAACAGCATTGTTTGTTCTAAGTTTCCGGAGTACACAGACCAACTGACACAGTCTGCACCACGAACTGAAGAGAGAAAAATAGGGTATAGTTAGGTTGTATTTGTGTAAACTTGGGATTGTTATCTTTCTCAATTAAAATTAAAAAAAAAAAAGTTTAATCATGTGGAGAAGAGCTCTTCCAGAGTCTCTTACTTTTGTCTGCCCTATGTTCTGCTCAAGAGGTTTTTCCTCATCTCACAGGTCCCTGTGAAGGACACAGGAGTTAATCATTCACCAGCAGCTAGGGATATGGAAGACTTCTCTCTGGGCAAGAAACACAGCCAGTCTCTAAACTGGAATTTGAGAGCTAATGTGTGCTTGACATTTCTGTGTCCATCTTACCACACAAATGGAGACATAGTTTTAATAAGGGAGAAGAGGGTCACTGACACAAAGCTGCAGAGCTGGAAGAGAATGGAAGAGAAATGTGTAGGCTTGAGGTCTTGGAGGCAGCTGCTCTCCGGGCACAGGCCCCAGCTACATCCCAAGCCTGTGCAAACAAGTCTGAGTCCACTTTCCATCATGTGCAGCTAAACTGGGCTAATTATCCAGATGACTTCCAGAGTTTGAAGCATAAGGGGCTCTCATTTCCTCAGGCCTCTTTGTCACACTCGGTGTTAAAACCCTTGCTAGCAGCTTTCTCTCCTGCCTAATGGAAATGATTCTGTCATTAACTTGTGAACTGAGCAGAGTGATAGTTTCATTTGTTTGAAGTACCATCCCCAAGCCACCAACCAGTAAGAGAACAGCACTCCCACACACTCACATAGACAAACACACAGACTTGTGTGTATGCGCTCATGTACACACACACACACACACACACACACACACACACACGCACATTGAACTTGCATTAAATATCGACTTAACCAGGTAGATAGCCAGTAAAGAACAGGAGTCACATTCACCTTCAATTCCACTGCCGTCATATTGAATCGAGTCTATTCCAGCCGTTACCTCTAAAGAGGATGGTGTTGCTGCTGACTGGCCTGCCCTTATGTTTTTTGAAAGCAGCTCTTACTATCATTACTTTGCATAAAATGACTTGCTTCATGAACAAAATAACTCATTGGTTGTCTTTCCAAGATATTCTTATAGGGCTCTTTCTTGCTTAAAAAGAAGGGGTGTATGTATGTGTGTGTGTGTGTGTGTGTGTGTGTGTGTGTGTGTACGTGTGTGTGAAAACTTTATCTCTTGCTTTAATGAAAACTTTTATTATATTGATTGATTTTTGTGTATCTGTGTGTTTATGTGCCTGTCTCTGTGTGTGAGAGAGAGAAAGAGAGAAGAGGGGATATAGAGGAAGAGAGAGGAGGCAGACAGAGGGGTGATGGGAGGGGGAGGAAGGTAGAGCAGAAGGAGAGGGAGAGGGGCGGGAGAGAGGACACCAGGTGTCCGTGTTGATGAGAGTGGACAGTTTGGAAGGGTCAGTTCTCATCTTTCCCTAAATGAGTCCCTGGGATGAACTTGTTTTGTCAGGCTTGGCAGGAAAATGGACCATCATGACATTGGCCCTTGTTTTTACTTTTAATTTAATTTAATTGTATTATACTAGGTGATATTGGATAATGTCAAAGTATGGAAGATACTTTGAGCATAGTCTGCCCCATTCCTTGCTACATCCGTTGTCTGCCCCCCACTTCCCATCAGCCCTACTCTTCCCTAGACAGTTTCACTTCTACTTCCGTTGTCCCGTTCCTCCCTTCCCATCATCCCCACGCTTCCCTAGATAGTTTCATTTCTGTTTCCATGCTGCACATGAAGAGTTTTCTATGAATTCAGGAAGCAAATGAGAGGAACCATGTGATACTTGGTTTTACAACCCTGGGGATCATTTATCTTTTGAGGGGAACCTCCCTGGAGCAGGATTCTCAGCATCAGGTTTCTAGGGTATGGGAAGAAATGATGGAGTTTGTGATTTAGTGCTTCAAGTATGTGTTTCAAAGGCTAGCCCATGAGGTAGCCTCAGCATCATCCAAGAAACGACTTAAAATAAGGATTTGAAGGAGCTACCCGCCAGGACCAGTAGTTCTCCATTCTGTTCTGGGGCTCTACAGTAATTATTTAAGAAAAAAAACTTTCCAAGTTATTTTGAGTACCCCATCCCAAGATTTGTGAACAGTGCTGTTGGGGTAGGAAAGTAGAGAATTCTAAGTCAAAGAACTAAGGCCTGGGCACACATAATAAGAATGGGGCTGGCAATGAGGTGGCTTATGGGTAAAGACATTTGCTACCAAGCCCAACGACCTCCATCCAATCTCTGGATCCACATATGGTGGATGAGAGAACTAACCTGCAAGTTGCTCTCTGACCTCTGCACAAGTGACATGGCACCCATGCACACAGGTAAATAAATAAATATATTAATAAAAAAGTTGAGTACAGGGAAGGGAACTTCTGATTAGTTGGTGATGGGTAGGAACAAGCTTCAGTGTGTATTTGCAGTGATAGCTCTGTGAGAAGACACGCCCACAGTTGGAGCTGCTCTGAGTTAATCACAAAACTGTGGTGAACGCATTCAATGTTGTGAAATTCTGGGTCATTCCTTAGGGATGGTTCTGGCGCTAGAGCAGACACATGCCCCAGTAAGCCACTTAGCTTCTCTGAAACTCAGTTTCTTCTCTGTAAAGCCCTGTGATGATGGTGATTCTCTCACAGTCATTTGTATAGGGGTCAGAATGAGCCATGCAAGGAAATGGGCTTTGAGGACGAAGGATAAGCTAGGTGAGTTCCTTACTAGCGAGAAGCTGTGGGTTGGAATGGCTGCTTGTTACTGAAGAGCAGGGACCGGGTAACTTCCTTCTGTTTGGAGTCCTGTTGAGTCCTCTGTCTTTACTTAATTGAGATCATAGATCCTTTTGATAATATAATTACAGACAGACATGCACATGAACAAATGAAAACAATTAAAATCAACTTCTGACTACCGTTCAGAGTCACGTCAGAGGGTGCAGCTAGTGGGGGGCTTGAGGAGTACAGCCCACCATTTCCAGGGGCTTAAAGAGTACAGCCCACAGTTTCCAGGGGTTTGAGGAGTACAGCCCACCATTTGCCCGGGGGATTGTCTCCTGAGTAGCCCCTTCTGCTGCTGCTGTTGGACTCTGACATGCTGACTGCTATTAGGTTAATTTTATCTCTCTGGTGGTATGAAAATTCTGTGTGGTCTTCAGTCCTTCGCTACTATTCCTAACAACAGTGGTGATTTTCTGAGGGGGCAGTGCCACTCAGCTGAATGGATGACTCAATTGAAACTCCAGAAAGAATAACTAAGAAACCTGCATAGTCAGAGAGACTAGGTTCATGTGTTTTGCCAGCTTCTATGGAAAAAGTTACTTGGGGAAAGCGAAGGATATTCTTGGTTGCTGAGGACTTGGTAGACCAGGGGGAAAATACAAAGGAAGTGCAGTTATGAGAAGACAAGTCTGTGATTAATAGACAGGTGAGTTTCAGTGCCCACTATTCAGTTTGATCAAATTTGATTTTCCTTGTTTTACAATTATTATTATGAATTTGCTAATGCACCTTGAGAACATAAAAACAATGGAACAGATAGCCCTTCTTCTCTATATGATAGAGAAAAAAGTAAGAATTCTCTTACTTATGATCCTTTGATTAACTTTAATAGAAAAATAATAGAATGGTTGATTATTGTTTGGTTACCATAAACTACAGCCTAACAAGGAAATTGGCTTAGAGAAAATACTTGGTTTCCATAAGCTCTGTTGATCCGTAGAAAAATAGAAAACTCATTTCTTTGTTGTGCAATATAATTATGGGAACAGAACATGTGAGAGATGTTTTGTTATGTATGGGTATTTTCATGGTAACCTGCTTAAGGCTTTTGTTTAAGGGGTTTATGAGATGTATGTATGTTGAAGCTTTGTTGAATGAATCCACACAGTTGTATCTACAAGGCCGAGTGAATCCACAAGGCAAGATCCACAAGACAGTTTGAAAGACATATGGAGACAGTGTATGTGTGTGAAAGCTTATAAGATGTAGGTGTGAGTGAGGCGCATGTGTGTTGAAGCTTTGCTTCATTCCCAAAATGTATAAATGAGCTTGTCATTATGGGAAATGAAAAGAATAAGATTGCTTAAGTTTGCCTTCTTCCACAAGAGATGTATGCGTGTGTGTAAAATTAAATTGTGTAGAGAGGATAAAGCTTGAATTGTATGCAGAGCCAAGGGAGAAGGAAAAGGGTCTGAATAAAGAGGAAAGTCTGATGCCATCTAGAAAAAGCCTGAATAAAGAAAAAAAGTCTAGTGCCATCTATAATAAGTATGAATAAAGAGAGCCAAGATCTTCATTCAAGAAAAGCACGTGCGTGACTGATTTTTTGCTGACTCCACACCCAACTCCTCAAAGCACTGATCTGTTGGCGCTGGACCCAAGTAGACTCTTATGCACTGAGTTAGGAATTATAACTTCTCTTTTTCATGTTTTATTTTCTACTTATAAATACCTTTCTCATGATCCCTCAATTTTTAAGGTTTCTTTTTAAAAGTAGGCTTTTGAGAATTCCATACAATGTATTTAGACTCACTCCTCTCCCACAAACCCTCCCAGATCGACCCTCTTCCTCACCCACGTGATTTAGTGTTCTTGGTTATACAGCCTTGCACTGGAGTGTAGTCAACTCTTTTCATAGATTTTGAAAATCACATTTACTTTTAATTCTTTTCTTCTACCATGTGAATCCTTGGGAACAAGCTCAGGTCATCAGCCTTGGCAGCAAGCTCCTTTAGACACTGAGCCATCTCCACTGGCCTCAGGTGCAACTTCATCTCTTTCCATTACTTGCCAGTGAGTGTCACACGTATGAGGACTTCCTTTGTGTCCCGCTATTTCAGCAGCACAAGAATGACTGCCTCATAACAAGAACACCACAGATACACAGCAAACTTGGGTTTCCAAGGGAAACACTTATGTATGTCAGCTCATGGAGCATGAAGGGATTTATAAAGTAGACTAGATGCTGGAAACCCCTAGTTGTGAAAAGGCCCGGGTGGAGAACTGACACTTTCCATGAAATCATTGACATGGCAGCTGCTCAAAATGAAGCATTTGGTCCTTTAGCCGAGAGATGGTGTTTTACGGAGAACCCCGAGTTTAGAATTCAAATGTAGGTGGAAACCGGGAGTTCCAGAGTTGCATAATAGATTAGGAGAAGAGGAAGGAACTCGATGATGGGTTGGAAGTTGAGACCTAGCTACTAGGAGAAGCTGAGCCTGTGCTTTGATGAGCACTCCTTACACTCTGAAAAGAGAAGTCTGTGCGGGAGAGATGGCTCCTTGGCAACAGGCTTGCTGCACAGCCTGAGGACCGGAGTTCATTTCCAGGACCCAGGAATGAGGGAGGCCACCCACCCCTACACACGCACAAATAATGAATAAATGTAATAAAAGAGAGAGACTTTATTCAAATATACGTCTGCGTATGCATTCTTTGAAACGGCAAAAACAATAGCAAAGGTCTGAATACACAGCTGGAGTCGACCATAGTTGCCCCCTCCAGATGTGATCTGGCCTCTCTGTCTACCTTCAGCTCATCATCCATCTATAGAACAAGTTGGCCACATGATAATTTCCACTCCTGCCCACAGCTTCTGAAGGTCCTAGAGCTTACTACTGAAGACCCATATTGCTGAGGGAGATAGACAGGAAATAAACAGACTTTAAAAAAAATATGCTGTGGATAAGTGGTTATATATAATTAGCGTGAGCCATTAGGGACTGAACGGTAGAGACAGAAGCAGATATCATCAAGGGAAGTGAATATTCATGAACAGGATTGCTATAAAAATTGGAAAAGGGTGTGGATGATGGTGCTTTTGGTTGTTTGGGGCATGCTAATCCTTTAGTGGAATAATTGACTTCTTCTCTTATGAACTGACAGTTTCTAATATGTCAGTCAACATATTAACTGACCTCACCACACAAATAACAACACTAGTGAGGTCCACAGCCAGGCCCCAAGCAAGAGAGAAAACATGGGAGAAAGCTTAAAACCCTCTGCAGCCAGGGCTAGAGGAGGAGAAAGTAATTTGCTTTGACCTGGACAATAAATCTGCGGGGCAGTAATGAGCAGCTCTTGACACTGGTGGTGACATTGATCAGGCACACTGTCCAAGGCTGTCCCTCCACACCTCTGGACCACAAAGCCTTCCTTGACTGTCCATGTCACTATTTATGAACGCATGTCACAGTGCAGATAAAGGGATGATAAAGGCACAATGGCCTCTTTAAGTTAATGTGAGCCCTGATTGAAATCAGTGCAGATGCTGGGCTGTGCACTGAGAGAGGGAACTGTCTTCTTTGTTATTCTTTGACCCAAAGGGCCTAGTGTGAAATGTTCTTACAGCGTAATAGTCACAGTATTTCAAAGTTCTTATCAAATCAGCACCAAGTCCAGAGCAGGCGAAGACAGAGACACTGAGGGTTCCCACAGGGGATTCGAATGCTGGCTGTGACCTGAGGGAAGATGTTTACTGTGCTCATAGGGAAATTTGGGAACAAGGTCTCAGCTAGGAGTTGAGACCTATTTTTTTTTCCAACCTTACTTAATTACAAAAAGTCTTTTCTGCATAAACTATTGGTTATATGTAATTTTGATTATTAATCTGGATGTAATTTATGTTGAAAGTAGCTTGATCACCATGAAGTAATACTCTACCCGAACTTTCAAATTGTCATAAACTAATGTTCATGAAAGCTAATTCACAGCACATATGAGTTATCAGAAAATTCTAGAAATACCCCTGGCTCATTGACTAGCTGAAGAAATAACACGTTTCTGGTATCACCTTCCCAGAGCCCCATAGACGTCATCCATCTTCCTTTCTACCAGTGAGCCAGACAAATATGGATTGGGGATTTATATTAGACCACCCAAATGCACAGCTCCATATACCATAACACTTAACTTTGCATTACTTGGGGTTTCTGTTACTGGGGTGTGCACAAAGTGCTGTCCAATTCCTTCTCCTCAGGAGGAGTTCCTTCTTCTGATTCCACTATGTGAGTGTGAGGACCTCGCGGCATGGGTTCGCTCGGTAACCGCAGCCAAGGGGGCAAGTCACTGTGCCGCCTGCATTCGTCATTCCGCTGCCACTTTAAAATGACACATTGTAAGTAGTTACACAAATAAAATAGTGGTACAGCATCTAAATAATATTCTTCACTTTGTCTCTTGGCCTGAAAAACCCAAGGAGATTAGTCCCTGCCCCTCTGTGAAACGCTTGTTGGCCAGTGACCTATAGCATTCATGTCATAGCAATATTTTATTTCTGTTTCTATATTTATCAACACTGTATAATGTCCAATGTTGAGGTGAAGGTCACTGGGGTTATAGCTAAGGTTTTGGATTTTTTTAAAATTGCACAAATTATAGTAGAGACAACCCATACCCTATTCCTGTGGTGTGCAGATTCCGCCCCCACCCAGTAGATCTCAGAACGTAACTTATGTGTTTCATATTTAGTTTACCAAACAACATCACATCTTCTCCCCAAATACTTGTGTCAGTGTGTGGTCCCACCGGCAGTGTCATGGTAACAGTAAGAGACATTTGTCTGTTTTCCCTCTACTTCTCAAATGGAGCTATTTAGCTCTGTCCTTAGATGTAGTGTAGGGAGATCGAGATAAGTCAAATCAGTGACTGCACCCTAACCGGATGCACTGCCCAAACACACGCTTAAAGGTAGGTCTTCAGGTAAAGCTCTGCCGGGTTCTCTCTTATATGGAGTTTAGAGCAGGAGAGATGGCTCAGTGACTAACAGCATTTGCTGATCTTCCTGAGTACCCAGGTGTTGGTTCTGAGAACTCGCACTGCAGCTCACAACCATCTGTAACTCCAATTCTAGGTGATCTAATATACTCTCTTCCCCTCTAACGACACCAGGCACACGCATGGTACACAGTCATACATACATACAGACAAAAAAATCCACACACGTAAAATAAACAAATCCAAATTTTTAAACGTATAATTGAATTCTATTGGCTTGCCTTAGAGCAATATTGTTCAGGATTAAGATTTCATTTGAGTTTTATATTTATATTACAAATAAATATGCACATTATATATTTATGTTCGCTCATGGTATTCAACTGTTAATGTCTTTGTTAGCAAGTGCATTTTTTTTAAAGTCAGAGACAACAGTTTCCAATTATTTGGCAACATCTTAAGTTCCAAAGTAAAGTTTCAGTAGAAAGAGAAATAACATAAACAATCTGGGCAATGGGAAATATAATTGTTGTGTTTCCCCAAAGGTCCAAGGGCACAAGGAGATATCATAACCAGGTCACAACTCTTTAAGACCAGTATGCTCTCTCGGTGGTTTCTGAGCCCATGTGCTTTCTGAACAAGGTGAGCTCCCTCATCTTGGGGAGCACTGAGCAAAGCAAGCCTACCTGTCTTGGGGGCACTGAGCAAGGTGAGCCCACCTATCTTGGGAACATTGAGAAAGGTGAGCCTACCTGTCTTGGGGGCACTGAGCAAGATGAGCTCCCCACATCTTGGGAAACATTGAGCAAAGTGAGCCCCTCCATCTTGGGGGCACTGAGCAAGGTGAGCCCACACATCTTGGGGGCACTGTGCAAGGGGAGCCCACTTGTCTTGGGGGGCAATGCTTATGTATAGCTCTGTTCAGAAATACTGCTGTCAACCTCACCCTGGAAGTATAATTTTCTCCATAGAACATGTCTATGAAATTATTTTCCTTGTAGATCAATGAGACCAGGAATAGAATTGGCTTCTCTTTGTTGGCATTCATACTTTGGGTGCCCCTGAGTGCTTTGTGTAATGAAAACAACACCTATGCCTTAAACACATTGTTGACCACAGTGCTGCCTTTTCCTCTGGTGTTACTTCCGAAATAGAACTGATTTGAAGTCAAGCAGCGTGGTGAAAAGATGCATTTCTTTAGTTTAAGATATCTGGAAAGCATGCAAAATTGCAGCTTTGTCAAATTTCTGAGTCCTCAAACTCATGTTATCCAAAATGGTCAGAAACAAAAATGTCTCTGTTTATTTTCAATGGGGTCTCTGTTCGTTTCGTAACAAAAGACTGGGAGCAGAAACTCTACTGCTTTTGCTTGCATATAGCCTGGAACAGATGCTGCCTAATAACTTCTCATTTAAAGAATGCGCATAAATGCAACTGGCTGACCGTGTGACTACTAGTTAATATCCCATATGGTAATGGCGGGATCAATAGTAAGGCTGTCTTTATTGATTTTGTCAAGTGTGATGGGTGGTAATGATCAGTATTTGAAGGATCAGTCTGCTGATACCAGTACAATAGCAAACATGATGGCATAAGGCATTAATTATGAGGTTATTGGGACTTAAATATTCACATTGCTTTCCTTGTGAGTGCCTGCTGTGAGTTCATAAGTTCATGATGTAACTCATGAAGAACATAATGATGTGTTTATCATGCCCACCACTTTACAGTTGTTTTTGAGAACAGAAAATAATTAAGCTACAGACACTAAATATAAGGGTTTTACAACAGCGTAGAGAAGGAACGTACCTGTTAGTGTGTTTAAAAATAAACAAGGAGGTGGAGAAAGGGCTCAACCACACTAGCTTACCTTGCAGGAGACCTGGGTTCAATTCCCAGCACCCTCCTGGCAGTTCACAATGACCTATGACACTAGTTTTGGGAGATAAAATACCGTTTTTTCCTGGCATTTCCAGGGACACACGTGGTACACACACATACATCTAGGCACTCATACAAAGCAAAATGCACAAAGTAAAATAAGTAACTCTTTAAAATAATTTTAAGAGAAATGAAACGTGCTATGTATTGTGTCTGTGTAGCCAAAGCAAGTTATGTGGGCGAGGAGGTCAGGGGAGAGTCAAGAATGGAACTGGGCAGCTGGCATCCAAATCGCCCAGGAAAGATGAAAAAACTAGAGAGTTCAACTGTCCAGGTTGGTCCATCGTCATCTACAGTACCGTTCATGGACAAAAACACGGTTGTGTCTGTAAAAGGGGGAGGGCCAGTGATTTCTGCTTTCTAGGCAGTAGACATTATGTATCTATAAATAAATACAGCCTGATTGTCCATTTAGTGTGGTTCATATATATGTGATTTCAGAGCTGACTACTTACAATTGGATAATGTGTTGGGGCTCATCCCTGGAGAAGATGGATTCTCCATCTCCCAGAAACTAGTATCTGTCTGTAGCTCTTCATCCAGGAGTGGAGTCTTGTGAGATTTTCCCTATCCACTTTGGCATGGCATCTTTTGATAGTTCATATACTTCCTAACTCAGCGTCCTTGTTGACCAAGCTCCAGGGATAAGACTCCACCTGTTTGAAGGATGAGAGACAGCACCTTTTGCAAAGTTAGTTTTAAATGTCTGTTGTTAGGTTTGTGATCCCGTGAATAGGCAGAGTAACAAAGGAATGACAGAAAAATTCACAGCTGTTGATGCCCCTTTGAAAAGAAAATTAAAATTAACTTGCTCAGAATACACTCAAATATATGGAAAAATCATTTCCAAACACAGCTGCTTGTTTTTATTAAGAGATTTTCACAGGCATCATCACAGCCTAGCGTCTTCAAACACCTCAGCGCGAAAAGCTGGAAAATAGTACATTACTAACTTTCTTTTAACTCTTTTTTTTTTCTTAATGCTGAAGCTGCTGGTACTCCTTTGAACAGGGGTGTCTTGCTGTCTGCCAGGGTTTATGAATGAGCATTTTCTGCTGATTCACTCTGGGAAAACCCTTTTGCTGTGATGGTCCCAAGCGGCCCCCTTCATCATCTTCTTGCAGGTTGTATTTCTCCAGGGGAATAGCCTTTTCTCCAGCCTCCACACAGGGAATCGGAACCATAGAAACAGTTCTACTTAGATTTCTTTCCCTAGTCTACCCTCTGCTGACAAGTGTGGATTTCAGACTTGAGCTTTCAAGAGATTTTCTGGGGCATCTCCCGAGGGCCATGGCAGACTTGTGGTCAGTTGACCTTTGCTCCTTGCACTGTCTGTTCTTTTGCTTGGGTTTTGACTGGCTCCTTCCAAACCCCCTGGTGTTTATCTCAGTTCCTTTGTTGTTTATGCCTAGATATATCTGGATGGTTGTTTGAGGTGGTCTCAATGGGACCAGAGTCAGGTTTTCTTGACCTTTGTCTGAGATAGAGTCTGATTTATTGAGTACTCAAGGGAAACTTACAAGCATGTAGGAGAAGGGGGAAAAACCCAACTAAATAAAAACAGTACATTTGAGGGAAGAATCTAGCTTTTGAAAGGGCCACAGGGAGCCTGAAGAGAGACAAGCACTACCCTAGCTTGAGATAAGAAAGGGTTTCATGTTGTTCCCTGCACAGCCATGGGCTGTGGATCCTCTGGACTACAAATGGCCAACCTGTCACGCATTTATTTGCCAGATGGCTTCTGTTACCTCTCTGGCGGGTCTTCTGAGAGGAGCGCCCTGTGAGTTACGAACACTCCCAAACCTGAGCCATTGGAGGTGGGTACCCAAGCCTGGACAGCAGAATCTGGGCGGGCAACAGAACCCTCATCTGCACAGCCACCGCGCCTTTGTTTTCTGCCTTTGTTTTCATCCTAAGCAGTTCAACCATGTTTCCAAAGCAATTTCTCCCCTCAGAGTAAACAGTTAACAGGATGGATAGGTAAATTCTTTTTAATTCCTTCTTAAAATGCTTTAGCATGAGCTGAAAACCTCACAAAGCTCCAAACAAAGGCATAATTGCTCAGGTTGAAATGTGGTTGGAGAGTCATTGTCAGCAGGGTGAGTCGTGGTATCCTGGAATGAACGGCTTGTTGTGCTGGTTTCTTAAGGCTTTAAATAGCAGAGCTCTGCTTCCCACTAAGGAATAAAACATTGTTTTAACGTCCCATGTGCTTCCACTGAACCCCACAGCATCTTGGGCACAAGCACACTTCTAAATGGTACCCAGCAAAGCCATAGCCAGAGCTCTGAATGAGTAAGCAACTGTCAGGGATGCTCAGACCCTAACTTTCAATTCAGCAGTGAAAGGCTAATTTAAGAGGGCTTCACTCACCTGGTATCTAAATTAGAATCACCAACCTTCCAATCTCCCCAAGATAAGCGGAATGCATGTTGTCTACAGACCGTAATCCCCAAAGAACAGAGATTATGAATGAGAAAGAACAGCAATAACAGCAGCAGGTCACAGTGATTGGATGCTTCCATGTGACACCGGGTCCCTTCTGGCATGCTGATACACCTCCTCAGATAGCTGAGAGGATCCTGCTAATAAGTAAATAAACAAATAAATTGCAGATAAAGAGGTGGGAGCACCAGTTATGTGTAACTGGTTGTGTTCTGATGCAGTAAATTTCTCCCTCTGATTAATTGTGGCTCTGAAGAGGTACAAAGGTAGATCCTGCTGATCCTATGTATGACTGCATCACGTAAGTCTCAAAGGACTTCCTGGAGCTGAGAACATAAAGAAGAAGAAGAATAGTATTCTTGGTAAGAGGGGGACGTAGGGTGCAAAGGCTCTGCAAAGGGTTCAGAGACAAAAAAAAAAAAAACAAAACAAAAAAAACCCAATAACAACAACAAAAAAAAAAACGTTCCATGCAGTTGGTCAATGGAGCAGATGGAAGTGAGGGAGCTCAGAGAAGTTGGAATAAGCAGAGTTTGTATCTTGACTGTTTTACACAATAGCAACCCTCAGGGAAAGGGAAACATCTTTCAGGAAGTAAAACTTTGGAGAAGATGGTGATGAGAACACTGGATTGTGGTTTTACAGTAGAGCAAGCTAAATGTCAGTGGTGACCTTGACTAGACGGTGGTTGGTCAAAGTTAATGGGTTTCAAATAGTCTACAAAGATTTTGCCCCCCAAAAAAATCCCCACCAGGAATTGAGGATAAATTAGAAGTATAGAGGCTGGCTCAGATACTAAAATTAATTTGTAGACTCCATGGTCACACGACTAGAATGAGCCCATTGGAAAGATCATGGCTTTTGCCCAGAATGAGTCCAACTTGAGGATGACCTTGAAGGAAAAATAGGAGAAAACCATCAGAGAATACAAAGTCTAAAAGAGATCTCTGAGCTACAGTTGTGATTGAATCCCTGAGCGTGTGCCATACTTACTTATGTGTGCAGAGAGGAACACAGCAGGGTAGCCTGTGTACTCCAGAAGTAATGACCTGGGAGATGAATGACACTAAGCAGCACATTAGTGAATGGAATAAACTGTATTCTTAGATTGTCATGGGACGATGTGTAGAGAGTTCCTCTGATGGGAACCTTCCCTCCAGGAAGGAATGGGAAGGTTCATGAGACTCAAGGTGTAAACAAACTTCATATCTCAGAAAACTGAACTTCATAAATTCACAAAGGTCCCCTCCCCAGGGTTATATAAACAGAAAGTGACTGGTGGAGGGAAGAAGACTCTAACCAGTGGCGTTCCAGAGGAGAGTGTTTCAGACCCAAGGAGCTACCTGCTTGGACAGAGAGCCCCGCATTGGCAGCTTTCGTGAGTCACTTCCTGTGTAGGGGTGGGCTTTTCAGTGATACACCTACACTCCTATAAGCAATATTCTCCCAAAACTCATTGATTTACCAAGTAGGACTCAGGAAGAATCTTTGCCTGGTCTACGGTGGGTGTGTCCCCTCTCTGGGGGAGAAGTCACACACAGCACAGAGACAGACTAGCATCTGGCAGAATTGTCAAGTCTGAGTTTCTTCCCTTTATAACATTCCTTGCTTGGTGATGGAAATCCCCCAAGTGAGATATTTGAGAAATGTGTTGTTGTTCCAAAAGCAAAGAAAACATTTTAACAGGAAGTAAAATTATCTGTTCTTTTTATTTTATTGTTCTCTTTGGAACTTTCTTCCACACTCCGTCTGAAGCATGGAATTTTCACCCAGCAGGTCAACCACATACTCCATACTGTCTGTCAAATGATGGCCAATCCATGGCTGATCACGCTTCCAAAAACCCCCAGAGAACTATGAAGAGTATAATTGAAAGCCCTAAATAAAAGATGGCTCCTAGGTTAGCTATTAGAGGCAAAAATGTGTGTTCACTTAATTCTGTTTGATGGAGGGTGGACAAGCGTCTGAACAAACGTGTCATCTGAAATACACAGCAGCAGCCCGGGGCTGTGCAGGAGAAGAACTCCAAAGAGAAGCCTACAGGAGCACCTCACACTGAACTTGGTGACTGGGATTGAGCTGTCACCAGAGAGCTTTCCCAGACACAAGCTACTGCTGCCCTTGAGCAACCTTCCTCTGTTTCACCCCATCAACAGACACAGGCCGGCCCGCTTTCTCAATTTTTCACTCTGCTCCCTACAAATAGAGAGGGTAAAACTGCAATACACCGAATATAATACTCAGCCACTGGAATCTATTGTACATTTGGATTTTTTTTTTTACAGATAAACGTGAGAATAGGGCCTGTTTCTACAATTGAATTTCTTATTACATTTATTTATTGGCTAAGGAGAGGGGAAGCCCGTGTCACATGGAAACCAGAGGAAGGAGAGCTAGTGGGAGTCTGTTTCCCCCTTCCACTGTGTGGGTCCCTGGGATTGAACTCAGATCATCAGGCTTAACAGCAAATGCCTTTATGCCTCAGCCTTGAATGCTTCGATTTTATCTAAACATGGCAATAAAAGTGACATTCCTATCTCTATAGAGAGCATACAGATGGTAGCCAGTGAAGGGAATAGTGGCTCCTGTCTGGACGGCCAGTTCAAATATCCCACTTTTATGCACTCCCGGGTGTGTGCTTGAGTTTGTTTACCCACTAGGTCACTCCTTAGTCCTCAGGAAGGTAATTGGTGCAGAAATGGACAGCAGGTCCACTTGCCTCCTGGCTCATAATTGGAAATGGTTACTGGGAAGAACTTAACACATCAGAATTTGACAGGGGAAAGTTGGGGGTAATTATGCCATTTTCTGAGTTCCTAGGTTCCTGGGGATGCGTGCATTCCTTCATAAAAGATTGGAATTGTTAGAGTTTCCCAGGATGCTTTTGGTCCCAAGGGTTGGGACTCTTTGTCTCCCCTGTTGCTGTATAGAGTTCACAGTGATACTGGGATTGCTATCTTATTTTTTTGTTACAAGAATCTTTGTGCTGCACAACTCCTCACGGTTTCTATGGGGTTCCTTTCACTCTGCACACATCTATGTGTACCTCCCTTTTGTAAAACTGGGTTAGTTCCATTTGCTATGCATGGGGTCTCCTGTGTCACAACCAACCACTCCATCACCTTGGTTAGAATTCTCACTGGGTCAGGATGCCCAACAAAAACAACCTAACAGGAAGAAAGATTACCTAGGACATGGTTATGGTTTTCAATCTACCACAGTAGGGAGAGTGAGGTAAAGCAGTTCAAGCCACAGAAGATATACGGAAAGACAGGCAGGATGGGGCCAGCGGTAGGGGTACAGTACTTAGTAATAGTTTGCGGTTATCTTGCATATAAACAGGCCGTCGGCTCCTGGTGTTTCAGCTGACTACATGCCGTCCAAACTCAGCTGCTTTAACCGAGAGCAGTCACATGACCCAGCAAAGATCACTCACAACTACTTTTTCCTGAGACTTGGCATGTGGGTTGCAAATGTCAGTCTTGGCAGAGCACTGAGCAGAGAATGAGCCACCATGGAACTAGACTACAGTTAAGAGAAAGAGAGAAATGCAGTGGAAGGCTTTGAGACTGCAGTCCATCTCTGTCCGGAACCGAGTTCCCACAGGTGTCCAATAAAACCCTCCATTTTGTTTGTTTTATTTTATTTAGTTTGTTTCTCGTTCCTCCAACCAACACAACTCTAAATGGTCCACTAGGCAATAAACGTGGCTTTCTACTGAGCAAGAAGACAGCACCTAAGACTGCAGCAGCTCGGTCCAGGAGAGGTTTCTAAGATGACATGAAATATCATATTCATTTCACAGTGCGGTAACACAAAGGCATGTCCATTGGCTGGTGAGATGTTAAAGTTACTTAAATTTAAAAACTGCTTCAGTGTACATATCTGCTCAGGGCTAACACTGTCACTGGATAGTTCAGCTCTGCAACTCTAGCTTAGCCCTCCTGCATTTTCCTTTCTTTGATTGTTTTTCTAGGAGCTGGGTGAGCCTTCTGCTCCTTGCTAAAAAAGTCCCTGCAACAAACTGTAAATTAGTGGATATTTATTTCCATCTCTTTGGTTTTTTCACTGTGATGTTAACAGACTTGAAATATGGTCCAGGAGAACCATATCACTATAAAGCCATCCAGCCTGACACATGTTACATCTTCATCCCTACTGTCTACTCTACTGTGCTGAACGTACTATAGTGTTTACAGTAAGCTGTGCTCTGGTATACTCTCAACCATTTTCAAAATGTTTTCCCTTATATAGTCATTTTTAGTTCTTTTTTTAATCCACCCATCCATTTATCCATCTAACCATCCTCACATCCATCCACCCATCTATCTATTGAACCTAGCCATCCAACAGTTATTCACTAAACAGGATAGAGTAAGTTTTTATAAGACATGTATACATTGAATATTTGTAAGTGTAATGGATATATAATTGGACATTCCACCTTGAAAATATGAAACTAGAAGTTCTTTTAACACTATGAGATAGTTTTAATGCAAGCATAGTCCATAGGAAGCTACATGGAATTGCTGAAGACATTTGCTGAAGGGCCGTTATAGAGGAGTGGTTGGGAGCAGAGGGGTTGTTCTATTTTCTTTAGTGTTTCTGCTTTAATTGCTTCATTTAAACCACGGAAAGAAGTACCTATTAATAGTAAATGTCCAATTAATGTTGCAGCTTATTAATAACAGTAAGATGTCTCCCCAACACTATACTCTGGATTCTGCCACCTACACCTGCTCTTCCTATAACCTCCTACATTTCAAAAAATGAGAAGTCACCATGTTGCAGACAAGGTGCTCTCTGGAGAATGGGCTCTGAGATGGAGATGACTGCTCATGATATTTAACAAGGACATGCTTTACAGAATATGAGGAGAGAGACGGGTAGGATGGGGAAGAATTTGGAGTCGGGCCGAGGCACGGTATCTCAGGGGCCTTGAAGTAGCATTCCAACTTGCAGCGAATCTTGAGTCACACATAGTTGGGGTGGCAGGATGGACTTTTTATCTCCCATTCACTGTGTCAACCGTGTGATGTCCACTGCAGGCAGGAGCATGACCTTGTGTTCTTTTCCATTCAGGGCAATGTCAAAGAGGATTAAGATTGAGAGCTATTGACTGGCTCTGCATCCTGCAGTTTGGGACATAGATTGGCCAATCCAAAACAAAGCTCTTAGTGTTGTACCCTAATGACCACTCTTCTACCTTTCTCCTTCTTATGAGCTTGACATCATCTTTGATTCTCCTCCTGCTTGTGATCGATTCTGGTTCTTTATTGGACTTTATTTTCCCTGTTGTTGTCCCCCTTGATTTCCCTCTCCATTCTCCCTATTTGGGGTTGACAACCACTCTCATACTGACTCTGCTGTTTCTCCTTTATTCCTCATTGAACAACAAACCAGGTAGTGCACTTCTTTTAAAACTAGGTCAGCTCTTATTGTTTCTCTGTTCTAGACTCTATAGATTTCCAGTATGAGGGGAGTCCTACTGCAAGCATTCCTTGGAGGATATTGTGCTGCCTGGCACAGTATTCCTGGAATCACTGTCTACTTCATAACATTCTCTACTCCCCTATAGCCTTGCCCTGCCTTGAATACTCCGGGTACCCCACCCATCAGGACCTCTTAATTTCATTTTGTGTTTATATTCTTCTAGATTCACACTTTTCTCTCTTCTTTTTTTCTTTCACATCTCTTCTTTTTGTTTGTTTCCTGATGTCACTGAGCAAGTCCACAGCCTCAACACATACTAATCAATCAGGTGCTCTGCCACTGAGCCAAACTTCCATCTCAAGTATGCTTTGAGATATGGCTGCCCAGGCTGGCTGCCTGAGTTCCTGGGGTCAAGCATTTCTCTTTTCTCAGCCTTACAAAGAGCTGTGATGAGAGATATATGCCACAATGCCTAGCTACGTTCTGCTCTTATGTCACATTATCAGCTCCTTAGTGAACCATCTCAGATGAGCAGGACCCCAGCATGCCCTGCAGTTTCTTGCTACTTTGGTTCTTTATACTTTAATTTTTTCACAGCTCATGTCTATCATTTCTTGTACTATTTGCCTACCTGATTTTTTATCTGCTTCCTTATCTATCTCCTTGGCAAAAATGTCAGCCCCATAAATACTTGTTGAATGAGTAAATTGCATGTGTACTTTGAACAAATTTAGCAACAGATAAAGAGCTCTATTCTAGACACCAAATCACCTATAATTAGGAAAGGCAAACAGTTGCTTAAGAGATGACCAAGCAAATAAGATCACTTGCTACTCTTGCAGAGGAGCTGAGTTTGGTGCCAAGTCACAGACACCTGTGACTCCAGCTCCAGGGAGTCTAATGCTCTCTTTAGAACTCCACAAAAACTATATACATGTGGTATATGTTCATACAGACACACACCCACACTGTATAGACAGATACACAGACATAGACATACATACACACTGTCTAGACAGATACACAGACATAGAGACACATACCACACACACACACACACACATACACACTGTTTAGACAGATACACAGACATAGACACACACACATACACACTGTGTAGACAGATACACAGACATAGAGACACGTACACATACACACACACACACATAGTCACATATACAGATGCACACACAGAAAGACACATGCACAAACATATAGACATACACAGACACACACACGCTATGTAGACAGATACACAAACATAGACACACACACACACATTATGTAGACAGATGATACACAGATACAGACACACATACAAACACAGACACATGCAAACACACACACACACATAGTGTAGACAGATACACAGACATAAGCACACATACAGACACATGTAGACACACATACAGACACAGATGTAGACACACATACACAAATACACACTGTGTAGACAGATACACAAACACAGACATACACACATACACAGATACGAACAAAGATGCACACACACAGGGACTCATACTCAAACACATAAGCATACACAGACACATGTAAACATATACACAGACACTTAGACACACAGATAGAAACATACATAAAAATAAAAATAATCTTAAAAAGAAAAGAAACCCTACTTGTTACCAGAGGAAAGCAGAATTTGAAAGCTGACCCAAAGATTTTCAGCCGCTGGATGTTCAAGCAGTAACAGAATCTGGGTATTTTGCCAAAGAGGCCCTGCAGACAGAATTAAGATTATAGACCTTAAGACAGAAATAGTCTCCTGTATTCTCCAGTGGAGCCAGTGTAATTTAAAGCCACTGAATACTTAAATTCAGAAAAATTTCTCCAGCTTGTGTCAGAGGGAGAAATGTAAGTAGAATAGAATGGATGAGACAGAAGGATAAGGCAGAGGAAGTTTGGGAAGACTGCATCTGAATTCTCCTGTTCTCTAGCCCCATGTTGGGTGCCACTTGTAACTGAATTCTGAAGCCTATTCTCTTGGGCCAACTTCTACTCTGACAGATATCTAACTGGAACTGATTTCTTAACTTGTAACTGACTCCCACTATGTCTTTTTTTATTCTCTAGCTCTAAAAAGAGAAAGGAAAAAGGAGAAAAAGGAAAGAGAGAGATCTTGACCACTCTTGAAGACAGAAAGAGAGAAAGTAAGAAAGATTCACTGTCCTTTTTGACTGTCCTTATCTGTCTGAAGCTTGGAGAACAGGAGCTCATAGGGAACTGAACTATCATCTCTTAAACTATCCCACCAACTGTCCCATCCCACCAACTATAAACTGCCTTCTGTCCACTGCCTCCTTTACATCCTAAACTGTTCCCAAAAGTCCAAGTGGCATCTAATCATAAGGAAGGATGTACAGGTGGAAACTTTTTGACAAAGTGTCCTGCTACAGAAGATGAAATTTGCACAGTGTTTGTGTGCTGTACATGTATGGGGTCTTTGAGTTTGATCCTCAGAACTCACTGATATAAAACTCCAGGTATGGGAGCAGGTGCCTGTGATCCCATTGTTGGGAGTCAGAGACAAGTGAATCCCTGTAGCTTTCTGGATGGGCAATCTAGAACAATTGGTAAACACTAGTTCAGTGAGGGACTCTTACTCAAAAAATAAGGTGGAGAGTGGTCATGGGAAACCAAGACAGTCCCATTGTCATCTAACCTCTATTAGCACGTGCATACACACCTATTTATGTATGCAAATAAGTAGAAATATACACGTACACACAGGCACACAGACATATGTACCTGCATGCACACATATACGTACATAAGCTAAAATAAGCTAAAGAAGTTCCAAATAAGAAAGAAAATCTTGAGCCCTGAAGATGTACAGAAACTATCATGAACCTAAGAAACTGAGTGTGGTATTTAGCAGCTGACTATGGCTTGTGATGGAGACCCAGCCAAGAGATGAGAATGGCAGTGCTGTGGGGCTTTGGAGTACACTGTAACAAAAGCCTGCTTGAGCATGTGTCTGGATTCATGCCCAGTGTCTCCAGAAAGCTCAGCAGGTATGTGACTTCCCCTTAGAGAGTCTATCCAAACCTGCTGGACTTCTGGCCCACAGACCTTGGCGATAATAAGCAGGTATTGCTGGAAATTTGAATTTGCAGTAATGTGTCATAAGAACATGGAAAGTAAATATGCGTTTTTAAATTATATTCTTTCTTTCCAGATAAGCACTCTGGGGGTATACAATCTGCATTCAGAGAAAATGGAACCAGTAACAAAAACACAAAGAATGATTTGGACAGAGCTATTCAATGCAGAATTAGTGTAAGAAGAAATGAATAGAAATGGTTCATGTATCCAATGCTGGATAATGTTAGATAGCTTACAGTGCATTCAAAGCATGGAGTATTTTAAAAATCAGAGGCGAGTTGATATTAGGTTACTAGGGTAACCAAGCAGTCAACAAGGAAAAATTGTCTTTAGTGAATTGGCAATCTGAGTGAACAAGGAATTATAGAGTTAGGATTTCATTATTTTACAACACCTAATGAATTACTAGATTTGGGAAAGACTCAACCAGACATTTTGGCCCTCCAGTTCTGAAATAGTCTTAGCAGCTTTGGGTGGGAGATAGGGCATATGGCTGAATTCACATACTTTTGCTAAAAAAAGAAAGTGCATTTCCAGATAACATTCTAAATTTCTACGTTAGATACCTCAATTAAATTCCCAGAGAGACAGTGACTCAGCAGTTAAAAGCACATGCTGCTCTTACAGAGGACCCATGTTCTGTTGCTAGCACACACATTGGGTGTTTCTCAACCATCTATAACTCTAGTTCCAGGGGATCCAACAACCCCTTCTGGTCTCCACGGGCTCATACTCATATAGGAATGCACATGCACATAAATTTTAAAATTATTAAATAAAACATACTCTAAAAGACTTTAATCAATGCAGGTAGGTAAAAGGAATCACTGAGATGAGCAGGTGTCAAATTTAAAAATAGGAACTCGACAAATACAACAAAAGAGAGAGCTGGTTTTTTAGTTAAAAAAAAATTAATAGATAAAACCCCTATTGAATTCTAGGGCAATTGAAACAGACAAAGTCTAAACAGATCCAAGTGAGGTCAGTATTTCTGAGGATGAGATCGTTTCATGGATCCCTTAAAGTCGCTGGCAGTGTGCAGTCCTGGAGACTTACAGTTTACATGAACTGGACTACTTCCTCAAGACCCACGGACTATGAAATGGATAAGCTAAATAGTCCTGTGTCATTGAGGAAATTTAATCATATATGAAAACTTAATGAGATTCATTGGGCTCCAGTTTTCACTGGAGAATTCTACCTAACATTTTAAGTACAATTATCACAGATTAGAGACATTTCTTGACTGTTTTATGATGGTTTGTGACCATGCAATTTCATGGTTATTCTTGTGTGTGCGATAGAGAGGGTGGAGGGGGAAAGAGGGAGAGGAAGAAATTGGGGAGGGAGAAAAACAAGGGAGGAGCCAGCTCTGTGACGTCTGATGTTTGTGCACGTGCGCGTCAGAGGTCCTCCCTCAGATGCCTTCCAACTTATTTGAGACAGGGTCACTCACTTGGAATTTATCACCTAGGACAGGCTGGCTGGACAGAGAGCCCCACCTGTCTCCACCTCCCCAGCTTGGAAATTACAAGCCTGAGCCACCACGCCTGGCTTTCAGTGAATATTCACGATTAAACTGCTGTCTTTGTGAGTGCATAGCACTCACTCTTCCTGCCGTGTTGTCTCCTCAGTCCTGATGTTCTTGCAAGGACACCAGTGATATTTGACCTGTGCCTCATCTAGAAGTTTTCATTTCCCCTGAATGAGTCCTTAGACACTTATTTCCAAACTTACCCTTAGAGGGTCAGACTTTAACATGGACCTTTCAAGCCATGGGGGGGTGGGGGAACAGCATACAAAGAAATGACAAGTATCAAAGGTAAGAAAATTCAATTAGAAATTGGGCAAAAGACATGAACAGCACAGATATTTCTTGTACCAAAAAGAAAAAACATGAAAAGATGTTCAACGTAATTAGCCCTTAAGGAAATACAAGCAGAATCCACAATGAGATGTCATTACAAACTGCAATTAGAGTGTTTGAAATAAAAATAAAACCTACAAATGAGAAAAATCTTGCCCACAAGATACCCTAATTATTTTCTGGTTTTGAATCTTGGACTTGGAGCTTCAGAGCCTGAGTGACAAGAGGACTTGTTCCCTGGACCACCAGGTCTCTGCAGCTTATGCAGAGAGACTCATTTATAGATGCCTGTGACCATAGTCAGACAAAACACCTGTTCACAGAGAGAGGTAGCTATGGGTGCCTGTGTATCTTCTGATGGCTGGAAGTGCACAGTGTGTACCTCACCTGTAGCAGGTTGCTACTATGCTCTCCAGTTTTGGGAAACAAAAAACAGAAGGATACAAATAAAGAAGAAACCTCCACTGCCTTTGTAGGTGGTGTGGAAAGAGAGAAAGAAAGAAAGATTCATAGCCCTTACTGTCCTTCCAAAGCTTGGAGAGCAAGAACAGATAGGGAGCCGGACTAATGTCCCAGCTCAATATCCTCGAACCTAATTTTTCCAACTGAAGTTCCTCTAAGCAATAACCAACCAATCAACAAACCAACCCACCAACGACCAAGAACAACCCCACCCTGGCTCTCTGGGTTTCAACTATTATATACTATAAGCAAAGTTCCCAGATGTCTAAGCAGCACACAATCATAAGAATAAGCTGCACGTGGCAAAATAGTTGCATGTAACCAAATCATAGCCACCAACACTGAATGGTCTAAATCAATCTCATTATCATCTACTGCAGCAGGGATGGGAACAAAAACATACTCCCAAAGCTGTTGTGTTCTTAAAGAAACCCAAATCAGGAAACTCCTTCAAAGAGTTCGGCTAAACCTGCCCTTTGCTCCCCCCAGATTTGGCACCTGCTAAAGCTCAGCAATGCTGGCCACCAAGGGCACTCAACTCCTTTCAATCAAGATGACTTGGTTTGGTCCTTATAAACAGACTCAGTGAAACCATTAACACCCTAAACCATCTTCCTTTTCCTTCCTTCTTTTCTTCCACTACCTTAGTCTGCACCCTTCTCATCAAGATATTGAGTATGTGGAACATTGGATGTTTGGCTTCTTTAAACTGAAAGTATACTCAACATATTCTGTCAGTGACTGGAAACTGACTTCAAGTCTAGCTTGGAGCCTTCGGTAAATAGGCTAATGTCTTGAGTTAACTATTTTCCAATAAAAATCAGCTCTGGATTTGCAAAAAAGGAAAATATGGTCCTAATCTCAATACCAAGAGTAATAGGGTTTTAATTAAACTCATAGCACCTTGCCCAATACATAAATTTATTGATTATTATGGAAAAATACTGACATATTTTGAACACATTGGATGATGAACAATTTTAAATAACAATGTTTGGCAGCAAGTAAAATATCAAAGGAGTCTATTGTTAATAATGACTTATAGCTAAAACCCAATGTATTCCTAACACACCATCTATCTGACCAATAAATTAATATTGTCTTGTGTTTCACTTATCTCTGAATAGACCTCATTAATTTATACGGAGCCAGAGACGTGATACCAACATGTTCGTGTTATATACCCTAAGCATCTAAGTTGTGTGTTAATTTATTTCTTTTGGTTTGAGGCTTGTGTGTAAACAATAATTTCTAAATTTATTTTACAAAGATTTGGGGTTGTTAAGTATTCTTAAAACCAGAATCATTTTAGTTTTTTTCCCATCTAGTCATATTATAATCACGATAGAATTTTGGGCATTTTGGTTTCATAAAAATGTAGGTTTTGATGGGTAGAATCAGTTAACATAAAGAATTAAGTGTAGCACACTTTTGAATAAATATGCATTTTTAGTGGTACACGGCGTCCCTTAGAGGCCAGAAGAGGGCACCAGATCTCCTGAAGCTGGCGTTATGGGCAGCTATGAGCTACTTGGCATGGGTACTAGGAATTGAACTTGGGTCCTCTGGAAGAGCTGCATGTGCTCTTAACCCACTGAACCGTCTCTAAAGCCCCTGAGTATAACACCTTTTTAATGGTCCATTTGTCACTTTATCTTTTCATTTAACTTTTACTTTATTATATTAGAGACAGTCAAAGAAATTCCTAAAAATAAAAATTGAATTTCTTCTCTTAGTACATACAGTTGATGTAAAAATATAGATTAAAGCGAATTTCATAAAAATCTGTCTGCCACCAAATTTCTTTACTAGGTGAGAAATGAGCCTCTGTAATAACTCCAGGGAATTAATACATTTATAGATTTTAGGACATTATGTTATAGCTTAATTTTATTTCAAAAGACTGTTAGGGTAACAGCATATCTGATCCTTATGAGATTTACTAAGAATATGACATAAATAAATGAAACATATCTAAGCTAAAAGTCTAAGTTTTAAGTGGTGTGTGAAAATATTTAAATAAAAGCAAGACAAATCCGAGTTTACATAGAATTGTTGTGTGAACCCCGTTGTGTCATCTGAATGGAAGAAAATGGACAGCAGAATAACAAGCGTTGAATTCAATATGTGTGTGGTATTTTTACCGCACGGGCGTGATGCACGCTTATAAGATGAAGCAAGCATATGCATTAGCCTTTGAAACCGAAAGCCTGCAGTCAAACGTTGTGTACAATTTTAACCTGAGTGAATTTTAAAGACAGCTGCAGTAGCCTCGGCTACTTCCTGTGGATAGGGGTGATAAAATCACCCCCTATATAGTGAACTTCAAGTACCCAAAGACAGAACATAAGAAAAGTTATCCTCACGGTATTTAGACAAGGACATCGGTTTACAGATCCCACATGGGAGGTTGGCTGGCACTCTCGGGAGGAAGCCCACCCTCTCTTCTATGCAGCAAATCAGAGTAAAATTCAAACTCAAACAGTGCTCAAAAGGGAACGAGAATGAAAACCAAGCCACCCGTTATCGTCAAGAAGAGAAATGGGAGGGCCGGTGTCAGCGAAGATATGGTCAGAGGCCGCTGTGTTCTCTTCTTGGTCTGTCTGCGCTACCAAGAACGTACGAGACTAGGTCGTCACACACGACAGATATGGCAGAAAGCCGTGATGTTCAGAGCTGGTGGGGGGGTGATGATGGCTAGCTAAAACAGAAAAGCAACAGTTCTGAATATCGGAAGGTGGCAGCTGCTGAACTAGAACATGGCCCGCGCAACAACAGTGACCTGTGCAGAGCTCCAGTAGGAGGGGTCTCAGAGGGAGGGCCTGGAAGATGCTGCAAAGGAGATCAAGGTAAGTGAACACGTGGCTGTGGCAGAGCATGCCTGGAATGTTCAAGAACAGCAACAAGGGAGGAGGGGACGATGTCTGGCTCCCAGTGAGTGTAGACCTGTAGAAGAGGAAACCCTTTTACAATACTATGCGCTGTCACTGGGCTGACATTCTCTGAGATACAGGGAGCCATAGCAGAGTGAGAATGTAGGGCCGATTTGTTAGCGTTTAAAGGATGCTTGACTCTGGCTCTGTTGCGAGAACACACTGTGGGCAAAGGGCAGTGGGACCGTGGTGGGAGCAGGGAGATCAGTTCTGCAATTGTCCGCAAGTTAACTTCTGCCTCCTGCATCCTGTTTCCTCATCTATAAATTAGAAAGGATATTCACAGTGCATATTCTTAGGACCTCAGAGACTCAGACAAATCATGTGATATCCACACGGCACAGTGCCAGGCGTGTGTTTCAGCACCACAGGCTTTCAACACTGCTGCTGTGTTGCTTCAACAGTGCAGACTAGAGACAATGGCTGTGTGGACTGGTCAGACGGTTCTGTATCCGTCTTTGAAGGTAAAGCCAGCAGGATGTGCTGACTAGTAGGTTGTGTGTGGGGAGGATGAGGCTGTCAGGGCGGCCTCAGCAATGACAACTTGAAGGCAACCAGGGGAGCAGGAGACAGCATCAGAAACTCAGGACTGACCTGAGCTCCCTCCCAAATGTGGCATTCTCGCCCAAATGCCTCAGACTCGGAAGGAGAAACAGAAGTAGAAACGTGCTGTCCCAGAGGTGTGACCCAGCGCCTCAGAGGCACAGAAGACTCGTACCCACAAAGTTTATCTTCCTTAAGCTTTAACTAGTTATCTGTTGTATTCTAAGAGCCAAGATTTTGGCTGAGATGTTCTATTTGATTTAAAAAATATCGCAGTTACCACAAACTATAATGTAGTATGAGGATCGCCATTTCTAAACCAGGACACAGGAAGAGGGCTGCTGACATCTGCAGCTGCTCCCATCTCCCTGGTTGTTTAGGGGAAAATGTATGCTATTAATGCAATAACAGCTTTTGCAATTACCTCTGAGATTCAATTATAGGCACAAACTGATAATTTTACCAGCTTGATATTTGAACTTTCTCTCCATCATGGGGGATATTTCTTCAGTTCTGAAGCTGTCAGAATGAGAGCTAATGATAGCTTGCATACATTTCCTCCTACAGGTCAAAATGTTAGAATTGTTGATGTGCATTTTACCGGTAATTGAGGAAAGCTCCTTGGCCCAGACTGTGTCTGAGCTCTACCTGTGGCTGTAGAATTTGAGGGGTTAAAACGTAAGAGCATGTCAACGGTTGGGGTGTGTTCACAGTCTCTGGCGTCCAGTGAGCTATGTGCATTTTGAATCACTATGTTCATATTCAGATGGGGAAACTGAGGTTAAAGGGGTCTATGATTTTGTCTGTGTTCAGACTTCAACAAAACTGTGGATCTGACATTTAAAACTAAGCCATATGACCCCAATTCACACTCCCTCCCTCCCCCAGCATTCTGTTCTAAGTCCCCCTCCCTTGCAAGCCCCTCTCCAGACCCCCAAGGTTTCATTCTTGTAATGTTTCTCTCTCTCTCTTTCTCTCTCTCTCTCTCTTTCTGTCTCTGTCTCTGCCTCTGACTCCTTTGCCTAACTTACAGTTTTTATTCTCAGTAGGGACAAAATTTCAAGGGGAAGACAATGAGATTTAAAGCTATCCTCTAGTATTATCTAGACGTCAGCTAGCTCAGCTGTTTGCATCACAGTCTAGAGAGGAAGGTGCATCTTAGGATGCACCCAAGAGCCAGAATGATGTTTGAATATTTGCTATGGATTTGAGTATCCTGGCCATTCTATTAAACATAGTGTCATTTCTAGTGGCCAGAGGTAAAGGATTATGCAAAGTTCCCCAATTCCTTCTTAAAAATACCTTATGTGTTTTATGGACTCCGGTACTTTTTATCTCACATAAAATTCCAACAGTTAAAGACAGGAACTGGAAACAAGAATTGAAAGCTCAGAAAGTGCTGACTGTCCTGCGTTTGTCTGAGTAGAGTTTGACAGTTTTCCCTGTGGATTAAATTCATGGTGTATGCTCTTATCTGGAAACGAGTCCTATTACTGGTATTTGGAGGTAAGGTTTTGGGAAATTTTAAATATCCTTAGGAGAGGGGAAGGTTGTATTAATCAGGGTCGCTCGGTATTATTTACTAAATGGTTCAGCTTTACTCCTTTCAGAAAGAGAGAAACAAAGGCTCTGTCATTCTGTTGGCTGTCTCCTGATGAAATGCACGGTGCCCGACAGAAACACTCATTTTGTTCATCCAGCACAGAGCACAATTCTCTCGTCCTGAATGTCAGAGTGACCACTGGGATTTGAATTGAATTAATATTAAAAAAAAACAAATTCTGATATTCTAGGCAGCTGTTTCTCAGACATGTGTGTGGCAGCGATGATGCTGCTGTACTATGTGCCCTCCTGCCTGTATGCCGGTATCTACATTGCAGATGGGTGTGTTTATTTATGGGAGTAAAGACATCCTGATTATTTTTAAAAATGAAATTCTTTGTTACTGTTGCATAAAGTTCCATAAATACAGATAAGTACCACGATAAAAGTATTAATATTTAGAAGATGCATGCCTTGTGTGTGGGGGTGGGCGGTGAGTAGGTGGGTGCATTCAAGAGCATATGCACACGTGTGTGCATGAGGTGAGGCCCAGAGGTTGACATCAGCTGTGCTTCTCAAGCCATCTCCACTCTATTTTCCTGTGTCTGGGTCTTTAACTGAATCAGCCGAACTGGAATGACAGAAAGCCCAGAGAACCTCCTGACTGGGTTTTCCCAGTTCTGGGACTCCAGACACAACTCTTCCCATGGTGTTTTACATGGATGTTGGGGTCTGAACTTGGACTCTCACACTTGTGCAGCAAATAGTCATTAACAGAGTCATCTATCTAAGCACAGATATACGCTTCTTAGTTTTATGAGTTACTCAGGAAAAATTATTGATAATATACCAGCAGTCTTCAGTTTGCTGGAGTTTCTTCATTATGAGCCCTTTAATGAAAGGAAGGAGACCACCTCCTATGTCAGAACCATGTGTAACCTTGTGCTTCTATGCCTCACTGATGTTTATATGAGCCTTATGAACTTGACTTCATCAACTGAAGGATCCCTTTGAGCAATGATGTAAAAGTGGCAGATCCTTATTGGTTGAGAGCAGCATCAGGATCCAGTGGACCGGCAGCCACACGTGGATCTGGCAGAGGTGCTCCCGAGTCCTCATCTCTCCTATTTTGAAGACTGCTCTGCACACTTGCCCTCCGTCTGTGAGTCAGTCAGTACCTAAGCAATAAATGTCTCACGTGGGTGATCAAGGATGACCTGTGGAGCTTACACATTGGAAACTTAACTAGTAAAGAATACAGAAGCATTTACTATAACATTACTTCCTGGGAGTTAGAGAGATGGCTCTATCAGTGATATGCAGATTGTCTTAGAAGACCCCTGTAAAAGGCTCCTTTGACCCCCAAAGGGTTTGTAAGCCACAGGTTGATAACCTCTGCCCTAATTAGGGAGTTGCAGGACAGTGAGAGATCCTGTCTCCAAAAAAGAGGTAGATATCTGAACCTCAAGATTGAGCCACATGTATACACACACCTGTATGTACACATAACTAAGTAAGAATTACTTTTTAAACTCTTAAAGTTATTTATAGTAACTGCAGAAACAAAATGTTTCTTAACATTATTTGTTTATTATTGCCTACCATTTTAAGCATCTCATCTCAAGACATTAATGTTCATGTTCTCTTCCCACAGATAGGTTTTAATTGGCTTCCTATAGTCAAATTTCTTTTTCTAATTATTTATTTGAAGAAAGTATAATGAACAATGAAGAGACTATTTCAGTTGCTCCTGGGTTTTCTCATTGACAACATTAATAGGATTGCTTTTTACTTAATTTTTCAGAAAGATACACTTAGGGATAAGGTTTCCATAATCATTTCTGACCTTATTTGCTCTCTGTTGCTGTGATACAAACTTTGACCCAAACAAATTTTGAGAGAAAGAGTTTATTTGTCTTACGAATACCAATCATATTCTATCACGAGAGAAGACATGGCAGGGACTCATGAGGAAACAGAGGCAGGAGCCATGAAAGAGGGCTGCTCACTGTTCTGCTCCCCAAGGCCATCTCAGTTTACTTCATCAGAGCTCCCAGGTCCCCCTGTCCAGGGAGGTACCCCCTACAGTAGGCTGGGCCCACCCACGTCAGTCATCAATCAAGAAAGGCATCAATCAATTCACCTGCAGGGCAGTCTGACTGTAGCAATTATTCCTTTGAAGTTCCCTCTCCCTGAGTAGCTCCAGGGCTGTTCCAATCAAGTTGACAAAAACTAAGCCGCATAGTATCCAAGCCCTCCATGGTATTCGTAAGGGGAAGGAATGGAACATAGCAATTGCACCAAACCATATCCAGGTCGTGCCTGGGCCTGCTTTGATAAGATGCCGGAAGTGTCAAAGCCAGGGGAAAGGAGAAAATGCTATGCAGGCATAGGTGTTTATTTAAGCCCAGTCTTGCAGATACTGACCTAGTGTACTCAATAGAGGTAAACCCCTCCCCAGTTCCACTATAAACCAGCAGGATTGTCAACGCTCAATAAAGCCCCATCACTTATGTCTTGAATCCGCAGTGTTTAGTTTCTTGATTTAATATATCATGATATATTGTATAATTTCTAGTATCTTCCCACATTTGGAAAAGATGACGAGAGTTACTAGAATGAACATGTACTGGGCATGTATATTTCAATTAATGATTTCTGAGTAAAAGAACATCTCAATTTTTATTGGGCTAAATGTAGTATTTTCTCTTGAGTCTACAGCTTGTTTGGAAAGTTATGAAGATGGGTTAGACTTGGCTGTCCTCTGATTTTATATATATACATATATATATATATATATATATATATATATATATATATATATATATATATATGAATGACTAGGCTTTGAGCTAATATTCTGTAATTTTTTGCACTAGTTTACTGAAAAATAAACTCAAAAGACCACCCAAGGTTAAAGGTTATGTCCCTTCTTGGTACTTTGCTCTTTGGAGTAGATGCTTTAATCATGATTCAACATACACGTTTCACAGATGTGAAAACACTGCCTTTCTGTGCTTATCCAAAGCACTGGGAGGATATTGAGCAAGAAGAAGGGCAGATGCCATGGGCAGGTTCCCCACGCCACAGTCCATCACCTCACACTAACGCACATGTGGGCAGCACTGACTGGACCCAGTGGGTTATGAAAACCAGGATATGAAGTTTGGAGGGATGAGTGTGGGAGGGTACTAGAAGGTTGTTGGAAAGAGGGAGTAGGTGTGGGTACGACCAATGTTTGGTTGACACATGCATGTAATTTTCAAATAATAAATAAATAAGATCAAAAGAACAACATGGTGAGTTTGAAAGCCCTTGTTGCTATTTTGCAAAGCCAATATTGTTGGGAATTTCACTGAAATGTAAGCATTTCTCACATGCATTTCATGTAAGTTATATATCCTCCACGCTTTCAAAGAGATAAAATGGCAGCCAGATCAGTTACAACACAATTGAAGATAGTAAAAGGCATACAAGAGAAACAATAAGAAGCAGTGCACACTGCTGAGATGTTAATAGCCAGGGTATTCTTAGGAGGCCGTTCTAGAAGTCCATTCCAGGGAGGGCAAGGTCATACTCTGAGCAGCTGTGCCTCTGCCTTGGAGAAGTCAACCATGCAGCCGCAGCTCATCGATGGATGCTCCGAGCCCTGTTGTCCTGATGCCACATCTGTGCACATCTATTTTGCTTATGTTGCTTATGGCACATCTGGCTTACAGGGAAAAGAACGAGGTGGAGTGGTCATGTCCTGACTCCATTTTATTTCTCTCTAAATGCAGAACTCTTTTCTGACACAGCACATCAGTCTCTGAGCTTTATTGCCACGGCTCAGTATCCCCGAGTCAGGTCAGCCTGAGGATGATGGGGTGAGAATGTGCCGGATCTGGGAAGACTGGGAGCCATGCATGCGGGCTGGCGAAGCTTGAGATTCTCAATTATTTCTTCTTATGTTGGGGCAAACTCTCCCTCACTATTGCTTCACTCTGCTATCGCTCCTGAGTCTGGGTGGGGATGAACGGGTTTGTTTGTGTAACCAAGTGCTGCTCTCCAGTCAGAATGTCTTACTGGTATGTAGTGCTTTGACTGTCTGCATTACTTAAATCAGAAATCACGTTAAACATTCTCCTAAAATAGACTTTTGGGCCACTTCCATCAAGAGGTTTGACGTGGTTATCTTTTCCCCAAAAAGTGCATGGAATGAATGCTGTTGGAAGATAGAGAGAAGCATGTCCCTTGTTCCCAAGATAACCCTCAATTTACTTCTAAACACTAATCTATTCCTAGAGAGGCCATGAATATTTCCCTGTGATTTTCTGTGCATTGTGATTTACTGAGGATTATTTCTCGGAATTTTAGAACCACCATTCTGCAATTATCACACACAATACAACAGTTACCATCTTTAGCGACCATTCCTCCTGCCACTATGAAGTTTGCATTCCAAATGGTACTTTACATATAGAGTCTTACTGGGGAAAAAAAAAAAACCCTGTATTTCTTCCTTTATTTCTTTTACTTTTTCCCTTTGTATTAAGTGACACAAAAGAGTTGAAATCCGTGGGGGAAATGAGCATGTTACTTTTCTGATGCGACGCATAAGCTCAAACTTTAATGGATTCTTCAAGAAAGACTAGTTTGTGGCAGAGACTCTTTTATCCTACAGTGGTGACAGGGAACGGGGAGCTGAGGATTTTCAACAATGAAGGAGAAGAAATCTGGGACTTTCGAAAGAGTAGGATGATGTGCAGTTCTGAAAACACTCCGTTTGCATTTAAAACGTGCCCAGCCATCTACAGAGAAAAGAACTTTTTGCAGATTTCAACTAATTGTTCTGACATAATGGTGTTTTTAAATGACACCAGCCGGTCATTACTTGAAATAAAATAGTGTGGACTTTGAGTGTAAAACTTGTTTGAATGTGTTCAGTATAGCGAGAGACACCAGTCACTTTTCCTTTAATTTTTAACTTGCATAGCAGCAGCGTGTTAAGATTATTTTAAAGGCCTCTTATTTCAGAATTAGTATTTCTAATGCTGCAGTTGAGAGTCGTCATCACTGATTTGGGCTAATGCTTACCATACCACTCACTCGAGTCATCAACACACTACTTTGTACACAGGCTAATGCAACTTGAGCCAGGCAATAAACATCAGTCGATCATTCAAAAACTAGTAAATCAATGCTTAATCCTATATTGTGTGAATTCACGGTTTCTGAGAAGCTGGGAGGCAAGAAACAAGTATCTGAAGGTGTGATACAAGCTGCCAAGGGAGAAAAACAATCAGGAGTCCCACCTCGCTGTAAAGCCTTTGAATCACAACATTGACCGGTATGGAAAGTTATATCCCAGGGTGCAATAGTGGCCTGAATACCTTGGGAGTAACCAACTGCTACCTGCTGGGAGTAACCAACAAGTGTCAATGAAATCTCAACAATATTGTTGCCTGAACAATACACAGTGAAAACAACAGTTAACAGGCAAACATGGATGGGGAGATCTCTAGAGGTCCCGCTTCTAGACTAGAAGCCAAATCAATAAGAGAGTGTTCATGCCCACTACTGCAAGCCAGGCAACTACCTGTAGCTGGTGCAGACAAGAACCATAAAGGACAGCCAACCAATTTCACTGTCCTGAGCCAGCATCATTCCTAACCATGTTCTAAATACTTACCCTCACACCGCAGATAAATAAAGACTCACTCCCCATCAAAGAAGCTTTTTTTGAAGCAGATGAGACCGTTACAAAAACCCACAACTGGTCAAATTTAGAGAACAACTGAACTTAGGTTGTCCAACCCCCATTGGTACGTCTACAACCCAGTCTTCACACTTGAGGTTCAAGAACAGTGGAAACATTGTAAAATCCAGAAGGCAATGATGTCTGCTGCAAGGCAATGTCTTCTGTAAATGACAGAGACATGTGCCCATGACATCTCCACAACATGCTTGCCTGAACCAGACTGGCACAAGGACAACAAGAGTTAACAGGCAAACATGAATCTGGGGTATCTCTAAAGGTCCCACTTCCAGATGAAGACCCACATACAGTTAATAGCTATGCAGAGAGGGAAGACTATGCTTCTCCTGAAATGAGCCTCCTGGCGGCTATCAAATTCCAAGCACTCAACCCTCAGTGCCTGTGAATACAAGCAACACTAAATGGACTCAAAAAATTTTATTCACACACACACACACACTGCACACCACACACACACACACACACACACACACACACACACACACACACAAGGAATGATAATTAAAGAAGAAGAGGTCATGAATTTGAAAGAGAGGTGGGAGAAGGAATTTGAAGGGGGTAATCGAGGATTATTGGAAATGATGTAAACACAGTTCTTGTATATAAAATTCTCTAATAATTAAATAAATAAATAGAATGAAAGTGGCGATATTAGAATAGAAATTTTAAAAAAATCGATGTAAAATGTGCTCGGTGCTGCATTGCGAGAGGTTTATAATTCACTTGCTCCTAGCAAAGTATGCGCTAGGAGTCAATATGGAGTCAATATGTAAGAGAAGAGGAGGACGAAGACAGACTTCCCATTTGCCTGTAGGTCTCTTGGTCTTGAAGCAAATACGGGAAAGCTCTATTTCCTCCTTCATCAGATGGGAAGTCTGGATGTTGCAGAGATTAAAATAATATTCCACGGAAGCTTAGCACTGTGCATGCTGCATATAAGAACTAAAAATAGGTATTGTAAGTTATTATTTTTTCACCGTTCTCTCTATTTATTGACTTAAAAGATATATGTTTGATATTGTGTCAGATGTTGGGAACACAAGCACACGGATCTCCATAGATCAACCAAAATGAAGGGAAACAAAAATATTGTCAGTAAGACAAAGTCCCAATCATCCGATCGAATGCACATTTACAGAGAATTTTTGCTGTCTGGTCCATATGCCATATGCTTATGTTATTAAGCAGCTGGAAAAAAGAAGGGTAATAATAAAGCCAGCAACTAAGAATTACTGATTGGTTATCTCATGGTGTACCACTTTGCCTATTATCTTGAAGGATCGGAGACATACAAATGACCATGAAGTTGATTTAAAAATCCCTGTTTAATGGGCTGGGAAATGGAAGCTCATCAGTCTCAAGGATAAACTACTATATCTAAATCCTAAGTGTGTCACCTGCAATAATGAGTCTTCAAAGCTTACAACCGTGTAGAGAAATCATCTAGTCTAGGTAGACTTACTAAACCAGACTGGGGCAGTGGGGGAGGGGAATGACGTGCAAGCACAGAATTTTTTTTCGTCTTTTATTAAAGTCCCTATGAAACTTCAGCAATATGGTCACCTAAACAAGATCCTGTATAATGACAATTGACATGCCAATGCCAATCAGGGGAGGGGGGAATGAGGGAATTTCACAAGGCCCCACCCTTAGATAAAGAGATACAGGAAAAGAAAGGTTGTGGAGAGAGGAAGACTCAGTTTTCTCCAAGAGCTATCTGATGGTGGCTCTGGCAAAGCACACGTGAGCATATGAATCGACTCAGTAGATGTTATATATGTAACTATGATAATTGAAAAGGTCATTAATTTGGGAGGAAGTTGGGGGACATAAGAGGAGAGGGGAGAGGGGATGCGGACCAAAATGATATATGCATAGTGGCTTGCATAAATTCTCTAAAATATAAAATAAACTAAAAATTCAGAGGTAAGCAAGCACAGCTGTTAACATGCAACTGCATCTGTCAAGAGCCACGAGTGCAACTTTCTTTTACACCTGGAAGGGACTGTTCTGTGGTCCTCTCTGATTTCGACTCTTAATGTCCCCCTACCCTCTCTTCCAGGAAGTTCCCTGAGCCTTGGAGGAAGGGGCTGTGCTAGTCAACTTTCCATAATGGATAGGGGGTGACTCACAACACCTCATTTCTAGTTGAGACTCTACAGGCAGTCAATAGCTGTCAGAGGAAAGAGAGTTAGGTTTCTTGAGAAACAGGCTCCTGGTAGGTTGTTCATGCTATATTAGCTAGCTCAAGACCCATGTGCAGGTACGCAAAACTAAATGGACTCAGTCAGACAGCAGAGAGCATGAGAGAGGTAATTAGATGAGGGATCCCGGAAGAGATGGAGTGAGGGAGTGGGGGTGGACTTGATAAAAATAAAGTGTGTCCATGTATGACGGAAAATAAGAGGCAAGTATATAACTATGCTATCAGATTTGCAGCCTAGTCCCTGTTTCTTTCTGTAAATTAACGTTCCTCTTGGTCAACATCTCAGTCCTGTGGAATCTGTCTCTGTATATAGCTCTCCTGTCTAGCCACAGTGTGTGCCGGTGCAAGTCTCTGTACTGGAAAGCCAGGTATCTGAGATGACCTCTCATGACTTCCATCTGAACATAATGAGCTATCACCATGGTCCGTTCATCCCTCATCTCCACCAATGGCTCAGCTTTTTTTATCTGATCTGATGGTCCACACCCTCTTCTCCTTCTGCAGACATTCCCTGAACCCCAATTCACATGCCAATCTTCCCTTCCTTCAGTGTCTATGTGGGATTCGAGACATTTCATTGTTATTACGGATTTGCTCATAATCTGTCTCCTTCCCCACATCATCATCTGCATCTAGAGTGAAGCCCACCTGCCTGATGTCACTAACAGAACTCCAGCCTGCACATACCTTGCCTGCCTAACACAGTATCTGCTAGGCAGCCAGTGCTCAAGTAGATCCCTGTGTGCTTGAAACAGATGATTTATCTGACTGGGGCATTGGTTGGTTCTGTGACATGAAGCTGGAATTTCATGTTTGGTTAATGTGTTCTCTAAAATGAAGAGGCTCATTAAATGTCAGTTTGAACACTGGATTTTAATGATAATAATCACATAGTATTTTTGAAACAACAAAAAGAACTTATAGATAATTTACATGTGTCCATTATTTATACATTTGCTTCTGCAAAGAAAGAGAGAGATGTAGGCTAACTTAATACTTAACAGTGAAGGACAGGATGACTCCTTCAAGTCAAAATGTTGAAAACTCTAGCCAGAGAATAGGCAAAAGGAAAATGGAAAAATATGAAGCTATACCTACTCAGAGACATATGAGCTTGAATGTAGAAAATCCTTAGGGACTGCTAACCGTGACAAAAACTAACAAATGATTTCCAAGAGACTGCAGAACGTAGTCTAAAGTCTGAAACCCACTGTTTCTGCATGATTGTAACAAGCAATCTGTGTCTGAAATTCAGATCCAGCTCTCACTAACTGGACCTGGGCTTCTTGAGAAGTTACACAAAAGAGTGTCTCAGAAAGCTTCTAACAGCCCTCAAAAGGGAACTGGTGGAAAAACAGTATGAGAAAAATAATCAGTTGGATTAGGAACCCTGACATGGGACAATGTGATCAACTTATTTTTAATACTACTACCCATTTTGTGTCCCTTTATAGAAATCCACGAATGTCCTACAGAAATTGTTTGACCCTCTGTGCCCGACACTATGACAGGTAGTATAGGTCTGAACATCTACAAGTCTTTAAATTGATGTGGGATAATGAGTCTGATGTTCACCAAAGGCAGGGACATCAAATATGTCTTCAAATGGGCTCAGTTTTCTGTGAATCCCGCCCCACCCCACCCCTGCCCCTGCGGTCAGATCATTTGAGCCCTAGAGCAGCTGCTGGGCTGACATGATCTCAACAATTCTTATATTAATCGTGAGACACAGATACAGACCTAAATCTCTTATGCTGGGCACAATGGTCCTTCTCTATGGAGAGGGGGATGTTAATGGATGCTGTAAGTTTCTTTAATTATCAGACACTGGATAATAAGCTACAAAAGGCAGGCAATAAGGAGTACTCATCATTCCCAATGCCCTGCCAACTCTAGAAGTTTGTGCTTAGCACCACTGACAGCATTGTTTAAAAATCACCTTGACAGATGGAAATAAATGAAGCTAAGTCAGAGCAGAGAGAGCTGAAAATATTTGGCAACAGTCACATCTTCAAACCATAGAGGGTGAGAAAGCAAAAGCACATTGAAATTAAATAAAACAGATCACTGGAAAGCCTGATACCACCACTCTATTTCTTCAGTCTTAGACCAGCCAGTCTTCAAATAAATAGAACGAGCTGGTGAAAGGCAAGTGCTTCCAAGAATGCAGAAATTTGAAATAGGAAATAATTGCCATCCGTCTGGGTGACCTTAAATACACACTTAATGTCATTTTGTCAGTCTGCTATTTCAACTCCTATATAAATTGGAGATTTCTTGAAGAATTCTAGAGGCGCTGCTAATAAAATATTAAACATATTTTTATAAGTCACATCATTATCCTTGAGTTAGATTCACTTTGTGAGTCCTTATTAGTTGGGTTGTTCATTCTTTCATGAATACATCGTTCCTTAATTGTCCTCCATAACTTTTCAATGTTTTTTCTTCCACATTTACTAATTAAATATATGTATATTTGTTTATATTTATGACATTTGCATATATCTTACACTATGATGGATACTGGAAAAATATTGTAAAGTATATGCAGAATCTATATCCCTATGGGCTCTTCCTATAGCTAGAAAATGACTAATCAAATGGTTAAATGCATGTGCATATATATATATGCATTATTTTAAGAAAAGTTGTAGATTGTTGGGGAGTTGACTGGGGAAGAAGCATTTGTATCAAGACCTGAGTGTAGAGAGAGATTTAAGCGAGTAAGGTAGGAAGGGACATAGAACACTGCAGAAGAAAGGAATGACTTGAGCAAGGGTGCTGGTAAGATTGCAGAATTTCTCTCTTGCATGGCATGGGCAGTGATCAGGGAACTTGGACTTGATATGCAGAAGGAGTTACATGAGGGTGAGCAGGGTCCAGAGAGAGCAAGAATTGCAGAGAAGGGATGAGATCAGACTGACTCATTGAAAGGACTCTAATGCCATAGTGAAGAAAACACCAGAATAAAGCAAAGCTGACTCAAAGAGAAAGAGGTGACTATAAAAAGAGGTACATTCAGGGAGAGATGGGGTCACATTGTCAACTTCCACTCCAAGTCCCTTGACATCTGCTTAGCTGTTTGGAAAGTTATTTTTTCTTGTCTGTGAATCAAAAACAATGCAAAAGATATTTCTCCAATAAGGTGTCTGTGAAGACTGAGCAACTAGTTCTTGGGTGTGTACTGTGAAATGTAACACACAGAGTGTTAACTCACTGGGAGAGCAATCCTAGGGCACCCGTGAGCCCATGAGGAGGGTGAGAGCACCAAGATTCCACCTCTCCTGCTAGTTGATGTTGGGACTGTGAGTCTCCCTCTTTGTGTGTGTGTGGGGGGGGGATACAAGATCTCAGGAATCCCAGGCTGCCTTGAACTCATTACATAGCCAACAATGACCCTGAACCTCTGATCGCTCTGCCTCCACCTCCAATGTACAACACCACACCTGACACACAGGATGCTCGAGATGTCAGGCAAGCACTCTATTGTTGGGGAAGTTTATTTTTAGTTATGTTTGAAATTGTTTTATGCACTGTTGGGTGAGGAGCTATCCTAGGTTTAGGGCATTTTGTGTTGTTTGTAGGTGTTGGATTTATGTAGGGGTTGTTTAATTGCTAATGATCTGCATGTGCTATCCGTAGAATACCTGAGGAGTTCTGAAAGAATAAATACACCTGAGCTGAGATGTTCAGGGTTCAACTGCTGATTGAGTATGGCACTGGCCAGGACAGTGGTTCCCTCTGCTGAGAACTGACAGAGTTTGCAGTTCTGAGAGCACTTCTGTGTCTCTCTTGGTGAGCTGCCACAGTAGGTGTACAACTACAAATGGCACATCAATGTGGAGCAGGACATCACCCAGCTAATCCAACTTGGGGACAAGGAAGAAGAGAAATAAATTCCAGACCTCTCAGAGCCTGGTAAAGTATACTCAGAGAAGCTATCAGAGGATAGAGATTAAGGTATTAATTGAAGGCTCCTGAAGGAAGAGGAGAGAATAAAAGCCTCTATGAAGAGAAAGTTGTGAAAATTGAGTGAGAAAGAGGGCTCAAAAGTTAAATCCATGAAATAGAGACCTTTAGAGCAAGACATTTCCATGGTAGAAAGAGAGTTCAGCTGGGAGCAGGGAAGAAGCAAGATTTTGACTGCTTTTTCCAGATTATGGAGCCAGTGCTCCCTCCTGCCACTGGCAGTAGCCAGAGCATGGGAAACAGAAACCAGAGTGTACTGTTATATAAACTGAGTTTGTTGATGGCTTTTTGTGTGTGTGAAGCCCAAGTGGGTCTTGTGTTTAAGCTCTATGAAGAAGGTTATATGTTTGCCCATAGCGGTGATGAAAAAGAACCCCAAACTGTCAGAATGTTTCAGCCAGAGATTCGTCCCACTGGCCCAGGACGCCCTGCTGTTGTGGAAGCACAGCTTAGTGCCAAAGAGCAGCTTAGTTAAACTGACCAGTTTTTTTTTTTCTTTCTGCAAACCTGTCTAGAAGAGGTCCTGATAAGACACATCTGCTATGGTGATGAGAACTCCATCTACAAGGGGACTCTTACTGAAGACAAAGTGATGAGTTATTTTTCCAGCAAGCTAGACTCTATCTTAAAACCTAGAAACTGTTTCCTAAGGGTCAGCACACAGAAAGTGTCTTTCAGAACTGGCGAGGTTGTATCTTGTGCTGGCAGCCGAACTTGGTACTGTAAGAGTCACCCAGCTGGGACTGGTTTTGCAGGCATGAAGGGGTCATGGAGAGTAAACGAGGCTTGGCACTATGAGAGGCCAGGAGAAGCCATTGGTAAAAGTGCAGCCTCATTAGGAGTTGAAGGCCCAAAATGAAGGGGTCCTGTAAAAAACAGTTGAGGCTTAGCACCAGAAAGAGAGACCAGTAGAGGGCATTAGTGAAGGTGTAAGCCAAAGTAGCAGTTTAAAGCCCAGATTGAAGAGCTTATACAGAGAAGTTGAGGCTTGACACCACAAAAAGAACCCAGGAGAGGCTATTGGTGAAAGTGCAGCCCAGTTGCAGCAAGGGACCCAGTTTTTGAGATGCCAGTTCTATGGGATGACCACCAAGAGCAGCAGCAGCAGTGGAATGAAGCCAGCCAGAGCCTGGAGGACAAGCTGTGTGTGCTGCAGAGGGCAGAGCCAGAACCAAGCCCTTTGGAGGAGCCCAGAAGACTGTGAGTGAATTCCAGGTAATGGGACATTGATAATATTTTTCTGCTGTCCAAAGACATTAAGAAAGCTTGATAGATGCTTTCATTTGGTCCTGTGCATTAGTAACACTCACGATTGTTCCTCTTGGAAGTAGTTTTGCTGGCGTAGTGTTAAATTGTGGTGTAGAGATAAAAAGCAATTTTTTGATTGGCTTATGCACAAAAGGGGAAATGTTGGGGAAGTTTATTTTTAGTTATGTTCGAAATTGTTTTATGCACTGTGGGTGAGGGGCTATCCTAGGTCTGGGGTGTTCTGTATTGTCTGCAGGTGGTGGATTTCTGTGGGGGATGTTTGATTGCTAATGATCTGCACGTGCTCTCAGTAGAATGCCTGAGCAGTTCTGAAAGAATAAATACGCCTGAGCTGAGACTCTCAGGGTTCCCTTGTTGGTTGAGTACGGCACTGGCCAGGAAGTGGTTCCCTCTGCGGAGGTCTGTCAGCGTGTGAGTCTTTGGAAAGGTCTCCTTGTCCTCTTGGCTGAGCCAGTCAGTGCCTAATAGCTGCACACCATCATCTGTGTTCCTCCCGCAGGCCTGCAGTCCCAGTCCTGAGCATCCAAAGTGCTTTTCTTCCCCTCCTGAACTTTAATAGTGCATTCAATATTAGGTTCAATGTCTTCTCTCTGCTTCTTCTGTCAATTCCAGAACTTATTAAAAGTAGCATTCCTGTGGGTAGCTGAATGTTTACAAGTGGGTTGGGAAGAAAGAGCCACTTGCCAGGAATCCTGGTGATCCGAGTTCCTTACCAGGAATTAAAATAGTGGAGGGAGAGAGTCAAATGCTGCGACCTGACATCTGGACTCCACACAAGGGCTGTGGTACATGTGAGAGCACAGCACATGCACACACACACACATACACACACACACATACATTCACATACACACACACACACATACATTCACATACACACATGCATACACATACACACACACATACACACACACACACACACAGATATGTACACATACACACACACAGATATATACACATACACACAAGCATATATATACACACACACATACACACACATCACATACACATACACATATAAACACACACATACACACATGCACGTACATACACATACACACACACATACACACACACACATACATTCACATACACACATGCACACACACAGTGAGAGAGAGAATATAATTGTAAAAATTGTATTTACATTGTGTAGGTATCTTCATGAATAATTTAATTACTTTTGAAAACATATGGCTATATATTTTGATGCTAAAGCCATTTTATTCGTTAAAATTTTCTTATGTGGAATAAAATATAATACTCCATAATGCTAGTGAATAGCAGGCTCCTCTAATAATCCTAAGGGCTAAAGCATTATGTCTTGCTTTTCTTATTCAGTTTGACAATTTGAGCCTCTTCAGTAGAAGTTTCATGCCACTTATATTTAATGTTATTCTGATAATATTGGTTTATTCCTAAAATATATACACATATATTAATATTTTAATGTTTTTTTCAATTTTTATCTTAAAGCCTTAAGAAAAATCTTAAAGTCTTAGAAAAGTGCATTTTATTGTGATCATTGTTGAAAATTCATTTCTTTAGGAAAATGATCCAAACTTTCTGTCTGAAAAGGGCTACATTGTACATATTTTAGTCTTTTGAACTGGTTAGACTTTGTCTGAAGTACTAATATCTGCTGCTAGAGACTGAAAGCAAGCACAGATGCATGCCAGTGAATGGATGTGGCTACGTTCTAAATAGACATCATTTACTGGGTAGATCGTGGGCTGAACTTGGTTAACAAAGAACAAAGAAAGTTGCTTGCTCCCATTCTAAAGTGTATAACAAACCTATGTGATTTGCAAAAGTCTGTTTGGAATCATGTTCTATAACTACATACACAATGTAGGGTTCCCAAAACAATAAGCTTCTGTCTATGGCTCTCTGTGGATGAGTATTATCTCATATGTAGACATGATCACACATTTTGGATGAAAACTCAAGACAAAATACATAGGGTATTGTAAATGTTAAATGCTTTAATATAAATTTTGATGAGAATATTCTTTTCTTTCTTTATTACAAGATTTACAAGCCTGTGTGTCTCTCTGTGTGTGTATCTGTGTGTATCTCTCTCCCTCCCTATCTCTCTCTTTCTTTCTCTCTCTGTGTGTGTATGTGTATGTGTGTGTCTGTGTCTGTGTCTCTGTGTATCTGTGGTGTTCCATGCCTTTGTATAAGAAGGAGAGAAGAAGGGCTGGATCCCTCCCTGTGCTGGGCTTGCTAAGCAGTTCTTCAGTTCAGATTCTGTTCCTCCTAGGCTGCAGCAAATACTGTTAACATCTCTCCAGCCGCACATCTCTTCTCAAATTCATCCAAGTAGCAAAACTCTTTACTCCCTTTTCTAGATCTGTTTTGCATCCGTTTCCTCTCATTAAAATAATTTTCCATTTTTGTTCATTTTTTTTGTTAATTTTTCTTACTAATTTTCTTTAACCACTCCTGTAGTGGAAATTACTGGTGTTTTGTTGTTTCTGCTTTTTTTCTTTTGCATGAAGTTATTTTTAGCTTTCATTTCTGAGTTACTTTTTTTTTACTAGGATTAGAGTTTTGGGTTGCCATCTTCATAAGAAAACCATTTCGTTTCTACATTGCAAAGATTTCAGTAAAAATTTAAGGGTGAATTTTATCTTTTGTTCTTTCATATATAATTTGTGCTTTTACTTTCTGGCTTTTATATTTTCTTGTTTATCATTTCCTTACCAATATGATAATGATTCTCTCCCTATCTTTCTCTGTCTCTGTCTCTGTCTCTATGTGTGTTGTTGTTGTTGGCCTCTTGGGTATAGCACTTCTAAGCTTTTGACCTTTTTGTTCTAAATCTCTCTTCCTCCCTCTCTCTCCTTTCCCCTCTCTCCTCTCTGCTTCATATAGTACATACTTGATGGTTTTACAGAGGTATCTGAGTCTGCCTGTTCTCCCAGACTCTTTATCCCCCCTGAGTATCATTGTTGAAGATTCTGACACTGTGTCTTCAAGTTAGCTTTTTTTTTTTAGCAATACAATTTCCACTTAAGATGCTGTACATTTAACTTTAGCAATTCTCTTTCACTTCTATATTTACATCTTCTAGCTGTCTCTTCATCTCATTTATGTTTTGATCTAAGTATTCGGATAAATTTATACTAATTCTTAGTGGAACTTCATTAGCTACCCACTGTCTTCAACGCCTATTCCTCAGCAAGCATCTTGCTACTCTCTGTTACATGATTTGCCTATGGTGGATACCTCATATGAGGAGAGTCATTTGGTTTAATTCACTTGCAATTAATTACATTAAAGTTAATTAATGTTTCTCCACAAGACACAATTTTTTTCTTCCTTTGAAGTCTGACAACATTTCATTGTGCGCTTATGCCATAGAATCTGTATCCACTCGTCCTTTGATGAACATTTAAATGGTTTCTATATCTTATGGATAGTATCCCAGTTTCAGTTCCTTTATATATGGACCTAGAGTGTAATTTGAGGGCTGTAAGATAATTCAATTTTCACATTAAAAAAAAGAGATTTTCTTAATGTTTTGTTGTTGCTGTTGTTACTTTTGTTGCTATTTTCCATAGTAACTAGAAATTTTTGTGTGGCAAATATTTTAATTTATTTGCATCCAAGGCACAGTAGTTGTTGTTCTGTTGCTCAGATAAAACACATGATCAAAAACAACTTAAGGAATAAAGGGTTTCTTTTAGCTTTTGGTTTCATATGACTTGACATTTCAGCAAGGGAAGTCAAGGCATGGAAGCAGAAGTAGGAAGAAGAGAGATCACATTTCATCTGTGCACAGGAAACATGGAGAGCAAGCAGGAAGCAGGACAAATACATAGACCCCCCACCCCAAGCCCATTTCCATTGACAGGCTTCCTTAAGGAAAGTTTAGAAGATGGAAAGAACCTCCAAGTTCATGAAGTGGCAGAATTACTATTGTGAAAATGGCAGTGTTACCAAAAGCAGCCTACAGATTCAGTACAGTTCCTATCAAGTCCCAATAGTGTTCTTCTCAGAACTAAAAGACTCTGCCATGAACTCACATGGAAGCACAGAACCTGGATACCCAAATCAATCCTAACCAGAAAACACAATATCAGAGGTATCACAATCAAAGACTTCAAGTTATACTACAGAGAGGTAATATTGGTGCATGATCAGTGCATTGGCACAAAGACAGATATATACATCAGTGGGACAGAATAGAAGACCTAGAAATAAGTCTATGCAGCTACAGTCATCTGTACACTGGAGAACAGAAAGCTTCCTCAATAAATGATAGTATAAATGCTCTGTGTGTGTGTGTGTGTGTGTATGCTTATATGTATGTACATGTGTGTTGAAACTAGATCCATATCTCTCACCCTACACATGCAGAAAAATCAATCCTGGGCACAGGCATAGGACTTTCTGAGAAGAACAATAGTGGAAAATGAGCTCAGAATTGACAAATTGGATTATTTGACATTAAAAAGCTTCTATCCAGGAAAGGAAACAATAAGTAGAGTCCACAGACAACCCACATTACAAGAGAAAAAAATCATCAACTCTGTTCAAAGGATTGATATTTAGAATCTACAGAGAATTCCAAAATGTAAACATTAAAAAAAATTAATTGAAAACAAATCTACTCAGAAAATGAGTAGATATATTGAACAGACAATTGTCAAAGGAAGAAATACAAAGGGCCAGTAAATTATTTGAAAGGAAAAAAAATGGCATCCTTACCCATCGGGGAAATGCAAACTAAGTTTGTGTGGAGATTCTCACACCATTCAGGAGGAAGAACTAGCCTTAGAGAACAAATGACAAAAAATGCTAGCAGGGATATGAGGAAAGAGGAAACTTCACATCCAGCTGGCGGGAATGCAGTGGGAAAGCCACCAGTGGTGATGCGCAAGGGACTTGATAGAGCCCTTAAAGAGTAGTTCTGGATGTTTTATTTGCTTCTCTAGAATAAGGGTTAAGTTCAGTGCACATTATCCCCTTGTATCTAAAATAAGATGATGTCACATTAGATCAAAAATGATTGGTGACACATCTATATTCTGACTTCAACATAATCAGGGGACTAGTTGTTTTGACTTTCTGTGATCCCTTGAGTTTCTACTAGTAACAAATATAATTAAAATTAACTTCTAAGTGGTGTAAGATTCCAGTTCTGTCCAGTACCATCCATTTGATATCAGCATGACATTCTTTCAATGACTTCAGGAACTTTAAACTTCTAAATACTGTAATCCAAATGGTTATTTTGGTTTAAGACATATCCCCATAAAAAACTTGAAGTGGAATGTTACTGAGTGTTTAAAAGTCAATGTGTGGGGCCAAAATATGTAAAATTGATATCTGGGGAACCATCAAAACCTACTTAGAGGACATTAAGCTATTTGCAAAATGCTTTATTAACAGTTCTCCCACCTGATGTTTAATAACCCAGTCCCTGAAATATATATCACTAGAATTAATGTCAATAAAATTTGTGCCTAAGATGCAATTCTTTCTTTTGTTTTTATTTTATTCTGTTTCCCTAAGTCCTTGAGGTCGGCTCAAAGTCCATGGCTGCAGCAAGGACAGAGAGTGTGTGATTGAAACAGTAAATTCATAAAATAAAAACATTCTCAGGAAATTCACATTGTTAATTCAAAGAGCCCAAAAGAAAAACAAGTCGAAGGAGGAAAAAGAAGATGAGCAGGAAAGAGGCAGTGGAGGAAGAAGAGGAAGAGTTGGACAGGGAAAGGAGGATGAAGAAGAGAAGGAGGAGGAGGAAGAAGAGGAAGGGTTTACTGTCTCGTAGCTGAAATTCTTCAGGTACCATGGGCCGTGTCATGTGACTATCTGAGACATGCGCCACTCACTCTTTCGCAGGTCTCAGAATCTCGAGAGCCGATGGTCTTAGGAGAACACTCTCCAACTACGCACACGCTGCTGCCTTTTGTTCTTGCTACAAGGAATGAAGTCTTGCCATACCTGTGCAGGTCCTCTGTGTAGGTAGTCTGATAAGCACAAATGTTATTTTGTTTTTTTTTTTTATTTCTGATTTTGTGATAATTAAGGGTTTTTTTGTTTGTTTGACTTTAGTGTGTGTGTTGGTTTTCTATTACTGTCAAGAGACATCATGAGCAAGGCAACTCTTAGAATAGAACACGTTTAATTGGAGGATTGCTTACAGTTTTAGAGGGTTAGTTCATGATCATCATGGTAGGAAGCAAACAGGCATGGCTGGTGATGGAGCAGTAGCTCAGAGCTTTACATGCTGATTCACCGGAAGGGCTGGGGATGAGAGAGGGGGAGACATTATTCTTGACTTTTGAAACCTCAAACACTTTATCCAATAAAACCACGCCTCATAATCTCATAATCCTTCCCAAACATTTTCACTAACTGAGGACAAAGCATCCAAATATATTGGCCTATTGGGAGGGAGGCGTCATTCTCATTCAAACTACCAGTGTGCTTTATCTGAGAGAAGGACTCAAGTTTCCTATGCCCAGAGCCTTTCACACCCTCAGTGGAGTTCCGTTCGAGTCTGTAAATATACAACCATTTCCGTTTTCTTCCTTTTTGACTTTTGCTCTCAGGAAAACTTTTTAGATTTTTTTTTGACAAAGGAAATCCCACAGAACGTATATTACATAAAACTTGCATTACGTTATTAGTTCCCTAAGCTGACTTCATAAAGCATACCATGAACAAAGCTGCTTAACACAGGATTGAATTTTTCCATAATTCTGGAGATCAGAAGTCAGCAATGCAGGTGTAGACAGGGTTGTGCTCTCTCTGAGGGCTCTGGATGTGAGACCTCTTTACCCCCTCCAGCTCCTGGCAATCCCAGGAATGCACAGATAGCTGTCCAATCTCTCTAGTCCCTGCTTCCTTATGCAGTGCATCCTCTGTAGATACTTCCCTGTGCCTCTTTTCATCTTCCTATAAGGACACCAGTTCTGCTTGACTTAGTCTCTGCCGTGTTCCACCGTGATTTAATTTGAAATAATAACAACCACAGTGGCCGATTTCCCAAGAAGCGTCTGAGAGTTTGTACACCTGGAGTCCAGTGTATCCCTCGAGGGAACATAATTCCAGCCCCAACTTATAAAAACCCTTCTGAACTCTGATATTTCTCTCTCTCTCTTTTTTAACAGTTTTAATCTTTCAAAATACCAGTGCCGTTTATCAAATCGTAACACACATGCACGTCTAGGCTGCCATTGTACTGATTCCATTCTAACACATTCACTTGCACGCATTTCTTACCGGTCTGACAAAGGTTGCTACACCGACACACTCACAGAGTTCTATTTTCTCAAAGATGAGAGACTTCCATCATAATTGGCCATGCTTTCCCCTTCTCCTTCCTCCCTGCTGCCATCACCTCTCAGCAATGTCACGGGAAGCCCAATTTATATTTTGTGTCCTTTCTGCTTCTTGTACAGATAGCCCTTCATTTCCCTATAACATTTTCTCGGGCAACTGTGCCTTGCAGACAGGTACCCTCGCAGTGTTTCAGAAGCAGATAAAGGCAGACTTTGATGGGATCGAGTTTCAGAAACAGAAGGTCTATCTTCAGCATCCTCTGCAATATCTGATGGAGGAAAGACATTGGGAATTATCCAGCCTGTGTCAGCGTTCACCTTGTGAGTGAATGCAGACCTTGCCTCGTCATATAGTTAGCATTGCATGGCTGCTTCCTTAAAGCCACGCGTTATGTCTGCTCTGGCCATCTGAGTGCTGTGCGTGTAGTGGAAATGGAAGACAGTCTGGGCATAAGGGTTGTCATTTTTTTTTTATACAGGCTTTTTTGTACTCGTAATTTCAATTTATTTTTGACATGTTTTATTCTGCGTATACACATGTGTTTACTGTGAGTGTCTCTGTATGTGTTCACTGTGGGTGTCTTTGTGTGAGCGTATGTGTGTGTGTGTGTAGGTCTGAGAATAAATTGGAGTCTGTTCTCTCTTCCTACCATGTGGGTCACCAGGGTAAGACTCTATTCATTAGGCTTGGTAGAAGTTCCTTTCCTACTGAGTTTTCTTGCTTATTCTTTTATTTTTTTTAAGTCGATGAATGACCCATTCACTCAGGACATTGAGTTTCAAAAATATGTCCAAGTGAAACTTGTGTCATGAGAAAAATCACTCCTGGTAAAAATTCCTCTTCTAGAACTGAAGACATGAGCGTCACCAGGAGAAGACACGGAGACTTCGCCAGGCTTATTAGCAACATCGAAAGTGGAACACAAACAATTATATTCTTTTACGTCTTCCAATCCCCTGTCTCACATCCTACAGTGGGCGCAGTGTTTATGTCGTATAAAACCCAACATTGCGTGATCAATATCTCATTCTGACACAGCGATCTCCAGTCAGTTCACGTTGCTCCCCATTATGGGCTCACTGCAGCTGCCACAGTGCATAAGCATCTCGCTGAGTTTTTCCCTTCTCAGATCTTGAGTTTTGCGTTGATTCTGGTCTCAAACATCTCTTTCTCAAGATTTTTTGTGCCGTGTGTTATGTACAACTCTCACCTCAAATCCTTGCCTGTCTCTCAGCCATATTCCTCTTCATAATCTGGATGGGCCCTTTCTGTATTGCCTTGTTAGAATACAAGGCAGATGAAAATAAGGATCCTGTGTTCCCAGGTGCGTTGCAGAACTTACTCAGCTCTGGGTTGACTGTTGATGACATCCCCCCGACATTTTATTGGAAGTCGGAATGCCGGACTGCACAGATGGTTCGGTGGTTAACTGCACTGGCTGCTATCCAAAGTGCTGGGCTTAGATTCCTAGCGCCCACCTGATCGTCCACAGCCATCTGTAACTGTAACTCGAATCCCAGAGGGATCTGACACCCTCTTCAGGCCTCTGCAGGCATGCATGCAGTGCACCAATATACATTTAGGCAAAACACTAATACACATTTTTTTAAAAAAATGTTGGACTGAATCTCCTTTCTCATCCCTGTACTAGCAAAGGATGGAGGCATTTGCACCCATGTGGAACAGAAGAACACAATTCAAACTTTCTCTAGATCTGCTGAAACCGTTATGCTTTATTCAATGTTATCTCGATCTTTGCTTGTGAAGAAAATAAGATGGAGAAAGAACTATAAACTTGCATGAAGATCTAACTAGGGCTCGTCAAAAGAGGAGCCTAAGATAGGGATTTTAGGGAATTATTGACTTTCCTGGCTGCATAAGGCATGACTGCATTGGGTGACCTTGAGAGCAAGGGTCTCCTTAAGTCTAGTAACCTTGCTGACTCATTGCTTCCCGTGAGCCCTGACTTTGCCCCAATCTTCAATGAGAGTTTCTTAGAACCTTAAAATATCACCCTCCAATAGGTTAAGTCTCTCTGTTTTTGCTTTAGAATTTCCTGGGAAAACACTAAGTATTCTAGTAGATAATCACCATAGGAATTATAGCTAAGCAAAGAATTGTTTTCTAATCTACTGTGTGTGTGTGTGTGTGTGTGTGTGTGTGGTGTGTTGCATGTGTAAATGTGTGTTAGAGTAAAAGAGCCCATTATTGCACATGGAGGAAAGAGATGGGTATCAGAATTCTTTTTATATCGCTTTCTGCTTACGCCCTCGAGGTAGAGTTCTCTCTGCATCAGGGCGTCACTGTTTCCACTAGGCTGGTAGCTGCAAGCTTCAGCGATCCTCCTGCCTCAGCTCCCCACAGTGCCAGGGTTAAAGGTGTACATGGCCCCACTTTGATTTTACTTTTGTCTAGGTGCTGGGGACTAAACTCGGGTCCTCGTGCTCCTTCAGTGAGCACTCTTATCCCCTGAGCCATCTCCTTAATGCCAAAATGTTTCGAAGATTAATATTTCTCAGGGGACGTAGTTACGTTAAAGCGCATGTTAACTGAAATTGGTTTTAACTATTCATCTTTTATTTTTTAATTGCTAAATTCGATCAACTGATGCAGGGATTTTTTTTTTTTTCCTGGAGGCTAAAACTCTTCAAGATAGTCACTTGTGGCACAGATTTCCTCCACAGTGATCCCACTAGGGGATAGGGTCTTCTGTTCCGTGAAGCAACATCTAAATAATGAAATGCCAAGCAGGGTCCCTCAAGTCCCTGCAGGCAGCTCTCATCTTCCCAATATCGTCGTCTCTCCCTGCAATGAGAACATATCAGATCAAGTAAACATTACCACTCAAAGCGTTCATAAAATATTGAACATTTAATTTGAGCTCCTCTAAGCAGGCAAGCATGCTCTGTTTGAGGATTGTGTGTATTTACTAATAACTAATTGCGCAGAGGTCCATGCTGTATAGAGTGGGAAAGGGTTAAACAGGCCCTTGCCTCCCATTTTATTCACATCAAGATGCTTAAAATATTCCAGTGTGGGGTGGGAGAGGCGGCTCAGAGTTAAAAAGTAGTACTGCTTCTGCAGAGGATCCGAGTTCAGTTCTCGGCACATGTCAGTTGGTGCCCAATCTCCTGGGAGTCCAATTCCGGTGGCTCTGATGCCCCCTTCTGGCCTCTGCAGGTACCGCACTCACATGCTTGTACCCAACACAGACACTTATGAATACACATAATTAAAATTTTTAAAAAAGCTATTTAAACAAAATGCAGTTATACTTGTTCAAAGAACCTCCTTAACCTCAGCTTTCCTTTCAGTTCATAGAAGGAAAGCATCCCCCCTCCCTGGAGCTAGGAAAGGGTCTTGGTGTAGATTGTTGTGATCGGTTTTTTTAGTGTTTCCTGCTGTAGCTTTCTCAGAACAAGAAGTGGGTGCGTGAAGGTGGAGGGATCGAATTCAGCAGCATGAAGTAGGCAGATACATCCGGAGTGACCAGCCAATAGCAGGTCTACGCTGTAGGAGGAGGGAAATGCCTTAGGGACATCGACTGCTCTGCACTTAGCTACCTGAATGCCTCAGAGATTTTCCTAGTGTCAAACAGGCCTTTCCACTTTTTGAGTGGTTTCACACAATTTGCAGGAGCATCGCACCCATTGAGGACAGTCTTGAGGTCTCTAGACTTGGAGATCTATCTATTAACTCCTCCTAAAGGACTCTAGAAAGACAAGCTTTTGGAATATTGATTCAGCAATCACTCACTGAGGGCCCGATTCAACAGTACAAGATAGCTGTTCAGGCATCGACAAATATTCTAGCTTTGATTTGTCTTGTTTTTTTGAGGTTGTAGTTCTTGTGAGCCTTCATTCCGAGAAGGTGAAAAAAAATCAAACAGATAAAAACAAAGTGAAAACCAAATTCATAATATGCTGCAGAGTGTGAGTGCAGCAGAGGAAAAGTCGTAGTGAGGGGGGTACCCGGATGAGAGAGCCGGTGAGGAAGGGGGATGCCCGGGTGAGGAAGGAGGGTGCCCGGGTGAGGAAGGAGGGTGCCCGGGTGAGGAAGGAGGGTGCCCGGGTGAGGAAGGGGGATGCCTGGGTGAGAAAGGGGGATGCCTGGGTGAAGAAGGAGGGTGCCTGGGTGAGGAAGGAGGGTGCCTGGGTGAGAGCGAGCGCTACAACAACAGGAAAATAACAGCCTCTGAGATGGGACCAGATCCGGAACTGTGAGGCGGGCATATGATGTCAGCATGCAGAGGCAGAAAGCAGCTTCAGGTTCCTGGAAGAGCCAAAAAGCCAGTGAGCCTGGGAGTGAACAGAGGCAGGACGAGGAGAAAGAGGATGAGGCTAAGCATCTGTGCATCAGAATCCCAGGCCCTCGAAGCCGGCTCGCTGAGGATAATAATATCCTCAGAGCTCTAGAATCCAGTGGAGGGTTAGTGTTTCTCAAGGCACGTACTAGCTTTTGAGTGGAACAAGACACTAGGAGAATGCGGGCCTTGTAGGGTGGTGAGCAGCCTTGGAGTCACCACTCTGGACACATCAATGGAGTGACTGTGATAACAAATTCCTCTATACGTCTGCCCTCACACACCTGCTAACGTCTGTTCCAACTAATGACTATTGAGGGCACAATTAATGAAATCTCTAAGACTTGGCTTACGAACATGCTTAGATTCTTTAAAAGTCCATATTGTGAAGGGTTGTGATCTCTTAGGACACAGAAAACAGAAGAAGCTTGGAGAGGCAGAAAAGTCACTATTTCCTGTTGTGTCACCTACCCCAGGTTTATTAGGGAAGAGATTCTCTCAACAACACTTGTAAAGCACGTTGATTTGACGCCAGACCTTGCGGTGCAGAATCTCAACTCTGGCTACTCCCAAGGCTGAGGTGAGAAGGTGATAAATTTATGGACTGACTAGGCAGCTCAACAAGGGTCCACTTCAAAATGAAAACTAATGAAAGTCAGGATATTGTGAATATGCTCTTCAGTTTGGTATTGTGTCGAGCATTAGATATGCATATATACACACATATCATATATATATATGTGAAAATATACTTATATATACTTATAGAGACTCCAAAGTCACATTTTTGAAGAATACTGGCTTCACACGTGGTGAATATTCATTCATTTTGAGGGAAAAATAATGCTCTAAACATTTATATTGATTGGAGTTGGTGTTACTGGGTAATTTGACATCCCCCCCCAGGAAAAGAGCATTTTGGCCATTTCCATAATATTTTCTTGCTATTTTATAATTTTATGCAAGTTGGATTTTACATATACTGATTCCTATACTAGGGACACTTTTCTGAAATAGACCTTTGGCTGGCTTCCCATGATGTTCCTGAAGTCTGTGAGTCTTTTTTTTTTTTTTTTTTTTTGAGAGTCTCTGTCTCTATTACTTGTGGATTAGGTCTCATTGTTGAATATCATCATCCTATGAAGATAAACTGTCATTTCTTTATGCACTCTGCTATTGGTGGGCAGCTGAGCTCTTTCCACTCTACTTTTGTTATGAGTCAATCTGCCATAAGCATTCTGCACCTAAACCTTTGTTAATACACATGTCTGTGTCTCTTAATCTCTGTTAGACGGGGTGGTCCATGGAACAAATATGAAGTAGACATTTCTAGAACATTCTCCAAAGTGACTGTGTTATTTCATATGCCTATCCCCCAAACTATAGAAAAGTCCAAATTCCTCCTGATCTTGTGGTTAGTTGGTGTTTCCAGCCTTGTTAATTTCGTCAGTCCTACAATGGTATGGAGTGGAGTCTCACTGTGGCGTTAGCTTGCATTTTCTCAGCGATACTTTATCGCTAGGGTACTTACTCAATGGCTGATGTGCAATGTCCACCCAGGATGGTAACCCATGGAAACACTTGTGCAGCTATGCAAATGCTGATTGTGAAAGTAGATTCGCGTATAATCCTGACTTGTCAATCAACACTGAAGGAAAATAGCACATGAAATCCCTAGGAACCAAAGGGAAAGCTGTTGATGGTGTATATTTTAAAATAATTATGTGTGGGTCTTCTTTATTGACCTAGCAAATTAAGCTGCTTTTCAATAAAAGTTAATTAATTTGTTCTAGTTCTTTGAAGTAATATTGGCTACTAGTCAATGCATATCATTCTTATGGAATTTTATTATGCTTGTTGTAATATTCTGTTTAAGTATATTAGACTTTTAATTTATATCATTTTTCTAATATTACTAATGGAAAACCATGTGAACTTTAGAAAATAATATTCAGGAAATTATGTTCTGCTACAGCATTTTGATATAGTCTTTTTACTTCATCAACTAAATATATATATATATATATATATATATATATATATATATATATAGAGAGAGAGAGAGAGAGAGAGAGAGAGAGAGAGAGAGGGGCAGGGAGAGAGATCCGGTCCAGCAAAACTTTCACATCAATACTCTGTATGGCAGTAATAGTACATACCTTTTGTCTCATAAATCTAGAAACAGCTGCAGGTAGATCTCTGTGAGTTTGAGGCAAGCCTGTGCTACATAGCAAGTCCCAGTCTGGTTAAGGCCACACAGAAGGACCTGTCTCCCCCCCCAAAAAAAAGGAAGGAAAAGAAAAAGAAAGAAAATCTAGTAAAGAGTATCAAGAAATCCAAAATTTATATACTATGCAAACCATCAGGAAACAACTTACTTTTATTAACCTAAGATACAGATACATGGTCATACAGTAAGAAACCAGAACCCATTTTGTTTATCCTCATGGGACAGGTAATATAGTCTCTGAATTTGGATGTTAAGTGTTCTTCAGAGAATTTTATTTTCATCAGTACATTTCAAACCTTACAAACAAGGTAATGTTCACATAATTCAAAGGAGTAAAAGACAAAGCAAGGTTTTCAACTCGGACTTCAGCCAGCAACCGTTTACCCAGAAGCCATTCCAGACAATGAAAGAGAAATGTGCAAATGGTGTGCTTTTACACTGGGTTCTTACACACAAAACAAAAGCATTTCATAATCCTCCTGGACTATGAGTCTTCTGTAATGCTGAAACTATGGCCGGCCAGACTTGGACATGCTCTTTGAATAAAATGGCCTATCGTGCAACTCCCAGCAGTTCACAGTTCTACATAATAATACCATTACTGCTGGCATATGCTCCTATAAATCTACATTGGAGCAGCTACCTTGTCAGTCCATGTTTGAGGAAGGTCATGCCCAGCGGGCAAGGAGAAGGCTCCTTGCAGGCTGGGCTCTCAAGTGTTTGAGGAGATGCTTTCCTTAGCACAGAAATGGGCTTAAGCTCAAGAACACGGGCTTTGTTTTGTTTTGATAGCATGCTTCTTTCCCTTGCCGGTCCTGTTCTGGTTGATGAGAGCGGCTCAGGTTTTCCTAGAGTTTAAGAGTGAGCTTAGAATCAACCTGGTCCAGAGAGAGAACTGGTGGGCTTTATAGAGTAACTCTGGTGAACTTCAGTGCTGCCTTCCCCAAGGGTCTACAGGGTTGGCCTTTGGCCATTGGTTCTGATGTCCAGCTGTAGTCGGTTCTCTTTCCCACTGTGATTCTTCTGCACACACTGTTCTTCTGACACTGCTCACTGACCATGTGCACCCCAGGTCAGGGAAGAGCAGACGATCCTGTAGGGTGTGCTAGGCTATCTTCAACATTAAGTCACTTCAGCTGCTTTGATGCACCTTTTGTGAATAAAATATGACTAGACCCACCCATGCGCTTATTGCTTATGGCTCCTTGCACACTGCAAAGAGAAGACTCCTTCCTACACACAAGCCCTGAATTGTTTACTGTGGCACCTGTATTAGTTACTTTTGAACTGCTGTGACTAAATACCTACCTCTAAAGTACTGGGATCACAGGGGACACCCAGGCCAACGCAGAATTCGCTAGGTGTTGTGGGTATGAATTCTAGGCCTAGGGTCCTCACCCACTTTGCAGCAGTGGTTCTCTCTGCTGAACCAACTCTCTACCCTAAGACGTACATTTTTAATTACAAAACTTTTTATTTTCCTTTGACTTTCTTCTCGTGCCTTTTTGACTTAGGAATTAGCATAACTCTGTTCTTATATAAACCAGTCAATAGTTTATAAACTGTGTTTTAGTGTAAAAGTTTGTCATTTCATAATGGAATAGAAACCTTTTGTTTTTTTTTTTTTTTAAAAACAAGCTCTTGTTATATAGGTCAGGCTAGCCTTAAAATCAGTACCTTCTGTCTCAGCTCCCCAAGTGCTAGAATTCCAGACATCTTCACCGCAGTCTGCTCATGACAATGTCTTAGTTTTCCGTGATATAAGTGTGTCGCCTTCTTACTCCTTACAACATTTTATTTATTTATTTATTTATTTACTTACTTACTTACTTACTTATTTATTGGTCAGGCAGCATGCTGCACTGTCAGGACAAGTACAGTCAAGTCTAGAAAATCGAATGTGTCTTTGAGAGTCAAGTTTGCTTCATAGTTCTCTTTTTTGCTCATCAACTGGGTGTGTGTAGGGCGGGGGTGTAACATCAGTCCTGTTTGTCCCCAAGTGTCGTGAAGTTATAGAAATGATTACAGAAACATGAGCCGGATTTTAAAAAACTCACCATCAAACTGCAAGCTGCCCTTCTCCCAGGTGCTTAGCTGTCTGGAATCTGCAGCCCCTGTTACTGATCTCACGGTGACAGCAAAGCGTTGAGATCGGCATCTGGAAAATACCAAGCCCATGGCTTACTTTCTGACTTCAAATACAATCACCGTTGATGTCTTCTTTAGATTGGCCCCAGCTTGTGTAGACAGACCAATAAATAGTTTATTCATCCTGAATCCTTCCTCTGGGACTCTCCTTTTGAACGGCAGCCCAACATCTCATTTCAAAGTGGGCGAGGAAAACATCATCTCCCAAAACGTACTGCATTTTTAATGTACGGCTTAGAAACACCGCACCTGGTGCCAAAGAAATGCATCTGTTTGTGCAACTGTCCAAACTTAGTCATGCTCTGATACCCAGAAAGTGCTTCTTGTAAATAGGACCCACCTGACACTACCTGGTATTCCAAGGACCATAGAGCTACAGCCACAAATGATCTGGCTATGCTGCCTTCTTGACTCCCCTGTGCTGCCCTGTTGAACCCCAAATCCATCATTAACATCCAATAAATGTCGTGTCTTTATAATATTTATACTCCCAAATCAGTTACTGTTGTTTTGGTCTGATAAGTCACAATTACAAAGCCAAAGAAGGTACATGGAAGACGTTGCAGGCAGCAATAAACCCACGTGCGTGCTTTTCTTTTCTTCAGACAGAGGCAGCACAGAGCCTTTCTGATGATCTGGTTCAATTTTGAAAGTATGTTTTTCTCAGCCGTGTTAGAAGTCAGAGATGAGAGCATGTCATCGGATCCAGAAACTAGAGCTGTGGTTACTTATTTATTTATTTTTTTGATCAAGAATGAGGAAAGAGAAGTCTCTGGGGTGGGACTCAGTAAAAAAAGAAAAACAGAAGGATATTTTTGGAGTGTTAGAAGCAGTATAGCAGCTGTCAGTAATGCCTTAGGCAAAGCAAAATATTTGGCCCTTGGCATCAGTGGTGTGGAGGCCGTTGCTGCTCTCTCCTTTGCTGCTGCTGCAGCTGATGGCACTTAGCCGGTGCCCGCTACACATTTTCTTCCCAATCAAGGAAA